>JAQPPZ010003260.1:750000-1500000 GCA_028583015.1 Wollemia nobilis
AGGCACTTGGACGTGTCAAATTTGAACTGTTCCGAAGTAAACTTTGTATATCAAAGTAATGTAATAAAGGGGGATGTTAGGGTAAAATAGGTAGTATATTGCATTATACTACATAGGTTATTACATCTACTTTTCTATCATAGGATATATTTACTATTCTATGAATTACCTCCTAGTTAACTAAGGTTAATAACTAAATATATTATGATATTTAGTTAGGTTGTTATAATAAATCTATTTCTAATCACTGCTAGCGCTTCTAATGCTAAGTGGTTAAATTATCTATTTTGTAACCTACTTAAGCTTCTAATTTGGAAGTTATTCGTAATGTTCATTTGATATTATTTTGGCTAATATTTTGTGCATTTTACATCACATCGGGCAACAAAGTTAGAGTCTCCTAGTTGTAGGAGGAGTGCCAATCCTTCGAGGATTAATTTTCCATAATAAAAGAAACTTTAGGTACCTGTTAGAAAACTCCAAATATCCTGGATGATATTCACTAGATGATCTATCAATCTAGTGGATAAAAATGTTGAGTCCTAGTCTTCACAAGTTTTCATAACAACTCTATAGAACATATTCTAGATGAAAATTATCTCAGTATTTATGAAACTGAGATTCCTTTCAGTCCTATCTTTGTGACTCTTCCAAAATCAACCACCTAGATTCTCCTAAGATATTTTGCCAATGGTTGGTCCAATGGCGCATCAATTTGAAAAAACTCTCAGGTGAACCAATAATGGTGGTTCCTTAAAGAGCTACACAAATTATATCTACCATAGCTCTGATACCATTGTTAGCTTTTTATGTATGATCCATGATATATAACAATCACAAGATGTAGAATAAGATGCAATAAAGTAAATCTGCTAGATGATTGAAGAATGCTAAAATATAAAATATATAAAAGATAACAATGTAGTTATGGAGGAAGTGAGCACTCCATTAACAAAGCTATAAATCTACATCATATCCATCACCAGTAAATGGTGTGGAACACAATCCACTAATCTACACTATAGAACAATGTCTCCGAGCATTCTTCTACCTGTATTCCTCCTATCTATCTAAGAGGTCATCCTTATATATGTAAAATAGGATGCTTGCCCAACACTCTAACTAGTTGTGCATAGGATACCTTGCACATGTACAACTTGCACATGGACACTTATCCATTTATTACAATGCATGAAGTCACTAGATAACTTACACAAGAAGTAATTTAGGTATGTATCTTGGAGGATACATTTACATAACCCAAATGATGGAATAGATATTATTTCCAACACACAACATAGAACAAAGTGTTCGTAGCTTGCTCTTTGAAATTTGTTTCATCAAACTTTGACCATCATTGATCGTGGCATAGAACATCTTGCTCTAGTTTGCTTGAAATGCAGTGTAAAAATATGCTTTATGAAACTTGGTGCTAGCCCACTGCATTGTTACTTTATTTGATTCATATTGACTACTTTGATCGTAGTGTGGAACATGTGTTTTGATCCACTTTAAAATACATTTGAACCTTAGTGGGATAGGACAACACTTAAAGTTAGTATTTTCATCACACAAGTTAGAACAAAATGTGTTGTGCAACTATTCAGAAAGTAATAACATCATATTTGACCAAGGTTGATAGCAGGGTAGAACACCTTGTGTTGCACCATTAATAAATACACTAAGTCTCACGTGGGCTAGGACATCTCCCCTTTGCCTTAGAAAATATGTTGTATCCCGCTCTTCAAAAGTAACCAAAATGTAACTTTGACCACTCTGACCGTGACATAGGATATCTTGTGTTGCGTCATTGAAAAATACACTGAAGCGCACATGGACTAGGACATCTCTCTACCTTAGAAAGTATTTTCAAAAGTTTTCTAAGGATGTGGCTATTTTGGGCCTACTTTCTGGCACCTTCTGGGGGGATTTGCTCGCAAAGCCTTTGAAAACAAAATCCTATCCATTGGGTATTAGGAGTCAAGAATATGGAATCTACGAGCTATGCTTCATAGAATAACTTCTATATGGTCATCACCCTCTGGAACCTTTGTGAATTCATTCATAGGATAACGGTTTATATGGAAATCATGTTGGAAAAAATATACCTACAAATCCTCCTGTTGAATACTACTTCACTTTAGGCAATATTTAACTATGATCTCCTTTATAACTCTGACCAACATGATCAAAATATCTTCACAAATTTCTTATTTTCTGCTCTTATGCTTCATGCTTTTATGATTGTTTTCTGACAGTGTCAAAATTAAAGAAATATACAACACTTTCCACATGAATACAAAAAGTGACTAAGTTACAGGGCTTTCTACCCCTGCTCATTCTTCCATTGAAACTTGACCATTGAGTTGTTCTTTCTATGTATCTTCAAGGTCTTCAACAACCTTATCTGATTGTTCTTCCTCCTACTGATTTCCTTCTTCATCATTGCCTTCTTGTTCTTGATCAACTTCTTCTTCTTGGGAAGCTTCTTACTTATCTTTGGGCTCTGTATCATTCCCAAACAATTGGATCATCAATTTTAGAGTCTACAAAGCTTGACTCCAAATGACCTCAGAAGGATTGGAATTTTCTTTAAGTTTTTTATAGATATATTTCAACTTAGAGGTCTCTTCATAGTTTACAGAGCTACCTTTATTCACTAGTTTCTCCATAATATCCTTGAGCCTAGTTATGTCTTTAATCATTTGGGAGACCTACTCTTGATCAATCGGATCTTCCTAGACATCTATCTTAGATTCATCCTAGACGGTCAAGGCTATGTTCTTCTTGATCTCCTTTTCTGATAATAAAGTATTTTTTTCAACCTAGAGTCTTCCAAAATCATAATGAGTCATTTCTTGGTTGATATCTATTATATCTTGAATTGTGCCTTCAATATTATCTAATGACAACCAACCTTTTTAGAGCAATCTATTCTTATTAACCACAACTCTGGCAGCTAGTATATAAATGCTCCATGTATTATTGGGGATAGGTGTAGCAGTTTCACCAAACTTACACTCAGATAGCTTATATATTTGTTCGGTCGGTATCACCATAGGTTGTAGCTCCCGAGTGAATTTATCCAAATCTTCTGTATCACCATAGTCTGCAGCTCCTAAGTGATGGAGTAAATGACTAGCATCATCCATATAATCAATGATGGGTTGTATTTCAGAGCATTTCTCAAGGACTTCAGACCATAGATTTTTTCTAACCTTCTTTACTCCTTTTGAAAAGCTTAAGGTCTTAGCTTTCTCAATTTGAAGCTGGTGCTTCAAATCCTATATTTCTTTACCTTGATCTTCAGTCTTTCTCTTATGCTCTTCAACTTGATCTTTGAGTTTTACAGCCTCCTGATATCGGTTCTTCCAACTCTTGACTTCATTTTTGATAGCCTTTTCTACCTACTTTTGATTGCTAATTGTCTTCTCTAGCCTTTCTATATTTTCCTCTAACTCCCTCTAGATGTCAATCTTGACATAAAAAGTTTTAAGATGAGCTTTTTCTATGACCAACTCGACCTCTTCTGGTAGCTACTCAATAT
Source organism: Wollemia nobilis (assembly GCA_028583015.1). Taxonomy (NCBI): domain Eukaryota; kingdom Viridiplantae; phylum Streptophyta; class Pinopsida; order Araucariales; family Araucariaceae; genus Wollemia; species Wollemia nobilis. The sequence goes on from JAQPPZ010003260.1 coordinate 753,548, forward strand.
ATTTATTATACTCCTCCAAACGATAATCTTGTGTAGTCATCTTTCTTCAGGTTTGCTCACGAGAGGAATAATAGATCTAGCTATTCTTTACCTTGTCACTGGATCAACATTCATTGTCTTTCTCTTCGTAGTCATATTATTTGAATGCTTAAAGAGTTTCTCCACCCAAAATCTAGATTATTCTATGAAACTTCTTTTTATTTCTGCAAAGAAGCTAAGGTGGTATGAATTTTAGGAGGAGGAGAAGTTATAAAATAAGGGAGGACAGACTCAGAGGCTAATGATAGTGAAGTAGTGGTGAAAACAGTTGAATTTGTTCTTATTATTGGAGTTTCAATTAAGAAGGACATAGAAATGGACGTAAAACTCATGGAATGAGTTGAAGGGGATGAAACAACTTGTCCGTATGACGATATTAAAGGTTTTGAGGGTGGAGACGAAATGATAGGAGATGATGTGATTGGGATTTCAAAATAATATGGAGAGGATGGATTGGTTTGACCCTTTGTATCAACTAATGAAATAGGTGGTGAGCTACGAAGAGGAGAGGGCACCTTTTGTTTAAAATTTTCTTGAGAATGGGAATGGAATTTATTTGGGGAAGAAGAAAGAGAAGAAAGGATAGAAATAATACCTTCACCTATAGAAGTAGGGTGTTCAAGAATCTCCTCTACACATTGGTGTTGCACTTGTTGTACTAACAACTCTACAACTAAAATAAGGACTTGTTCAACACTCTGCCCCTTATCCACTTTTAGTTTCTTGCAGACCTCCTTCTATGTTTCTCCCTATATATCCTTAAACTTTCTCTTTAAAAATTTAAACACTACAAGCTTATCACTCTTTGTATCCTCTTTGGATTGATCTTCCTACGACACATCTTCGATGATAGGATTTGACTTAGTTGTTGATATAGTAGTAAAACTCATAGGCATGAATACAAAGTCATCATATATTTTCTTCCAATTTATCTCGGCCCTAGGAGGCTCTTTGTCCAAGGCTAGACATTTGGGTCTATTTGCTATCTGAATGACTTCTATATTTACTGTCCTATCATCATAGTAATGCATTTTACTCATAATCTAGGCCCCTACAGAATATTTCTTCAATTTCTCTTATGAGGGCTCAAATGTTTTAGGGACTCCTTCAGTAATTAGTGGAGCATTAATCTCTATTTCTTGCATTTCTTCCTATGAAGGTGGGGAAGGAGAATTTGATGCTACTTGAGTTTTATTATTTTCTTGTGTTTCATCTTTCTTATAACTCAATACCAAATTCTTAGCACCCTTCACTGTCCAAATCTTAATATGTTTGTCATATCGCTCAGAAAAATCATTGTCTGATGATTGACCCAATATGGCTTTGTCTATACCTATTTATACTCTCATATTCCACCAATATACAATTTTACCTTCATCCCATCCCTTTTCTTTTCAACATCCTTAATTTTAGACTCCTTTAAATAGTGGTATTTATTTTCTATAGGATCACAATCAACTATATGTTCATAAAAGTCTCTCCATGGGGGTAATTGTTCCATTTTGACAATATTCCATTTCAACGAAGCACTTTATTTGTTATTCCTCCCATTTTCCAAGTGATACCTTGAAGTTTTCTCAAACTTGAGAGCCTTTTTTTATTAAGGTTGATATTCCTCTTTGTGAACTTGTCGTCAGGGTCATACCTCCATCTTTGTGGGATGTACAAAAGGCCTAACCTCTCCAAATATTGGGTGATTTGTTCACCTTGAACCCTTCTCACTATTGTTATATCATCAACATTATGGGAGTAAGTCAACAAACATTTCCTCCCTTTACCAGAGCCATAATTCATGTTGATGAATTCTGCCTGCCTCAAGTACTCCAAGACCAACAACCTATTAGTCACAAAATGTGGAAGCAAAAAAGTTTTGCCAATGAAAACATAGAGTTTGATGACAATGACCTCTATGAGGATATACCAATCTCTTTCTTTGGAGTTTGTTACTCTTAGCAATTTTTTATCCAAAAACGATAATCTAGGGTATTTCCTATACATGATTTTCAGCATTGGCCCTAGAAATTACAAATTGAACCTGTACAATGATTTTGTGCTCCTCAGATGAGTGGTCCAATAATAGATAGGAATAGGGTCTCCTTTGTCATTCTTATATTTCACCAGAATATAGGACATCATGTGCCTTACAATAACATAAAACATCCATAGCAAATTCGAACAATGCCAAAAAGAATGAGGTTCTGAATATTTTTTCATTCTAACCAATTGCTCATGCAATAACTTAGAGAGAAATGCTAGCTAGTTAAAGTAAATTACCTTGACACCTTCTGCTTTAGGCTTATACATTATCTCATTTGAAATGTAATATACAGTAGCTATATGCAAATCTCTCACATACTAGTTAGAGTCTAAACCTTCTAAGTAGGCCAACATAGAGAAGAGCTTTGGGCTAGTGAATTGCTCAATGGATTAGTTGACTCTGCTAATCCATTACCCTAGGGATAGTAGTTGGAGGTATTTTTTATAGTAATGCCATACTTTCTAGAAAACTCAATGTACTTATATCCTATAAAGGATGGGTTATTGTCACTTACTATAGCTTCTAAGATATCGAACCTTGCTATCAAGCTCTCCATGAAACCGATTACCACCTCTTGATCTGATTTCTTTGTGCGAATGGCCTCTACCCATATGGTAAGGTAATTTGTGGCAGTAAAAATGTATTTATGTCTTGATGAGGAATTTAGATTAATTATCTAAATGAAGTCTAGCCCCCATTGCTGAAAAGACTCTTCAACCTAAATCAGCTTGAGGGGAAATGATGCATTTCTGGTTCTCCCCACATACCGTTGGCATTCATCACAGGCTCTCGTAACCTTGAAGGTATTAAAAAAATATTAGGTTAGTAATAACCTGCCCTAATGATCTTTAAAGTTGTGACCCTTCCTAAAAAGTGTCCTCCAGATAATCCTCCATGGAACTCTTCAATGACCTTTTGCTTCTGATCTTCTTTCAAACATATTAAGAGGACTCCATCAATATTTTTCTTTTATAGTCCTTCTAGTAGTAAGACATATTTCAAGGCTTGAAGCCTATATCTTCTCCTTTGTGATGGGTTAATATTATATGGACAAACTCGTGTCTAAAAGTATTTGGTCATCCATTCAACTTAGTCTGATTCTCCTGACTACAGCTCTTCAGTTTGATCTTCTATTGATGACAGATAAGCTATCATTTTTGCTATAACTCCTCTTTCTATTAAACCTTGGCATAATGCTCTGCCTCTAACTAGTTTGGTAGGATGGATTTCCATGTCGTACTCCTGGATATTGGTAATCCAACCAGCTCTTTTATCTCCTAGTTCACCTTGTAAAATGAAACTTCTAACATCTGGGTGAACTATGTATACCAGGGTTTTACTCTAAACCAAGTATTGCTTGAATTTCTTCAATGAATTCATCATTGCAAATATTTTTTTCTCAATAAAATTGTACTAGACCTGATAATCATGGAGAATTTGACTCCAAAATAATATGGGGTGTTATTCTCCCTCATCATTTTTCTGAGTTAGGACATATGCATAGCTCTCTTCAGCTCCATAAGCATACAAAATGAAATCTTTGTTGAAGTCAAGGTTCACTAGAACTAGAGCAGTGGCAATGGATTTTTTGATGATCTCGAAAGCTTATTTTAAATCCACATTCTTCTTCAGCAATTCTGAGATAGGTTTCACCTTTTGAGAAAAATCAGAGATGATTTTTTTGATAAAATTGATCTAGGTGAAGAAAGACTACAAAGTTTTCTTATTCATAGGCAATTGGAGAGTAAGAATTGACTTGAATCTATCTGGATCGATAGCCATACCTTCTTTAGATACCACATGACCTAACAACTTTCCCTAATGAACTACAAAAAATGACATCTTCGAGTTGAGATAGATACCAAATTCCCTGCACTTTTTAAACACTTGATCTAAATGTGCTAGGTAATATTGCTTCTTATGCAAGAATACAGTCATGTCATCTAGGTAAATTAGAATAACTTTGTCGACCAACTCTCCAAAGGCATAATCCATTGCTCTTTGTAATGTGGCTCCTACGTTGGACAGACCAAAAGGTATTCTTTGATAGGAAAAATTACCCCATTTGGTGGTAAATATTATTTTGAACTAATCCTCATATTTCACCCAAATCTAGTTGTAACCAGAGAAGTCATCTAATGGTGAGAACCTCTCTGCTCTTGCAATAATCTACAAGATTTGATCGATCTAAGGGAGTGGATAATGGTCTTTTAATGATTCTTGGTTGAGATTCCTAAAGTCCACATACAAGCAGATGTCTCCTTTCTTCTTTCTTACTGGAACCAAGTTAACTACCCATGTGGAGTGTTTGATTGGGTATATGATCTTAGCTTTCAGTAGCTTCAACAGTTCTTCTCTCATTATGGATTCAATTCTAGGGTTCACAACCCTCTGCTTCTACCTAAAATATTTTGTGTTTTGTTCTAGCTCAAATGTATGTTGGATCACCTTTTTATCATATACCTTAAGATCTTCATATGACCAAGCCACAATGTCTTGGTATTTTAGGCACAGGACTTTGATATCCTCCTCTTCTTTTGGAGAACATCAAACTCCAAATTTGAGTTTCTTTTCCTTTTCGATCTCAATTTCCTTGTATATTTTTTATTGATCTCCATGGATTTGATCTTCTTCCTATCTTCGTTATCAAACAAACTTTCCAAAGTGACCAATCTCTTAGGGATATGATTATTTTTTAGCTGGATGACATATTTTTGGTCTATCTCGTCTGGAATTTCCTCTTGAATGTTTGATAGACAAGTTTTCCTTACTAGGAAATCAATTATTTTTTCATCACTTTCAAAAACTTGCTAGAAGATCTGCTTGTCTGGTATTGCAGGCCTGAAAATTATTTTGATCCCTTTATTTTTTGTAACTCCTATATCTGCAGAAGAGTTGAAATTAGCTCCCATCACTTCCAAGGAATTAGCCAAGGTGTTCTATATTCTGGGAACAAAATTAATATTTAAGTCATCAAAGAATTCCATAAAATCACATATTGTATTCCTGTATACCTTCAGGTAATGGTACTTACTATTGCACCTCTCTTATATTATTAACAATTAGTTTAGAATCATCATATATATTTAGTATCTTGATGCCCATGCTCTTAGCCTGCACTAGCCAGAGGTACAAATCCTCATACTCTATAGAATTGTTGGTACATGACCATGTCAATCTATATCTGAAAGTCTTTGCACCTTCTAACTGAGACTACAACAATACACCAGCACCAACCCTATTTCTACATCTTACACCATCAAAGTGCATGGTCCAAGTCTTTGTCTCTCTTAATGACTGATTGGATATGGCAAGGACTCTTTTCTTTATTTCTAATGAAATGCTATATGTACCCATGATTGTTACAAACTATCAGTAATCTTCTTTGAACAACAATTTATCCTTAACCTCTAGTTCTTCAAAACTTTCCACCAGTTCGAACTCATCCAGAGGAGTGAGGTTACACATGTCTTCTTTGAATTTTTCAATATGATAGAACACGAGCTTCTTGAGAATAATCCTTATTCTTTTTCCCTTAAAGCGAATCTCCATACTAGAGTAATCCATGTACATACATCCTCCCAATTTGGTAGTGAATTCCCTTGAAAGACACATGCTAAAATAAGGCTCTAGGTCTACCACCACTATTTCTTGCACAATGGTTACCTCTGGATCTCTATGCAACCTCATTAGAACATCCTTTATTACCCATAATGTCTTTACTGGGGTCTCATCCAACTGTAAAACTCTAGGATAGGACCTGGTATATTCCATTCCCATCTCCTTGTAGACTGCCTTGGGCATAACTGTGGTAGAAGCCCATGAATCAATCATGCAGTTGTGAACAATCCAACCCTCCATCCTCAGATAAATGTAAAAGGGAGAGGGTTTATTATTTATGGTAGCAGGGGACATCTTGTCTTTTCTAGAGGGCATGCTAAGGATTGTATTAGCCTGCTTTTGCTAGGGATATTTTCTTGGAGAAGCCTTCAGTTTTTCTATTTGGCCAAGGATAAAGAGAGTATCATAAAGGATATATTTTGAGGGTATTATTTTCATCTCCTCTATAATGTTATACTCTAATTTCACTAAAGAGGAATTCTCAAACTTTCTCTTTGCTTCACTATACTTCGTTTTGTATTGTTGTGTAACCTCAATCCTTTGCCTCTTGGTTATGGAGGGAAATCTAAGTTTTTCTTGTGCTTTGCTCTTGGATATCATCCCTTCTTTGTCATTTTCTTTGTCATATATTTTAGGGAAGCTAACCTCCTTTTCTTGACCTTTTGGGACCATATCCCTCTTTTCCTTTACTTGGGGAATAAGGAAAATATCATTACCTTGAGGGAGAGCATATTTTTTTCTTTTGGGAAGGGACTTGAAATTGATCATTATTTTGTGGATAAACCTGCAAGATCTTCTTCCATGATCTTGTCATAACTTAAATTGACCCTTCTTCATCTAGGTCTTGTTACCAAAGCATATTGATCCTACCCTTCTTATTCCTCTCTGCCATTTCCATGGCCTACTGCACATGATGTTGGTACATGATACATGATTCCAAATTATGGGGATCATTGCATACAAGACACCACACATTTACCAGGCTTGTTTCAAAGGAACATCCTGGATCTTATTGAATTGTATTCACTCTGATTTTTGTGCTATTGCTGGTACCAAGTTTTTGGTCCCTATTGACATAGGGAAATCTTATTTGCTGAGATATTTGTCTCTTTTTTTTCATTGAGCTCATCTTGTTACTGAGAATTTTAAGGGTATTATGTATATCAAGAAGCACATTAAATTCCTTGGGTATTTGAGTAGGTAGTGGTGGGAAATGAACTGTAGCAGATGATACTTTGGGGGGAGGTAATTGGGTCATCTGAGGAAGTGGGGATGATAAAGGAGGATCTATATAAGAAGATGTAGCTGTCTGGTTTTGAACATTGAAATTTTTTGAACAATAGGGTATAATAGCTTTAGGGGGTAATATTTCCACATTGATAAGAGTATTTTCAGCTTGGACAACTACATTGTAGACTTGGGGGAAGGTACATATTTTTGACTATTGAGTTTGCAAATCCAAGGGCTCTGATGTAGTACATGAAAGCAAGGGTTACAACTGACCTAGCTTTAGGTGGAATTATTTTCTAGGATCTACTAAATCTCAGATGAAAGTATGAAATAGACTCCTACTAATGCTTTTTCATGGATGTAAATTGGTTGAGGAGGGAAAGGGGTCAACAGACTCATTGAACTCTTCTATAAAGGGGTACGTTAATGCTACCCATGATGTAACGGTATTATCCTCTAAAGTCCTAAACCAGTGCATAATTTTCCCTTTGAAGGATAGGGCTAGTATTCTGACAATGCTATCTTCATTATTTATGTTATAGATGGATGCTAAATTTAGAATATCTTGGTAATGTTCATATGTGGTCTTTCCTAATCCATCATATATAGGACTATCTTTAGATACAACCTGAGGAATATCATGCATATGAGCTAGTCTTAGGGGACCAACTATATTCCAACTGGGATATTTCTATAGGGGTTGATTAAGGGGTACATTTTGAGCCATATTTACTGGTGTAGTTCTTACTGGAGGTGCTCTTGGGGGCCCTACAGGAGGTGGTTTAGGATTTTTTTTTGAATGGAAATCTCAGTTCAAATATCTTATGATGGTAGATCCTCTAAAAGGGAGCCCGTAGTAGATGAAATAACCTGGGTTATTCTTTGCATATGACCTAGTATTCATGAAAAACTATAAGCTATAAGGATGGCTTTCTAGTTTCTTGCACTTAGAATATCGCTAGGTAAATTTACTTCTCATCGCTTAACAAGGTCAAGAAAATTCACCAAATCTTGATTCCTTCAAGAAAATATACAAAATAAAGAAAGGGTGGGTTAACTAATATTTCTTGTAAACAAGTCCCACCGAGCGTACCAAAACTATTTGGATCCAAATTAACATCAAGAAAAACTCAAAATTGTGACTGTTTATCTTCCATTTTTCTCATTAGATGTGCATCCTCTAATCACAGTTCAAACCTTAACATTGGATGGATTAAAGATTACTCTAATCCAACCTCTAGAGTAGGTTGGTTTCTTGTCAACTAATAGAGTATTGACTAGTGTAAGCTCAGTTAAAAGTTTAGGAGATAGGGATATAAAGAGGTTTAGGGTTAAGGAATTATAATCAAAACAGTGGTCGGATAGAGCTAACAACATAGGCATCCATAGGGAAAACCTTTCTAACAAACAATTTCTAGTGTCTCACACTTGAGATTAACAACATTCAAGAAACAGATAATATTCAACAAGAAACACAAAACAAAGACATACTCCAAGAATCTATTTCAACATCTATAATACTAATAATCCAATTTAGCATAATAATATCAGTATCAATATTTAACAGAAAATAACTTCTTGCAAGAATAGATTCAACTATGAAAAGGTTTCAATTGCTCTAAGCTAGTAATCTAATATTAGTAGAATAGACTAACCATACTAGCATTAGTAGAAAAGCAATTCATAGCTTGAATCTCTCGATAGAATTATTGAAGACACCAATTTTGAGGTAAACATCCAAGTAATGTTCCTTCTATTATCTTGTAGAAAAATATTACATAGCAGGGCAAGAAAACACTCTAGAGCCGACCTTGAAAATCGAGGGTTCAACCTCTATTAATAGTTTTTCATTGAAGAAAGAAAATGAAATATTACAAGGAGAAATAAATGCTAGATCGACAGAATGTTGAGGTTTCATCATTTCATTCATCTTTGAGACCCAAAGAAACTGTGTGATCTTGCGCTCCTTCGCAAATTGACTCAACAACTTGCTAATATTTAATGGCGGTTCGGCTCTAGGCTATCGAAATCGAGATCTAGGACATTTATCATTCTTGCAAACTTTAACTAGTCATAGATCTATAACTAATTGTATTCTTGATTCTTGGTCTTATTGACGCTTTGCCTTCTAGCTTGCTTCAATCAATTGGTTCATGTTTGCAAAGACTTTGCTTTTGTATGCTTGGGATATCTTCAGCATAAACCAATCGTTGATCTGCTCATAAACGGCTAAGAATAATACTTCAAAAACATTTGGGAGCGTTCGGCATAGAACGTGCTATAGCCTGCTCTTCAGAAAAGCTTATGGCTTAAGTTGACCACTTTGACCATGGGCTGGAGCATATTGGAAAATACACTTCAATCTACATAGGATGGAACATCTTGCTAGACCACTACCATTGCTCTTAAATTTGTCTAAGTCCTTTTCATGTTCGTGGTGTAGAACAAAGTGTTCGTAGCCTACTCCTTGAAATTTATTCTGTTAAACTTTAACCAATGTTGATCGCGGGGTAGAACATCTTGCTCTAGTCCGCTTGAAATGTAGTATAAAAAATGTGCTTTATGAAAATTGGTGCTAGCCCATTTCATTGTTACTTCATTTGATGCATGTTGAATACTTTGACCACAACATGGAACATGTGTTCTGATCAACTCTAAAATACACTTGAACCTTAGCAGGACAGATTAATACTTAAAGTTAGTCTTTTCCTCGCGCGGGTTAGAACCAAATGCGCTATGCCGCTGTTTGAAAAGTAATGATATCATCTTTGACCAAGGTTGATAGCAAGGTAGAACATCATGTGTTGCACCAATGATAAATGCACTAAGACTCACACTGGATATGACATCTCCCCTTTGCCTTAGAAAATATGTTGTATCCCACTCTTTGTAAGTAACCAAAAAGTAACTTTGATCGGTTTGACCGTGATGTAGGATATCTTACGTTGCACTGCTATAAAATACACTGAAGCACATGCAGACTAGGACATCTCTCTACCTTAGAAAATATTTTCAAAACTTTTCTAAGGATGTGGCCATTTTGGACCTACAACAATTTTCTTGCCAAACTTTCTCCTTTGGGCTTGTCGTCGAATGGTGATGATTGTCCCAATTCCTTAATTTCTTCTTTGGTAGTAATTTCTTCAATGAGTCCTTTTATGATCTCCTTCAATGATTCTCACCAATCCTTCTTATTTCTCCATGAGACCTCTTCAAGTTTCTCAATCTTACAGCTTCTAAATATTCAATGAGACCTTCCTTGGCCTCTTCAATATTCAACTATGGATATGAGATCTTCTAGGACCTCTTGAATCTGCTATTTTTGTAATCTCTTCTTCAATAGGGCCTTTAATATACCTCTTTTTCAATAGAATATTCAATGGATATTTTCTTCAATAGGGCCTTCAATGGACCTTTTCTTCAATCAAGATTTCAATGGACCTCTTCTTTAATCGGGTATTCAATGGACCTATTCTTCAATAAAAAGTTTTCAGTCTTCAATGGAGATCACCAATCTCCAATATTTTGCTAGGACTATTCTCCTTGAGTCTCTTCAATCTTCAATGGGGTCTTATTTCTAGGACCTCCTTCCTAGATTTGCAATATTCAATGTGGATTCCTTGGCCACTAAATATCTCCTCGATCTATCAACTAGGAGTCTTCAATATGCAAATATTTCAATGGGACCTTTCTCCTTAGGCCTCCAAATCTTCAATCCTCATTTTTTTGCAACAAAGAATTAATACCTGCATGAGGAAAGTAACTTTGAATTTTAGGCAATGAATATGAAGTTGTTGTATATCTATTTTAGGAAGCTTCCCACCTTCTAAGAGTCAATTTTATGCAACAAGAAAAACTTAGATGATAGTAACCAAATGGTTCTCCTAAAAAACAATTTCTCTCTTGCAATAAAATATTAGAGATAATAAAAATTTCTGAATATATGAGAAATAAACTTCACTAGTTGGATTTTTGATCTAGTGGAACAATGCTGAGTTCTAGTCTTCACAAGTGTTACAACTCTTGTGGAAAAACTCTAGCTAAATCTATCATGTGGCTTTATCTATTTTCTATTCTTCTACCTAGAGCTACTTCTTATCAAACAAATCTATTGTGATGGTATTTGCATGACGCACTATGGCTGATCCAGTTTGAAAATACTCAACAATAGTACTTGTGGCTTTCCTTTGATCCACCATAGCTCTGATACCACTATTAGCTTTGGAGCCTTAAACATAAAGGAAATACATTCACAAGTATAGAAATAAAAATGCAATTATACAACTATGATAATAGCAAAAAACCATGCATGAAAATAAGATAGAAGACTTGATACAATGCTCTATAAATGCTCATATAAAAATATCACGAAAAATATAATCCTCCTCTCATGGAGTTTGCAACTCCTACATGATAGCAAATGAAGCTACATTGTTTCTACTACTACTCACTCCTTTGCACTACTTCAACTCTCTCTCAATCACCCACAATGAGGCCCTTATATAGAAATGTTACTTGCCTCTCACTCAACCCTAAGACTCATGTACATATGGACTACATGCACATTTACATTATTGCACATTCTAACACTTGTGCATTTATTCTATTACACTAATAAAACAATAAATCCTAATATAATCCTAAACTAAATATGCACCCATGAGGGTACATTAGGAAATAACCAAATGATGTAATAGCCATATTTTCCAACACATTTCAAGTCATATTTTAGGTGAAGACTTTGGTATCAATCAATAAATGGCTTGATAAACATAAGAATCCTTGACAAGTAGATGATTTGTTCATTGAAAAATCTCAACCATGGGGTTATTTTGATGGGGCTAGTCAGAGACAGTCATCTTTTAGTAGTGCAGGAGGTATTATGTACTTCTTGGATACCCACTATCCAAAATTTAAAGTAGATATTGGGATGGGTTCCAACAATTTTGTTGCGTTTCAGGTGTTGAGATTGCTAATGAAGTGTGTTGTGGAGAGAAATATGAAAAATTTACAATTTTTTGGAGATTCCACTCTAGTCATCAATTGGATGAATAGATCTACTTAATTAAAATATAATCTGCTTATACCAGTGGGAGATGAACTACTAAAGGTTATTTCACTTTTTGAAAATATCTCTTTTACACATGTTTATAGGGAATTAAATCAAGAAGCAGATAGGTTATCAAAATAAGGTCAATAGGTTTCATAAGGTTTCTTACAAATGGAAGAGAACAAGATGGAGTTTCTTCTTTCACCCACATATCATATCCCTATTTTCTATGATAGCTTTGGGTTTTTTACTATGGGTATGTTTCATTTTATTAGAGCTTTATGGTAGTTTCTAACTATTTATTTTCTATTTTTTTGCTTTCTTTTCATTGATTTCTATCCAGTTTTTAATCATGGAGTTTGTTTAGATGATTAAGTATTGTTATATAAGGATATTTATCCTTATTATTGTAGAAATGAAAATTTGACCCACTTTAGTGGGTAATATTCCCTTAGTCCTCCTAGGAGACCCCTTAGACTTACCTAGGGCAAGGGCTAGGTCTCTCCCCTCTTCCTTTTGTTTTTCTCTTACTTCATGAAAAATTATGGTTGCCCTTGATGGGGCACAATTTTACATTTTAGGGTTTTATCCCAAGGAAACCCTAATTTTTTGAAGTTGGCATGTTTGGCGTTGACTCTCCTTGGTTTTTCCCACCCATTCGGCTTTCAAATCTGCTATATAAGGAGGGTTTGGAATCATTTTGAGAGCATGATGATAAGCAATATGATAAGTGATTTTTGGTAATTTTAAGCTCATGCAAGCACTCTTCTTAAAGTGTTCGCTAAGTGATCTGAATTATTTTTCTTCTTTCACAAGAAATCTAACTTGCAATTGTGAAGTGTGATCTATTTTCTATTGCATTGGATTATTTGTTGTTATTACTCGCTTTGGTGGATTTGTGTTGTAGCCCTAAGAAGAGATCAACTATTCAGGAAGTTTCAACCCTTATGTTTGCTTCTATGCTATCTACTAGGTGTTTTCACCTTCTTTCATGCATGCATTAGTTTTTTCTATGACGTAATTGGCTCTTTGCATTATTATTTCATTTTTTTGCATAGTTTCTATGAAATTACACCCAGTCTGTACGAGGCATGATTTTATCGATTTGCAAAATTGTGGTCACCTATTTCGAGGTGTGATTTTGCCCAGACCATAATTGGAGGTAAGTTTCTATCCTTAGACTCCATCTGCATATTAGGATACATATAACATGTATTAATGCACTATGTATTTAAATTTATCATTCTATTCTGCTATATTCTATTATGATTGTTCACTTTTCAAAGGTCAAATTCCACTTCTATTTTCAAAGGTTAGCTAAAAGGACCTAGGGGGCTTGACTGTTGTACCTCCAAGTATTATCATACAGTGGCCTAAGCATGCCCCCTAATGCTAATCACATTTTTCAAGTGTTTTCCAAGTTATCTTGCAGGAACATGAATTGTTGATATCACTGGACAAAAGGATAAAAAGCAAGGATCAACCATTGGATAAGATAAGTTCTCTAATTAGTCTTTAGGCTATTTGTTGGGTGTTTTTTATTTATGTTATAAACCCTAAATCTGATTTGAAAATAATATATTTAATTAATTTTTAGGCATTAAAAGATATATAGCATATAGTGTGCACTTAGGGTTTAGTAATGTATGTGCATCTTCTCTTGAGACATTGCTTGAATATTTTTTATTTTGAAACCCTAGGGTTAGAAAGCATTCAAATAAATAATCATTATAGGGTTAGCTCTTGTCTTCTTGCATACTGTATTTCTACATTGTCCTTTATCTTTCATAACATAGATCTAGAAAGGCCAAACATAGGTGATTTCTTGAATCGAATACATCAAACATTCTTGAAAACCAGTGGACTTGGAGCGAGTCCTTAAACCATTCTTAGTGAATTCTTTCCCCCCTCTTACACTAAGTGTAGAGAACAACGCAGCCCCCACGGTTCACCTCAAGGCTTTCTCTTGCGGATCCAACATTGATAATCGTATGTGGTAGGGTGGTTTTCCCTCTCTACATATTTGGTGAACCCGATGTGAACACCTCATTTTTATTTTAAAAATCTTAATCAAGATCATTAATTCTATGTGTTAGAACATAAAACATAAAAAACATAATATCTCTTTTGCTTGTTTTCATTGGTCTTAGTTCTTTTCTACCCTTAGTCCTTTTCTCCTTTTCCAAATGGCTTCCAACCTTGGGAATGGACGAAGGATTTTTAGGTTTGATGAGATTTTCCAAGAGAATGATCAAATTGATAGAGAAAATCATAATATTGAAGAAGAAGAGGTTGATAATAGTCTTGATCCTATTAAGGGACCTGATGGGAACCTTATCTTCAAATATTTTGAGCATGTGTGGACCTTTTACAAGCATCACAAGCATGCCTTGGATGCAGCTTTAGAGGAAGAAGCCCTACTTGAGGAAGTTAGACCATCTCATGATAACTCCTTGAGTGAATATTTGAATTATGGTAATCATGTTCATCATCCAACTTATGCCACTACTATAACCACCAACATTGGAAGGAATCTACAAGTCCCTCCAACTAGTAGTGTCATTCAAAATTATTTTCAATTTCCTCCTCAATATGCTTGTCTCAACACTGTTTCCTATATTCCACCAAATATTAGTTATCCTCTTCAACAAGATACCACATACCACAATAGTATCAATATTTCCAACACCCCTCCCTTAGGGAATCTGGGGACATTGCATAACAATAATCCATAAGTAAAAAATTTAACAAATATGGTAAAGCAATTGGTTTCAAAAGTTGAGATGATTCAGCCTTCAAGCTTCACTTACAATTATAAAGAAATGTGTAATCATTCATTAGATCCTATTGTTGTTGCAAGACCTTATCCTAAGTATTTTTCTATGTCAGTTTTACCTATATACAAGGGGACAAAAGATCCAATAGAGCATTTAAGAAGATTTAGGACAACATGCTATGATCTCATATATGATGACATGTTACTAAAAACATTTTCTAAGAGTCTTGATGGCATGGCATTAGAGTGGTACAATTGATTGCATAATTACTCCTTGATGAATTTTGACGAAATAATGGAATTATTTGTTCAACAGTTTAGTGCCTGTATTGAGAAATATGTTACCATGAAAGATGTTTATAATTGAAAATAAGGTAAAGAATAAAGTTTCTCATAATTTCTATCCCGTTGGAGAAGTCTAGTTGGACGCTTGAGGTATACTTTACCTCCAAAAGATATGCTTGAGATATTTATTGGCAATTTACAAGAACAATTATCTTATGCACTAGAAACTACTACTATCACATTTTTTATCAACTAATTGATTTAGTAAGAAAAGTAGAACATGCTCTTATTAAGAGGTTAGCTCAAGGTTAAAGAGGATAAACCTATTAAGTCTCAACACAAGAATAGGCACACAAGAGGTGATGGTGTAACGTATAGTAGGCCTGTTAATAATGTTACTAACAACCTATAAAATATAATACTTTAGAAACCTCCACAAAGGAATTTCACAAAGCTTAATATATCTATGGAAGTCGTTTTAAACAATTATTAGAAGCCAATGCAATTGAGTTACCTCCCATAAGGTAACCAGATACTACAACTAATTGGTACAAGGTAGGTCAACATTGTGCATATCACATAGTAGAAGGACATTGGAAAAATTCTTGTAGGAAGTTGAAACATGTGGTTCAAGATTTGATTGATGCAGGATGTCTTGATGTAGGAAATTCTCAATCTTCAAATAGTCAACAAAATTCCACTATCAACCAGAATGTACCTAAGGTAGCTAATCAAGTATCTTATATAAATGTACCACATAATTATGATAACAACATGGTTGGTATGATAACAACTACTTTAGAACAACAAGTGCAAAATCAACAAATCCAACGATCTCAACAGGAGATAAGTTTCTCAGTAAATATTTCTCTTTTAGAAATTTTGCAAAATTCTCCTACTCATGGAGAAGCCTTGATAAATGTTCTAAAACAACAATCTGCCCTCCAAATATTTCTCCTAATGATATGGCTAATATTATAAGTTCTCTTGGGACACATCATCTCACATTCTTGAATGCTGATATCTCTTCCTCAAACTTTCAAGAAGACTTTTCTCCTTACATCATTGCATTTATTGGGGATACTTTTATCAAAAGAATTATAATTGATAATGGTTCTTCCCTTAATTTATGCACATATCATTTCTTTCAAAAATTTGGATTAAAATAGGAAGATTTAACTAAATCCGGTGATATCATTAAAACTTTCAACGAGTCCCAAGAAGCTTGTGGTACCATATCACTTCCCCTTAAGGTTGGACCTAAGATCTTAGATACATTATTATATGTGATATCCTCCATTCTTTAATCTTCTTTTTGGATGTCCTTGGATCCATGCAATTAAGGTTGTCCCTTCTACTTTCCATCCATGTTTAAAATTTGAATTTAAAAACCAATCTTTTGGGCTATCCGCATCCATTCAATTTTTTCTCACTAGATGATCTAGCTTAGTTTCATTCATCAGATTCCTTATCTAACAAAACTAATCAACCCAAAAATTTTGATAAAGAATCATCAATGTCTCATCACAGGATTAAGTCAACTCTTCTTGTCAATAATTTCTCTTAGATGAATCTCATCAAGGTTTAGAGTGGAGTGTTGAGGATGAGGGGCCACCCTCTCCTTCTTTTTGGTCATAGCCCCTGAGCAGTATGCCAAATATAAGGATGCACCTCAGAATAATATTTACTTTTATGGGTTTGTCCCTCATGCAGTGCAGGTTGAGTCTTCTAGCTCTCAAGTGGACTTTGGCTCTATATCTTTCGAGGATCTTGATCAATTAGGAGTGATTCCTACCCCGCCTCCTCTTGATGATGAGTTGTCCATCCTTATTGAGGAGGCTATAGATGTGAACATAGGCCCTGAGAAAACCCCTAGAATCCTTAAGTTAGGTAAAGCCTTGTCCATGGATGAGCAGGAGCAATTGACCAATTTGTTAAGAGAATATCAAGATATTTTTGCTTGATCATATGCCAATATACCATGGCTTTATCCCTCCCTTGTCATGCATCATTTGGTAGTTAAGCCTAGTGCTAAGCCTATTAAATAGAAACTTAGAAATATGCATCCTAAGGTCACCCTCTTATTCAAGGAGAAGCTCCAAAATCTCCTTGACATCGGTTTTATAAAAGCTATTAACTATTTTTATTGGATTTTTAATGTCATTCATGTGGTCAAGAAGGGAGGAACAATCAGAATATGTACCAAATTTCATGATATTAATTTAGCATGTCCCAAGGATGATTTTCCTTTGCCCAATGTAGGTCAAATTATAGATTTTACTGCCAAATATGGAATGCTTTCACTCATGGATGGTTTCTTAGGCTATAATAAAATTTTGATTGCTCTTGAGGATCAGGCTATGAAAACATTCTCTACTCCAAGGGGTACCTTCTGCTAGAAAGTCATACCTTTCACCTTGAAGAATGTAGGAGCTACCTATCAATGGGCCATGACTTATATTTTTTGACATGATGTATGGTATTCTCCAAAATTATGTGGACGATCTTCTAGCTTGCTCCATAGAACGAAAGGATCATGTTTGTGAATTAGGAAAAATATTTGAAAGGCTTCGATAGTACAAGGTTTGTCTTAAACCTGCTAAGTGCATGTTTGGAGTCACATATGGCAAGTTGTTAGGCTTCATAGCTTCTAGGTGAGAAATTGAAGTGGATCCTGCTAAGATAGTGGTTAGCACTAACATGCCTCCTCCCTGCACCTTGATCAAACTACATAGCCTATGATGAGCACCATAAATGCTTATATTTTTGCATATGTCTAACATTTTGTGCAACATTGTTATATCAAATTTGTATTTCTTATGAATATTTATATATATTTAATGGTAAATTGTGTATATTGCCTAACTTGTGTGAAAAGTGTGTTTTGTGTGTAGATTTAACTATTTTCGTTGGTTTCTGCATAAATTGCGTCAAGGTCCCTTCTAGACCTGGCATGATCTATTTTTGAAGGAGTTGAGAAAGCAGTATGGTCTTAAGGGGAATGCGCCTTACTTTCATCTTTCGATGGGAAGATGCCGTACTTCCATCTTCCAATGAAAATGCGCCTTACTCCTATCTTTCGGTGGAAGGCGCCTTACTATCATCTTACGATGAATGAAACGCCTTACTCCTTGTGATGTAGTCAAAGGTAGTTGACTCCATGTAAGAAAAATTAAGCACCTAACTCCATAACAGCAGGCGCCTAACTTGCATTAATAACATAACACATCAACTGCCCTGTTTCCATATGAAACAGAGTAATGATTTTTGGTACAAAGAATGTAGATAACAACGACAAGATGTAATGGAGAATCTACTATTTCCAGCAAATATGAAAGATGAACGGTAAGCTGGTAAACCACGGATAAAATACGTAGTGTAAGAGTGCTCTGAGCACAATTACCTCAATTTGGTATGCAGTCATTGTAATAATATATGTAGCTATAACAACATTGTAACATAGAGGTTTGTGCGATTATATAAACGCATAGGACTTCTCCAAGGAGGAGAAAAATAGCAGGCTCATCGAACTATATTGTAATTTATTTTATGCAATAAATTTATTTAGAGTTCTCTTACTTTGTGTTTTGCATACATAGTTGACCGGGAAAAATTTGCTGGAGCCTGGACCCACTCATAACCAGTATTCCTCCCCTCTCCTTTATTTTTCCTACAATTTTATTTCAGTTTTAGTTCTATTTTCTTGTATTTGGTTATTTCCTGCAAATTGATTTCATTGTTGCATGTTTAAAGGCTACTCATGTAGGGTTCTACATCTAATAGGTTTCTAAAAATTATCATATTCATTATTTGGAAATCTGAATTTGAAACGTTATTTTTATGCATTAGTGAACACAATTATGGAATGCTTCTTGCTTTTATTTTCTTTTAAATAAAATAAAAGGAACCCCACACACCATATTTTATTTTAACATTAACGAGTTAGATTTCATTACCAACCATTAATCAAGACCAGCAAAAGTGGGCTTCATCTCCATCTGTTGGCTCGCATCCTAAAAACTTAGTGGCCAAAAGCTAGTGGTTTTTCAGGATTCATCATCAAAAAGTTCCCTACTCTTGGGTGCACTCATATTGGGAAGGTTACTAGAGCTCTTTTACCATGGGGCTCTTGAAAATAATCAATGGATGCAACTATCATTACTATCCATACCTTAAATATGATGGTTAAGGGAAAGCGAGGATTCGTCAGTACCAAGACATTAAATAGTGTGGCCCCTTTAAAGGGGAAATTTGTTCCCTTAAGGTTACCTTGAGCCAATATCCAATAGGAAGCCACTTTTTTCGTTTGAGCCACATCCCTCGATAGGAGGGTGCTTGAACTACCTTTTAGTAGTTTTTTATTTTTACCTCTTGTTTCATAGGAAATAGATTTTTTTCAATATCAAAATGCATAAAACAGTATAGGTGACTCACAATTAAAAATTAAACAAGATAATCACATTGTTTGCTTATTTATTTCCTTCTTGTTTTATGAAATCAACATCATGGCAACCACACACAATCGATCTCATTCATGAGCTGATGTTGTTGAAAATTTACGAGATACAGAACATCTCAAATTCAGTCCTGAGGACATGGTCATCCCACCATGGCATCCTGGTGTCCATCGTAACACTAACATCACCCCCAGAGAATTCAACCTTCAGGATATCCCTATCTAGGATGCACCTATAAGTCCTTAATACAATCAATAATATGATATTCTTGGTCGAAGATGATCCCGTGCTACTATCATACATGGCTCAGCTAGTGAGGGTCCTAGTAGGGGAGTGTCACGGATTCACATCCCAACTCAATCTATCCATCAATCTGAGCAAGATCAATATTATGCACCATTATCTAAACTGGATGAGTGAGCTACTCTACTTGATCGCCCATGGATGAGCCAAAATTTTACTCACCTAGATAGGTACAACCCTCATCATCCTAATAGAGTAGCCTCATCTACTTACACCTATCTCAAATATGAAGAAGAGAAAGATCCAAGTCATCATATTTTTATCACAAAGAGTTCTCTATGTGGGCATGTTGTACCTCTGCCCCATCTAAGTATGTAGAATTCACCTTTAAACTTGAGCATCAGGTCAATGCGGTTCCATTGATCATGGAAAATAAGTAAACCTTTTTAGACCAACAAAGCAAGCTGAGATCCATTTTATTAATACAAGGGCTTGTTGACCTCATACAGCTAATCAAGTGGATTAGATACCTAGGTAGAACACAAACATTTGAGAGTAGCTAAACCATATATGGTTGGATAAGTTGTGAATAGATCAAGAATGCCTATAACAAAGCTAATTAGAGAAATAAATGGTGCATCGACAAAGGTTACATCATCAATAGTTGCACCAAGAACAACTACAAAGAATAATACATGAGGAGGTTTCCACACCTAATACCTATAGGCAAAAAACCCCTCAAAGGTGCATTGCACAACACCATGATGCGCCTCCTATATGATGTGTGTCGTTAATACCATCATTAATTTTCAATGATTTGTCAATCCAGGGTAGTGTTCAAGGTTGTTTGCGACAGAAGTTTTGAGCAGGGTTGCAGTTTAGTTCAATTGGAAGCAGCAGGTATTATTGGTAGAACAGATCATGTTGGGGGTTTTTAAATCACCTTTCTACTTCTATGTTGTATAAAAAAAACTAGTTTACTTACAGAAATGGAAATCTGATCCTAAGTTACAAAAATTGGAATCTAATTACCATTGTAGAATTAAAACCTAATTACTTTTGCAGAATTTAAACCTAATTACTTTTGCAAAAATGAATTTGTTGAATAATAAGAACATAAGCCAACTCCTGTCAGTGTATTGTTTCAAAAGGTTGTCAATATTCTGTTACAGTAGCTGACAACAAAAAATATAAGTGCAAAAAACTGGGAAAAGTTGTTGAAATGAAAGAATCCAAAGAAATACTGCTATTTTGATGAAACTTGAAACAATAGCTAATCTAATGATCACTCATTTAGAAAATCTACAAGTTTACTTTAAACATGAAATAAATCATAAAAAATGCAACAAAAAAGTTAGTGTGAAACAAAATATGAAATTGATAAATATTCAGCTAATTCTGCTGCAGCAGAAATCAAAAGAAAACAAGTCTTGTCAGTCCTTCTCCTAGGTCTGGAAGTGGCCCTTGCTCCCTTTTCCAAAAGAAGGTATGAGCTCCTTTTACTTGCTAAATTTCACACACACTCATGCATAACAGAGATAATGAATGAACTACACTTTTATTTATTCCAGAAACAACATTACACTTTCTACTATTGCACTCCATTATAATTTGAATCTATTTCTACTAACTCCTATTTTCCTAATAGGTCTACCAATATGGGATTTGTCTTATTTATAATTTCTAATTATATATTTACATGCACAAAATATCCTATTCTATTTTACATTTGATTTACCTAATATTCTGCAACTGACTGGGTCTATTTCAAGATAGGGCAGGTTGCATCAACGGTTGTTTACTTGTGATTTGCCTCTCCTGGTAGTAGGAAATGGTGGGGACAACTATAGAAGGTTGTTCCTATATCTTCTCACCCTTTCTTTACCATTTCAACCGCTTAAAAACTGTAGGTGTTCAAAAAGAGGTATGTTCCCCTGTTATTTCGAAGATCTTCGAAATAACTGGTTGTAGGTGCACTTTATGCCCAAAATGCATTTAGAATGTTTGTTTCAGCTGGTTTTTTTCAGGTAGGTTGTTTAATCCAACTTCCAGGAGGTGATCCCAAATGATTTCATCCTTCTTAATTGGTAAATTCTAAGCCTTACCATTCATTGGCAACTGGCTGGAATTTACACAGAAATCATGTTTCTACTGCACAGTTACAGTATTTTGGCACTCTTCTCCAAATTTAGGTAAATTAACAGAGAAAATATAAGTATAAAGATATTACAATGTTGTTGTTCAAACCATGCATGCCTTTCATTAATAAATCATGCTAAAGTAATGCAAAACTGTACAAAAACTGCAAAAACAGAGTATAATATTCCTAAACACATTAATCATGCAAATATTTGATATATAGTGTATTTAAATCAACTTAATTAGCATATAAAACATATCACATGGTTTTTAGGCATTCATTGATGGTTCAAAACATACTATGATTGAGGTAATTTCAAGCCTCATCATTTCCCCCCAACTTATTTCAATGCATGTCCTCATGCATTTTGTTGGGCTACTGAATCACACATGTCCATCTTCAGATTCCAGCTTCTATAGAATAGTTTGTTCCCTACATAATATCCCCTGCTTTCTTGAAGCTTCTTGAACCACTCCTGAAATTGGTCATTTGGCTGAGGATCATTGTCAAAAAAGTAAGGAACAGGAGTAATGATGGTAGGAGGCCTATACCTCAGACCTATCCATTGATGTTTCATAGTCAGGATAATCTTCATTACTCCTACTCTTCTTCTAGACCATTCTAGGTTGATTGGTGAGATAGGCTCTCTTTTCTGTAGTGACATGGATAGTTTTGCCCACCTGTCCATACAAGTTGATAAAGTAGTTATAAAATTATCTACACATAAACCTTGGAAACTGGTTAAACAATCCTTAAGATTGTTTAAATACATCAGCTTAATATCTGCCCTATTCATCATGATAAAATGTTGATTGGTGGTAATTTTATGATTTGGTTGAACATATCTTATCAATAATTCAGCCTGCATTTCAATTTCCTTGTTCCTTTTCTTTTCCTGTCTCCAATAAATCTGATTCTGCAGGGTAGACATGAAAGCTATTAACTATACATCATCTTTAAAAATATGAGGATGGAATGTTACATCATCCGGAATGAAGAAATTGTGCAAAAACAGCTCACACATTAGGTTTTTCTGTTCTTCTAGGCTACTCAGGTAAGCTTCCAAGAATTCTTCAACAATGTCCAAATTATAAGAAATATTGGAATGGATTCTCATAACCTACCACCTAAGATGCCTTTCCTTTAAGACTAAACTATAAAATTTGGTTGGCCTTCTGAATTGAGCCAAATATTCTGCAACCTTGCAGAGGTATTTCACTTGTTCGTACAACTTGGTAATTTCTGCATCTCTTTTCTCTAGTTGTTTTCCCAACAGTTTTAATTCCACAATCTGAGTTTCAAGTTTTTGATACCTTAAAACCCACCGTGCTATATCCTCATTGTATTTCTCTAAAGCAACAGTGTTTTGTGGTCTTATTACTGGCTGAAATTTAGGTAACAGATCTACATGTACCCCCTTTTCTTTTGTTTCTACTTTTGGTATAACAAATGGAAAATTAGGCACAGAAGTCTGATGCAGAGGAATACTTACTTGATTGCTCATGTTTTGATGATCTAAGGCCTCCTCTGTGGATGTCATTTGTACTGTTGGTTGTTGTGGTCCTTCATTGGTATTTTTAACTGAACTTCTGGATTGTTTTGAAGCATCTTCGGAATGAGAAGATACAACTTCGGAATAAGGAACTGCAACTTCAGAATGTCCCAAATCTTCTACTGATTATTTTGGAACTTCATTTCCAAGTCTAGTCATTTTTGTATGCTTCTGAGGACCCTATTTTTCATCTTCTCCTGTGATAATATCATCCTGTTGAGGGGCCTGAGCATCAATCATCTCCTTGGTTTCTATCCTCCTAACCAAGGTTTCAACTACTTCAGCTTGTGGGAGAGGCTATAAAATTTCATCTGGTGTTGTGTTATCCTTGTCTTGCTTTGATAGTTTTAGCAAGATTTGAGCAACATTTTCTCCTTCACTAGATTTGGTAGGTTGTGTCTCTAACTGTGCCACTATGTTCTTCAACCTCTCTACTTCTTGTTGCAATTCAGTAATTTGTCTATCCTTTTATTTAATGGTTGTCTCTCTTTTATCAATCCATGTCATTTGTGTCCTTATGACACTTCTAGTAGCTCTCAGTTGCTCTTGTATGTTTTCTTCTTCTTCTTCTATTTCATAATCTGATGAGCAAGTGGGCAGGTTATCTTCAGGTGTTGACCTTGGATCTGTTGTACCTACTTCTTAAATTTGGTCTATTGGATCATGTGTAGGGGTATATTGTGGATCATCAATGCCTATATCTATTGTATCATCTAAGAACACATAATCTTGTTGCTCTTCAGCAATTTCAGGGTTATCTTCCCTTGTTGCCTTAGTCTATTTTTGCAAATTCCTAGGGCTTCTTCTTAAATATGGTGTAGGAACAATCTCTTCCTCCATTATTTCCTCTTCAATCATTTTTTTTGTTGTGTTCTTTTTATGGAGTCTTGAAGACCTCCGGACCCTTGCTGCAGATTGTTCCTCTATGTTCTGTTCTCTTGCAGTGCTAGAGGATGTAGAAGCAGTTTTTGTTTTTGATGGAATTTCCTTTCCTTTCCTCTGTGTTTCTCCCTCTGCACTATTGGAAATTTTGTTCTATTCTATGGCCTGGTCTCTCAACACAGTGACATATTTAGAAAACCTAACTTTCTTTTGTTTCCCCTTTTTAGGGTTAGTTTCAGCTCTTCTCTTCCTTTGTTTCTGAGTTTTTGTTGATGGAGATTCAGAGGAGAGGGTTTCTAATTCTTCTTCTTGATGTGCTTCTTCCCCTATGACAACATTTTCTTCTTCTTCATTCTCCTCTTCCTCTTCTCCATAAACTACTTCATTCCAAACAGAGAAGAATATGTTTAAACTTCTAGGGTTACCCCTAAAATGATGTTTGCGGATAAGTTTAATTAGCCCATGGTGACGAGGACTTCCCTTACCCTCCTGGTAATGTTTAGATATGTTCTATAATTCTTGGTGTAGGTACAAAGGAAAATTAACCCTAACTTCTGGTTGTTGACTACCATGTCTGAGGTGATTCAAAATTCGAAAATGATGCCCCGATAAAACAACATATTGCCCTTCGCAAGTTAAAAACTTAATCACCCATACAACTACTTCATCCCATGGCCCCTGTAGACTAGTTCATTTTACTCCCTTGCATGTATTTTTGTTCATCTGATATTTTGGTTCCCTATCCCCTTCTTCTGTGAATTGGCCAACTACATCTGCTAGTGTATTCCTACCAATTCTAAAAATTTGTAAACCTTGTAAAGGGAGTTTAGTAATTTGGCTCAAGATTTTAGGAGTTACCTCAATTTCCATTCCACTGATATGGGCTTTGTTGTTCCTGAATGTGTGGACGAATTTTATTGTCAGGTCTTCAGAACATCCATCAAACTTATCCAAGAAAGGTATCAATCCACCGTCTTCAAAAATCCTCAGAATTTCTAGGTTTTCTCTATTAGGGTAAAATAGGTAGTATATTGCATTATACTACATAGGTAGATTATTACATTTACTTTTCTACTTTTTACTTTCTACCATGTAGATATTTACTGTCTTAAATGTCTAATGGTTAATCTGAAATATCCTAGGTAAGAGTTCTAAACCTAACACTCTACCTACGTTAGCGTTCAGTTAGCGTGGATATAGAGAGATTAATTTCTTTATATTTTGTAATCTATTTAAATGAATGCTTTATTCCTAAAGCTAATGTTAATGCAATTATCAATTTGATTAAACCTTCCTATCTCCTGGTCACATTGGTACCAGAGCTGAAGCAAGGAGTTTGACAGAGCGAGGAAATATGGCACCAAATTTGGTGACCCTTAATTATTTCCTATGCCAGTTTTTTAATAATCCTAAACTAGGTTTTGATTATTTTATTTTGGTATTTTATTTGTTGTTAGGATTTATTAATCCCGTAGGGCGCATATTTTGACGTAGGGCATGGATCCCAATCAAGGTGCAAATCCCAACGCAGGGTCGTTTTGACCCTGGTCGTAATCGCAACCCATGGGGATTTTTTTTTGACCCCATGCAGATCGCGACCACCTACGGGCCCGCAGTCCCCACCATAGGAGTGTACGAGGGTAGAGGGCCCTCACACTCCCCATGGCCTTTTAGGCACAAATCTTGAGGCCATGGAAAGAATGCTTAGAGGGCAGGAGCACCCTCACATATCCTGTGGCATGGATCCCGAAGCAGGGAACGCTTCGAGGGTAGGAGTACCCTCAGGTTCCCAAGAATGGCACCCCAAGGCAGGCGGACATGGACGGGGGGCCCGGAAAGGAAATTCAAGAACAGACATAAGTGCTCGTTGAGGCTTTAAAGCCTCCCATCCTTTAGGATGCATGTGGGATTTATCCCACTTATTTCCAAAAGTTCGTGGGCTTCTTTAAATCTCGGGTTGCTAAGAACCAAGTAGGGGTTGGTAAGTTGATTAGCCAAAGGTCAACGGATCGACTCCCCCCATAGGTTAATATTTTTTTTGATGAAAATTTTATAGTTTTTGGCCTAAATTAATATTTTTATTTAAATTTTTATGCTTAAAATTATTTTTTTTAGTGTTTTAAATTAGAATTTTTCATGTTAGTTTTTCATAAATTATATCTTTTGTTTAACTATTAAATTGATGTTTTTTATTTAAAATTTTATGTCAAATTTTCTTTTAAAAAGCTTTAAAAATTTTATATATTTAGCATTTAAATTTATAATACAAATGCCAAAATCCTTATGCAACTAAACCATTGTTGTTCTTTAGTTTTCTTCGCATGTGGAGATAAAGATACAAGAACCAAAGCCATTTTGTTGCTTACAATTTCATCAAAATTTTCTTGATTTTTTCATCATTCTTCTAAGTTTTCATGAAGATCAAATCTTGGGTGAGGAAAGTCTTTAGAAAAAATAAATAACATCTTGTATGATTCGTGAATATCATAGATCTATACCTCACTCACTTCTATTACCGATCCATGGAAGGGGTTTGAAGCTATGGTCCCATGAGGATTCGTGAGCCTTTTGATCCTAATGCACCACCAATTTTTGAGTGTTGAAAACAAAAACCAAGTCGTGTGTGAACTTGTCTTGAAAGGAGTGCTTGCTTTCTCAATTTTATAATCATTAAGGGGGGATATAAGTTACATTTGTGCTTCTATTTTTAATTGTAAATACAAAGGGGGGATTTTCTAGAATAATAAAGGTGCATTCTCGATTGTAATCGACACCTTTTTCAAAAATTGGCTTCATTAGGTGCATTTTTTGACACCTATAGTAATAAATAATTTGGGTTGCTCTCTTTTTTATTATTGCACTATACATCATTTTGCAATTAAACAATCATAAAAATTGAAGAGCACTTCACACAAACCCAAATTTCACTACAAATCGTGCTACATCTTGCACAGGTTAAACAAAGTCAATTTTTTAAAATAATCCTCACCCAAAGGTCCAAAACTACAAACACCTTGATTTACTCTCTTTTTTTTGGCTTAATTATCTCAAAAATTTTATCCTTCTTGAAGGGTGTTTAGAGTGCCATTAAATATCCTAGAGAGCACATCGGTATCAAAAACCTACCCCTTTAATTTGCTCTATATGTTAAGGCAGGTGCCATTAAATATCTTATAGAAGTAAATTAAACATCTTCCATATACTCTTTTGAGGATATAGTGCAAGATACAACCATATTCATCCTATCAAATTTGAAACCTTCACCATGGCCATGATGCACAAGTATCTCACTGAGAGCCAACTTTTCAAAGGTTAAAATTATTCTGCATGGAAGACTAAGATGAAAGTTATCTTAACTATAGAGGGTCTATGGTCTATAGTGGATGGAAGTGAAATTAGACCTCATCCATAAAACCATTTAAAAAGGATAAAAACTATCCTTAATGTATTGCTAGCCGATGATATCCAACCTCTATCAATGAAGCTAAAAATGGTAAGGAGGCATGGGATGCCTTAACAACCATCTTTGAGAATAATCAATCAACAATTCTTCACCTCCAACATAATCTTCTATAAATATGGAGAAACAAGATTATTCCTCTAGAGG
Source organism: Wollemia nobilis (assembly GCA_028583015.1). Taxonomy (NCBI): domain Eukaryota; kingdom Viridiplantae; phylum Streptophyta; class Pinopsida; order Araucariales; family Araucariaceae; genus Wollemia; species Wollemia nobilis. Next base: position 781,468 of record JAQPPZ010003260.1, read on the forward strand.
AATTAAAAAAAACCAATCCTTAGGAGAAAAGTGGAAGACCAAGTCTTGAAATCTATCATTTTGAGGGCTCTTCCACTCTAAATGATCACTTCATTACAAGTCTCTGGAAGGATGATGACTTTTGTCGAGTTGGTAAATATGCTTCAAAAAGAAGCTAATCAACTCCATAGAGATGAGGCATTTAACAATCTCTCGCTCTTTCAGACAAGGTGGTAAGAAAAAGTGGAATCAATAGCAAGGTTCTTCTTCTAACAAAAACAAGGGTAAAGGCAAAGAGACTCATAATAAGAAGTAGTATTGTAAGATTTGTGACAAGGACACTCATGAAACCAAAATATGTTGGTTTAAGAACAAACCGCCCAATGAACAAGGAAACAAGAAGGGAAAGGTAACCAAAGAACAAGAATACACAACAATAGGGCACTTTGTAACTAAAGATTCTAGTTCGGATCGAATGAGCCACAAGGTGCTCATGACACATCATTCCCCTAACAAGGACACTATGTGGTCATAGTTCATAGTAAGCATAGACGATAAGTCTTGGTTTGATATATTTGAGGCTCGATAAGGTAGACTGGTAACCATTTCTGATGATTAGACCTATCGAGTTCAGAAGAAGGAAGTGTTTCTCCCTTCCAGATGGAGAATGCAAAATTCAAAGTTATTTATTAGCTTAAAAATAATCTCTTGTTAGTTCCACAAATCCTGGACAATCACATGAATGTCAATTTCAAGGTGGACAAAGAAAATAAACTTGCTTTTCACCAAGAAAGGAAAACCAATAGAGTTCATACAAACATGGTTTGTTTGTCTAATTGCACTTACCTCAACTCATAAACAAAGAGGCCACATCTCTATGGCATAAGAGATTTGGGCATTTAAGTTTAGGATATTTACTAGAACTAGAAATATCAAATGGTGAAAGGATTACCTACTCTTTCATCTACATTGCCGGTTTCGGATTGCTTGTGAAACAAAGTGCCCTTTGAACCTAGCTCCTTTCAAGCTAAGGTACCTTTGGAGTTGGTTCACGATTTGTGTGGTCCCATATCTACTAGTTGTGGAGGAAAAAGTATTTTCAATTGTTTGTAATGATCACTCATGCAAGATGTGGGTCTTCTTCTTAATTGAAGTCAAGCATTTACCTATTTTCAACATTCAAAAGCTTGTTGAGAAAGAATTGGGATGCTTCATCAAGATCCTCTATTAGATCGAGGGGGAATACACTCAAAGGAATTTTCCTCTTTTTAGACTCATGGGATAAAAATACGTTAACCACAACCTATTCTCCTCGGTCAAATGGAGTTGTTGAGATAAAAAATTGTTCCATCATGGAAATGGTTCGATGTATGTAAGGAGCGAATCTTGGAAAATTTATTAAATCAAATATCTTCTAAATAAAGCACCCAAAGGGCTCTTGAAGGTATGACTCCTGGGAAGCATGGAGTAGAAGGAAACCCTCCATATCTCATCTACGGGTATTTGGGTGTAAGGCTTTTATGCATATACCTAAGGAGAAAAGAAATAAATTAGATGAGAAGTCCCTACCATGTGTTTTTCTTGGCTATGATGAATTCTCAAAATGCTATCGATTGATAGACCCATTTACCAAGAAAATACATATCAGCAGAGATGTAGTGTTTGATGAAGCTTTCACACCTAACACTACATCAATATACCTTGATGATGAGGAGCAACAGCCACTTCCTTCTCCACAATAGAAAATTCTTCCAAATGGTATATGAGCACAATAAAATATTCCAAACTCACTTCCCTACCTGATCTTACTCTCAATCGTCCAAAAACATGAAGCATGACTCAATTAGAAAATACTGAATCATCCACTTCAGTTGATGATCTTTGTGCATATTTTCAAGACCTTTATGTTGATAGAGAGTTAGCAAGGAAGATGATATGGAAATAGATGAGAGAGGGTTTACTTATCATCATTTGATGAAAATGAACCTTCTATAGTTGATGAAGCACTTAGACGCCTCGATGGAAGCAACTATGGATGCAGAACATAACTCCCTCATCAAGAATAAAATATGGAAGCTGGTAGATTTGCATAAAGGAAAGAAACCCATAGGCTGCAAATGGGTTAACAATGTCAAATATAAGGCATATGGTACCATATAAAATCATAAATCCCATCTTGTGGCGAAGGGCTATCCTCAAAAGTAAGGCCTTGACTATGAGGAAACCTTTGCTCCTATAGCAAGGATGACCACCATTCAAGTTCTTTGTGCTATGGCAGCATAGTTCGAATGGAAATTACATCATATGGATGTAAAAAGTGCCTTTCTGAATGGTGACTTAAAATAAGAGGTATACATGACTCAACCCCCAGTATTTGCTAAGGAAGGCCATGAGAAATAGGTTTGCAAATTGGTCAAATCATTATATGGGCTTAAACAAGCCCCAAGAGCATGGTACATTAAAATGGATAGTCACCTACTGTAGCACGGATTCAAGAGAAGTCCATTTGATGCAAATATCTATATCAAGAACACAGGTCCTGAAATAGTGATTCTTGTATTATATGTAGATGATCTAATCATCACCGGAAATTCAGAGAAAATGATTAGCATCGTGAAAAATGACTTGAAAGAGTCATTTGATATGACAGATTTGGGACTTCTCCACTATTGTCTTGGTCTTGAGATATAATAGAAGAAGAATCATCTTAGGGTGACTCAACAAAAGTATACCAAGACTTTAGTAGAAAAATATCGTATGACTGATTACAAGCCCAAGGCAACACCGATGGAATCAGGGCTTCAGTTATCACGGTATGATGATTCACCACAAGTAGATGGCACGTTATATAGATAGATGATTGGAAGCCTTATCTATCTGACCAATACTAGACTAGACATTACTTATGTTGTAAACTATCTTTCTCGGTTCATGTAGGAACCAAAAGCCTCTCATTGGAAAGTGGCTAAGCGTGTTCTTCACTACATTCAAGGTAGTGTAGAATATGGTCTAGAGTACAAGAAGAATAACTCATTCTTCTTACAGAGTTACACGGACTCTGACTATGTTGGATCCTTAGATGATAGAAAATCAACATCAAGATATGTATTTCATCTTGGATCTGGTCCTGTCTCATGGCATAGTAAAAAGCAATAGGTGGTTGTTTTATCTTCAATAGAGGCAGAGTATCACGCTGCACGAGGAGCTGTGTGTGAAGCGATATGGTTAAGTCGCATCTTGGCTACCATGGGCCTACCAAAGAAACTTCTTATTCACATGTTTTGCGACAACTCAGGTGTTTTAAACTTGGTCAAGAATCTAGTACATCATGAACGTACAAAGCATATTGACACAGATTGTCATTTCATTCGTGATGAAGTTCCTAAAAACAGAATCAAGCTCCAATACATTCCCACCGATGAAAAGGTTCCTAACATCTTCACCAAGGCACTTGGACGTGTCAAATTTGAGTTGTTCCGAAGTAAACTTTGTATAGCAAAGTAATGTAATAAAGGGGGATGTTAGGGTAAAATAGGTAGTATATTGCATTATACTACATAGCTAGATTATTACATTTACTTTTCTACTTTTTACTTTCTACCATGTAGATATTTACTATCTTAAATATATAATGGTTAATCCTTGTATCGCCCAAATTTTTTGCACCCTTACCTTCAGGCTAAAGTATCCGTACCCGAAAGGGGGGGTGAGAAAAGGATGGAACAATACCTCTGATGGAGAGGCCCTTTGAAGGTCACGCCTCTCGGGGGAGGGGTATAAAGGTAAATTTTTGACTGATGGTGGGTTCACCAGGAAAATTTGAGTGACAGTTTCCATGCCTAGGTTGAGAATGGTTTTGATTTGTTCGTTTTATGTTCAATCATTCAGATTCCTAGGTTGGCCAAAATGAAGCTAAGCTATTCTATATGAATATTCTGATTTATATGAAGACAGCAGACATAAATGAATCCTAATGTGATTGAATACAGAGAATATATAAAATGGAGAAGAGTACACCTCATTTCTGATGTCTGATGAAGATTTTGAAGCTTGTAGGAGTCCAGATCATCCCGGATATGACAGGGTCATCTGTAATTGTACAGAATCGTCCCAAATCACAGGAGATCGTTCGAGATCACCCAATATCGTCAGCGACCTGACGAATTTGTCAGGCGAATTCTTCAGAAACCTGCAATCAAGAAAACAGACATCAAAAACCAAAAATACAATTGCAAGAATGATGCAAAATGATAGAAATAAGAGTATAGATGTTTGAATGATAAATCCAGATATCAAATTAAATGAGATACACTGTTTTGGAAACTTATTTTAAATTTTATCATGCAATTATGCTAAATGAGGTGAACTCCAAGATGTAAAATAGAAGTAAATTAATCTAATGCACCAATAAATAAGGAAAATGAGATAGAGAATGCAAACTCTGGGCTCTGATTGCCCCCAAGATGAATTGCAAACCAGATCATCTGTAATCGTACAAGATCATCGTCGATCTTGACAAGATCGTCTAAAATTGTAGTTGAATGGGATGATCTGAGCTACCTCTGGCTGAAACACAGTGAAATCCTGCAACAAAACTTGAAAACACAAGTGCAAATGATGGGAGATCACAAAAAAAACTAAAATTGTAGGGAAATAATCATCCAGGTAGGGAGTTAGGGGGATAAACTAGGAAAATCCCAATTTATATAGGATTAGGGGGAGGTTAGGAGGTTGGGGATCATCCCAATCTAGGAGATCCCCAACGTGGGAATCTCCAACCGTGCAGACACGCTTCTTCCCAAGTTGGAGAGGTCATTGGAACATAAGCTAATTGCAAAAATTTGGTTTTGGGACGAAATCGTCTGGACGTTCTGTTCTAGACAAATTCGTCCGATTTGGGACGAAATCGTCAGATCGACGATGATATCGTCCAACGGTCACAACAACCTCTAAAAATGGTGCAAAAAATGAGGTAAGCAATTAACGGGCAGTTTCGAGGTTAAAATTCAAATTTCTACTTTTTACAGATGGTTTAACTACGCCAATTTTAGGGTGCTACAATCCTAAATATCCTAGGTAAGAGTTCTAAACCTAACACTCTACCTACGTTAGCGTTCAGTTAGCGTGGATATAGAGAGATTAGTTTTCTTTCTATTTTGTAATCTATTTAAATGAATGCTTTATTCTTAAAGCTAATGTTAATGCAATTATCAATTTGATTAAACCTACCTATCTCCTGGTCACATTCTCGAAGGTAACTAGTATTTTTTGGTTCCATATTCGTTTTTCACCCCATATTTTATTTTCAACTCTGTTCTACTGTAACACTACTGTTATGGCCACCTTCTGCAAATTACGTTTTTTTTCCGTCGTTCACCTTTAGACAAAATTTAAACAAAATTTATCACCTTTCCTTGTAATCATGAGAGTGTTGAGTTGCGAAACAGGCGAGCCGTCTTCAGAAAGAAGGTGGCACAGATTACGCATTTTGTTTGGATATGTGGCAGTTGGTGAATAGTCGTCCCTCCATGCCATCAGAATCTTTTTGTCTTGAATGGTGAGCCCACTCTGAATGCAGGTCCTTCGCATGCTTGGTGATCATCCACCATATCGTTGTTTATTATTCCCATGGATTACCGTACCCTTTCGATTGACGCGAAGATAATGTTGTCAGTGAGATACACTTTCTCGTAAAAACCCTGATTACTCCTGTCGGGACAAAATCACATGTGGCAAGATAACATTTCCCTTTTTTTAGACGCCACGTGGAATAATTTTGAAATTCAATTTTTCTCGTTATCACGCACTTCAAATTTCAAAATTTTCCCTTTTCATATTCCGAAGATAACTTTGTTATTTCGAATATTAAACAAAGCTTCATTATTCTGAAGATAAAACAAAAAAAACTCGTTATTCCGAAGATAAACAAACTTCGTCATTCCTTATTCCGAAGATTAAACAACCTTTCATTATTCTGAAGACCAAACAAATTTTTCCATTCTGAAGATCAACAAGCTCCGCTATTATGAAGATAACCTATTATTCCGAAGATCAGACAACTCTGCTATTTCGAAGATCAACAAGCTACATCATTCTAAAGATAACCTATTATTTCGAAGATCAAACAAACTTCGTTATTCCAAAGATCAAGCAGTTTTGTCATTCTGAAGATATTTCTATTTCGAAGATCAAGCAACTTTTGTCATTCTGAAGACATCCCTTTGTAGCCAGATTTATGTTTCATCATCCAAATTTGTAGTTTGTATACTCTTTCTTTCTGTCCAAGGAAGACCTGCAAGTTTTACAGAAACCAGAATCCTTCTTCTTTCCCAAGTAGATTGGTATGTCTTGAATATATGCCAAACCTCATGGATGTTTTTATACTAATGGTTAATCCTTACACACTATATACTAAATATTTACAATGATAAAAGTGCAAGAAACATATACCTGTCTTAAACAATTTATTTGCACATTTTGATGGATGGTTGCTTCTGATGATGTCCTGCTGATTTTTTTGCTGCAACACTTCAAAACAAGTGCAGTTGGTGAGTTTTTACAATGATGATGCAGATTTTTTTAAGGTTATGCATGCCAAAAAACCGGTTTTCATGCACACCAACTCAGCAACGCCTCATAGAGGTTTTCACTGCTGAATTATTCATTTTTCTCTCTCTTTTTTATCTCTCCTTTTCTCTCTTTTTCTCTTTTTTTTTTTGATCTTGATTGTGCCAATGAAGGAATTCATGATTTCCTCGAAATCATGCCCATGAAGGAATTTCACAATCATGATTTATTCATTTTTTGTTTTCTATTTTTTTGATTTTTTTTCATTTTCTATTTTTTCTTAAAACTCCATTATCATGCTAAATATGTTGAAGTTGAGATGGAAGAGGGAATCTCTTCCACCTTTTGTACATCCAAATTGTCAAGCTACTGTAAAAATTTTGCTTTGGTTAGTGGTGCATGGTATACCCGAAGGCGATGCCCATTCACTACCAACTTCCTCCATGAATCATCAATGGGAGAGAGACGAACTGCTCCATTGTCAAATACCTCTTCAATTTGGTAAGGTCCAAGCCATCTAGTCCACAACTTTCTAGGGAAATCCTCATAGCGAGAGTCAAACAACAAAGCCCAATCTCCTTGCTGAAACTTCCTATGTTGAATGTGGTTGTCATGCCACTACTTTCGCTACTCCTGAATTATCTCAGTTTGGTGCAGTGCATCCAACCGAAGTTCATCCAATGCATTCAACTACAAAATCTTGTATGTCTGTGCCTGTGACAAATCAATTCTAATTTCCAAAGTTGTTCGCAATGTTAGTAGCTCAAATTCAATAGGTAAAAGAGGCTTTTTACCAAAAACCAGTTCATAAGGTGTAAAACTTGTAGTGGATTTCCATGTAGTATTATAAGCCCAAACTGCTTCAAGTAGTTTATCTAGCCAATTTCTCCTATGAAAAGCTACTATTTTAGTCAAAATTTATTCTAACTCCCTATTTGTTACTTCAACCTGACCATTTGCTTGTGGGTGATAAGGTGATGATTTCCTATGTTTAATTTCATACAATTCTGTAAAAGCTTCAATAACTTTAGATGCAAATTGGGGTCCTTGGTCTATGGTAATAGACCGTGGAGCTCCAAATCTCTAAAAAATCTAGTTATACAAGAAATCAGCAACCTTCTCTTCACGAGCATGTTTGAAAGCATGCACCTCTACCCACTTTGTCAGGTAATCAATGCATACTAAAATATGCACCTTTCCTTGAGAAGGTGGGTCAATAGGTCCCACAAAATCTAGCCCCCACCTCTCAAATGGTTCTAAAACCATTTGAGGTTGTAGTGGCATTTCATTTGTGTGAGTGGGTTTCCCCATTCTTTGGCATGCATCACAATGCTTGATGTACTTTTTTACATCCTTGTGAAGAGACGAACAGTAATACCCTGTTCCTAAAAAATTTCTAATTGTGCTTTTTACAGAATAATGTCCACCTGATGGTTCATCATGGCAAGCTCGAAGGATATCATACACTTCATCCTTTTGGATGCACCTACGTAACACATGGTCAGAACTGCATTTAAAAAGTATACCCTTAATCCATTGAAAAGAAGAACTCTGTTTTATCAACTATTTTTTCTGTTTTGGAGTGAAATGTGGGGGAACTTTTCCTGTGACCAAGTAATTGGCTATATCTACAAACCAAGGTGATTGGAATGATATAGCAAATAATTGTTCATCAGGAAAAGTATCTTCAACTAATTCTTCCTCTCCTGTGTTCTGCAATCTAGACAAGAAATCTGCTACAACATTGGCTTTTCCTGGTTTGTTGATTATTGTGATATCAAATTCCTGCAACAACAGTAACCAACAAATAATTCTTGCACCTACCATAGGTTTATTCATCAAATATTTAATGGTTGAGTGGTCTGTATGGATGAATATTTGATAACCTGTGATGTAATGCCTGAATTTGTTGATAGCATATACTACTACCAAGAATTCCTTCTCAGTAGTGGTATAGTTATTTTTTGCTCCTATCAAATTCTTACTAATGTAGTAGATGGCATAATGTTCACCATTGTCAATCTGTCCTAATGCTGCTCCAATTGCAGTATTGGAAGCATCAATCTGGATATGAAATGGTAATGCCCAATTAGGTCCTCTTAACACAGGTGGAGTTACTAATTTTTCTTTCAAAGTTTCAAATGATTCTTGACACTTTGTAGTCCAGGAAAATTTAGAGTCCTTAGTCAACAGGGCAAACATAGGATTGGCTATTGTACTAAAGTTGGGAATAAACCTGTGGTAAAAACCAATGTGTCCAAGAAAACTCCTAACATTAGTTTGAGTCTTAGGAGGGAGAATATTCTTGATTATTTCAACCTTCTTTGGGTCAACTTGGATCCCGTGAGAAGAGATGTGATGACCAAGAACAATCCCTTCCTCCATCATCATAAAACATTTTTCAGGATTCAAGGATAATTGGTATGTTTCACAACGGGTTAAAACTTTATCAAGATGTTCTAATGTAAAATCAAAAGTTTCTCCACAAACTGTGAAATCATCCATATAAATTTCAACACTTTCGGTCATTAGATCAGAAAAAATTGCTAAAACTGCTCGCTGAAATGTTGTTGGAGCATTACATAAGCCAAAAGGTAAGACCCTATAAGCAAATGTTCCCCATGGACATGTAAAAGTCATTTTCTCTTGATCTTCAGGTGCAACCTGAATTTGATTGTATCCACTGAATCCATCAAGAAAATAGAAAAATTTCTTTCCAACAAGAGTATCTAACACTTGATCTATGAATGGTAATGGGAAATGGTCTTTGTATGTTACTTTATTCAATTCTCTGTAGTCTATACATACTCGCATCTTCCCATTCTTCTTTGGAACTATAACCAATGGGGAGACCCATCGACTATCAAAAATTGGATAAATGAACCCTACCTCCAAGAGTTTTTCAATCTCATCTTTGACAATATCTCTCAAGGTAGGATTCAATCTTCGTTGGGGTTGTCTCACTGGTTTAACATCTTCAGTATAGATTCTGTGAGTACATACATCAGGGTGGATCCCTGACATATCTTTATAGTTCCAAGAAAAAGCATGGACATGTTTCTGCAACACAACTAATAATTTTGCTTCTTCTTCCTTAGTAAGCCAGCTACTAATATTCAAAAATTTACCTGACTGAACTTCTATCTATTTTGTCCTTGGAAGGACAAAATTTACTCCTTCATGCTTGGTTATCAAGGAGTTAAGTGGGCAATGATGAGTTTTGAGGGAATGAAAAACTCCTGTCTCATTTTTGACAATGGTTTCTGGTGGAAGCATCTCTTGTATGGAGCAATGAGAAGAAGGGAGTAGGTGATGATGCCACCCATGTGGTAGTGTGAATGACTCATTTTCAAAATTTTGGCCCTCATCATTCCCTAATTTTACTGCTTCATCCTCCATTCCTTGCTCATGCAGAGCATTTAAGATAGTCTCATTTTCAACATTCCCTTCATCATGGGAGTCTATCTCTTCTATATGCTCCTTCACTACTACAGTAGCTAGTGTGGAGATGATCTCTTCTTGTTCTTCATCTAAATCAAGAAACCATAACTATCCTACAAATTTGGTTGAAGGTCTTGTAGGGGGATACAGAGAAATCTACTTTAATTCAATACCATTGGAGATTGTCATATCTCCTGATCTGCAGTCTATAAAGGCTGCTGCAGTTGCAAGCCAAGGTCTTCCCAGAATAATGGGGTAACCATGTGCTGAATTTCTAGGTTGTAAAACCAAAAAATCTGTAGGGTATTCCCAAGAAGAAACTTCTATGGGGATATCTTCAATGATACCTTCAGGTTTTGCAACTGACCTATCAACCATTTCTAATATTGTAGATGTAGGACTTAAGTGTTTGAGCTATAATTTTTCCATTGTATCCTTGGTCATTACATTTATTGCAGCTCCTAGATCAATCAAGACATTTGAAATTGGTATTGTACTTATAGTTACTGTAATAACTGGACTCCCTGGGTCACTATACTTTGGAGGTACTAGTTTCCCTGACAAGAGATCAACTATCTTTCCTTCAACCTGAACAGTTTTAGGAAATGACTTCTTCTTTCTCCCTGGTCTTTTGATACATAAATATTGGATAGTTTTGTTAATCAAAGGCACATCCTTAATGGCTTGCAATAAGGGGAGTGATATGGTTAACTTCTTAAGTTCTTTTACCAGGTCTGATTCAGAGTTTTCTGTAGTAATGTTGAATCTTTCAGGATATGGGATGATCCCTGATGAAGGTAATTTTTCTGCTTGTATTTTATCTATTTTTTTTGCTTCTTTCTCCAACATTGATTTGAATTTGTTTGGATCAGAAGGTTCTTGTAGTCTATTTTCTTCAATTTCAATTGGAATAGGTTCAGGTAGAATTTTTCCTGAACGAAGTTGGATATTGTTGCAATCAAGAACATGGACTTCAACATTTTCTTCAGATTTAGCCACATAGATAGGGGATGCCTATCTTGTGTTATTTGGATTAGTCATTGGTTGGGCTGGAAGTTGAGGTTGCTTTACCTATTGTGTTTGTTGTGGTTGGTTAGATCTTCCTTGAAAATTTTGATTAGGGGCAAGCAACAAATTCTGATTTTGACCTTGATATCTTCCTTGAAAGTTTTGCTGCCTTGGATAAGATTGGTATTGTTGTCCCCAATTTTGTCCTTGTGATTGGTTTTGCATCCAAGGTGGATTGACTTGATTCCAGGATGGATTACCCCAACCTGATTGTGGCCATTCTTGAGGAGCTGTCCAAGGAGGGTAATTCCAAGGTTGTTGGGGTGGTTCTGACTGTCCCCATGGCATACTCCAAGGGTGTTGTCCCCAATTTGTAGGAAAATGAGGGGTATGTTGATATTGAGAAAATTTTCCCCCTATTTTGGTCCAACATAATTGAGTTCTTCAGTCTGAGTTTCCAAAACATTCTTGAGTTGAGGCAGCAGATGGCATTTATCAGTCAGGTGTCCTTTTGAGCAAATGTTGCAAATGGCTGAAATTGATGTTTTATTTAAAGGACATTCTTGCAAAGCATGTTTATTCCTGCATCTCGGATAATAAATTGCTAGAGGTTCTATTGATTTGGTTTTGGCATTCATTTCCCCTAGTGTTGTGTCTAGATGCACAAGAATATCAGTTTTTAAATTTGCAAATTCTTCTATCAGATCTCTCATATCATTGCCATTTGTACTCTTTTTCCTTCTTCTCTATTTAGTGCGGGAGTAATTTCTGCATAAATCCACAATCTCTTCATTGTTAAGGGTACTTACATCCCCGTTTCCCATTAAGTCCAATACTTCTCTGGATTCATCTTGTAGTCCTCTCAAAAATATGGCTTTGCACATTTTAGATTCTACAGGTCCACATATTTTTTGAACAAATGCAAACCTATCAAGATAATATTCTAAGGTTTCATCATCTTCTTGCCTAATTCGGAATAATTCATCCTTCCTGTTTCTTACCCTACAATAATCTTGGTATTTATCCAAAAATATGCTCTCCATTTGTTCCCAAGTTCGAATAGATTCTGGTTCTAGACTCATGAACCAACGTAATGCTGCATCCTTGAGTGTAGAAGGGAAAACTTTGAGTTTCTGGTTGTCATTTACATAATCATAGGTTTGACACACTACTTTGAACTCAAATAAGAACTGGTCAGGATCTTCAGATACAACCCCTGAAATATTGGAAGTACTGAAGGTGAGATTGTTTTCATAGGAGAATTCTGCGTAGGATTTAATTGAATAGGGTACTCAAAAGTCCTAGAAGAATGAGGATTATCTGGTCTATTGTGGATATTACTACCTCCATCCTGGTGTTCTGGTATTTTTGCCATAATGTTGTTCCAAACCTTGGTGTAGGTGTGTCCAAATTGCTCTAGTTGTATAGACTCAGAAGTAGATGGAGAAGAATTAGTAGATAATTCTTCTAAAATTTCGTTTTCAAGAGATCTTTCAGTTCCTGATGGTGAAGGTACTAGTTTTTGTTTAAGTCTATCAGGAATTTCAAACATAGGCAATTCACCTCCTAAGCGTGAAGATCGCCTTCTTGTGGTAGGTAAAGGGGTGGTCTTGATAAATCTTCCTTTCTCATCCCTTGGCCTACTCATTCATGCTTACTCCTTAATGATCTAAATTGCAATTCAATAATTGTTACCTATACCAGCTATTATATTCAAATTTTACTCTGAATCTTCATAGCTCAGTATATTTAACAACTATTTTGACTGCTCTTATCTTCTAACAACACCATGTCCCCGAAAACGGTGCCAAAATGATGCGTGTCATTAATAGCATCATTAATTTTCAATGATTTGTCAATCCAGGGTAGTGTTCAAGGCTGTTTGCGAGAGAAGTTTTGAGCAGGGCTGCAGTTTAGTTCAATTGGAAGCAACAGGTCTTATTGGTAGAACAGATCATGTTGGGGGTTTTTAGATCACCTTTTTACTTCTATGTTGCATAAAACAAACTAGTTTACTTACAGAAATGGAAATCTGATCCTAAGTTACAGAAATTGGAATCTAATTACCATTGCAAAATTGAAACCTAATTACTTTTGCAGAATTTAAACCTAATTACTTTTGCAAAAATGAAGTTGTTGAATGATAAGCACACAAGCCAACTCCTGTCAGTGTTATGTTTCAGAAGGTTGTCAATCTTCTGTTACAGTAGCTGACAGCAAAAAGGAAAAGTGTAGAAAACTGGTAAAAGTTGCTGAAATGAAAGAATCCAAAGCAATACTGCAATTTTGTTGAAACATGGAATAATAGCTAATCTATCAATGATCACACATTTAGGAAATCTACAAGTTTACTTTAAACATGAAATAAATCATGAAATTGCAACAAAGGTTAGTGTGAAACAAAAGATGAAATTGACAAATATTCAACTAATTCTACTGCAGTAGAAATCAAAAGAAAACATGTCTTGTTAGTCCTTCTCCTAGGCCTGGAAGTGGCCCTTGCTTCCTTTTCTAGAAGAAGGTATGAGCTCCTCTTACTTGCTAAATTTCACACACACTCATGCATAACAGAGATAATGAAAGAATTGCACTTTTATTTATTCCAGAAACAACATTACACTTTCTGTTGTTGCACTCTGTTACAATCTGAATCTATTTTTGCTAACTCCTATTTTCCTAATAGCTCTACCAATATGGGAGCTATCTTATTTATAATGTCTAATTATCTATTTTACGTGCACAAAATATCCTATTCTATTTTACATTTGATTTACCTAATATTCTACAACTGACTGGGTCTATTTCAAGATAGGGCAGGTTGCATCAATGGGTGTTTGCTTGTGAGTTGTGTCTCCTGGTAGTAGGGAACGATGGGGACAGTTGTAGAAGGTTGTTCCTATATCTCCTCATCCTTGCTTTACCCTTTCAACCGCTTAAAAACTATAGGTGTTCAAAAAGAGGCATGTTCCCCTGTTATTCCGAAGATCTTCGGAATAACTGGTTGTAGGTGCACTTTATGCCCAAAATGCATTTAGAATATCCGTTTTAGCTGGTTTTTTTAGGTAGGTTGTTTAATCCAACTTCCAGGAGGTGATCCCAACTAATTTCATCCTTCTTCATTGGTAAATTCTAGGCCTTGCCATTCATTGGCAGCTGGCTGGAATTTACACAGAAATCATGTTTCTGTTGCACAGTTATAGTCTTTTGGCACTATTCTCCAGATTTAGGTAAATTAGCACATAGAAAATATAAGTATAAAGATATTAAAATGTTGTTGTTCAAACCATGCATGCCTTTCATTAATAAATCATGCTAAAGTAATGCAAAATTGTACAAAAACTACAAAAATAGAATATAATGTTCCTAAACACATTAATCATGCAAATATTTGATATATAGTGTATTTAAATCAACTTAATTAGCATATAAAACATATCACATGGTTTTTAGGCATTCATTGATGGTTCAAAACATACTATGATTGAGGCAATTTCAAGCCTCATCACTAGACCAATTCAAAATCACCCTCCTTGCATGCCCATCCAACACCATAGGTCTCAACAATGTCAATGGTAAAATCATCGAGTAGACTATGAGGCTTATGATGATATAGAATTAGAGTATCAAGACCAAGGATATATTGAATCACTCTATGAAGATATGGTTGATGATTACATTCAACCACATTGTCCCCACATAAATCTTCCACCTCTCCCTCCTCGAATATCAATATAAGAAGATGAGATAATATCCTCTCAAGCTTACAAGGTGCTCATAGAGCACATAAAATCATTAGAGAAACATGGAATAAGTTATTAAAATCCCACATTACATCAATTATGCAATCAATCACTTCATCATTTGATCCCATATCCTCCATATCTTGAGCATTTTGAAATGATCATATTGGATAATTTTAAAGGATATGATGATGCACATGAGCATGTCACTAGTTTCATGAACCTTTTCTTTCAACTTCAGGATGATGATGCCTTATTGCTTAGGACCTTCCTGATAACACTCTCTAGCCCTGCCTTAGAGTGGTACAACCATTTACCAAGGTACAACGTCTATAGCTTCGAGCAACTTGCAAACGCCTTCTTGGAACACTTTTTATTTGTAGTTAAGAAGAAATCCAACTTGACTAACTTGTCTAACCTTTGATAATTTGATGATGAGCCAATCATAGACTATGGCAACAGGTGGAGGAAGGTGATGGAAAAATTACCTTTCATCCTATCCGTAATAGGAATAACTTGAATATTCACCAGAATTTTTTCGAAATAGATCTCGCTCTTCTTATAATTACAACAATATCATATATTCGAGGAGGCTTTGGCATAGGCCAAGGTCATCAAGGACATAAAATTCCAGGAGGGGGACATTAAACTTTAAAAGAGGAAATATAACAAGAACCCCAAAGGCAACTATACACAACAAAAACTAACTTCAGTCAACCAAGTTGTCTTAAGTGTTCCCCTCTTGAACCAACTTCAATGAACTCAAAACAAAAAATGCCCCAACAACCCAACTATCAAGTTCAATCCCCTCCTATGCATAACCACAACCACCTTCAATGAACTCAAGAACAAAATCGGCCATGCCGCCCTCCTCGCAACTATATGCCATTACCTAAATATTTTTCATCGCTCTTTAATCGATTGTGCAAGGTGAAGGCTATCACCTTGTCGAAGATTCACCCCCTAGATCCAAATCACCCAAAATCTAAGGGGTATATAGAGGACTTGTATTGTCTATGTCATTGATAAAATTGTCATGATATCCAGGCATGTTATTCATTCAAGAATATAGTACAAGACATGCTCGATAAAAATCAATTATAAATTTATAATCCTCTTGCCCTCGATAACCAAAAATGGGCATCTTCAAATATCCCTTACCTACCCATGAGGTTAAGGAGGAACAAATAAGATAAGTAAACAAATTTCATATGATCCCACCCAATCAGGGGTTCATAGGGATGATCAATATTATGACAAGGAACCTAAGATATCTTGATCAAGCTACACCACCTATAGCTACCATTAACATTTCTTCTATGTCACAACTCTTACCATCTCAAAATCATGTCTAAGGTCCACCACCTCAACCGGTGGTAATAATTATAAGTAGGCTCACCCAAAGTTTGTGTATGACATCGACCAAACTCTCTATCTATGAGTTAACACAACAATCACCAAGACATAGAGAAGTTCTAATGGAGATTCTAAAAATTGTTGAATTACAGTCCTAGGATCCTAATTCTTTCACCAATTTTGTGGGGCAAGTTCAAAAATATAAAGAATTTGTTATAACTTCCTATGATCACGAGATCAAACCAGTACCCATCGATATAGTCGATCCTTCATTGCACATCATTGTGTGCATATATAGAATTCATTATAAGCGGGTATTGATTAACACAGGTTCCTCCATAAACATCATCACCACAACCACACTAAACCATCTCAATCTTCCATCATCACATATAGTGGCATCCACATTCACTCTTCAGGCATTTAATGATGCTCTTTGCTCTATGATTGGAACAATAGTCCTTCCTATCCAGGTTGAACTAAATACGATTCCGCTATTGTACCACATTTTGGAAGGTGTGATGTAATATAACATATTGCTTATACGACCTTGGATTAGATATATGAAGTGCATCCCATATATATTGCACCAATGCATAAAATATGTCCATGAGGGACAAGTTCATGTAGTCCCTTCAAAATTCAAATATTTCAAATACGTAAATCTAGTCAGTAATTTGCAAGAATATGTCTTGTCATCCACGCATCTGGACATTCATTTTTATGGCCCTATTAAACGTCTAGAGCCCACATCAAAACCATCACCCCCATCCACTGATCCATCCATATCATCACATCCTTCTTATCCCTCATCATTGGTCTCTTTTGACATCCCTTCTTCATCATTGGGTCCTCCGAGCGAGAAGAAGTTGAAGGTGCCAATGGAGGAAACCCCATCATTCATCCCTACTATCTCCACAACTAAAATTATAATTCTCATGGAGGAAGAATCATTTTTTACAATGGATGAACCACATCACATCACACCTCCATTATCCTGATCATCCATATTACCCCCACCGCAAGTCACGATCCACTTGGCTAACCCTAGTCTCACTGAGTACGTGGTACAAAATATCACATTGACATTGCTCATCAAGTTTTTCCAAGATATGGGTAGACCTCATGTACCATAATTACCCATTGGTACCATTGTACCCTTGGGGGTCCCCCCTAAATCAAACAAACTTCATCTATGGGGTTTTCGATGAATCTACGAATTAGTTTCCTATAATAGGCCAAAACTATGAACCTTTCTCAGGAAACATTGGGTATATGTCAAATCTAGAGTTTGCCTTGTGATTCTTTTATTGTTGCCATTAGCATGGGAATGGCTTAGGCCAATATGAGCAGGGTCTTTGAACACCCTATCAGCCACAAGAATAGCTTCCTACAAACAAATTTGGCTTAGGTTATATCGTACATATGCTAGATGAATACCTTGTAGACTCCCTCCAATGCCTAACCATAGGATTTAGGGAGGAGATTGATGAGAATTATTACGCCAAACCAAACTATCTTCATCTATTAGGATATCATATCCCTGTTATAGCAATTTCTATCCATCCTTCTAACTTCCTCAATGAGACATTAGAAGGGTACAAGGATGAGATGGAACTCACATACCTCGGTCCTCACCATAATCAGTAGCCTCTTGACTCCATCAATGAGGCATCAAAAGAATATGAGGATGAAAGAGGATTGATGTATCTAGGTCCTCACCACCTTCGATGAATTAATAGTGAAAGAATATAATTCACCCCGTAAACATTGATGAACTCTATCATCGAACTTTTCAAAAAATCAAAATCATCAAAAAATTCAAAAAAATAAAGAAAAAACATAAAAACAATACAAAACATCAAAAAAAAATATTTGCATTATGTCATCGTGCATTTCATGGCATTCATTGATTATTTGTATTAGAATTCATCCATTACACTTGCACTAAGATAAGTTGTGTTTGCATTCTTACGAATGACACCATGTTTGTATGTCAGTCATGAGTCTTAAATCAACCTTATCCATCACCATCATTTGCAACTTTTCTTATGAATTTTTGCTTACTAAGGGGTCCTCGTAATAGAGGTTAGATACCGGATGAATATCAACAATGATATTTAGATGGCCACTGACTATTTTATGCACACCTTTTAGTTTACAAAAAATCATAGGGAAAACCCTCACATAACACATATCGCTACCGTCCACATTCCCCTTTTGTGAGTAATTGTGTTTTTCAACACAACCAATAAGTTTATATAGGGTCTTTATTAGGATTTTCGGTAATTCAGCCATTCCTAGCTTTATTTTCAGATTTTGTAGAAAGCTATCTTGGCTTTTAGAAGGTAATGTCTTGCTTTGATAGTACCTTGCATATGTCAAAATCCCAACACAATTTCACATTTTTAACACCTAAGTTTGAACAAGGAAGGATGACACTACAACGTAATCCTTACTCCCTTAAGCAAAAGGTTTCTCTTGTTCATCCTATTATGTGCATGGTCTAGGATGTTGGGGATTGACAAAATGACAAGCCCCCCTACCCAAGAAATCCCCTTACTCTTCCACAAAATGAGCAAGTTCCCCCCCCAAAAAAGAAACAGTGTTTTTCACCACTAAAAAAATTCCTTGCTCCTAAAAGGAGTGGATTTCACCACTAAGCAAAAAAAAAATGAGCAAGTGTCCCAATTGATAAAAATAAAAGAAGGGGGTAATGAGCTTGAATCCTTGGAATCCTTAGTTATTAAAAAAACATAGGGAGGTCTCCATTACAACAATGGGTTGAATGAAACCCGCCTACCAATGGAGTAGCCTTACACGTGGTGATATGTCTGTCACATTAGCGACCTTATTTTGTATAGACCAATTTCAGCTTGCATATGAGCTAGATTTTGGCAACTTGTATTGCCTAATAGTCTATTCCAACTATGTCCAAACTCAGGATGAGACGACCATAGGGTGATCCTCATTACAGTAATGGGTTGCATGAAATTCGTCTGGCAATAAGGTAATCTTATGCATCATATAATATATTCACTTTGCACACAAAGGGATATTGAATATCTTGATCTTCATAACAGACTTGTATCTTTAAGAGTCTTGTGTAGCTAGTATACAAACTTTTGACTAGTCAACTAGGGTGTTTGAGTCTCATGGAAAACCTTAAAATTCCCTCATAACACCTAACTATCTCATCACCATGTAGTTCTCCTTATGAGCTTTTGCTTATTAAGGGGTCTTCATAAAATAGGATAGATATCAGATGAATATAAGCAATGATATTTAGATGGCCATTGACTATTTTACGCACACCTTTTAGTTTACAAAATATCATAGAGAAAACTCCCACATCCCACATATTTCATCTCACACATTCACATCCAAATGTATGACTTTTATGATAAGGTTAACATTTTTTTCACGACTTTTATACATTCTATGGTGTATAAAATTAGTTTGTTAAACATATTTAAATTCATTCATTATTTTTTAAATAATTAAATCATACAACCACAATTTGCATTAGAAAATCCATACAAAAACTAGTGCTTCTCATATGCATAAGATTTTTTATATCAAAAATATGAATTTACAGTCATAATCAAATAAACAAATCTAATCATGCATCTAACATTAGGTATTGCATTCATACATCTCCTAATCTAGGCATTACATACATTATTTTTTATTTTATTTTTTTGTTGAATAATAATTCTTATAAACATCCGATGTGGGGATTGAACCCAGGTCACATCACAAAAATCCAATGTGGGGATTGAACCCGGGTCACATCACCAATAATGCAAGTGGCGTCCTTGTCGATAGACCGCACTCACAGCGGATATTACATACATTATTACGTCCACACATAAAATAAAAACATGCAATAAATACATAATAGGCCACCATAAAATATCATGTACATATAATATATATGTATGTAATCAGTCTGGTACATCATGATGCTGAAATACTCGTATGCTACAATAGAGTGGTTCCTCGGACCTCACACTCTAAAAACTAGGAGCATACATATACAAGTAAATCTTACCCGACACCACTACTCTCACCTCCATCCTTAGCCCCGCTCTGATGAGGCTGAGAAGACCCACTAGCCTTTGACCTTTGAGGAGGATCTCAAAATCTGGGCACTTTTTGCCTCTCTGATCGCTACCCTGACTCACTACGTCGTCTCTGATGTGATATCCCTGATGATGATCGTGTAGGTAGTATACCTCCACATCACTCTATATCATCCTCCAAGCTAATAATGTATGCTCGATTTGACCTATGATGAGAGGAATATTTGTTCCTGCAGTGTGACCACATCAACCGTAGCCTAGCTACCTGACCTTGCTTGTCCTTGAGCTACGATCAACACCACCACCCATGTTTTTAGAGTATCTTGCTCTACAGTCACCCTGTCTCGCTCTATCATCACCCTATCCACTGCCTCCTAGGAGCTCTATAGTTGTGTAGTCAAAAGGACCTTCTCCTTGGAGTTCCTCCTCTACCTCTCTCTAGCCAATTGACTCTATAATACAATAATGGTGGTATCTTTCTCTACCAACTGTGCTTGAAGATACTAAATCCACTCTCTAAGTAGAGAATCCCAATATTATGGGTCCTCATCACCCTTACCCTCATCCTATGGCTCCTCCACTCCCTTTGTGGTCTATCCCCACTCCCTATTCATTCTCTGATGCACTCATTGCTCATCCCCAATATCCTTGGAGGCCTCCTCTGTCGCACCCTCCTCTATCGTAGCCCCAGTCGTCCCACCCATAGGCCCACCTCCCTACCATAGCTGAGTGACCCATCATTTGTCATACTCTACAGTGGTACCTGGGTCCTCCACACCTGGATTGGCTAGCAAATAATTCACCTCATCCCCCAATGGCTCCACCTAAGGTCATTCAAGTTGAGTCTTTGCCCTTCAATGGTACAAGCTCCTCAGGTACACCTTGGCAAACCTCGAATTGTTGAGTAACATGAGAATATTGGAAGCACTCCCACTCTGTACCATGTCGTCCAACCACTCATTACCCACACCTCACATGCCCTAGCTGCACCATCACCTCCATCCAAGGTGGGCAATCCCTATATGTCCTCCATGTCACTTGATCTAGTCTTAGTTCCCCAAAGGACTCTATGTAATGAGTTATCCTACCCAAATGAGATCAACTCCAACCCACCTCTTGATCCTACCTCCATCAAATTGCATAGCTGATCTCAAGGTATACTATCTATGCTTGTGATGACCACAGAAGTCCCTCTGGTCTAACCACACGGATGTGCTCCCATCCTCAAACTTGTAGAAGGAAGTTGTAACCCAATCTGCACCTACCTCGCTGACGTATCTCATACAACTCATCATACAAATGTGCAAGTAGGGTGCTCCATTCCATGATCAATGAATCCTTCGTACTGTACTCTACCAACTCTTGTTCTAAATCAAGGAGGTTCCATGGGAACCTCACTCCTAAAAATTCTAGTAGGATGTTCAACATGAGTGACATCACCACTACATATCTCCAAATAAAAACCTCTACAATGTACCATGCCTCAACAAGAACCTCACCACTATCCAAGTTTCTCCTTGTAGCCTCCCAATCCTCACTGAATATCCTTTAGAGCACTCTCTTCTACTGGTCAATGTGGATGGAGGTGATAGGACATCCCTTAATAAGAACATAAAGAATCTAGTAGACGTCCTCCAAAGTGATTATCATCTCACCAATTTGGAGGTGGAAGGTGTTAGTCTGACTGTCCCAACGATCTATCATGGCAGTCAGATTAGCCTGATCTATCATCACTACCTCTAACCTTATCACTTGGTTGAGACTAATGGCCCTAAGCCACTTCCAATCATCATTAGAGAGGTATCCTCGCACCATCTCAAAAACCATGGGATCTCTATGATGGGCTCTAACAAGTTGAATAAACAAGCAATCAAACTACCAATCATGTACAAAAAAAAAAGGAAAAACAAAAAAATCAATAAAAATAATCATTGTAAAGTGGCCATCTTGGGTCGAGACGACCATCATAATGGTAAAAAATTTGATTGTTGTAATTCAAATGCGACCGTCTCACCTCGATACGACCCCCAAACTCACAAATAGGGATTGTCTCTACCCGAGATGGCCCCAAAACAAGGGCACATGCATGCTAAAACAAAAACAAAAAAATACACACAAAAGCAAAACTAAATAACCTACACTACATCCTACATATTGCCTTAATTTTTAAGTGAGGTTCATTTTCCACATTAATTAGTGAGGTTCATTTTAAAATTACGAAATAACAAAGGAGAGAACAAAGTGACTACGTTTCTCACTCCAGCTCCTCTGTCTGTTGAAGTCCTTGGTTGGTCCATGATAGAAATAAATAGAAAATCTGGCAGTGCTTCACTTCTTAATTTGCTCTCCTTCTCCTCACCTCTCCTCTTCTCCAACTGCCAATAGTGAAAATGATGTAAAAATATTTTCAAAAATTGATTTTATATTTTCAAAATTTCCTAACCATCTCGGGGTCAGACGGTCGCATTCAGTGCGACTGTCCTACCAAGGTATGGCCCCAGAATTTGCAAAAATTGCAAATATTCCAAATGAACTCCAAAGGTACCCCAATTCCTTTAGTTAAAATCATTTTAAACGACTCCTAAAAGAATCAAAGTGCTATCATTTCAACTCCCTAAGAAAGCCATATTGTTGGACTTCTCCAAGGGATAGAGGTGTACATTTCCTTCTTCCACTCAACCTCAAGTGATCCTCGTATGCAGTGATTTACCCTACACACCTGGTGGTTGCAGCGGCTAATTCTCCATGCAATCCGGTCTGATGGGTAGATTACCATAAGACCACTTGAAAAAATACAATCACCAATGGTTGAAATCAAATATGTAATAGAATTTTCTCCTTTCCACTTTTGCAAAGGTCCTACAAAACCCAAAACAAGTCATCTTGGTCAAGCAACATGTTGCTTTCATCACTTTCCATCTCCTCTATCGACTCATTTCTTGAGGAGATAGTCATACATTATAGAATTCATAATCAAAGTCAATAATCAAACGCTCAATCATGCAAATTACATTAATTCAAGAAAAATTGCCAACAACCATCACACACTTTCCTAAATTGATGGGGCAAAAGCAAAAATTTTAACCAATGCTTGGCATGTCTAAAACCCAACCTATAGAATCACCTACTTGGAATATTTTCAGCTTACCAAGATTAGGTATGCCTAAAAGTCGTTGATGTAGCAAATCTACCCTCGACTAAAACATTTACCTATAATCAAGTCCATCAAAGTGTTGGAAGCAATGATTCAAAAATGTATGTTCTTTCCATTTGGGGCATCTAACATCGATTACATCAATGAATACCATCAACCCTCAATTTGACTAACAGGTCATCTATTTTTGCTCTGTATTATACTTTCACACAATGCATCCCAAAAAGGGGTATCTGTAGACACCTAAAACATGTCATGTTGAGAAGACTACCTATATGGACTCCTTTAAGGCCATATGACCCACCTTGGGTAGCCCTAGGGCCCAACAATGGTTTTCACCACTCAAATAGGGAGGAATTTCCCTTTGCAGCTAGGACTATCCCACTAGAGATGGCCACCAGAAATTGTCTCATCCCGATACGATCAACAATCACGACTGTCTCACCCTTAGACAGTCATACATGAAGCAACAAGACCCAAAATTATGTTCTAGAGTTCAAAAAGTTACATGTTCCAACTAAAAGCAATGGTATAACTAAGTTAGTTACACAACAGTTTTAAAGAATGGGCAGCTACTCCTCTTGATCCTAACCATTTATTGTCTTCCATTGCAAGCTTGGACTTCCATTTTGGAAGTCTATATAATGATACCTAACCTTCATACAAAAATTAAGAAGTTTTCATGCATCAAAGTGCTATCAAACTGAAGAATCAAAGAGCTCATTCTCAAAGGCAATGAAGTACTATCAAAATTCAACCATGAAGTTTCCAAGCATACCAATGGACCATATCAAAGGTTGAAGATCGAATTTGTGCTTCTTGTATCATCAAACATCCTTTCTTCAGTGTCATATTTTGCCCCTAATTTGTTCCTCTCAAATGTACCAATTCATCGACCAATTCATGGATTAAAACCTGACATCGCCTCACATTGGCCACAAAAAAATCACTCGCCGCTTAGTGATCATCTATATTAGAGACAACCCGCAGGTACGACCATCTCTCTAAAAGTCGAGACAACCTCTCAAGTAGAAATTTGTTCCATGTTTTCTTTCTTTTATTAGATTTAGCAGCATTTTAATTACTATTTAGCATAGCTTGATTTCATTTTCATGCATGTATTTATCGTATTTCACTTTCTTTATCACTTTCTTTGCCATTATTATGGGTCTTATCTTGAAAGGCTCTTCATATGCTTTTGATGCTCTTTAGATCTTCTTGTGTGTATATTACAGGTCTTTACAAGGAAGAAATGGCATAAAGATTCACACCTCATTATCCTACATCACGATAGTCCCAAGAACCTATCAATAATCAGTTTGTGGGTGCAAGAAAGATCCTGCGAGATACACCTGGATTACTTTTCTTATTGTAAATATTTGTATCAAATTGGTAGCAAATCCTGTTAGAATATATTACATCATTTGGCTATGTTAGATTACTTTAGGGGGAAGTTATATACTTACTTCATACAATGTAATAAATGCGCAAGTGTAAATATGTTGTAAATGTGCAAGGTGTCCCTTGTACAACTAGGTAGAGTTTGGCCAAGGAATCTATCTTCCTATATAAAGAGTTGCATATCTCTACTCGAATGTATCACTCGCTATCCATGTAATGAGATATTATTTTGTTTTGGTCTCTATCTTGTGATGTAATGGAATGCTGCTAAATCTAACAGTGGTATCAGAGCTACGGTAGATGAAGCTATGATTGTTCCTAGATAGGAACAAAAAAAATGCTTAGAAAGCCTTACTGAAGAAATCACCAAAGGAGTTTCGAGGAGAACTCATTGGAGAAATTCTCTACAACAGAGTGAAATATTTGGGATAATTGTTGCCATTCGACAACAAGCCCAAAAGAAGATCCTATTTGAAGTCAAAATTTGGCAAGAAACTTGAAGGAATATTTAGACAAAATAATCCTATAAAATCCATGAGATTTGAAGATTGCCTCTCACATAAAGAAGACATCACTTCAGAAACAAAGACTTCTTGAAATCTATAGCAAAAAGAAGAGAGCATCCTCCAAAGAGCTACAAAAGCTTTCAGAAAAAAAGGTAAGCAATTATTGGTGCAAGTAGATTCCTTAATTTAGATTAAAATTGCAAAAAAGGAGATTTGAATTACAATCTTCAAAAGTGCAAAAACAAAGGTTCTTTTTAGGTTTTATTTACAACTATCTATCAACTACCTATCATCTACTAGCAAAAGAAGACTATCTCCTACTATCTTGTCTATAAGAAAATTGCAAAATAATTCTTGAAGACTCATTTTAGATTATTCTTGATTAAGTTGCAGTAAATTGATTAAGTGCATTATTTTAAGAGTTTATTGGAGTGATAAGGTGAAATTGTTAGTGCATTAAAAGTAAAATAATATTAGATTCATTTGCACTAATCTATTGCTCTCAAAAGATTGTGGTTTGTGTTCATGAGAAGGGCACAAAATCAGAGTTTGTCAAAGTGTCTAAAGACACTATCAGTGCATAGAGATCTGCAACATTAAGTGGCCAAGAGTAGCCACCGAAGATCAACAAAGGGAGCCTCAAATTGAGACTTGGTGAGTCTCAAATTCAAAGCACAATAAATTTTTTGTTACAAAGAAATAGTACAAAAAAAGGAGTTTCTATCAAGTGGTTACAAGCTTGAATTCATTTGAAAAATATCTAAGCAAAAAGGAGAAGGCGTCTAGCCAAAGAGACAACCTCAAAACCTCTACATTGCATTCAAAATTCTATCACAAAACCAAAATTTCAGACCTCAAAGGAGTGCAAAAGAAGGTGCATTGAAGAATTTTTTATACATAAGTACATTACATTGCATTGCACTATCATAATCTGGTTTATACATGGAGAGAACGCAGATTTGAAGGTGCGTCAAAGGCACAATATTTTTTGGAAAAACTAGTCGAAGGCAGTCGAATGCTAGCATCTATCCAAGCATAGCAAAAAGAGCCACTCTTAGGGCTCATTCTTCTCACATCTTGGATGGTTGAACCTGCAAAAGACAAGGAGCAAAGCAAAGGGAGAAACAACGTTATTTGAGAGCAACATTATCTACAAAAAGGAGAATGTATAATTAAAAAAAGGAATAAGTTTAAAGCACCATTGGAGTGATTCAAACTTCACATTCACATTGCTCAAAATCAATGCTCAATCCTCCAAATTGTTGCTCCACATCCGAGTCAAAAATCACTACAATCGAATGAAAGAGGATTTGGATATTTATAGGGTTAAAAGACCTCCAAAGGGTCTATTGAAGTAGTGAAATATAAGACATCCATGCACAATGAAGAAGTGACATGTGTCACTTGAGATAAAACCCTAACGCTCCTCTCATGAGTAGTCATCTTTATCAAGAAAGGAGTTACAAACTACATGTTGGTGCATTGAGTGTATGAGATACACTTATCCACAAAGAATCCAAGTGCTCTACTAAAGAACATAACGTCCATACATTACTCAAAGGCTCAAGAAAGGAGTTACTCAATGAGCATTTTCTAGCACCTTCTACTCCTCAAGCACTCAAGAAGAAAACGGACTTTCCACTTGGAACTTCAAGCAAGATTCTTCTCTATTTTAAGGGAATCAACGATTAGCATTCAGTGAAGAGCATTTACGTCTCTGCATTCAACTTCGGGGTCATCTGCACGTAGAGGGCTGAAGTACAATGTGTAAAGTAGGTGGTAGAGCCTTCAGTACTTCGGTCAAGTAAGGTCAAAGGCAGAGATAGCAAGGGCACCATATTTAGAACATTAAATACAAGCCAGATTCTAAACATATCCATTGGAAGCTACATTCAAAGCAGTGACGTCAATATTGCAGCCTTTCACATCTACAATCAGCGTCGATTATTGCTTGATATGAGGTAAGGTGTATTCCCATATCATGTGCTTTCACTTCTTGGGAGTTATAAGATTTAAAACTTAGAGAAATTTAATAATATTGAAAGCCATACCTTAAAGGGAATAATTCATCAAGCTAATATAATATTTGCAATATTAAACTTAGGAGTAATAAGGGTTTCTACTGGAGATTAATCTTAAATATTGGAAAATATTATTGTGATCAAATATTCCAAAATTAGGGAGCTATAAGGGTTACTACATCAAATTAATTTATTGGAAATTATATTCACTTAAATTAATATTAAAGAGAAGTTTATCTAAGCATTTCAAAGGTTGGAAATTTATAATATTATTGTCTCAAAAATTATCAAAAGAGACAAAAGAAATCCAACATTAAAACCTCTTTATAATTTGGGAAAAATGCTTAGTTCAATAGGAGCAACAAGGGATATTATAATTTGATTTTGATATTTACGAAAACTTTACAAAATCAACCAAAATTGAACTACAATTTACAAAAGCACTATATATCTTATCCAAAAACATACTAGGGAGTCATAAGGCATTCTACAAAATCTAAGAATTAGGGAATTTAAACAGCAAGCATGGATTATTGGTATATAGATTCAGGTGCAAGTAAAGCATATGACAGGAAACATACATTGGTTCAAATATTTGAAGAAGATAAATGAAAAGCCAGTTGTTGTAGCAGATAGCAAAACATATGAAGTAGAAGGAATTGGAAATATTCCAATAAATCTTAAGGATGGAAGAGGTATAATAAAAAAATTATTGTATGTTCCAAGATTAACTACTAATCTTATTTTTATCTCTCAACTCATGGATCAAGACTTAACTGTTGAGTTCAAGGTTCTCATCGGTATAAAACAATGTCACATCTCTAGACATGGAAGAATGATAGCATCAAGATCATATAAAAATGGTGTCCTAGACATTGCCATTCACTCAGCACTTTTAGCAAATGCTTCGGAACTATGGAACAAATGACTATGACATACTAGTGAGACATCAATGAAGGAATTATTCAGATATCAAATGGTATAAGGACTATCTGACTTATCTCCAAAAACTATTGTATGTCCAGAATACTTAGTAGGAAAACAACATAGAATTCCTTTCGAACTTCGTCAACACACAACTCAACATCCTTTAGAAATAATATATACTAATTTATGTGGACCAATGAAAGTTGATAGTGTTGGAGGACATAAATACTTTCAGTTATTTGTTGAATATCACACTAGAAAAATATGGGTATCTTTCATGAAGTACAAATCAGAGGCATTCAGTCATTTCAAACAGTTCAAACTTCAAGTGGATAAAGAATCAGGGAAGACCATAAAAGCACTTCGTTCAAATAGAGGAGGAGAATTTGTGTCCAAGGAATTTGACTCATTTCTTGAAGAGAATGGAATTAAGATATAGATGACTACAACATATTTGCCTCAACAAAATGAAATTACGAAAAGAAGAAATAGATCAATAATGGAAATGGTGCAAAAGGAGCATTGAAGATTTTTTTATAAATAAGTACATTACATTGCATTGCACTATCATAATCCGATTTATACAGGGAGAGAAGTCAGATTTGAAGGTGCCTCAAAGGCACAACATTTGCTGTAAAAACCAGTCGAAGGTGGCTGAATGCTAGCATCTATCCAAGCATAGCAAAAAGAGCCACTCTTAGGGCTCATTCTTCTCACATCTTGGACGGTCGAACCTGCAAAATATAAGGAGCAAAGCAAAGGGAGAAACAATATTATTCGAGAGCAACATTATCTACAAAAATGAGGATGTATAATGAAAAAAGGAATAATATTAAAGCACCATTGGAGTGATTCAAACTACACATTCCCATTGCTTGAAATTGGTGCTTAAGCATCCATATTGTTGCTCCACATCCCAATCGAAAATCACTGCAATCGAATGAAAGAGGAATTGGATATTTACAGGGTTAAAAGACCTCCAAAGGGTCTGCTGAAGCAGCGAAAGAGAATACATCCATGCACAAGGAAGAAGTAACATGTGTCACTTGAGGTAAAACCCTAATGCTCCTCTCATGAGCTCTCATCTTCATCAAGAAAGGAGTTATAAACTACAGGCTAGTGCATTGAGTGTATGAGATACACTTGTCCACAAAGAATCCAAGTGCTCTGCTAAATAACATAATGTCCATATGTTACTCAAAGGCTCAAGAAAGGAGTTACTTAACAAGCATTTTCTAGCACCCTATACTCCTCAAGCACTCACGAAGAAAACAAACTTGCCACTTGGAACTTCAAGAAATATTCTTCTCCATTTTAAGGGCATCAATGATTAGCATTAAGTGAAGAGCATTTATGTCTCCGCATTCAACTCTAGGGTCTGCATGCACAGGGTCAAATTGCAATGTGTAAAGAAGGTGGTAGAGCCTTCAATACTTTAGTTAAACAAGGTCAAAGGTAGAGATAGCAAGGGCACCATATTTGGAACATTAAATACAAGCCAGATTCTAAGCAACTCCATTGGAAGGTACATTCAAAGAAGTGACGTCAATATTGCAGCCTTTCACATCTGAAATCAGGATCGATTATTGCTTGATATAAGGTAAGGTTTATTCCCATATCATGTGCTTTCACTTCTTGGGAGTTATAAGATTTAAAACTTAGATAAATTTAATCATATTGAAAGTCATACCTCAAATGGAATAATTCATCAAGCTAATATAATATTTGCAATATTAAAATTAGGAGTAATAAGGGTTTCTACTAGAGATTTAACTTAAATATTGGCATATATTATTGTGATCTAATGTTTCCAAAATTAGGGAGTTATATGGGTTACTACATCAATTAATTTATTGGAAATTAGATTCACTTAAATTAATATTAAAGAGAGGTTTATCAAAGCATTTCAAGGCTGGAAATTTATAATATTATTGTCTCAAAACTTCTCAAAAGAGACAAAAGAAATCCAACATTAAAACCTCTTTAAATTTGAGAAAAGTGCTTAGTTCAATAGGAGCAATAAGGGATTTTAAAAGTTGATTTTGATATTTACAAAAACTTTACAAAATCAACCAAAATTGAACTACAATTTACAAAAGCACTATATATCTTATCCAAAAACATACTAGGGAGTCATAAGGCATTCTACAAAATATAAGAATTAGAGAATTTAAACAGCAAGCATGGATTATTGGTATATAGATTCAGGTGCAAGTAAGCATATGACAAGAAACATACATTGGTTCAAATATTTGAAGAAGATAAATGAAAATCCAATTGTTGTAGCAGATAGCAAAACATATAAAGTAGAAGGAATTGGAAATATTCCAATAAATCTTAAGGATGGAATAGGTATAATAAAAAATTTATTGTATGTTCCAGGATTAACTACTAATCTTATTTTTATCTCTCAACTCATGGATCAAGACTTAACTATTGAGTTCAAGGTTCTCACCGGTATATAACAATGTCACATCTCTAGACATGGAAGAATGATAGCATCAAGATCATATTGTGTTAGCATATCATGCATGGGGTTGTATTACATTATTGTAAAATATTGCTCGTAGGCAATCTCCAATTAGGTTGGTTAACCAACTCATCGGTTAACCAACTGCTTCAAACTGCTTTGTAATGTTTATAATCAAATCAATGAGAATGTACAATCACTTCGCGAAATTCTTCATGGCATCAGAGCTGCGGACAGACCTGCCTGGCGGACGGACCTGACACAGACAAGACAAAGCCTGGCGGACGGAAGCGGACGACGGACCGGACAGAAGCGGGCGACAGACAAAGCCTGGCGGACCGGACGGAAGCGGACGACAGACAAAGCTGACAGGACGCAGGGCCGAGGGCCTGGCACGGGAGACTGGACGGAAGCGGACGACAGACAACGCAAACAGAACGCAAACCGAGACGGGACGACGCAACAGAACGCAAACCGAGACGGGACGACGCAAACCAGGGCGGGGAGACTCTGCGGCGGTTCGGGGAGACGGCTGAGGCAAAAGGGCGGACTGGACTGGGGGTGGTTGCCCGAAGGCAACCGAAAGGCTATGGTGCCTTCCGTTCTTTTCAAGCCTCCCACAATGGCCGCATAGGCCATGTGGGATAAAAAAAAATTTTTGCCTATCTCCGGCCCCGAGGATCTAAATAGATCCTGTCTTCGGAGTAATTTCGTCGGGTCGTCTGGCTCCCGTGGTCAGGGTGCTGCATGGTGGACAGTAGGTTTCGGTTTCGACTCCCTTCGGGGATGATTTTTTGACGCCCAGCGCAGTTGACGCCCAGCGCAGTTTTTTTTGACGCCCTGAGCGACTGTTGACGCCCTAAGCGACTGTTTGACGGCCGAACAACACCATTGACGCCCAGCGCAGTTTTTTGACGCCCTGAGCGGCTGTTTGACGCCCGAACAGCACCATTGACGCCTGTGACGCCTAGCCAGCACAAATTTTGAAAGTTTCTCTAGGTATTTTTTTCCAAATTCTTGTCTATTTTGCAATTTGAAGGGGGGAGTTCATCAATTTCACTTTTTTTCACTTGCAAAATTGTCAGACAAAGGGGGGAAAACTGTAATAGGAGCTATAATTTGCGGGCATTTATGATTTTTATTTGCATTTAAATACTCTTTTTTCTTGCATTATCAATCATAAATTAAAAATATATATAAGACCCCAAATTTATACCCTATTTGTGCAATTTATTGCACAGCAGCGTTCGGTATTTGAGATACCTCTGGTCCACACTTACAGGTAATGTTGTCGTGCTTTGGACTACTGTATTCGCCGCCTAATATAGCTGCAACAACGACGTCTGAGCTTGTTCTCTATAAATCGTCGGGGAGAAATAAGGCAAACCAGTTTTTTGTTTTTTCCCATTTCATACCCACATCGTGATTGTTGTTAGGCGTAAATCCTGACGAAAGCTCTTTTTTCCAAAGTGTTTAGGGGAAGTTACGCCCCACGCATGCGGAATAAAACTTTCTATGGTAGGTGTCATTAACAACACGATGCTCTTTCAGTATCGCCTATGTTCAATATATTGTGCTTCTCATATGTACTTATAGTCTCCCTCTCGTAAGGGCGAGTACATATTGAGTGGTATATTGTTCCTATATACCTATAGTTTCCCTCACGTAAGGGCGGGTGTATATTGAATGGTTACAATATAACGATCTGCGAGGTATAAAGAAAGGGAGACCAATTGGTGATATAAGGAACTTTCATAATGGCCACAATTCATAAGTATCTCTCAGATTCTCAATTTCTGAAGGGTCCTAACTTTGTTCCATGGAAGACAAAGATGAAAGCCATACTTCGGTTGGAAGATTTATGGGATGTAGTTTCGGCACTGAAAAACGTCCTCAAACAACAAGAACGAGATCAAGATGATTGGGATAAGAAAGACAAGAAGAGTCTTGTATTTATCTTACTTGCTACCGCAGATGAGGTGCAGCCTCATATTTGTGATGCCACAACTAGTAAGATAGCCTGGGATGCTTTGCTCACAGTATATGAAGGGAAGAATCAATCCACTATTCTTCATCTTCAAACTCAACTACATAATCTCAGTATGAGTTCTGGAGAAACAGTTGACATATTCCTATGCAGAGTGGCAGATTTGAAAGCAAAATTGAATGCTATGGGAAAACCTGTGGATGATGATGTCTTGAATTCTGTTATCTTGAGAGCATTACCAAGTTCCTACAAGATGTTGATCACCTCTCTCAATGTTTACGCGAGACAAGTCTCATTTGTGGAACTGGTAAACTTGCTTCGGATCGAGGAGGCAACTCAGGTCCAGAAAGATGACATGCCAGATAATGCTCTCTCCACTCAGCAAAGTGGTAAACAGCAAGGCCAGTTTCAAAAAGGAGGTGCTTCTTCCAAAGGAAAAGGGAAGCAATCTCAGCAAAAAGATACAAAATATTGCAAAATTTGTGACATGAATAACCATGACACCAACAGGTGTTGGTTCAAAAACAAGCAACCAAATGAGAGAGGTTCCCACAAGAAGGGCAAGCATAAGAAAAAATACAATAAGCATAAACAATCTAAAGGCCATGTAGCTTATCTTTGAATCCAACTCAGAATCACCTTCTCTTGATTCTGATTCTGATTCTGACTCTGAAAGAGCACACAAGGTGCTCATGACTCATACTTCGTCTTCTCAGATAGATGATGTATGGTATATTGACTCAGGAGCTAGCAAACACATGACTGGGGATAAATCATGGTTTGATACTTTTGTGGAGAAAGAGGGTAAGCCAGTCACAATTGCTGATAATCAGGTATATCAAGTAAAAGGAGAAGGGGATATTTCGATGTCTCTTCCTGATGGTAATTGTCAAATTGAAAAAGTTCTCTATGTGCCAGGCTTAGCAAATAATCTACTTTCAGTCACTCAAATGTTGGATAGAAACATGGAAGTCGTGTTTCGAGTTGTCAATGGCAAGAAGAGATGCTTTATCACACATTGTGGTAAACATGTTGCCACCGGATCTTACCAACATGGCTTGTTTATTCTCGATGCTATTTCCACTCCCCATGTTGCTTTGGCTGCAACTACAAAGGAGGCCACCTCTCTCTGGCATCGGCGGTATGGGCATCTCAGTTCTGGATATCTGCTTGAATTACACAAATATGAGATGGTTAAAGGTCTTCCACCTCTCTCATCTATCTTACCAGTGTGCTCGGATTGCTTAGCAGGGAAGCAACATCGAGTGCCTTTTGAAACAAGCTCCTCTCGAGCTGCAAAACCTTTAGAGCTGGTACATACCGATCTGTGTGGTCCTATGTCAACTAGCTATGGTGGGAAAAGGTATTTTCAACTATTCGTTGATGATTACTCACGGAAGATGTGGGTTTTCTTTCTTCAGTTGAAATCAGAAGCACTTCTCTACTTTCAACAGTTCAAGAACCTTGTTGAGAAGGAGTCGGGATATTTTATCAAGACCCTCCGCTCAGATCGAGGGGGGGAATACACCTCTGGAGAGTTTTCAGAGTTTCTTAAGAAACATGGAATCAAAAGGCAAGCGACTACAGCCTATACACCTCAGCAGAATGGAGTTGCAGAGAGAAGAAATCGTTCCATTATGGAAATGGTTCGATGTATGCTAAAAGGAGCACATCTTGAGGATCAATATTGGGCAGAAGCAGTAAACACAGCATCATACCTTCTAAATAGAGCACCCACTAGAGCTCTACAAGGGAAGACTCCACAAGAAGCATGGAGTGATAAGAAACCTTCCATTGCTCATCTGAAGGTGTTTGGATGTAAAGCATTCATGCACATTCCAAAACAGAAAAGGAGGAAGCTGGATGAGAAAACCCTGCAGTGTATCTTTCTTGGCTATGATGAGTACTCAAAAGGTTATCGATTGATTGATCCTAAGACCAAGAAGACACATGTAAGTAGAGATGTTATATTTGATGAAACTCTCACATCAAAAGACACATCTACAATTGTATACCTAGATGAAGAAGAGCCTAAGAAGGAGGTTCAACTTCCACAGCAAAAACAAAAAATTCCAAAATGGTATACTAGCACTTTGAGAGATGCTAAGTTGAAATCTCTTCCGAGATCTATCTCTTGATAGGCCATGTACTCGCAGTATGACTCAAAATATGAGAGCGAGAAGAATCTACTTCAGAGGTTGACGAACTTTGTCAACACTTTGATGATTTGTCGGTGGGTACAGATAATGATAGAGAGGAAGAAAAGGATGGAGAAAAAATTTATATGTCTACATTGAATATAAACGAACCCACAACGGTTCAATCTGCACTTGATGAACCACGGTGGAAAGAGGCCATGGATGTAGAACATCAATCTCTCCTTAGAAATAATACTTGGAAATTAGTCGATCTGCCAAAAGGGAAGAAACCCATAGGCTGCAAATGGGTGTTCAAAGTAAAGTATAAGGCAGATGGGTCTATTGATAAGCATAAAGCCCGGCTTGTTGCAAAGGGATATGCTCAGAAAGAAGGCATAGATTATGAAGAGACTTTTGCCCCTACTGCAAAAATGACTACCATTCGTGTACTTTGTGCCATGGCGGCTCGGTTTGGGTGGAAATTACATCAGATGGATGTTAAAAGTGCCTTCTTGAATGGTGACTTACAAGAAGAAGTATACATGACTCAACCAGAAGGATTTGTGGTCAAAGGGAAAGAACAAAAAGTATGCAAATTGATTAAATCCTTGTATGGGCTAAAACAAGCTCCTCGAGCTTGGTACATCAAAATAGATAGTCACCTTGTGCAGCATGGATTCGAAAGAAGTCCTTCAGATGCAAATCTCTATATCAAAAAAAATGGATCTGATATAGTGATTCTTGTACTTTACGTAGATGATCTGATCATTACAGGAAGCTCAGAAAGTATGATTGGCTTAGTGAAAAAAGACTTGAAGCAATCATTTGAAATGACAGATCTAGGACTTCTGCACTATTGTCTTGGTTTAGAATTTACTCAAGAAAAATTTCATATTCGAGTAACCCAAAAAAAATATGCCAAGACTTTAGTGGAAAAATATCGGATGACTAATTGTAAGTCCAAAGCAACTCCAATGGAGCAAGGACTTAAGTTATCTCGATACGATGAGTCACCTCAGGTAGATGGAACTCTCTATCGTCAGTTGATTGGGAGTCTCCTATATCTGACAAATACCAGGCCAGATCTCAGTTTTGCTGTGGGATATCTTTCAAGATTCATGCAAGAACCTAAGATGAGTCACTGGAAAGCAGCAAAAAGAGTTCTTCACTATGTTCATGGTAGTACAAATTATGGCCTGGAATACAGAAAGAATAATAAGTTTTTCTTACTTGGATACACAGACTCAGATTATGCTGGATCTCTTGATGATCGTAAATCCACTTCTGGATATGTTTTCCATCTCGGGTCTGGACCAATCTCATGGCACGAGTAAGAAACAGCATGTGGTTGCTCTATCTTCAACAGAAGCAGAATATCGTGCAACCAGTGAAGCAGTCTGCGAGATAATGTGGTTAAGTCGCATTCTTACAAACATGGGCCTTCCAAAGAATCTTCCACTTCATTTGTTTTGCGACAATCAAGGTGTTTTGAATCTTGTCAAAAATCCTATTTATCATGAACGTACCAAACATGTTGATACCAGATGTCATTTTATTCGGGATGAAGTTCCAAAGCACCATATACAACTTCAATACATTCCTACTGATGAGCAGGTTGCAGATATCTTTACCAAAGCCCTTGGCCGTATCAAATATGAAAAATTTCGAGACACTATCGGAATTTGCCAATAATGTAATAAGGGGGGATGTTAGCATATCATGCATGGGGTTGTATTACATTATTGTAAAATATTGCTCGTAGGCAATCTCCAATTAGGTTGGTTAACCAACTCATCGGTTAACCAACTGCTTCAAACTGCTTTGTAATGTTTATAATCAAATCAATGAGAATGTACAATCACTTCGCGAAATTCTTCAATTTGTCCTAGACACTGCCATTCACTCAGCACTTTCAGCCAATGCTTCAGAACTATGGAACAAATGACTAGGACATACTAGTGAGACATCAATGAAGGAATTATTCATATATCAAATGGTAGGACTACCCGAATTATCTCCAAAAACTATTGTATGTCTAGAATACTCAGCAGGAAAACAACATAGAATTTATTTCGAACTTCGTCAACACACAGCTCAACATCCTTTAGAAATAATATATACTAATTTATGTGGACCAATGAAAGTTGATAGTGTTGGAGGACATAAATACTTTCAGTTATTTGTTGAAGATCACACTAGAAAAATGTGGGTATCTTTCATGAAGTACAAATCAGAGGCATTCAGTCATTTCAAACAGTTCAAACTTCAAGTGGATAAAGAATCAGGGAAGACCATAAAATCACTTCATTCAGATAAAGGAGGAGAATTTGTGTCCAAGGAATTTGACTCATTTCTTGAAGAGAATGGAATTAAGAGACAGATGACTACAACATATTTGCCTCAAAAAAATGAAATTATGGAAAGAAGAAATAGATCAATAATGGAAATGGTAAGATGTATGTTAAAGGAAACACAACTTGATCACAAATACTGGGCTGAAGCAGTACAAACAATAGTCTACATACAAAACGGGCTACCAACAAGAGTACTCAAGCATATTACACTAGAAGAAGCATTGTTAGGACAAAATCCCAACATAAAAAAACTAAAGATCGTAGTACAAAATCAAAACAAATAGTCTTCATCAATTTAGACAAACAGATACAACCTTCAATAAGTCATTCCAAACATCCAAGATACTAATAATCCAATATAGCATAATAATATCAGTACCAAGATTAACAAAAAATAACTTCTTGCAAGCATAGATTCAATCATGAAAGATTTCAAAGTGCTCCGAGTTAGCAAACCAATATCAGTAGAATAGACTAACCATAGCAGCAGTAGCATAAAAGCATTCATAGCTTGAATCTGAGGCAAACATCCAAGTAATATTCCTTCTATTGATTTGTAGAAAGCATTTACATAGCAGAGCAAGCAAACACTCTAGAGCCAACCCTAAAAAATGAGGCTTCAACCTCTATTTATAGTTTTACATGCTTTGAAAAATGAAAGGTGGAACATTACAAGGAAAATGAAATGCCAAATTAGCTAGTTGTTGAGGGGGTAGCCTCTAATATGTCTTGGATGAAAGAAAAAATATTGTGCATCCTCTGCAACTCGCCCTCTGCATCTTACTAGGATTTCATGGTGTTTGGATTTCGAACTGCCCAAAATCATAATCCAAATGTTCATTATTATTGTGGACGCTATCTAGCCATAGATCTACAACTACCTCAATTTCTTGGTTCTTGATATCTTCAAAGCTTCACCTTCTGGTTTACTTCAATAGATCAACTCATGTTACAGACTTGTTGATTTTATGCGTCTTGGAGATCACCAAAACAAATCGATCGTTGATCCACTCACAAATGGCTGAGATAAATACTTTAATTTTATTATAAGCTTCATGGCGTAGACAAGTCATAGCCTGCTTGTTGAAAAATGCTATTCACACCTTTTGACCATTTTGACCACGGGCTGGAGCATAAAATCCTTTAATTTGAAAATATACATTGAGCCATGCGGGGTAGAGCATTACACTATACTATTGTCTTTTATTCTTTGAATGATATTCCTTTACCTTGCATCTCGAAGGTAGAACAAAGTCCAAACCATGTTGTAGCCTGCACATTTAAATTTGCGTGTACAAAGTTGACCAATGCTAATCGCGAGGTAGAACCTTGCCTTGGTCCATGTGGTATATAACATTGAACTGCATGATATGGAACCATGCACTGGCCTACTCCTTGGAATACTCCTTTGTAGGTTTTGACCACTTTGACAGTGCTAGAACCATGTTCTATGCTGCACAGTATGGAATACATTGTAACTTGCGTGGGATGGAGCAATGTTTTGTAATCCACGATTTGGAGGGCAGCTACATCATCTTTGACCATTGTTGACTGCGGGATGGAACCATGTTCTATGTCACGCAAGGTGGAGCATTTCGTGAACCACGGTACTTCATCAAAACAAAAACAGTGTTGTAGCCCGTGATCTTGAAATAGCTAAGTATGAACTTTGACCGCTCTGACCACAGGATAGAACATGTTGCGTTGAGCTGCTATCGCAAGGTAACTTCTTCAAAACTTAGAAAATTTTGCAAAAGTTTTCTAAGGATGTGGTCATTTTGGGCCTACATTCTAGTGCCTCCTAGGGGGTTTTGCTTGCAAAGCCTGAGAACTCAGAGTCTTATCCATTGGGTATTAGGAGTCAAAAAATAATGAAGAGATATAATAGTAGAGTAGATGTTGACAATTTTGTCACATTTCTCAAGGGGTAGAAAAGGAAATCAAAATTTTGTACAGTGTTTTGTAAAGTTTTTTCTTTGTTGTTTTGTTATTTGAAAAGCTGCAGCAATTTTGGCTTTCAACGCCACCCCTTTGTATAGAAAATAAAAAAGAAAGAGCTTCGCTGCCGAGCAGGCTAGAGAAAAGAGCTTCGTCGAAAGAAAACGAGAAGAGCTTCGCACCCGAGGCATTTCCAGCACTACTTCGGGTGAAATTTTTGCGAAGTAGTATTGCCGAAGAAGAATACAAGGATAGCGATAAAAAGAACTTCGGGCCCGAAGCGCTTCAAACCACTACTTCGGGAGAAAGTTGAGCGAAGCGGCATTCAAAAGAACAACTTCGCCGAAGAAGGAAGGTCCAGACCGCAGTCCAAATTGGCTAAGGCAAGAAAACTACTTCGGGCCCGAAGCATTTCCAGCAGCTACTTCGGGCGAGATTTTTGCGAAGCGGTGTTGCCGAAGTAAAATACAAAGGAGGAAGAATGAAACGCACCCGAAGCATTTCAAAAGGCTACTTCGGCCAAAAGTTTTGCGAAGCGGAATTTGAAAGAACGCAGTACTGAAAACACTTCGCCGAAAAGCCGTCGAAGCATCTACCTCGGGTCCTGCGACAGCGAACCATTTCTACTTCGCCGAAAATCATTGCGAAGCATCTACTTCGGCAAACTTTCGTGCGAAGTACTTTCACCCGAGGTAGAAGATGCATTTTGAAGGCAGGGATACACTTCGGCCGAAACGCCCCGAACCACAGTTTTGATGAAGGATCGTGGCGAAGCATCTCAACGACTCATTAGCGAAGTATCTACTTCGGGCAAAGGACCACGTTGAAGCAGTTTTGACACAGCGAAGCAACGAGAAGTGAAGACCCCATTTTGCGAAGGAGATATGCTTCGGCCTCCATCACCCCCGAAGTTGTCTTGCGAAGCTTCACCATGCGAAGTGCAAATCAAGGAGAATCTGCTTCGGCACAGGTCCGTTGCGAAGCAAAGTTGAAAAGGTAGCGAAGCACCTCAAAGGCACGCGCTCCAAGCCGGGTATTTTCTCGAGGCGATCAAGTGCCTCATAAATGCATTTTTTCGTGCCCGGTAAGCTCGCTGCTCATTTTTGGCAATTGAAAACGAAGTATCAAGCCATGATGAAGAGCCCGACGAGCATGGCGGCCACTCGAGCACCGCACCCGGAGACCAAGGACGTCCATACGGCTCATCAATGCATCTTTCCATGGTTGACCCGGTCATAGTTGCCAGTTTTGATAACGGATTTGAGAGCTCGATCACGAGAGCCTCGGGGAGCCGAATTCTCAAGGCTCGAGGGCGTACTTCTCCTTGCTATGTAATTATGACTCAGAGGGTCGGGTCCTCTATAAAAACCCAGGCATTGTAATGAAGAAGGGGGGGAACTATCTGCTAGAAAGTTATTGTAACTTGATGTCCTACGATTAATACTAAAGAGCTTTGGGCTCAATTTCTCTCTTTTATGTTGCCTTCTATGCTTGATTCTTTTGTCTTTCTTCATTTGTATACTGAGACTCTGAATCCTGAATCCGGTGTGCGATTGGGGACTGTACCTTGAAACTCGCATGAAGGATACATAGGAGAGGAAAAACGTAATATTGGTTTTCTTTTATGCTGCCTGGTGGGTTGTGGTTTCTGTTACATTCACTTGTCCTAATCGTCTTTACTCTGAACCCTAAATTTTGATGAAAGGGAGAAGGAGAATCCCTGTGAGCTCGCCCAGAGGATACATAGGAAGGTTAATGTTGCGTTTCTTTCATTTATTCTTGGTGTTCCTTGCTGCTATTCAAGTTGTCAGTTAGTGATCGTGCTTCCTGTTCTTTCCCACCTTAAATCACCGATCTCTCTTCCCTTACCCCTTTTTATTTCTTTCTCTAACCCTAACTCCTTTTATCTCTTTCCTGCACCCTTATCTCAAAACACCAAAGTAGATTAGCATAGGAGCCGGCCTTTCTCCGGAGATTGGCACGAGGGGCATCTCTTCCCTTCGGCCTTTCAATGTTGGTCCAGGTCTAGGGCGCATACATTTACCCAAAATCCTTTCCTAGGCAGATTTGATGACCAACAGTTTTTGGCACGCCCGATGGGACCAAGGTCCCATATTTTAAGCGCAAATCTCAAACCCGTCTTCACTGGGGCCACTAGTTCTAACCAGTTCCCGGTGTGACCCGGTCAGTCTCACCTGACTAGTGGTAGTGAGAACCGATGCTCTCATTACCGAAAGACTCTTAGCATCTGGCGACTCTGTTTACCCGAGAATATTTAAGTCGTAAAGACCAGTACCAAAGTCTGTGCCTTCATGCAAACAAGATGGAGAGTTAGGAATAGAGGAGAGGAAACTGAGTTCTTTGAGTTAGATATTGATGCCTTTGGGGAACGATCTAGGTTAGTTACCCCCGAGTCACTGTTACGTGGAACATCCTCGCTAGAGG
The DNA here is from genome assembly GCA_028583015.1 of Wollemia nobilis. Lineage (NCBI taxonomy): Eukaryota > Viridiplantae > Streptophyta > Pinopsida > Araucariales > Araucariaceae > Wollemia > Wollemia nobilis. Next base: position 822,985 of record JAQPPZ010003260.1, read on the forward strand.
CCGCTGTTGACGAGCAAGGCTTAATTTCTGATAGCACAACGGCTAGCTTTCCTCTTAATCCTCCCAACTCACCGAAGCATCCTAGTGCCTCCATTCCTATTAGCCGTCCTATTAGCAATCAAGGAGGAGCTTCGAGGATTCCTATTTCTCAAAATCTAGGAGCAAGTATGGCACAACAACAGCAACAACAACAACAACAACAACAAATGCAGCAACAACCGCCACCCAGGTGGTTCCCGTCATGGGATTCTTTGTCACCACTAAATCTAGCGGGACAAGGGCAAGTGCCACCTGCTGCTATCAAGAAGATCCCAACGTTCGATGGAACTGGAAAGACTGCTCTGGAGCACATCCAGGACATAATCTCTCTGGCGACGATCCATGATATCACAGAAGAGCAAGTGATGGTAAAGCTTCTGGTTCTTTCCCTTAGAGGAAAACTCCTCTACTGGTATAGATCTTTACCACCCGATACTATTACGGGATGGGACCAGTTAGCCGGGCAATTGATGCAAGGTTTCAATGAGTCCTCCGATCCTACCTCTCTCCTGCATCAGTTCACCTCAATCCAGAGACATCCGCAAGAAGAGATCGTAGACTTCAACGTAAGGTTCGCTCGAACCTGGCAGAGAGTACCAGCTGGACTTCGGCCAACCGACGAGGCTGCAACATACTATTTCCTTTGGGCTTTCAACCTTGATATCAGTATCATGGTAAGATATTCCAACATTAATACTTTTCTCGAGTTGTATGGGTTAGCCAAGAAGGCGAAAATGGATTTGATAGCTGTGGGCAAGCTTCCCCAAAGGATGTCGATGCCCATACTTCCCGAATTCCCTCAATCCCCGTACGCGAGCGCAGCTGCTTCGCAGATCTCTGTAACCCCTACACTCCCGATCTCATCTTGGAACCCGAATCCTATTGTGTCTCAAATTACTGCTCCACAAATTCACTTTCCCACATTTTTAACTCCGTAGCCTACTGTCACTTCGGCATTCCCTATACTGCCAGCACCACTTCAACCCCCTGCCTTACCTCCAATACCAACAATGGCTTCATTGCCACTCATTCCAAAAGCCGATGATATACAAGCTAAAATTCTTCAAGAGATGCAGTCTCTGAACTCCATAGTTCAGACGTTGTCCAACGACATGACCATTGTGAAGAAGAAGCAAGCGCAACAAGAATTCCTACCGAGAAGATCTTATCCTACACCTGCGCTTACCAAAGATCAAGCAGTCCAGCAAGGGAAGGCTTCGGTGAGAAATGCTGCGATCGATGAAGCTCCGAGCACTTTCGATTATGTGTATTGGTGCTCTACGTGCAATGATCCGCATGAAGAGAATACTTGCATGTTGCACCAACACTATGTTCAAACGCTGGCGAGCAGTAGTCATGGCGGTCAAGTCAACGTTATCAGGCAAATGAGTCAGAACTTGGCGATTGGCGAAGAAGAGCCAGTCGCAGTGCTTACCAGAGGAGGAAAGAAGGCGATAGAAGTGGATGTTACTCAGATGGCTCCCTTAAAAGTACACGCTCGACCCAAGAAGGGACAATCATCTTCTTCGGCCCCGAACGAAGCTCCTCCGCCTGCACCGATCAAAGAAAAAGCCCAAAAGGCTTCTGTCGAACCACCTCAGGCAGAAACTAAAGAGCAGGCTAAGGAAAAGCTCAAGTTTCCTTCACTAACTAAGCGACAAAGAGTTGAAGCTACGGAGCAGTATCGCACTAGATATGAGCCGAGAAAGGAACCCGAGGTGCTCAGTTCCTTGTCTTACAACATTGTAGAGGAGTTAAAGAGGATCCCAGCCAAGATTAGCTTGTACGATGCACTGCAACTACCTGGGCAAGTAGACCTGCTGCAAGAATCATTGAAGACGACTAAAGCAAAAAAGGCAGCACCACTTGCTCTTGTGCAGACCCTATCCACATCCATTACGGGGAAGAACAGACCACCTCCGTTCTACCTGTCTCTGCAGATGGAAGGGTATATTGTACATAACTGTATGATCGACTCTGGGGCTACGACAACAGTCATGCCAAGAGCAGTCTACGAAGAAATAGGAATGGAATATACGTGAAGCAGCCATGGCGTACTCCAGTTGGATGGTTCCCCAGTGAAGACTATAGGAGTGATCAAAGACATTCCTATTCGACTACATAAGATGCCTCAGATCACGGTCATACAAGAGGTAGTGGTCGTCGAACTGGAACCATACTTCAGTATGTGTTTGTCAAGGGAATTCACAACAAAGCTGGGTGGATACCTGTCCATGGATTACTCTCATATGGAAATTCCATTCAAAGGAAAGAAGGTGAAGATCTACAATGAAAAGCCTTCTTCTTTCCTTGTGCAGAAGATTTCCGAAGAAGAAAGCAGCGATCCAGTGAATGCAATAATGGAGGGAGTAGAGCAGGTGGACCTGGACGAGGAATCTCTTGCGCAACTGAGTTATGAAGATGAGTTCTCATTGGCAGACTTTAATGCCATGGTAGAAACCGAGATAGGATGTTATGCGATCGCCAAGCCTGAGAAACACACCCAACCAGAGAATAGAACAAGTGCCCAAGAAGGACTATGGAAGTTGTTCTTCGATGGCGCCCGATGTAAAAATGGTGCTGGGGCAGGGATTCTTCTAGTATCGCCATCCGGAGAGCAAAAGGAGTATTGCTACCGGTTGACATGGAGCTGCACCAACAATGCAACAGAATATGAAGCATTGTGCCTAGGACTCAAGAAAGCTGACAAGTTAGGCATAAAGCACCTCCAAATCTTTGGAGATTCTGAACTGGTATGCAACCAGGTCACAAACAGATGCTCTTCAAAAAAGCATTATTTAAAGTCATACCGCAATAGGGTATGGGACTTGTTTGACCAGTTCGAGTCTCTCAATCTGCAATCCATCCCACGAGAAAAGAATCGACATGCTGATGTTCTGGCATCCATCGCAGCCAAGTACTCTCCAGCAGAAGACATGGTGCACAAGCCCAAAGCAGTGAGGTTAATCTATAGACCCTCCATCCCGGACAGAGACCTACACTGGCAAGTCTTTGACAATGACGAGCAGATTGTAAATTTCATGATTCAAGAAGCCGCCACAGTCGAAGACAGAAGCTCTGACGAAGAAGAAGATGAAGCGCTGGTTCAATTGAAGAATAACCACGTTCCCAAGGGACTGATCACCCTTGAAAGCCTCTTTGATTAGAATGATCGAGCACTCTCTCATATGATCAAAGTCAATGAAAAGCAGTACCAAGATTTAGAGCTTGAACCTGGAAAAGCAATAAAAGTTGGAACCGACTGCACTTCGAAAGAGATAGAACAGATCCAGACTCTGTGCAAAAAGTTTCCCGACATAATTGCTTGGTCCTACCAAGACCTCAGAGGATACGATCGATGGCTGATCCAGCACACAATTGAATTGCAGGAGGGGGTCAAACCCTTTCGACAAAAGCAAAGGCCGGTTAACCCAAAGATCGAGGTCCTGATGAAGGCCGAACTTCTAAAAATGCTCGAAGCAAAGATAATTTATCCCATCAAACATTCTTCTTGGGTAGCGAACCTAGTCCCTGTCAAAAAAAAGAACGGAGATATACGGTTATGTGTGGACTTTCGCAACCTGAACCAGGCCTCTCTCAAAGATCACTATCCTCTTCCGCAAATCGATCAAATTTTGCACTCAGTGGCTGGAGCTCAACGCTTCTCCCTGCTCGATGGCTTCTCCGGATACAATCAGATCTGGGTCAGGGACGAAGACCAGCATAAAACAACATTCACCACCAAGTGGGGAACATTTGCTTACCAGCGAATGCCATTTGGCCTTTCGAATGTCGGTGCCACTTTCCAGAGGGCGATGGATCTAGCTTTTGGTCAGCTTTTGAATAAGGTTATCGTCATCTACCTAGATGACATGACCATTTTCTCCCGAAAAAGGGAGGATCACCCCATACACCTACAACAAATTTTTGAAAAATGCCAAGAATTTGGCATATCAATCAATCCGAAGAAGTCCATATTCGCAGTCAACGAAGGAAAATTGCTGGGACATGCAATATCAGAAAAAGGTCTCGCTGTAGATCCCGACAGAGTCGAGGCTCTAACGAAGCTCCCACTCCCAGCAGACAAGAAAGGACTTCAATATTTCTTCGGCCAGATCAACTTCGTGAGGAAGTTTGTCCCCGATTTCGCCCAAGTTATCAAGCCAATGTCTGATCTTTTGAAGAAGGGCACCGAATTCATCTGGACGAAAGAAAGAAGGGAAGCATTCGAAGAGATTAAGGCCCGAATCGCTCAGGCGCCAGTCCTGGTCAACCCTGACTACAGTCGAGATTTTATCCTGTATGCCATAGGGGAACCCGAAAGCTACGCTGCGGTCCTGACACAAAAGGGGGAAGATGGTGAAGAGCGTCCCATCGCGTTTCTGAGCCAGGTGATCAATCCCCATGAAGAGAAATACAATTTCATAGAGCGTCAGGTGCATGCAGTAATGAAGTCTCTCAGGAAGTTCAAGCAGTTCATCTCCCAGAGTCGGGTTACGGTCTTTGTCATTCACCCCGACGTGCGCAATTTCATCATCCAAGGAGAGTTGGGAAGCAAGAGAGCCGGTTGGGTGAACAAGATACAAGAATTTGACATTGAGATCAAGCCCACAAAACTGGTTCGTGGTCGCGCATTATGTCAAGAACTGGCGAAGAGCGCAGCGGCCGAAGCAACAGAACCTCAATGGGATGACTCGCCAGCCGAAGGATGCTTCGCAAACCAGGAAGCGGATGAAAAGGACTGGGTCAGTGAGATAATCAAGTACTTCAACACCGGCATATGTCCTTCGCATCTAAATGCATCGCAGCGAAGGCATTTCAGGATGCGATCCTCCCGATACACTCTGCGCCTCGAAGGCCTATTTTTTAGAAACATTGATGGCGTTCTTCTTAAGTGCATAAAAGATGATGATAAAAGGAGAGTCTTGGGAGAATTTCATTCAGGACTATCTGGAGGTCACTTCGCAGGGAGAACAACGGCGTTGAAGATCATCAGGGCGGGTTATTATTGGCCCACACTCTTTGTCGATGCCTTCGCAGTTTGTCGCAGGTGCGAGCAGTGTCAGAAGTTCGTCGACCGAAGCAGAAATGCTTCGATGCCTCTTCAACCGATACAAGTAGAGACGCCCTTTCAGCAATGGGGGCTGGATTTCATAGGGGTCATATCGTCGAACTCCTCCGCTGGACATAAGTTCATACTGATTGTGACTGACTACTTCACCAGGTGGGCCGAAGCGATCCCTACGAAGCACGTAGATCAAGAGACTGTCATAGCCTTCCTAGAAGGTTTGATCACCAGGTTCGGCCTCCCCGAAGCAATCATCACGGACAATGGTCCTGGCTTCACAGGCACCAAAATCAATGAATTCCTCTACAGATATGGGATATATCATAAAGTATCCTCCAATTATTATCCACAAGGCAACGGCTTGGCAGAATCCACCAACAAAACCTTGTTGAGGGTGTTAAGGAAGCTTATAGAGCAAAACAAAAGGACTTGGCATCTTCTTCTAGATCGGGCCTTGTGGGCCGATCGAATTTCTATCAAGAAGTCGATCAAGACTTCGCCTTATGCCTTGGTCTATGGCAAGGAGGCTATCTTACCCACTCATGTAGAGATCCCTGCACTGCAACTGCTAGAAGAAGAAGATGAAGTTAGCCCAATGGAAAATAGATTAGCTCAGCTATTGCAGTTAGAGGAAGATCATGAGGAAGCTTACCAGAACTTCGCTAAGCATGCTCAGGTCACCCAAGATTGGTTCAAGAAAAAATCATCCAATCGCGCATTCAATGTGGGAAATCTGGTATGGAAATGGGATTCCTGGAAAGCCAAGCCTGGAAATCATGACAAGTTGGACGCCTTCTGGGATGGGCCGTTCAAAATTGTGAAGGTGAACTCGGCTAACTCTTTCATCCTCAAAGATGCAGAGGGCCAGGTTTTGCCGATCTCTGTCAATGGTCTTCATCTGAAGACTTTTCATCGCTGAGGTGAAACAATTTCTCTTTTAAAAAAAAAAATGTGTGTATATAGACTTTTGTATATATATTTCTCTTCAGTTCCGAGATGCAAAAGCCAAGAACTACACTCCAAAATCTCCTTCGGGGATTTTAAATGCGAAGTAGCAGTTGCAAGGAGGTTCACCGCGAAGCACTTTACCCTCAAAAGGGGCCGAACCAAAGTTCAAACGAAGGCACGAAAAGAGCTCCACAAGCATTTCCCAGCTACTTCGGGAAGTTTTGCGAAGTAGATTTTAAAGGGGCTTTTGCGAAGAGTTTCAGGAACACAAGTTTTGGTAGGCGGTCCTTGTAAAGCGCGACGAAGGAGAAATACTTCGGGCCCGAAGTGTCAAAAGGCAGCCCGCACCAAAGGTTCACCGTGAAGCATTTTCAATGTTGTTTTCAACTTCGTCGAACCAATAACACGCGAGTCAGGAGAATTTAAAATGTGCCTCGAAGAACGTGCAATCGACAACCACGAAAAGGGTTCGAAGTGGGTGAATTTAAGGCAAAAGTGGTGGGGAACCTCCTGAGGTGATTTGGTTAAAAATAAAAAGCTCGCGCCCAGGTACGAGGTGGCAGCAGGTTGCTTCTCCAATACAAAGTGTAATCATCAAAGCATGTGGCCCTGTGTACCACGTCGATGCAGAATCAATTAAAGGATACGGTAACCTCCTCCGTCCGAGGTGTAAATTTAATTTTAGTAGGTGCCATAAATTCAGGTGGTTGCCTTTTTAGGTTATAAAATGTGAAGTCCTAGCAGGAAGGAGGTTATTTATCCATCAGTTCGAGCTAGACTAAGAGCCTTCAGTTACTCTGCAATTCCCCTGCCCTTTGCATCTAGCCGTTCGCATTGAAGCTCTCTGTATCAAGGACTCTGCCGCCATCATTTTCAACATGGGAAAGAAAAACTCCAAGGAGAAAGGGAAAGAGCCCGAAGTTGCAGGCCCCGAAAAAACAAAGAAGGGCAAGGAAGAGAAAAAGCGTACTCCAAAGAAGCTAAGTCTCACCCCTCACCCCGAAAAGCAGCCAATAGAAGAAGGGGACGACTCGGAGGAGGAGCAGCTTGTAGAACCACCAATTGATGGGTGGGAGAAGATTAGAGACACACAGCTCTCTAAGGGTGTGTCCGACCTCCGACGCACCATAGAGTTTATGACAAGCAGACTCACCCCAGAAAATAAGAGAGCTGCTGCATATTACTCTCAGATTTACTAGTTTTTAACCCCGCCTGCTCACCATTGTCCCGAGCTAATCTATGCTATCGCACAAAATTACCAGCCTGCATCCAGGCAAGTGTTGGATGCTTCGGGTCACAAATTGTTTTCCATCCTGAAGGAAGATGTACAAGCAGCCTTCGCACCACAGCAAGGTCCGCCCAAGGGCTATTCTGTTCGCAATGTCATCTTAAGTGAACAAATGGAGAGGTTCACCTCTAACAACTACATATTGAAATTCCTGCGTGAGAATCTCAAGAGCGGGCTACCTTCAAACAAGCTGCCCCAGATGCCCTTACCCTTGGCGGCCTTCAAAAACATCGATATTTTCTCCATCATTGCATGGGTGGCGGGCTTGTCAATAGATGCTTCAGTGCAACCCTAGCAGGTGTCTTTGGCCGAATGTATTTCGAGAGGGGAATTTTATGCCCCTGATGCTTCAAGGCCAAACACCAACCCAGTTTTCTTTGACTAGGCAGAATGGGTGGCCCGAACCTTGCATACAAGGCTCACCAACATGAAGAATTCGACAACGGGCCAGTACTTCGCACCCTGTTCTTTTCTTGTCTGGTTGTATTTCTACCAGGTTCATAAGCGATTCCCCCATATCGCCATTTCTCCAAGCGACGAGGATGGAAATCCTCTACCAGTGTATCAATGGACTCCCCTCCTATTGAGGACAGAGTCCTATTATTCTTTTAATCAACAATTTTTGGGACCCGCCATGCATCTGTTGAAAGGTTCTTGTCCTCGGGTGCCCCTCAGTTTGAGAGATAGAGTGGTGCAGGAAAAAAAAGGAGATGTTTTCCAATTGACACAGGGACTGGTGATTCGCCTATTCGGTTTCATAGGGAAGCCCTTCCTATTACCAGTCTACCCCTCCGAATATCAGTTCGCATTGGAAGTCGCTCGACAGAGCGACTCTACAAATTTAGTATACGGCCACGACCGAAAGTGGGCACATACCTATGACTTCCCCTTCAGGATGGGCGTAATCGAAGTCTTTGCCCTAAAACAGAACATTTTCCTAGAGGAAAAGCTTGCCGATTTTGGCCTACTCTAGATTCCTCAACAATGGCTCTATGATCCTTTGGGAGTGATGAGGGATCACTTAAAATTCAAGAATTTCCACATCTGCCCCCACCCCAAAATTGTGGAACAAAGGAATAATCCCAATGGGAAAGATCTGGAGTGGCATTTGGAGAGGATGAGGACATTGCCTCCCTGGCATGAGTTCTACCCCATGGAGGTCGAGTTCGACCCTGATCAGCACCCCCTCCCAACTCCAAGCTCCACATTTTGGAGAAAGGCAAAGGATGATTTAAAGGAGGAATTGAAGGATTGGAGTGAGGAAAAGCTTCGGGAGTGGTGGATAATGAGAGTCCATCACCAAAAAATGAACTCTTATGGACTCTTGGCATCAGATAAAGACTTCGCGATTCTTTATGAAACCAATGTTGAAACTTGGAAGTCTATATCCTTTGCAGATTTTGTTCCCCCAGCTACCCCAGGATCAGGCGAAAGCCCAGGAGGAGCTAAAGATGCCTCGAAAGAAGAAGAAGAAGTAGAGGCCGAAGCTACGCCAGCAGCACTACCACAGGGACCATCGGAGATCCATGACACAAGCATCGAAGAGGCAGAGCAACCATTGGAGAGAAAGAAAAGAAAGAGGCAAGAGCAAATTCAAGTGCCTCCGAGCCACCCAAAGTGACCTCGCACGAAGCCTGCAAGTACTCCTGCCGAATCACCTACATCAGGCCCGATTGAAGCAAAGGTCGAAGATGCGGGGCCACCAAGTGCTGAGACGGTCCCTGATATAGACGTCATTGATGTGGAGGAGCTCCTCCAACAAGAAGGAGACCCCGAAGTAGAAGTTGTGGAGGTCGGGAGTGTTGAAGCCCAAAAGGAACAAGAGCCAATCACCCAGGATGTCACCACGGCCGCTCTGCCAAGAGGGCACGTAGGTATGCACTCTCTTCCTTTCGCCTTGGTCTCCGACACGTCCACTGTGGTCCCGATTGAAGGTCCTCATCAATCTCTCCATCCCCTACAAGGTCAATCACCCACTCAGATACTGCCCATTGCCAGTCCAACCCTGCATAGCTCCACTCCACCCGAGTCGTCTGACCAGGACAAGCCCGTTGAAACCACTTCGCCCACCCACGCCGTCATTCCTTCAATCCTAAGTCAAGGTGAAGGCAGTGTCCCAATGCCAAGCCCCGTAGCCCACTCTCCCATCGCTCAAAGCATAGTCCCGCTTGCCAAAGCCCCTGCTACACCCGTCTCCGAACCGTCTGGGGAATCATTCCCCGTTAATTCTTTATATTTGTTCACACCTTTGGTTGGAGATCCAACCTTTTCTGAAATAGATTTATCTTTAATAAAGGAACGCCCCCTAGCCGAGAAGCTACTCTTAGCTCGACAAAACACAGAGAAAATGTTGAAGGAGGCAAGGAAGAAAAGAGGGCGATCTCTGGCCCAGGTTGAAAAATGTGTTGTCTTCGACTTGAAGGGTGAAAAGTTACATAAGGTTAAGAAGGTCCCTAAGGTCCAGAAGCCTCTGGATGAAATGACTCCAGCTGACTATGATTACCAGGAGAAGACCAAGGACCTGGAGCATTTGAATATAGATGATGAATCCGCATCCATGCATGTCGGGATCGAGACTTTTCGAGCGCATGCAAATATTGCCAATCAACGCAAGATTGAAGCAGAGAGTGCCAACATCAAGTTGGAGGAAGAGTTGGCTAGAATCCGCTCTGAGATGGAGGATTCACAAGGGCAGTGTAAACTAATGAAGAAAGAAACACATGCCCTGAAATAGCAGATACTACAATTGTAGTCTTCGACTGAGCACCAAGCACAGAAACAGGCCAAAAATGAGCTAAAAGCCAAAGAGCTCGAGAACAAGATCTTGCAAGCTCAGCAGCAATTGTTCAAAAAAGCAAACCTGGAGCTGTTCGACAGAGGCAGAATCAAGGAAATTCGCTCACACTTGCTCAAAGGTTTCAGATCACGGGCCTCCAGTGCCCTATCAACTTTAATCTATGTCACCGAAGCCCAGCATGCCATTGCTAAGAAAGGGCCAATAGTAGATGAAGTTATCCAAAAAATCAAAAGGTGACTCAAGCTTGCTTTTGAAGTCCAAAGTATTAGATATCAGGACCTGCAGGTTGCTGCTATGAGTCGAATGGCTAGGGATTGGTCTACTGCCCAAGCCACTATTCGTGCCTTCTTCTCCAAGGTGAAGAAAGCGCAGAAGGTGAAGGACCTCCTAGATATATTTGAGCAGGAGCAACGCACATCAATGGGTTACTTCGAGGACCTTTCTTCCTTAGGTTTCTCGAGTTTCACAGACGATGATGGGAACCTTCTCACCCGAGAAGAACTTAAGCCGGCGTGGCTCCATTTTGAAAGTGACGTCTCAGAAATAGATGAGTGGGAAGAGCCAGTCATAGAAGGACAAGTCACCGACTTCATCCTGAGACACTGCAAAATCATGGCTTGCCTGAATGACCTAAGTGTAAGAATCAAACATGCCGATATAGGGCAGATTGATCGGTTCCATGTTTTGGTCAAGGCACTCGAAGACCAAGAACCATTTCAGAAAGGGGTCTGGGCTCACGTTCGCCGAACCATGAAGAAAATCCGTGATCGTCTTGTCCCATCACCGCAGCAGGAGGCCACGCCAAGAAGAAGGAGCAGAAGAGGAAGAAGAAGGAGCAGAGGAGGAAGAAGAAGCAGAAGAAGAAGGAGAACCAGCTACGGAAACACTCCCAGAGGGAGAAGGAGGAGAAGGATCTGGAGGGGACTCTGGCCCAATGGATCAAAGCTAGGGGTTCTCCCACCGAGACGAGCTCGTTGCCCCGCGAGCCGCCAAGAATGTTGACAATTTTGTCACATTTCTCAAGGGGTAGAAAAGGAAATCAAAATTTTGTACAGTGTTTTGTAAAGTTTTTTCTTTGTTGTTTTGTTATTTGAAAAGCTGCAGCAATTTTGGCTTTCAACGCCACCCCTTTGTATAGAAAATAAAAAAGAAAGAGCTTCGCTGCCGAGCAGGCTAGAGAAAAGAGCTTCGCCGAAAGAAAACGAGAAGAGCTTCGCACCCGAGGCATTTCCAACACTACTTCGGGTGAAATTTTTGCGAAGTAGTATTGCCGAAGAAGAATACAAGGATAGCGATAAAAAGAACTTCGGGCCCGAAGCGCTTCAAACCACTACTTCGAGAGAAAGTTGAGCGAAGCGGCATTCAAAAGAACAACTTCGCCGAAGAAGGAAGGTCCAGACCACAGTCCAAATTGGCTAAGGCAAGAAAACTACTTCGGGCCCGAAGCATTTCCAGCAGCTACTTCGGGCGAGATTTTTGCGAAGCGGTGTTGCCGAAGTAAAATACAAAGGAGGAAGAATGAAACTGCTTCGCACCCGAAGCATTTCAAAAGGCTACTTCAGCCAAAAGTTTTGCGAAGCGGAATTTGAAAGAACGCAGTACTGAAAACACTTCACCGAAAAGCCGTCGAAGCATCTACCTCGGGTCCTACGACAACGAACCATTTCTACTTCGCCAAAAATCATTGCGAAGCATCTGCTTTGGCAAACTTTCGTGCGAAGTACTTTCACCCGAGGTAGAAGATGCATTTTGAAGGCAGGGATACACTTCGGCCGAAATGCCCCGAACCACAGTTTTGATGAAGGATCATGGCGAAGCATCTCAACGACTCATTAGCGAAGTATCTACTTCGAGCAAAGGACCACGCCAAAGCAGTTTTGACACAGCGAAGCAACGAGAAGTGAAGACCCCATTTTGCGAAGGAGATATGCTTCGGCCTCCATCACCCCCGAAGCTGTCTTGCGAAGCTTCACCATGCGAAGTGCAAATCAAGGAGAATCTGCTTCGGCACAAGTCCGTTGCGAAGCAAAGTTGAAAAGGTAGCGAAGCACCTCAAAGGCACGCGCTCCAAGCCGGGTATTTTCTCGAGGTGATCAAGTGCCTCATAAATGCATTTTTTCATGCTCGATAAGCTCACTGCTCATTTTTGGCAATTGAAAATGAAGTATCAAGCCATGATGAAGAGCCCGACGAGCATGGCGGCCACTCGAGCACCGCACCCGGAGACCAAGGACGTCCAGACGGCTCATCAATGCATCTTTCCATGGTTGACCCGGTCACAGTTGCCAGTTTGATAACGGATTTGAGAGCTCGATCACGAGAGCCTCGAGGAGCCAAATTCTCAAGGCTCGAGGGCATACTTCTCCTTGTTGTGTAATTATGACTCAGAGGGTCGGGTCCTCTATAAAAACCTAGGCATTGTAATGAAGAAGGGGGGGAACTATCTGCTAGAAAGTTGTTGTAACTTGATGTCCTGCGATTAATACTAAAGAGCTTTGGGCTCAATTTCTCTCTTTTATGCTGCCTTTGTGCTTGATTCTTTTGTCTTTCTTCATTTGTATACTGAGACTCTGAATCCTGAATCCGGTGTGCGATTGGGGACTGTACCCTGAAACTCGCCTGAAGGATACATAGGAGAGGAAAAATGTAATATTGGTTTTCTTTTATGTTGCCTGGTGGGTTGTGGTTTCTATTACATTCACTTGTCCTAATCGTCTTTACTCTGAACCCTAAATTTTGATGAAAGGGAGAAGGAGAATCCCTGTGAGCTCGCCCAGAGGATACATAGGAAGGTTAATGTTGCGTTTCTTTCATTTATTCTTGGTGTTCCTTGCTTGCTATTCAAGTTGTCGGTTAGTGATCGTGCTTCCCTGTTCTTTCCCACCTTAAATCACCGATCTCTCTTCCCTTACCCCTTTTTATTTCTTTCTCTAACCCTAACTCCTTTTATCTCTTTCCTGCACCCTTATCTCAAAACACCAAAGTAGATTAGCATAGGAGCCGACCTTTCTCCGGAGATTGGCACGAGGGGCATCTCTTCCCTTCGGCCTTTCAATGTTGGTCCAGGTCTAGGGCGCATACATTTACCCAAAATCCTTTCCTAGGCAGATTTGATGACCAACAGTAGCTAGATAAAATGAAAGAAAAATTCTCAAAAAGAGGGGTATGTATGGAGTGAAAAGAAAGTGTATGTAGTGGGAAAGTAGAGGATATGGGAGGAAAATATAGACCTTGATCTTCAGTGAACTATGTTTTATAGAATAACTTCTATATGGCCATCACCCTCTAGGACATTTGTGAAGATACTCACAGGTAAAGGTTCATATGAAAATCATACTGGAAACAATAAACTTTGTAACTCCTTTCATGAAAATAGCCTCAGTATGGCTATATAAAACTTTGTTTCCTTTTATAACCACAACCAGACTAGACCTTTCCTTGTAAAAATGTCTTCATGATATTTTCGTGTCCTTTATCATAGCTTCATACTTTATGATTTTTCTCTGACAATGTCAAAGCCAAAACAATTTTTAAAAATACAAACATGAATACGAAAATGTTTAAGTCCACTTCCACTACAAAATTATTTATTTTCACTCATTCTCTTGTGGATATTGCACTTTGAGGTGTGCATCTTGTACCTCTTTAGTGTCTTTAGCAACCTTTTCTGATTGATCTTCCTCCTCCTGGTGAGTTTTCTCTTCATTTGTTTCTTGTTTCTCTTCTTTGTTATTATCTTCTTGGTCTTTTTCAACTTCTTCTTTCAGGGAAGTCTCCTACTTATCTTCAGGCTCTAGATTTGTTCCAAATAATTGGATCATCTGTTTCAGGGTCTGCAGTGATTGGCTCCAGGATGAATCAATAGGATTAGTTGTTTCTTTGATCCGCTTATGAATATACTCCAACTTTGAGGTCTCTTCATAAGTCATAGAATTACCCTTGTTCATCAAGTTCTCCAATAGATCCTTGAGCCTAGTCAAGTTTTTTATCATCTGAGAGACCTACTCTTGATTAATCGGATATTATCAAACATCTATCTCAAATTCATCTTGAATGATTGAGGTTACATTCTTTTGGATATCTTCTATTAACAAGGCGTTATTTTCAACCTACAGTCCTCCAAAACCATACTGGATCATCTCTTGATTAATATCTACAATATCTTGGAGTGTGTCCTCAATCTTGTTTGATAACAACTAGCCCTTCTGGAGCAACTTATTCTTATCAACCACAATCCTAGCGGCCAGTCTAGAAGTGTTCCATGCCTTGCTAGGAATAGGCTTGGCAACTTCACTGAATCTACTTTCTGATAGTTTGTATATCTTTTCTGTTGGTGTCACCATGGGTTGTAGCTCCTTAGTGAATTTGTCCAGATCTTCTTTGGTAGCTTGCAGTAAATGAATCGCATCATCCATATAGTCAATTACTCTCTAGGAAGGCAAGGAGATTGCAAAGCAAATATTTATTTTACACCTAAAGGTAGCATAAGAACTTTTATGGTGATGTCATATCACCTTCCACAAGGTTCTAGCCATGTGAGAGAGCTTATGTTAAGCATAAAATATAATCTAAAATGTAAGAAAAAGGGGGAGCATCCCTGACAAGAGTTATTGGGAAGAAGGATGAAGTTAACATTAACAATGTTTGGCATGCCTAGAAAAAAACATATCTCAAAGAGAAGGTGAGCTCCTACATGAAAGTGAATAATCCCATGTGGTAGTTTTCAAATCAAGATAGTGACCACCACATCAACAAAGCATAATTGAATATCCCATAATCATAATCACTTGAAACCTAATAGAAGACATGCAGAAGATGTCGAGTGGCCCCAACACATCCCCAATCATGAAAATCCATTTTTGCTCATAATTGTACATAGTAGTTAGTTTTGTCTTAGCTTAGAAAAAAGCTATAAATAGAGGAATACCCCTCATTATAAAGCACAACAATTTTTAGTGTTTACCTATGGAAAATTATATGTTTATGCTATACTAGAATGTAATCAAGAGTTAATTGAAATACCCTAATTAATGTTTGTATATATCTTAACATAATATTTACACTTCTAGCATTTCTTATTTGCTTTAATCAAAGTATTTTTGTTAGTTTTAATGTTGTTTGGTATTCCTTTGGTCTATCTATTATGATTAAATTATTTGGATTTCTTTGGTTAGAGTCATGCAATGTTAAAAGTTGTAACATTTGAGCTAAAGGTAATTTTTGCATAGTGTTAGTTGTATAGTCTATTAGGCTTTGCTTGTACTAGGTGGCCTATGCTCATGCAACTTAAATCAGTATCACTAGCTAAGCTCTAGCCACATTTAAATCAATATTTCTAACCCTTTATCCTATTATCTATTTTTATTTCTCTTTCTTTAGTATTTCCCAATAGCTCTAGCCACATTTAAATCAATATTTCTAACCCTTTATCCTATTATCTATTTTTATTTCTCTTTCTTTAGTATTTCTCAATAACTTCACAAGGAACCAACCTTCTCCAAAGGTTGGAATAGAGGCAATTTTGAGCCATCGAATCTTAACTTTGGTCTAGGGCACAAATTCATACCTAGGTAGATTGAAGCATAAATAGGTTCTTTTAGTTTGTGTCCATCAAAGGTGGCCAGGTGATAAGCACCTAAGCCATACTTAGTAGTTATGATGAACAACCCTAGCTGGTTGGGTTTAAATTTACCCTTGAGTTCATTTTGGGCGTTGGTGTCCTTCTAGTTTTCTTTGAGAACCATATCCTTAAATTCAAATGAATGAGGTTGTATTATTTTATTATAAGCTAATTTGAGTCTTTAATGATAAACCCGAAGGTGTTCTAAGGCTTGAATCTTTTTTTCATCAAGCAATTCTAGTTGACTTAAGTGAATATGGTGATATTCATCGTCTACTACTATGTCCTTTAGTAAAATCTAAAGAGAGGATTTCTTGTTCTAAAGTGAAGATAGCCTCAGTCCCATAGACCAAGGCATAGGGAATTGCACCAATCAAAGTTTGAACACCAGTTCAATAGGCCCATAGTGCGAGATATATTTTAAGGTGTCAATCACATCCATTTTTGTTTACAAGTTTCTTAAGGATTTGGAAAAAAAATTTATTAGAAGCTTTAGCTTGGTCATTACTTTGTCGGTAGTAAGGCATGGACCATTTATGCCAAATTTTTTACTTAATACAAATTTTAGCTACATCGTTATTTTTAAAAGGAGTCTCATTGTCTAATATTATGATTCAAGGGATGTGTAGACACCTAAAATGTGTCACATTGAGGAGACTACTTATATGGACTCCTTGAAGACCATATGACCCACCTTGGGCAGCCTTAGGGCTTAAATAGTGGTTTTCACCACTCAAACAAGGGATATTTCCCTTTACAACCCTGGTTGTCCATCTAAGGGATGGCCTCCAGAGGCCATCCTACCAAGGGACAGTCCCTAGTTAGGACCATCCCACCTTAGGATGGTCACGCCCGAAGAAGAATTAAGAAAAAGAGCGAGACATAATTGGTAGTCGAAACAACCAGTTAAACCCATGCATGAATTCACTCGTAATATTGTGTGTGCATGAGCTTGAAATAGAAAAAAGCATGACAAAAATTAGTGTGCATGATATTTTGGAGAAAAGCAATCACTTTTCTCAATGTGAACTGCTCTTTCACTTTTTCATTCACAAGGTGGCACTATTATTAGATTCCTTTTGAAGAATCTATATAATAGCACCCACCCCTCATTCAAAAATATACGTAGTTCTCAAAATTTAGGCAACGAAGTGCTGCTGGATTCTGGCTAGAGATCCAACAAATTTCATGGAAATCGAAGTGATATAATTTAAACTCCCTAATAAAGCCATGTTGTTGGACTGCTCCAAGGGATAGAGGTGAGCATTTATTTCTTCCACTCGTCCTCACTCATTTACTTCAAAGATCAATCCAGACCCATCAAGCTACTTCCACGGAACACCCCAATCCACCAAAAACACCATAGATCAAACCCAAGAGTCACCCTCGCATCGGCCTTAGAAGAGAACTCATCGATTAGCAGTCATCTCTCTCAAAGACGACCCATAGGTACGATCGTCTAGCACAAAAATGACCCCTAGGGGTCATATTCGTTTTCTTATTTCTTTGTCTATTTGTTGCTAGAAGCTTTATTATTTGCAGTTCAACTTAGATTTTATTGTATGCATGCATTTATCAGATTTGTTGTATTTATCACTTTTAGTTATCATTCCATCCGCACATGCTATTAACAGTGTTTGTTTCCTTGTGTGCATATTGCAGGTTTGCTATAGGGAAGGAAGAACAAAATAAGTTTGACATCATCACCCCTTGCGAAGGTCACGAAGAAACCCTCCTCAAGATGGTTCGTGAGTGCGAGAGAACCCCAAAAGTGCACCAGTTCCATTCCAAGAGGAGAATCAAACCCTCTCAATTATTTATTGTATTGATTGTATCAAAATGGTGAACTCCCTCAAGGGGATGTAATTGTAACCGTATTTTTGAAATAACAAGCTATTATCAATAAAATGGACCCGCCTCCATATATTTTCTTGTTTTATCATGATGTTATGGTTACATGCTTTTATTATTCATAGTTAGTTTGCATTTCGTGGTTTTGCAATCATACATTTTTACATACCTTTATGTTAAGGGTGCACGGGTTTTTCAATGCTTCAATGGGCAATCACGGTGGGACCTAGTCCTCGATTATTATTTGTTTGACTAATTACAATCTATATTCCTATTTATAGGTTGCAAGCCTGACCGTCTACTACAAATATGACCCCTATTCAGTGATTGTTTGCCATAGAAATGGCCCCTGCTCGGCAACCATCCATCACGAAGATAGCCTCATGTCAGAGAGCAAAAAAAGTAAATAGCTAGAACATCGTCAAATGTAGGTTTTGTGGTAAGTACGCCTAATATATTTCTCTATTTTTATGAGCAAAAATTGCAAAAAATATTTAAGTTGCAGAGATCAGATACAAAAAATCATAAGTCTTGGGCTTCTATCTATGACAGTCTCTGGTCCAGACGACCCCTATCTGTAATTGTCTCTCTGTGAGATGGCCCTTGTTGGTGACCATCCCTATGTCAGACGACCCTGTCTGAAGTCATTTCTGTGTGATATGGCCCATTGTCTGCTATTTTTTTGGATTTATTGCTTGCAACCTGACCCCAGGCTACTCATTTAGGGTTCTACATATCATAGATTTCTAAAAATTAAACATTCTTAGAAATATGAATTTGAAATTTTTTATGCATTAGTGAAAGAGCATGGAGTGCTTATTGATTTTTCTTTGTTTTACATAAAATAAAAATAACCCCACACACACCATGTTACACTTTAACCTGAACAAGCTTGATTTCATTTCTAGTCGTTAATCAAGACCAGCGATAGTGGGCTTCATCTCCACCTATTGGCTCGCACCCTAGAAACTTAGTGGCTAAAACTGAGTAGCTTCCTGGACTTCATTACTAGGAGGTCCCCTACTCTTGGGTGCACTTGGAGTAGGAAGAATTAGTAATGCCCTTTTACCATGAGGCTTAATAAAACGTGGAATGTACTGTCATTTTTTTCCAAGCTGGGCCTAGAGTGAAGCGAAAGCTTGTGGGGCCTTAGCCTAGGTATTAGGCAAGTAGCAGGACTCGGATATTGTGGCCTCCCTCTAAGGGGTAATTGTGATTATTTAGGGTTACCCTTGAGCTAACATCCAATAGGAAGCCACTTTTTATTGTTTGGGCTATATTCCCCGATAAGGGGGGTTGTGCTCAAACTACCTCTTGGTAGTTTTCTATTGTGTTTACCCTTAGTTTCATAGGAGATTGGGGTTTTCAACTTTGGAATGCACTAAGACAATATAGGGACATACAAATAAAACTTAAATGAGATAATCACATTGATTACTTATGTATTTATTTGATGTTTAATGAATACCATGGTAACCACATGAGACCAACCTCGATCAAGAGCTAGTACCACAAAAAAAATCAAGGAGGTATGGAACGCCCCTGCAACAGTCCAAAGGATATGGCCATTCCTGAATGGCATCCTAGTTTTTATAGAGAGTCTAACCTAGAGGAAGTCCCCATTCTGGATGCATATACCATTCCTCGATATGATCACAGTGATGACATCCATGATAAAGATACTTTTTGTGCTTCCCATAGACAAACTCTTCAACATAGAGAGGGTCCTAGTAGGTCAGTGTTATGAGTTCGCATTCTGACTCGCTCAATGCACCAGTCAGAGCATGATCAAGAGTACACTCCATTGATGAAGTTAGATGATCAAGACACTCTACTTGACCATCTATGGATGAGTAGCAATATGTCTTTTTAGACAAGCATGGTGATGAGGCCCAAAAATGCCTCATTATTGCACAATGTTTGACTACCATATGATAAGTTAATTGCCAAAGTTGACTAAAATATACTATTTGTTAAGTGTTTGCATGATTTTATGTTAAGAATACTATATCTCCGTTTTTGACTATTTTCAGCATTTTGTGACTAATTTTGCTTGATTAAGTAGCAAGTAAAAACATACATTTCAATTAACCAAACGTGGTATGTTGATATCCATTAACTTATCAATGGTTTTTGAATGTTTTCCTACCCTTCAACTTGTTTCAAATCCACATTGAAGCCAAAATTTTAGGACTGTCATAAATCTAAAGCCAAAATTTTAGGACTGTAAGAAGGTTGAGAAGGTTAAAGGAAAATATCCTCCAGCTGTCTTTGTCGTCCTTACCATCCAAAGCCACCATTCATGGAAAAACATCAATTGATCCTCTTCTAGGATAAACCCAGAAATAACTGCAGCATAATAAGAAGTTGTTTGCAAGATATAAATGGCATATTCTGAAGTGGAGAAATATGTGTGAGATATTTCTAGACTTCTCCCATGTACTCCCACCACTGAAGATGCTTTCTAAGGGCCAATGACTACTATTGCAACACAAACTGTCCATATTTGCATTTATTTCAGATCCAAAATTATTGGCAAATCATTGTAAAGTAGCACATAGGCTGATTTAAGCATGGGATATGTTGTAAATATTTATATAAATAACACAGACTCCCTCCTTGGTTGAGCTAGTTAGGAATTAGAATAGAGGAGAGTTTTCAATAGCAAGAATTAGGACTATACAACAATTTTCTCGTAATAGTTTTCAGCATGTTTTGTCATCAATAAAAGTGCAGTTATTTTATCATTTTTTGTTCTGAGTGTTAATTAGTTAAGGAGTGATTTTCACCTCCTTCTAGATCAGGAAGTATGGGCCCACTTTCAGATCTAGAAGGAGGATTTTTATGGCAGGTTTTAATCTGTAATTTTTCTACAAGTAGACTAATGATTACTTGTCAAGTTTACTTTTCTTGTTTTAAGTTTGTATAATGTTATTTATGTTTTCTATTATGTTTGTGTACAACATTTGTGTGTGTGTCAGCTGACAAATTATATTAAGCATTTTTCCTTTGCTTTTCATGTTTTTCCTGTTTTTCTGTTTTAGCAACTTTTCATTTTTAGCATATTTTATTTTGCTATCAATTCTTGTAGCAGAAGCTTGATGACCTTTTGCGCCATGACATTGACAGGTGTTTTTAGCATAAGTTTCATTTACAAACATCATTTCAATTATGCAAGAGTAACTAGGTTTCAATTCTGCAAATGTAAATTAGGATTTCATTTCAAACAACATTTAAATTCAACAATTTAAATTCTGTTATTTTAATTTTGCAAAAGTAGATTAGACTTTCAATTTAGCAATTCCAATTCCTGTAATTGTAGTTAGATTTCTATTCCTGCAACTTAGAATTAGTTTTTAGTTCCTACAAGTTTCCATTTTGCAGATTAGGTTTAGTGTGACATCAAAATGCTAAACCAAATCTGTCTCACCCAATAAATGCTTGAAATCTAAATGCCTGAATTGTACTCTACCCTAGCCTTCTATCGTAGACAGCCTTGGACACCACCCCGAATTGATAAGATCTTTGAGATTTAATGATGTGCTTAATGACAACGCATAATTTTTGCACCGTTTCTGGGGAACATAGTGTAGCCCAATAATTGTTAATTATACTAAATTGTGAACTTCAGAGTAAAATCTGGATAAATGATTGGTATTAGTAACAGTTTTTGGTAAATTGCATTTCAGTCCATTTAGAAAACAAGCAACCACAGGGAGGTGATCTTCACACCTAGGGTTAAATTGCTTATGTTTGAAATTCTTAATAAAAATTGAAAGAATTCATCATCCTCATTATCAAGAAACATAAGATCTCTTAGAGGAGCCATCTTCTAGTACTACCGTTTTTATATCCATATCATCAGGGTAGTATAAACAAAGTTGTACTAGGTGTTGGGAAGACATCATGGCAGATATACAAGACTATCCCCTGAACAAAACAATCATATCAGCTACTTGTAGCATTTGTTCACAAGGACATATCACCGATAAATGCCATTTACTTCCACAACTCAGATATGCAAAATTTGTTGCTTGGTCTAAATTCTTCTCAAGGGAGATCCCAACAACAACAAACAAAGCAAGTAAAACCACTACCTCCAACCCAACCTATGGTCAATATGAATAATACAGGACAGGTAACCCCTGTCTATGTAATCTGGGTCAGTTAAAAAAAAATATCACAAAACTTTTGCACAATCAAAATAGAAGTTTACAGCTTAACAGTGATCCTAGAGTTTTGTCATTATTGCTTAAATATTGTTAGGGTTTTATCGCGCTAAACCGCAACCTAACAATTCTTAGCCTACATCGACAATAGTTGATCTCATTGGAGGTGATCCTACCTGACAAGTAGTTGATCTGCTAAAGTTGTACACTTTTTGTCTTATTGTGCAAACCAAAAATGCATATTTTTCATCCCAACCTATGATCAATATGAATAATACAGGATAGGCAACCCCTGTCTATGTAGCTGAATCTGGTAAAAAAAAAACCTCCAGGAAATGTTATTGACTGCAACAACATCCAACTGTGCTCAAACAAGAACTTACCTGAGCTTGAAGAGACAATAATCAATGGAGATACACATAAAACCTTTAGTCTAAACACATAGAAATTAGCTTTGGATAAAGGAGAAAAACTAGAAAAATTGCACATAGAAAATTTACTTCCATTGAACTCTTTAGTAAGAAATTACAAAGGGGTAAATTATGTCCTCCTAGGAATGAAACAAATTGAAGTGCAACCAAGAAAATTCTTGAACATTATTAGTTGGTTGACTTATAAACAAAAAGCAAAATTGTTGCTATTTTGAAACAATATTTCAATCCCTTTACATAGAATTACAAGGGTATATCAAGATTTTATCTTGATGTAAGAACTTAACATCTTTTGGGAATTGGTATTTAATTTTTTCAAGTAAATATTGACAAGATTTTATAGACTAGGAGGCATGGACAACACTTGATTGAAGAAGTTTTCAGATATGGAGTAGTGTTTCTTTCTCCCATTGGTAATTCATGAAGGATGTTAGTGGTGAATGGACATTGCCTTCGGGTATACCATGCACCATTAACTAAGGAGGAGTTCTTGAAGGATATTCCATTGGATGTACACATAATGGAAGAGAATTTCTCTTCAATATCAGATTCAGAGTGATGATAAAAAGTTTGACAAAAAGAAAAAAAAATACAAGAAAAGCAAAAAGAAGAATAGTCTTGTTTGTGAACTTCCTTCTTGGGTACAAGCAAGACAAGAAAATTTGAAAAAAATAAAAAAATAAAAAAAATTGTAGCAAAGGCATGTCCCACAAAATGGGGATACATGAGGACAAGCATCAATTTCAGCAAGGAAGAGGAACAATGGAGCCAATACTTCATTTCCAGCAATAAGAATGCAATTATGATGTAAGAAGATTCTTCCTGCTCATCTAGAAAGGAAGGTTGCATCAATTTTGCAGGTTTCAATAGAAAGAGATGGTGTTTTCATACAATAATTGACATGTTTTTGCAGAATAATGATTGGTCTTATCCAAATAAGAGTGAGAGATGTTCTCTCTCATTGAAGCACTTGAAAAAAAAAAAAAACAGAAGTTGGTTGAAAACCAGAAATGGCAGCCTCTTATGATGAAAAAAATGAAAAAAAAAATGAATAATTTAGTAGTGAAAACCTTCTTGGAGGCGCTATTGAGTTGGCTTGCATAAAAACTGATTTTTCGGCATGCATTGCATTGTTGATCTACCCATCATTGTTCCACCATTGTACAAATATCACATTGCACATGTGTTATGTTTATGTTTTCAGATAGCCTGCTAACAATCATCAAAAGCAACTTGTAAGATGCATGACCAATTTTCAGGACAGTAAGGTATGTGTTTCTTGCATTTAATTCATAGTAAACATTTAGCATTTAGTGTATGATAATCAGTATTTGGCATAAACTATTCATACAATATTGGCAATTTGAAAATGAAACATGTTCCAGATGTCAAGAAACACCCCCTTATGCCCTTAATTACATGGAAATTCCAAAACTGTGCAAAAACCTGATTTGGGGACAGACATGGCAGCAATTCTATTTCAATTTGTAGGACAAGTTTCAAAAGGAGAACTACAAGTTTATATCTCACAATTGTCTGATAAATTGAAAGAGGGTAATCAGCAAAATGCACCTGAAGGTTCTATTTTAGTACTACTGGAATAAAACAGCAACATAAAAAACAAAGAATAGCATCTAAACAAAAGGATGAAGAAGGGATTTTTGATATTATGAAAGGCTTATACACTCTAGAGATGGGCCCACAATAGAATCTGTAGCTAACTTTTGCATAGGAGGTCATTTCTGCATTTTCTGATGCATCTTCGGAATGAACAGGCATATCTTCGGAATGAGCAGGATATCTTCGAAATGAGCAAAAACTGTTCCAGAATTTCTAAAAATGCTACAGAATAGCAAAAAGAGTAGGGTACATCAAATATTGAGGTTTATAAGGCTCTACCACAAGTAAGTACATCCCTCAAGCATTTCAAATCCAAAAATTTTATCAATTTTGTTCAAAAAGTGTAAACAATAGAAATAAACATTCAGGCTGAAATGTTGTTAAGAACAGAAAATTTCATCAGTAGTAGTGCATCTGCCAAATACGGTTCCACAATAAGACTATTGCAAGATGAATCACATGATATCAAGCCTTTAATAGGTACCTTACAGCACTAAAACTTGTAGAAAGACAGAAAAAGAGTCATACATGTGCTTAATTGTAAAATACTTGATATAGTGCAGCAAGAAGGAATTTCTCGGTTAACGGTGTAGCAAAGGATGTTGTTCACAAGAATAAAACCTGCATATTACTATGGCAAACTAAGATGAATGAGGGCATGCATCAGTTCAAGTTGGGGGGGATGATGAGGCCCAAAAATGCCTCATTATTGCACAATGTTCGACTACCATATGATAAGTTAATTGCCAAATAGTTGACTAAAATATATTATTTGTTAAGTGTTTGCATGATTTTATGTTAGGAATACTATATCTTTGTTTTTGACTATTTTCAGCATTTTGTGATTGATTTTGCTTGATTAAGTAGCAAGTAAAAACATGCATTTCAATTAACCAAATGTGATATGCTGATATCCATTAACTTCTCAATGGTTTTTGAATGTTTTCCTGCATTTCAACTTGTTTCAAATCCACATTGAAGCCAAAATTTTAGGACTGTCATAAATCTAAAAATCTGAAAAAAAACAGCCATATAAAATCAGCAAGCTATCACTTTATAGGAACACCTTAAAGTTGTCAAGCAAAGCATAAGGATATAGATGGAATGAGTTTAGAAGGACTACAGAAGACATCTGGCCTCTTTAGAAGCATTCCCATATGGTCTAAATTGACAGCAACAGGGTATAACAGAGTAGGGACAATTGTGCAGCACTTTTGCACTATTTCAACATGGTTACTTGGTGAATGAAGTGTATAAATTCAATAGCAACTTGATGTACTCCATGTTGATATTTGAATAATTTTTCCATGTTCTAATTTTTTTGAATTTGCAAGAAATGCCAATATTTTACAACTATGCAGCAGAGTTGAAAAATGCAGTAATTTACCATGTAAATTCTAGCAAGCTACCAATGAATGGCAAGGCATGGAATTCACACATGGAGAGGAATGAAGGCTATTGCAATCTGATCCCGAGGGCTAATCCACCTGAGAAATGCAGCTAAAATCACTTGAAGAGCACACAGTTGGTCATTCCGAAGATCTTCGGATTGAACAGGTATCTTCGGATTGAGAAATACAGTCTCTTCGGATTGAGAAATACAATCTCTTCGGATTGAGAAATACAGTCTCTTCGGATTGAGCCACTTAGCTCCGGATTGAGAACAGAAAGTGTTTTTTGACTTTTTGAATATTTTTTGACGATGGAAAAATGGAAAGAAGGTTGAGAAGGTTAAGAGAAAATATCCCCCAACTGTCTTTGTCGTCCTTGCCATCCAAATCCACCATTCATGGAAAAAGATCAATTGATCTTCTTCTAGGATAAACCCAAAAATAACTGCAGCATAATAGAAAGTTGTTTGCAAGATAAAAATGACATATTCTGAAGTGGAGAAATATGTGTGAGATATTTCTAGACTCCTCCCACGTACTCCCACCACTGAAGATGCTTTCTAAGTGCCAATGACTACTACTGCAACACAAACTGTCCAAATTTGCATTTATTTCAGATCCAAAATTATTGGCAAATCATTGTAAAGTAGCACATAGGCTAATTTGAGCATGGGATATGTTGTAAATATTTATATAAATAACACAAATCCCTCCTTGGTTGACCCAGTTAGGAATTAGAATAGAAGAGAGTTTTCAATAGCAGCAATTAGGACTGTACAATAATTTTCTGTAATAGTTTTCAACATGTTTTGTTATCAATAAAAGTGTAGTTATTTTATCATTTTTTGTTTCGAGTGTTAATTAGTTAAGGAGTGATTTTCACCTCCTTCTAGATCAGGAAATATGGGCCCACTTTCAGATCTAGAATGAGGATTTTTATGGCAGGTTTTAATCTGTAATTTTTCTGCAGCAAAATTTACAGATTACTTGTCAAGTTTACTTTTCTTGTTTTAAGTTTGTATAATGTTATTTATGTTTTATATTATGTTTGTGTACAAAATTTGTGTGTGTGTTAGCTGACAAATTAAATTAAACATTTTTCCTTTACTTTCCATGTTTTCCCTGCTTTTCTGTTTTAGCAACTTTCCATTTTTAGCATATTTTATTTTGTTGTCAATTCCTATAGCAGAAATTTGACGACCTTTTATGGCAGGACATTGACAGGTGTTTTTAGCATAAGTTTCATTTACAAGCATCATTTCAATTATGCAAGAGTAACTAGGTTTCAATTCTGCAAATGTAACTTAGTATTTCATTTCAGCAACATTTAAATTCAGCAATTTAAATTCTATTATTTTAATTCTGCAAAAGTAGATTAGACTTTCAATTTAGCAATTCCAATTCCTGCAATTGTAGTTAGATTTCAATTCCTGCAACTTAGAATTAGTTTTTAGTTCCTGCAAGTTTCCATTATGCATATTAGGTTTAGTGTGACACCAAAAGGCTAAACCAAATCTGTCTCACCCAATAAATGCTTGAAATCTAAATGCCTGAATTGTACTCTGTCTTAGCCTTCTATCGTAGACAGCCTTGGACACCACCCCGGATTGATAAGATCTTTGAGATTTAATGATGTGCTTAACGACAATGCATCACATGGGACTCGTCATCTTGATCAAACACTCGTGTCATCTCATACAGTCCTAGTCAATGAGAAAGAGGAAAATCTTGAAAATCCTCCATCTCCTCAAGTAGAGTATTCCATGCAAGCACATCGTGCCTCTATGCCACCTGAGTATGTCGAGCTTACATATAAGCCCAGATACTAGGTCAACATAGCTTCCCTTGATCATGGGAAACAAATAGCTTTTGGGACTACAGAGTAAGTCAAGTCCTTTCATATTAATACAAAGGGCAATCGGCCCCACACTACTGACCAGCTAGATCAGGCCCTTAGGAAGAATGCTGATAAACAAGCAATGTTGAACCAGTTACAACTAGATAAACAACACTTGGATGAATAATATAAGTTGAGTCAGCAAACGATGCAAGAGAGACTACAAAAATCTATGCATGAGGTAGTTCCTACACTGAGCACATATAGGTAGTAGATCTATGAAAAGCGCATGGTGCACCATCAAAAAAATTTGCCTAGACCCAACCAGAACCATTATCCTCATGCACCCCCTCAACAACATAGGCCCCAATAGTGTCAAACCAACAATGCTCAATAGGAGAATGAAGCCTATGAGGACTTAGGGTTAGAGTATCATGATCAAGGGTACCTTGAGTTGCTTTATAAGGATTTGGTTGATAACCACAATCAACCTCCTTTCCCCATTAGACATATTCCACCTACCCTTCCTCGAGCTAAAATATGAGGAGATGATATCATTTATTCTTAAGCTTACAAGGTGCTCACAGAGCACATTAGATCACTAGAAAAATAAGCTTCAGGGATGGGTTACAGGAAACCCACACTGATTCAACTTTTCAACCAACCGCTCCACCCTTTTGTCCCGTCTCCTCCATATCTAAAGCATTTTAAAATGCCCAAGTTAGATAAATTTAAAGGGGATGACGATGCACAGGAGCATATCACTAGTTTCATGAACCTATAATTTCAACTTCAGGATAACAATGTCTTGTTATTGAAAACCTTTTTGATAACACTCTCAAGCCTAGCCCTAGAGTGGTACAATCATTTACTAAAGCACAACATTCATAGCTTTGAACAGCCTGCAAATGCATTCCTAGAACACTTTTTGTTTAGCATAAAGAAGAAAGTAACCTTGACAGATTTATATAATCTTCGCTAATTCGATGATGAACCAATCTTGGAGTATGGAAATAGGTGGCGAGCAATCATTTTGAATTTGTCATTTACCTTGCATGTGATAGAGATAACTTACTTATTCACAAGAAATTATTCAAAGTAGATTTTATTGTTATTACAACTCCAGCAATTTCAGACATTCGAGGAAGCTATGGCTCAAGCCAAGGTTATAGAGGAAATTAAGATTCAAAAAGGGTAAATAAAATTTCGAAAGAAGGAATGGAACAAAAACCCGAAAGGCAACCATGCTCAACAGAATCCCTCAGTGATTAATCAAGTTTTCTTGAATGTTCCAGTGCCTATAAAGCAAAATCTACCAAAATAGACCAGTTATCGAGCCCAATACCCTCTTGCATAATACAATCAACCTCAAAAGAATCAGGGGCAAAGGCAGCAATGCCACCCACCTCGCAATTATACACCATTGCCTAAGTCCTTGGCATCACTTTTTAACCAATTATACAAGGCCAAGGCTATAAAACTATGAGAGATTCACCCCTTGGATCCTAATAAGCCAAAACCAACGTGGTATTGAGAGGACCTGTACTATCCTTATCATCGAGTGAAATGGTCATGACATTCAGTCGTGTATCACATTTAAGAACAAAGTACAGGATATGCTTGACAAAAATGAACTTCAAATCGATAACCCCCTCATGGCCAATAATCAACATATGGACATATTTAAGGTGATGCATTGTTGTTAAGCACATCATTAAATCTCAAAGATCTTATCAATCCGGGGTGGTGTCCAAGGCTGTCTACGATAGAAGGCTAGGGCAGAGTACAATTCAGGCATTCAGATTTCAAGCATTTATTGGGTGAGACAGATTTGGTTTAGCCTTTTGGTGTCACACTAAACCTAATCTACATAATGGAAACTTGCAGGAACTAAAAACTAATTCTAAGTTGTAGGAATTGAAATCTAACTACAATTGCAGGAATTGGAATTGCTAAATTGAAAGTCTAATCTACTTTTGCAAAATTAAAATAACAGAATTTAAATTGCTGAATTTAAATGTTGCTGAAATGAAATCCTAAGTTACATTTGCAGAATTGAAATCTAGTTACTCTTTCATAATTGAAATGATGCTTGTAAATGAAACTTATGCTAAAAACACCTATCAATGTCCTGCCACAAAAGGTCGTCAAGCTTCTGCTACAGGAATTGACAGCAAAATGAAATATGCTGAAAATGAAAAGTTGCTAAAACAGAAAACTAGGGAAAACATGAAAAGCAAAGGAAAAATGCTTAATATAATTTGTCAGCTGACACACACACAAATTTTGTACACAAACATAATAGAAAACATAAAGAACATTATACAAACTTAAAATAAGAAAAGTAAACTTGACAAGTAATCTGTTAATTCTGCTACAACAAAATTACAGATTAAAACCTGCCATAAAAATCCTCCTTCTAGATCTGAAAGTGGGCCCATACTTCCTGATCTAGAAGGAGGTGAAAAGCACTCCTTAACTAATTAACACTCAAAACAGAAAATGATAAAATAACTACACTTTTATTGATGACAAAACATGTTGAAAACTATTACAGAAAATTACTGTACAGTCCTAATTGCTGCTATTGAAAACTCTCCTCTATTCTAATTCCTAAATGGCTCAACCAAGGAGGGAGTTGTGTTATTTATATAAATATTTACAACATATCCCATGCTCAAATCAGCCTATGTGCTACTTTACAATGATTTATCAATAATTTTGGATCTGAAATAAATGCAAATCTAGACAGTTTGTGTTGCAGTAGTAGTCATTGGCCCTTAGAAAGCATCTTCAATGGTGGGAGTACGTGGGAGGAGTCTAGAAATATCTCACACATCTTTATCCACTTCAGAATATGTCATTTCTATCTTACAAACAACTTTCTATTATGCTGCAGTTATTTATGGGTTTATCCTAGAAGAGGATCAATTGATCTTTTTCCATGAATGGTGGTTTTGGACAGCAAGGACGACAAAGACAGCTGGGGGATATTTTCCCTTAACCTTCTTTCCCTTTTTTCATCGTCAAAAAATAGTCAAATTTTCAAAAAGCACTTTCTGTTCTCAATCCGAAGCTAAGTGGCTCAATCCGAAGAGACTGTATTTCTCAATCCGAAGATACATGTTCAATCCGAAGATCTTCAGAATGGCCAATTATGTGCTCTTCAAATGATTTTAGTTGCATTTCTCAGGTGGATTAGCCCTCAGGATCAAATTGCAATAGCCTTCATTTCTCTCCATGTGTGAATTTCATGTCTTGTCGTTCATTGGTAGCTTACTGGAATTTACATGGTAAATTACTGCATTTTTCAGCTCTACTGCACAGTTGTAAAATATTGGCATTTCTTGCAAATTCAAACAAATTAGAACATGGAAAAAATATTCAAATATCAACATGAATGAGTACATCAAGTTGCTACTAAATTTATACACTTCATTCACCAAGTAACCATGCTGAAATAGTGCAACAGTGCTACACAATTGTCCATGCTCTGTTATACCCTGTTGTTGCCTATTTAGACCATGTGGGAATGCTTCTAAATAGGTTAGATGTCTTATGTAGTCCTTCTGAACTCATTCCATCCATATCCTCATGCTTTTCTTGACAACTTCAAGGTGTTCCTATAAAGTGACAACTTGCTGATTTTTATATAGCTGTTTTTTTTCAAATTTTCAGATTTATAACAGTCCTAAAATTTTGGCTTCGATGTGGATTTGAAACAAGTTGAAGGACAGGAAAACATTCAAAAACCATTGAGAAGTTAATGGATATCAGCATACCACATTTGGTTAATTGAAATGCATCTTTTACTTGCTACTTAATCAAGCAAAATCAGTCATAAAATGATGAAAATAGTCAAAAACAGGGATATAGTATTCTTAACATAAAATCATGCAAACACTTCACAAATAGTATATTTTAGTCAACTATTTGGCAATTAACTTATCATATGGTAGTCAAACATTGTGCAATAATGAGGTATTTTTGGGCCTCATCATCCCCCCCAACTTGAACCGATGCATGCCCTCATGCATCTTAGTAGGCCATAGAAATATGCAGGTTTTATTCTTGTGAACAACATCCTTTGCTACCTGCTAACTGAGAAATTCCTCCTTGCTACATTATATCAAGTATTTTGCAATTAAGCACATGTATGACTCTTTTTCTATCTTTTTACAAGTTTTAGTGTTGCAAGGTACCTCTTAAAGGTTTTGTATCATGTGATTCATCTTGCAATAGTCTTATTGTGGAACCGTATTTGGCAGATGCACTACTACTGATGAAATTTTTGTTCTTAACAACATTTCAGCCTGAATGCTTATTTTTGTTGTTTGCACCTTTTGAACAAAATTGATAAAAATTTTGAATTTGAAATGCTTGAGGGATGTACTTACTTGTGGTAGAGCCTTATGAACCTCAATATTTGATGTACCCTAATCTTTTTGCTATTCTATAGCATTTTCAGCAATTTTGGTAAACAAAATTGATAAAAATTTTGAATTTGAAATGCTTAAGGGATGTACTTACTTGTGGTAGAGCCTTATGAACCTCAATATTTGATGTACCCTAATCTTTTTGCTATTTTGTAGCATTTTTAGCAATTTTGGTACAATTTCTGTTCATTCCAAAGATATCCTACTCATTTCGAAGATATGTTTGTTCATTCTGAAGATATGACTGTTCATTCCGAAGATGCATAAAAAAATGCAGAAATGACCTCCTATGCAAAAGTTAGCTACAGATTCTATTGTGGGCCCATCTCTAGAGTGTATAAGTCTTCCATAACATCAAAAATCCCTCCTTCATCCTTTTGTTTAGATGTTATTCTTTATTTTGTATGTTGTTTTATTCTAGTAGTACTAAAATAGAACCTTCAGGTGCATTTTGTTGATTATCCTCTTTCAATTTATCAAACAATTGTGAGATAAACTTGCAGTTCTCCTTCTAAAACTTGCCCTACAAATTGAAACAGAATTGCTGCCATATCTGTCCCAAAATCAGGTTTTTGCACAATTTTGGAATTTCCATGCAATTAAGGGCATAAGGGGGTGTTTCTTGATATCTTGAACATGTTCCATTTTCAACTTGCCAATATTGTATGAATAGTTTATGTCAAATACCGATTATCATACACTAAATGTTAAATGTTTACTATGAATTAAATGCAAGAAACACATACCTTACTATCCTAAAAATTGGTCATGCACCTTACAAGCTGCTTTTAATGATTATTAGCAGGCTATATGAAAACATAACACATGTGCAGTGTGAGATTTGTACAATGGTGGAACAATGATGGGTAGATCAAAAAGGCAATGCATGCCGAAAAATTGGTTTTCATGCAAGCCAACTCAGTAGCGCCTCCAAGAAGGTTTTCACTACTGAATTATTCATTATTTTATTTTTTCATCATTTGTTTTTTTTTTCTTTCCTTTTTTTTCTTTTTTTTTCTTTTTTTTTCTTTTTTTCATCAGAAGAGGTCGCCATTTCTGGTTTTCAACCAACTTTTGTCCTTTTTTTTTCAAGTGCTTCAATGAGAGAGAACATCTCTCACTCTTATTTGGATAAGACCAATATTTATTCTGCAAAAACATGTCAATTGTTGTATGAAAACACCATCTCTTTCTGTTGAAACCTCCAACATTGATGCAACCTTCCTTTCTAGATGAGCAGTAAGAATCTTCTTACATCATAATTGCCTCCTTATTGCTGGAAATGAAGTATTGGCTCCATTGTTCCTCTTCCTTGCTGAAATTGATGTTTGTCCTCATGTATCCCCATTTTGTGGGACATGCCTTTGCTGAAAATTTTTTTTCTCTTTTTTTTTTTTTTTTCAATTTTTCTTGTCTTGCTTGTACCCAAGAAGGAAGTTCACAAACAAGACTATTCTTATTTTTGCTTTTCTTGTATTTTTTTTTCTTTTTGTCAAACTTTTTATCATCACTCTGAATCTGATATTGAAGAGAAATTCTCTTCCATTATGTGTACATCCAATGGAATCTCCTTCAAGAACTCCTTAGTTAATGGTGCATGGTATACCCAAAGGCAATGTCCATTCACCACTAACATCCTCCATGAATTACCAATGGGAGAAAGAAGCACTACTCTATATCTAAAAACTTCTTCAATCAAGTGTTGTCCATGTCTCCTAGTCTGTAAAATCTTGTCAATCTGTACTTGAAACAATTAAATACCAATTCCCAAAAGATGTTAAGTGCTTACATCAAGATAAAATCTTGATATACCCTTGTAATTCCATGTAAAGGGATTGAAATATTGTTTCAAAATAGCAACAATTTTGCTTTTTGTTTATAAGTCAGCCACCTAATAATGTTCAAGAATTTTCTTGGCTGCACTTCAATTTGTTTCATTCCTAGGAGGACAGAATTTTACCCTTTGTAATTTCTTACTAAGGATTTCAATGGAAGTAAATTTTCTATGTGCAGTTTTTTTAGTTTTTCTCCTTTATCCAAGGCTAATTTCTGTGTGTTTGGACTAAAGGTTTGCTATGTATCTCCATTGATGTTTGTCTCTTCAAACTCAGGTAAGTTCTTGTTTGAGCACAGTTGGATGTTGCTGCAGTCAATAACATTTTCTGCAGGTTTTTTTTTTTTTTACCAAATTCAGCTACATAGACAGGGGATGCCTATCCTGTATTATTCATACTGATCACAGGTTGGGCAGAAAAAGACGTATTTTTGGTTTGCACAATAAGACAAGAAGTGTACAACTTTAGCAGATCAACTACTTGTCATGTAGGATCACCTCTAATGAGATCAACTATTGTCTGTGTAGGCTAAGAATTGCTAGGTTACGGTTTAGCGCGATAAAATCCTAACAATATTTAAGTAATAATGGAAAACTCTAGGATCACCATTAAGTTGTAAACTCCTATTTTGATTGTGTAAAATTTTTGTGATTTTTGTTTTTTTTAATAGATTCAGCTTACATAGACAAGGGTTACATGTCCTGTATTATTCATATTGACCACAGGTTGGGCTGGAGGTAGTGGTTTTACTTGCTCTATTTGTTGTTGTTGGGATCTCCCTTAAGAAGAATTTAGACCAGGCAACAAATTTTGCATCTCTGAGTTGTGGAAGTAAATGGCATTTATTAGTGATATGTCCTTGTGAACAAACGCTACAAGTAGCTGATATGATTGTTTTGTTCAAAGGATAGTCTTGTATATCTGCCATGATGTCTTTTCAACACCTAGTACAAATTTTTTTATACTACCCTAATGATATGGATATAAAAATGGCAGTACTAGCAGATGGCTCCTCTAAGAGATCTTATGTTTCTTGAAACTGAGGATGATGAATTCTTTCAATTTTTATCAAGAATTTCAAACATAAGCAATTTAACCCCTAGGTGTGAAGATCACCTCCTTGTAGTTGTTTTTTTCTAAATGGACTAAAATGCAATTTACCAAAAAATGTTACTAATACCAATCATTTATCCAAATTTTACTCTGAAGTCCATAATTTAGTATAATTAACAATTATTGGGCTACTTTTACCCTCTAACAACACCGTGTTCCCCGACAACGGTGCCAAAATGATGCGTTATTTTTAAGCACATCATTAAATATCAAAAATCTTATCAATCTGGGGTGGTGTCCAAGGCTGTCTATGATAGAAGGCTAGGGCAGAGTACAATTCAGGCATTTAGATTTCAAGCATTTATTAGGTGAGACAGATTTGGTTTAGCCTTTTGGTGTCACACTAAACCTAATCTGCAGAATGGAAACTTGCAGGAACTAAAAATTAATTCTAAGTTGTAGGAATTGAAATCTAACTACAATTGCAGGAATTGGAATTACTAAATTGAAAGTCTAATCTACTTTTGCATAATTAAAATAACAAAATTTAAATGTTGCTGAAATGAAATCCTAAGTTACATTTGCAGAATTGAAACCTAGTTACTCTTTCATAATTGAAATGATGTTTGTAAATGAAACTTATGCTAAAAACACCTATCAATGTCCTTCCACAAAAGGTCGTCAAGCTTCTACTACAGGAATTGACAACAAAATGAAATATGCTGAAAATGAAAGTTGCTAAAACAGAAAAGCAGGGAAAACATGGAAAGCAAAGGAAAAATGCTTAATATAATTTGTCAGCTGACACACACACAAATGTTGTACACAAACATAATAGAAAACATAAATAACATTATACAAACTTAAAACAAGAAAAGTAAACTTGATAAGTAATCTGTTAATTCTGTTGCAGCAAAATTACAGATTAAAACCTGTCATAAAAATCCTCCTTCTAGATTTGAAAGTGGGCCCATACTACCTGATCTATAAGGAGGTGAAAAGCACTCCTTAACTAATTAACACTCAGAATGGAAAATGATAAAATAACTACACTTTTATTGATGACAAAACATGCTGAAAACTGTTACAGAAAATTACTGTACAAGTCCTAATTGCTGCTATTGAAAACTCTCCTCTATTCTAATTCCTAACTGGCTCAACCAAGGAGGGAGCTATGTTATTTATATAAATATTTACAACATATCCCATGCTCAAATCAGCCTATGTGCTACTTTACAATGATTTACCAATAATTTTGGATCTAAAATAAATGCAAATATGGACAGTTTGTGTTGTAGTAGTAGTCATTGGCCCTTAGAAAGCATCTTCAGTGGTGGGAGTACGTGGGAGGAGTCTAGAAATATCTCACACATATTTATCCACTTCAGAATATGTCATTTCTATCTTACAAACAACTTCCTATTATGCTGCAGTTATTTCTGGGTTTATCCTAGAAGAGGATTAATTGATTTTTTCCATGAATGGTGGCTTTGGACGGCAAGGATGACAAAGGCAACTGGGGGATATTTTCCCTTAACCTTCTCAACCTTCTTTCCCTTTTTCCACCATCAAAAAATAGTCAAAAATTCAAAAAGCACTTTTTGTTCTCAATCCGGAGCTAAGTGGCTCAATCCGAAGAGACTGTATTTCTCAATCCAAAGATACCTGTTCAATCCGAAGATCTTCGAAATGACCAACTGTGTGCTCTTCAAGTGATTTTAGCTGCATTTCTCAGGTGGATTAACCCTCAGGATCAGATTGCAATAGCCTTCATTTCTCTCCATGTGTGAATTTCATGTTTTGCCATTCATTGGTAGCTTGCTGGAATTTATAGGGTAAATTACTGCATTTTTCAGCTCTACTGCACAGTTGTAAAATATTGGCATTTCTTGCAAATTCAAACAAATTAGAACATGGAAAAATTATTCAAATATCAACATGAATGAGTACATCAAGTTGCTACTAAATTTATACACTTCATTCACCAAGTAACCATGCTGAAATAGTGCAACAATGCTGCAAAATTGTCCCTGCTCTGTTATACCCTGTTGCTGCCTATTTAGACCATGTGGGAATGCTTCTAAATAGGTTATATGTCTTCTGTAGTCCTTCTGAACTCATTCCATCCATATCCTCATGCTTTGCTTGACAACTTCAAGGTGTTACTATAAAGTGACAACTTGATTTTTATATGGCTGTTTTTTTCAGATTTTCAGATTTATAAGTCCTAAAATTTTGGCTTCAATGTGGATTTGAAACAAGTTGAAGGGCAGGAAAACATTCAAATCCCATTGAGAAGTTAATGGATATCATCATACCACATTTGGTTAAATGAAATGCATCTTTTTACTTGCTACTTAATCAAACAAAATCAGTCATAAAATGTTGAAAATAGTCAAAAACAGAGATATAGTATTCCTAACATAAAATCATGCAAACACTTAACAAATAGTATATTTTAGTCAACTATTTGGCAATTAACTTATCATATGGTAGTCAAACATTGTGCAATAATGAGGCATTTTTGGGCCTCATCATAAGGATTCACTACCTACACATGAGGTGCAGGTAGATCAAACTTGATAGGTCAATGAAATCCATACAACCCCACCCAATCAGGGGTTTGTAGGGATGATTAATATTGTGACACAGAATAGGAGGTATCCAAATCAAGTTGCACCACCTGTAGCTCCAAAAAATACTCCTTCCACATCACAACCTTTGCCACCAACAAATCCTATCCAAGGTCCTCCACCTCGCCTGGTGGTGACAATCAGAAGTAGGCTTATTATCGACCAGACTCTCCATCTATGAGCTCATACAATAATCGCAACCACAGAGAGAAGCTCTAATGGAGATTCTAAAATTAGTTGAATTGCAACCCCAGGATCCCAACTCATTTGTCAATTTTGTGGGGCACATTCAACATTACAAGGAGCCTATCATTACATTTCATGATCATGAGATCAAGGCAACTCCCACTACTAGGCCTCGATCCTCCACTGCACATCATTGCTAGTGTGAATCAGATTCCCTACAAGCGGGTCTTGATCGACATAGGCTCCTCCATAAATATCATCACAACTGATGCACTACACCATCTTAGTCTTCCAACCTCGCACATTGTAGCATCTACATTCACCCTCCGAGCATTTAATGATGCTTTATGCTCCACTATCGGCACAATAGTCCTTCCTATTCAGGTTGGGCTAAAGACTATTCCTACATTGTGCCATGTCTTGGAGGGTGCAATGCAGTATAATATATTGCTTGGAAGACCTTGGATGAGGGACATGAAGTGTGTCCCATCCATTTTGCATCAGTGTCTTAAGTATATACATGAAGGGCAAGTTCATGTGGTTCATGCAGATCTAGAGCCCTTCAAGTATTGTAATGTGGTGCACCACCCGCAAGAGTCTACCTTGCCATCCACACATCTGGACATCAGACCTAATGATCCCATCAAGAGTCTAGATCTAGCACCATAGTCAATCATTGAACCATCTCCATCTCCACCATCGCCATCGGTTTCTCCTGATATCCCTTCTTCATCCTCGGATCCTTCGAGCGAGAAAAAGTTGAAGGAGCCAATCGAGGAGATTCTCCCATCCATTTCCACCATTTTAGTAGAAGATGCTCCCACTCCTATGGATGAGGAAGAATCATCTATTGCTATGGATGAGTCATATCAAGCCACACCCCCATCATCCACCCCACCATAGGTCACAGTTCATTTGGCCAATCCTGGACTCGTTGAGTATCTAGTATAAAATGTCATATTCACTCCACTCATTGAGTCTGTGCAGGACATGGGTAGGCCTCACTTGCCATCACTACCCATTGGTACCATTGTGCCCTTGGGGGTGCCCCCAAACCAAATGAACTTTGTTTATGGGGGTTTTGATGATTCTACAAGTCCATCCCCTATGGTGGTAGATGATGATGAGCCATTTTCAAGGAATGTCAATTATCTGTCAAACCCAAATTTTACCCTGTAGTACTTTTACCACTACCATTGGCATGGGAATGGTCTTGGTCAGTATGAATAGGGTCTTTAAACACCTTACCAACCATAGTATCAGCTCCCCATAGATAAATTTGGCTTAGGGTATTCCATGTGTATGTCGGATGAACTCCTTGTAGACTCCCTCTAGCACCTGACCATAGGCTTTGAGGATGAGATTGATGAGAATGATTACGTCGATCCAAGGCTATTTTCATCTACTAGGAGATCATCTTCCCATCACAATGGTTTCTGTTGAGCCCTCTAACTCTTCTAGTGAGGCATCTAAAGAAGATGAGGATGAGATAAGTTTAGCGTATCTAGGTCCTCACCATATTTAGTG
The DNA here is from genome assembly GCA_028583015.1 of Wollemia nobilis. Lineage (NCBI taxonomy): Eukaryota > Viridiplantae > Streptophyta > Pinopsida > Araucariales > Araucariaceae > Wollemia > Wollemia nobilis. The sequence goes on from JAQPPZ010003260.1 coordinate 861,714, forward strand.
GCTTAGCAACTAGGTTTGTGTGAACTCTCTTTCATCCTCTAATCGAGAACATGCAAGTGGTTGGATCTCTGATGGAGAAGAAGAGACCAATGAGCAAGAAGAGTCTGGCCTAGCCAATGACCCTAAGAATGATTGGATCGAAGAGGGTAGTGGATCCACTCAAGATCATGATGACATATCCATTGATTCATCTTACCATGAGGTTGATGCAATATCCATTGCTTCAGATAGCTCAGAAGATGAATCAACTACTATTGAGCCCCTCAATGATCTTGATGAATTCTACCTTCATCTATTCCCTAGGAGGATGCCCATTTTATGATAGTTACTACCACTAGAAGATCCGATCATCCTAGCTCCTCCTAGGCCTCATCCAGTCATTCCACCTCCACCTCAGCCACCTTCGATGCACTTGAGGCCACCCATATTTGATAGGCTCTTTCCACCCATGAATGGAAACCATCTACCATCCATCAATATGGTTTCCATTGATCTAACCTTACCACTTCATAATCTCAATGACCCTTCAAAACCTTTGCACCTCAATCATGAGGCCATTGATTTTGATCACACTATGATTCCACCATCACCCATAGAGTTCTTCCCTTGTGAAGAGATGTTACAACCATTTCATTTCTCCCAAGGGCCATCTAAAGATGTTTGTCAAGCTGAGATCGAACCTGATGAAGTGATTGATTCTCCAAATCTAACTAATGACATCCATTTGATCCCTACACCTCATCAACTTGAGGAGGGATCCCACATGTCAATTGAGGAAATAATTGATATGGATATCGACACCGATCCCATAGTTCCTAAAAATATCAAGTTGGGACACAGTCTATCCCCACAGGAACAAGTCGATATCATAGCTCTCTTGAAAGAAAAGAGAGAAGCCTTTGCTTGGTCTTATAAATATATGTCAGGTCTTGACCCGAGTTTGGTCATGCACAATCTGATGCTCGATCCAAAAATTAAACCGTTCAAGAAAAAGCTTAGAAAGATGCATCCAACAATTGCATTAATGGTTAAATATGAACTTACAAAAGTTGTTGGATGTAGGGTTCATTCAACCCATCGATTATCCTGATTGGGTCTCCAACATGGTACCCATAAGAAAACTCGATGGGAGGATTCACATATGCATAAATTTTTGAGATCTTAACAAAGTGACTCCTAAGGATGAATTCCCACTTCCTAACATTGATGCTCTAGTCGATGCAACTGCAGGACATGAAATGTTATCCCTCATGGATGGTTTCTTAGGCTACAATCAGATTCGGGTCAATCCTGAAGATCAGCCCAAGATAGCCTTTACCATACCTTGGGGGACATTTTATTACAAAGTCATGCCATTTGGCCTAAAAAATGTTGGTGCCACATATCAGTGGGCCATGACATACATCTTTCATGACTACATGCACAAAATCCTAGAGGATTACATAGATGATTTACTAGCTAAATCTCTATTGCATCATGAGCACGTAGATGTTCTAAGGAAGGTCTTCGATCGCCTCATCGAGCATAATGTTAGACTTAACCCCAAGAAGTGTGTCTTTGGAGTTACATCTAGAAAACTCTTGGGTTTTATAGTCTCAAAATGAGGCATCAAAGTTGATCCCACCAAAGTCAAGGTGATACTCAAAATGCTTCCCCCTACCAACCTTAAGCAACTTCACAACTTACAAGGGAAGGTAGCATCTATCCGATGCTTCATAGCGCAACTTTCGGATAAATGTCGACCAATGAATCATCTATTACAAAAGGGGGTCCCATTCAATTGGGATGATGAGTGTCAAAAGGCCTTTGATGAGATCAAATTAGTATCTTTTTTAGCTCCACCTCGACTAGGTGTGCCATTTTTACTATACATATCAGCTACCGACTTTGCTTTAGGGACCATGTTGGCCCAAAAGAACGAAGTAAATAAGGAACAAGTTGTTTATTACATCAGTCACCCTGGTGAGCTATGAGCTCAAGTACGCATACATTGAGAAGCTTTGCCTAGCAGTGGTATTCACCACTAAGAAGCTACACCATTACATGCTCAATCAAACAATGTATGTCATGTCCAAGGAAAATCCTTTGTGGTACATGATGAGTCGGACATACCATAATAGTCGTACCACAAAATGGATCATGTTATTGATAGAATTTGACCTTGAATTCATAAGTCAGAAATCTATTAAAGGTCAAGTAATTGTTGATCAACTAGTAGAGGCTCCTCTTCAGGACAATCAACCTCTTACCATCGAGTTGCCTGATGATGCAATTTTTGCATTATCCAACTCGCCAGAACTAGAAGAACCTAAAAATAAAGCTGATATGATGTTGTTCTTCGATGGTTCCAAGTGTGAGCAAGGGGGTGGTGCAGGAATCATGTTTTTCACACCGCAAGGGGCTCCTATGCCCCTTTCATTTAAACTCGATTTCCCATGCACCAACAATAATGTTGAATATGAGGCCCTCCTTTTGGGCCTTCAAGCAGCTATCACCATGAAAATCAAGAAGCTAAATATCTTCGATGATTCCTTGCTCATTGTTAACCAAGTCAAGGAAATCTACCAATGCAGGTGTCCAATCTTGCAGTCTTACAAAGCCCTTGTGGATAAGCTATTAGCTAAATTAGAATGGTACAATATCGAGGTAGTCCCTCATTCATATAATCATTTTGTGGATACTATGGCTTCCTTGGGATCCTTAATTCCATAGAACCCTTCGGATGATATTACAACCATTCATGTCAAAATGCTTTTGCAATCAATGATTTCATGTGAGGCTTCAAAATATGACGAAGTTGTCCACATGATTCAGATTGAACCATACCAAGAATGGTTCTCTCACATACATGACTTTTTGAAACATGCTTCCTAGGGGTCTTTGATCCCAAACAATCCTTTTGATAACAACACAATGATCCATCTTAAGGTTCTCTCCCAATCAACATTCGTGCGAGATGAATCTCAAAAGGAACAAGCAATTCATTCAATCAAGACTCAACAATATCAAGATTGGTTCACCCAACTCAAATATTTCTTAAAGCTTGGTAATATCCCTTTGAGATTATTGCATGCCATAAAATGAACATTCAAGCAAAAAGCAATAAAATATATCTTGTTAGGAGATATCTTGTATCATCGAGGCTACGATGGTCTTCTCCTTCATTGTCTAGAGCCCCACAAATCTGCTTGGGTAGTTTTGCAAGCTCACGATGGTACTTGTGATGGCCATTTTAGTGGCATGGCTATCGCTAAGTGCATCCTCTAAATGGGCTATTATTGGCCTACTATGGAGAAATATTGTTGTGCTTATGTCAAGAAGTGCATGAAATATCAACATCATGCTAATCTTTTGCATGTACCTTCTCAGGCCTTACAACCGATTCATTCGGTATGGCCTTTTTCGTAGTGGGGTTTTGATTTAATTGGGAAAATCTTACCCCCATCATTAAGCCATCACACATTTATCTTAATGGCCATAGAGTACTTTACCAAATGGGTGGAAGCAATCCCTCTTACCACTATGATTGGACCAAGAATTATAGAGTTCATACTCCATAATATCATATGTCATTTTGGTATTCCATCCAAGATTATCTCGGATAATGGGCCTCCATTCAAGAACAAATATGTGTGAGCTTTGACTACAAAGTATAACATTCAACACAACTTTTCTATGCCCTATTATCCATAAGCCAATGGGCAAGCAGAGGCATCAAACAAAACTATCATTGCCATTCTCAAGAAGACTATCAAAGATAATCATAAATATTGGCATCTTCAACTACCTCTTGCATTATGGGCTTACAGAACTAGCATTAGGATACCCACTGGGGCAACTCCTTTCTTACTAGTATATGGCGTTGAGGCCATTATGCCCTTGGAATTAGAAATTCCTTCATTGCGCATATCACTCCAAGAGTTCATCGATGATGATACTGCGTGATAAGCTCACCTTGATCAATTGACCCTTCTTGATGAACGATGCGTTAATGCTCTCGAGCACCTCCACATTTATCAAGATCACCTTAAGCGAGCTTATGATATGAAATTCCATCTTAGGGACTTTAAAGTTGGAGATCTTGTGCTTAAAGAAAATCAGTAGAACTCCAACTTGCCGCCACACTTGCGAGACAAATTCATGATAAACTAGTTAGGCCCATTTATCATCACATAGAAGATAGGGCCTAGGACTTATAGATTAGCTTCTCTTGAGGGTGTTGAGGAACCTGAACCTCTCAACATTCTCCACCTATGGGTATTTTATGCATAACACACAATGCATACATAAAATTTTAAAAAAATAACAAAACATCAAAAATATCAAAAACATTGCATTGCATTCCATCATGCATTTCATATCGTTGCATTTGCTCACTTGCATTAGGCATGTTCTTTCATTGCATTAGCATTAGGACTAGTTTTGTTCTTGCATGCTAGGGTCTGGCACCATGCCTGTATATTTGTCATCCTTCTTAATCAACCTTATCCATCATCATCATTTACAGTTTTCCTTATGAGCTTTTGCTTATTAAGGGGTCCTCGTAAGATAGGGTAGATATCGGATGAACATCAACAATGATGTTTAGATGGCCACTGACTATTTTATACACACCTTTTAGTTTGCAAAATATCATAGGGAAAACCCCCACATTCCACATATCATATCATCCACATTCCCCTTTGTGAGTAACTATGTTTTTCAACACAACCAATAAGTTGCTATAGGGTGTTCACTAGGGTTTTCGGTCATTCAACCATTCCTAGTTTTCCTTTTAGATTTTGTAGAAAGCTATCTTGGATTTTTGAAGGTAGGGTCTTGCTTTGATAGCACCTTGCATATCTCAAAATCCCAAACACATTCACACATTAAAATCCAAGTTTGAACAAGGAAGGATGAAACTACAACGTAGTCCTTGCCCCTTAAGTGAAAGGTTTCCCTTGCTCATCCTATTATGTGCATGGTCTAGGATGCTGAGAATTGACAAAAGGACAAGCTCCCCCTACCCAAAGCAATAAAATCCCTTGCTCCACAAAAATGAGCAAGTATCCCAAAAAAAAAGTGGTTTTCACCACTAAGCAAATAAATCCCCTTGCTCCTCATAAAAAATGAGCAAGTATCCCAAAGAAATCAAAAGAAAAGAAGGGGGTAATGAGCTTGAATCCCTAGAATCCTTAGTTATTCAAAAGTCATGGGATGATCTCCATTACAACAATGGGTTGAATGAAACCCGCCTAGCAATGGAGTAGTCTTATGCATGGTGATATGTCTATCACATTAGTGACCTTCTTTTGTATAGACCAATGTCAGCTTGTGGATGAGCTAGCTTTTGGTGGCTTGTATTACCTAGTAGTCTAGTCCAACTACGTCCAAAATCAAGATAATGATGACCATAAGGTGATCCTCATTACAACAATGGGTTGAATGAAACCCGTCTAGCAATGGGGTAGTCTTATGCATCATTAATGAACATCACTATGCACACACAAGGATATTGAATATCTAGGTCTTCCTAGCAGATTTGTATCTTTCAAAGTCATGTGTAGTTAGTATACATCTTTTGACTAGTCAACTAGGGTGTTTGAGTCTCATGAAAACCATGTTGTTCCCCTATAGCATCTTACTAGTCATCCATCCATCATCTACATTTTTATCATATTACATATGGTTGGCTTTCAAATGTATGACTTTTGTGAAAAGGTTAACATTTTGATTGATAACTTTTATACATTCTGTGGTGCTTACATTTAGGTTGTTTTGCATCATAGATTCATTCATTATGTTTTAGCATATAAACATAAAAATAAAAAATATTGTATTATCATATCATTAGTACATACATACTACAATATCTAGGCATACATCCATCATCCATAATTGCATCCATGCATAAAATAAAAACATGCAATAAACACATGATAGGCCACAATAAAATATATATCATATATATATGGTAAAATATGGTACATCATGATACAAAAATGCCCATAGGCTACAATAGAGTGGGTCCTTAGACCTCACACCCAAAAAGAGAGCAATACATGAGTCTGAGTCAATACGAATCCCGCACCCCAAAGTCAGCACTGCCCTCTGCCTAGTCTCTACAAGGCTGCCCTGAACCACTAGTTGCTGAAGTCTCTAGCCTAGCTATCAACCTAGGAGTCTATAGCCTCACAGAAGGCTGCCCCAACTCACTACATCAACTCTGATGAGATCCTCCTATTGAAGAGCACTCAGGTAGGTGATCACCAAGTAGCCCTACCTGATCCTCCAAATCCTAGATATAGGCTCCATCAGATCGAACGTCGAGCCTGATAGTCACTTAGTAGCATATGCAATCTGCTCACCTTAGCCTGTAGCCCTGCTGCATCCCCTGTAGCCTAGCTACCTATACCTACCTATAATTAAGCCATGGTCAAAGCTACCACCTATGTCCATAGAGCATCTCACTCTACTATCACCCTATCCACCTCCTCTTGAGAGCTCTACAATTGTGCAATCAGAATGACCTTCTCCTCAGAGAAGCTCCTCCCCCTCTTTCTCTCCCTGACCAACTAACTCTGCAATATTTCTACTGTGGTATCTCGCTCTACCAACTATGCTTGTAAAGACTAAACAAGCTCTCTGAGTCAAGCATCCCCATCGTGTGGATCCTCATCATCCCCACCCTCATCTTGTGGCTCATCCCCTCCCTCAAAGGCTTTATCCTACTCCCCCTCCATCCGACGACACACTCGTCGCTCATCCTCAGCCTTTTCTTCCATGGTTTCAAAGTGATACCATTCTTGTGCACATAGTAGTGACATTACCAAAGATTAAAAAAATCAAATAAAATCATTGAAGAGTGAGTAGTGAGATGTTGGCATACGTGTAGATCATTAGTTGTCAATAAATTTCATTTATTGGCGCGGTTGTTTTACAGAGACAATTTTTGACATAGTTAGAAGAAATGCATGGAAATGTGCCAAAAACCTAAATAGAATAACTGCTATTTCAAGATGATGAAATGCTAAGGAAAATTGCATGGATAACATAAACTAGAGATAGCATTTCAGCAAATTTAAGAAATAGTTCAAAAATGTTGATGGAGGAATCGATGCATTGGTAGCCTAGAAGGCCTAAAGACATGATGTAGGAAGCAATGAGCATGGAAAGAAAGTTTCTTCACCTTATTGGAAAGGCATTATTGCAAAGAGCAAAACAGGGTTAATTGCATCAAAAATGCAATGTAAATAAAATCATACTACATGAAAAGCATGACAAAATGATATTTAAATAGTAGTTGCACAAGATTAACAACATAAGCATTGAATAAGGATAATAAATTGTCAGATAATGCACTTACCTTTAAAGAATTAGAAATTTACGATGAATGACGATAGAGCAAATATTTTGACATTTTTGGCTCAAGAAGAATAATAAAATTTTCCAATTTTTTTATTCTATATAAAAGATTTCCAAATTGTTTGAAGAAACAAATCTATTGTGAATAAACTAAAGCAAAACTTTATTTTCTGTTAGCAAATAATTTTTCGGATTTAAATTTTATTTTTTTAATAAATGATCAATTAAAATTAAGGAACAGTGTCTTTACATACCACATAGATTATCACTCAAGCCAAAGGGCTTGTAAAATATCAAGGCATACAAACCTATCCTCTTGAATTGGTCTAGGTGCTTTGAATTTTTACATTTACACTTGAAATGTTTACATATGGTTTTGCCAAAGAAGTTCATGTATAGGGTCTCAGATAATTAAGGAAAATCAACATCTAAAACATGTTTTGAACACATTTTGTTGTTGTTGATGAAAATATGAATTGCATAAATTAACAAGAACCATGAAGATTAGGCAAAAAAAAAAACAAAGATATGTAAAAATCTATTTTAATGTTTTCCCTTAATTGAAGCTTAAGAATCACATCCAACAATGCTTTTTTACTTTATATATACAGACGGTTCGACATATCACCCAGTTGAGTTATTTAGATGAATTGAATCAAGATAATTTTCCACGTCATATTAATTGAATCATTCATTCCATTACATTGCACTACATTCTATTTTGCAATCAGAAAGCTGATATTGTAAGTTTTGAATTCCTGAAAGCTCACTAGAACCTTGTCCACAGTAATTGCAACAAGAATTATTGGTTGATGACAACAAGGTTTCTATCCACTTTTGAGCACATCCATTATTGGCGGTAACCAGTTCTTCAACTATCAACCATGTCACCAATAGATGATTGCAAAAGGCTTTGCATTAGCCAACTACAATCTCTACCTCTAAACTCCATTACTAGAATTTATATTGAACACAATTTTAAAACACTTTAATGTTGGTATTTCACTGTACACTGTATTTTATTTTAATTTTCATTAGCCTTCACATATTAGGGTGTCCTCTATGTAGATGTTTGTTAGGCTATAAGTTGTAATTTATTACATTATTTTAATTAGATTTATTAATGCACATTTGTTTCTAGAAGCTAACGTGCAGTATATTTTTATTTTAGCCTGTTCCTAAGTTGGTAGGACTAATTAGGAGTTGGGTATATGTTGTTTGCTATTTGCTTCCTATTTGTTACTGGCTAATCCGGGCCAGTACACTATATAAATTCATAACTATGGAATAATAAACTATTCGATTTTACAACAGTGGTACCAGAGCAATGCCTCGATCCTTTGGGGACTTGGGTAAGATGTTGCAATTCTTCGTTGTTGTCCCTATGTCTCTATTTTAAAAAAACAAAATTTAAAACAAGGCAAAACACCTGTACTCTGCCATCCCAGAGAAGCCACAACCTCGATCGGCCTTGTTACCCATTCAAGCTCAACCACAGGCACGACCCGATCACAGAATGGGCTCCCTCATGTTCGTAGCGACGGGCTCCCCCTGTTCGTAGTGCTGACCCCCCCTACCAGAAAATTTTCGTGAAGTGTCCAAGGCGTAGATCCAACCCGCTGCAAAGGAGATCGCACAACTACTAAGCCACGTCGTTAGAGGGTCGCGCAACACCAGATCGCGCAACCCCCAAGTAGCAGACCATGCAGTTATCAAGCCACGATCAACCTTGTTGTCCTTGCTATGCACAGTCAGCTCGGCCCGTGCGCACTCGACGCGACCAGCACGCAGCTGGATCGGCCAAAGCGCAGCCATCTCGACTAGCGCACACACAGCACAACCAAAGCACAGTTGGCTCGATCCAAGCAACAAACCCTCGATCATAGCATAGAGCTCGTGGCCGATTGTGAACCATATTCGGGTAGCAAAGCTAAAGGAGAACAAATAAAAAAATGTAAACCTTTTTTTCTAAGGTTTTATAAACCTCCAATCCGATGCGCAAAGCCATCCTCCAATCCAACACCGCCACTTGGCAGTTAAAGGTTCGTCCGAGTGCAAGAAGGGTAGCAATTTGTTTTTTCTGTTGTGTTTTTGATCCCACATTCATTGTGGGAGGCCTTCTTTAGGCCCTTAAGAGCGCAGAAGCACTCACATTGCTGTGACCACCTTACGGTGGTCAGGCAACCCCCACGCAAGGTCACCCCTCTACACCAATTGGTGGCGCCTTGCACCCGAGGGCCCACACGCCCATTGGACTTCGTGCTCATTGGAATTGCCTGTTGACTCAGACTGTTGTTTGACCGGATCTGATTGGTTCCAATTGGAGGAGTTCGTTCCCCCACAAGTTTCACATAAAACCATTTTTTTGCTTAAATATTTTTTGCATTACATTTGTTTTAATTATTTGAATTAATTAATTATTTTGTGTTAATTAATTAATTAGTTGATTAATTAGTTAATTTAAATAATTATTTGATTAAATTAGTTTATTTAATTAAACTTAAATGCAATTGTTTTTAACAAGGACTCCAAACACCTTTGCAAAACCAAAACAAATAGGGCAATCACAAAGCAACTACCAAACCTTGTTTTTTTGCAAAATCAAAACAAAGGGGGAAACACAAAATTATTTGGATTTTGCTATAACAAAAACAAGAACACTTGCACAATACACAACAACAAAGAAGACGACAACATTTTTTTGGTTGTTATGCAAACACACATGGAGAAACAATTTTGATTTTGTTTTGCAAAGAATACATCAAAATTTATTTCACAAAATCAACAATTGCACATTGGCATTGTAAAAGGTGAATTTTCGGTAAAATCCGACACCTTCAAAATATCATAAATTTGTGGGCATGATGAATGTATGAATACATTTCAAATTTGGTTTTATGCATTGATATATATATATATATATATATATATATATATATATATATATATATATATATTGTGGCAACAAAAGACCCCAAATTTATACCTTATTTTTGTGCAATTTATTGTGCAAGGCAGCATTCGGTATAAACGGTACCTCTGGCCCACACTTACAGGTGATGTTGCCGTGCTTGGGCTACTGTATCTAACACCTAATATAGCTGCAACAACGTCTGGGCTATTGTTCCCTATAAACCGTTGGGGAGAAATAAGGAAAGCCAATATTGATATTCACTCCATTTTTTACCCTATTCACTACTATCGCTCGGCGTAAATTCTGAAATTAAGTTCTTCCAAGTATTTAAAGGTCTTGTTGCCCTACACCTGGTGGAAGCCTTTTTAAGCAAGTGTCAAAGATAGAGTGAATCCCTTTACTACTTATGTGCCACGGATCGATCTGTTACACGTATCTTAAAGTCTCCCTCGTGTATGGCCGCATACCAGCTTATTCCACGTACCGATGGGTATTATAGGAAAAGCGGGTATATCAAACAAATCAGGTCTATCGGTCTAGCGGTATAAAGAAAGGGGGACCATTTGGTGTTATAAGGAACCTTCACAATGCCCATTGCAAAGGCCTATCTTTTAGATTCACAGCTCTTGAAAGGTCCGAATTTTGCTCCATGGAAGACAAAGATGAGGACAATACTGCAGGTTGAAAAGTTGTGGGACATCGTGACTAGCAGAGTCACATGCCCAAAAATTGGAGATGATGATAGAGAAACTTATGATGATGCAAATTCCAAAGCATTGATGATCATAGTTCTTGCCACTGTTGATGAGATTCAACCGCATATTTATGAAAAAGAAAGTGCAAAAGATGCATGGGATACATTGACCATCATTCATGAAGGAAAGAATCAATCAACCATTCTTAACCTTCAATCCCAACTTCACACTTTCAACATGAAAAATGGAGAAAGTGTAGAGGTGTTTCTTTGCAGAGTTGCTGATTTGAGAACCAAATTGCATGCCATGGGAGAAAAAGTGGAATATAAGCTCTTAACTTCTATCATTTTGAGAGCTTTACAAGCTTGTCACTTCCTTTCAAGTGTCCAATCGACAAGTCTCTTTTAAGGAGTTGGTTAATTTGCTACAACAAGAAGCAAATAACAACCTAAGAGACCAAATGTCCAACACAACATTTTTCTCAAACAAATCTGGAGCTAAGAAACAAGGATACTTTCAGAAGGGATCTTCCTCTAAGGATTCTAACACCACATCCTCTTCACAAAAGACACCTCAACAACAAAAGAGGTACTATTACATTTGTGAGAAGAATAATCATGACACCAAGAAATGTTGGTTCAATTCTTCCAACAAAGGTGACAAAAATAAGCAACCACAAAAGAAGAAGGGGAAATTCAAACCACGACCAAGAAATAGGCAACAAAGAGGAAATGTTGTTATTGAAAAATTAGATTCGGATTCTGAGAGAGCACATAAGGTGCTCAGACTCAAACTGATCCCAACCAAAAAAATCATGTTTGGTATATTGATTCTGGTGCCAAAAAACACATGACTAGTGATAAAGGGTGGTTTGACATATTTGAAGCCAAAGAAGGCAAACTTGTGACAATTGTTAATGATAAGACCTATAAAGTCCAAGGAGAAGGAGATGTTTCAGTGACACTTCTAGATGGATGAAAATTTGAGAAGGTCCTTTATGTGCTAGGATTAGCCAACAATTTGTTGTGCATACCCCAAATCTTGGACAAATATATGGTGGTTAACTTTAAAGTTGTTGATGGACAGAAGCGTTGCATCATTACCCAACATGGTAAACACATTGCAACAACTTCCTACAAACATGGGTTGTTTGTTTTAGATGCCATTTATACCTCTCATGTTGCCATGGCTGCCAACACAAAAGAAGCTACCTCAATTTTTTGTGGGTACCCCAAATCTTGGACAAATATATGGTGGTTGACTTTAAAGTTGTTGATGGATAGAAGCGTTGCTTTATTACCCAACATGGTAAACACATTGCAACAACTTCCTATAAACATGGGTTGTTTGTTTTAGATGTCAATTAAACCTCTCATGTTGCCATGGCTACCAACACAAAAGAAGCTACCTCATTATGGCACAAACGGTATGGGCATCTCAGTTCAGGCTATTTGCTTCAGATGAGTAAACATGATATGTTGTTAGGTCCGCCCAACCTCTCACATCCTTTGTTTGTATGCTCGGCTTGCTTAGCAAGGACGCAACACCGAGTTCCATTTGAGTTGAGATCTTCCAAAGCCACAGCACCATTGGTGTTAATCCACACCGGTCTGTGCAGACCCATGCCAGACAGTTATGGTGGAAAGAAGTATCTTTAGTTGTTTGTTGATGTTTTCCTGTATTTTCAGCAATTTCAAAAATGTGCTGAGAAGGAATCAAGATACTCTATCAAGACCATCCGCTCTAGTCAAGGGGGCAATTCACCTCCAACGAGTTCTCAAGGTTTCTCACCAAACATGGGATTAAAAGACAACTTACTACAGCACATACTCCTCAACAAAATGAAGTTGTTGAGAGGCAGAATCCTTTCATCATGGAGATGGTTCGATGTATGCTCACAGGTGCACATCTTGGGCAACAATATTGGGCAAAAGCTATCACTACAACTGTGTATCTCTTGAATCAAGCACCAACAAAAGCTCTTCAAGGAGTCACACCAAAAGAAGCCTAGAGTGGAAGAAAGCCCTCCATTCCTCATCTAAGGATATTTAGATTCAAAGCCTTCATGCACATTCCAAAGAAGAAAAGGAGCAAGCTAGATGAGAAAACTCTGCAATGCATCTTTCTTGGTTATGATGAATCCAAGGGGTATCAACTAATTGATCCTATAACCAAGAAAATTCATATAAGTTGAGATGTGGTATTCAACGAAGCTCCCAAGTTGGATACACCAGAATCTAGCAAAGACACATCTCCTACTGTGCTATTGGAATTTGAGGAGCCTAAAGCAGTAGCTCCCCCAAAATAGAAGAAAATTCCAAAATGGTACAAAAGCACAATAAGAGATGAAACTTGATGCATGTCATGATCTCAATTCAAATCGTCTATGTGCTCGAAGTATGTCTCGCCAAGAAAGAGAAGAAGCCGAAGACGCAGAAGATGCAGAATATGATGAAGATAGGAGTGAAGAGGAAGATAGAGGTTTGATTACTTTAGTGGTGGAGCATGAACCCACTTTAGTGCAAGAAGCACTTAGTGTGCCTCAATGGAAGGCAACTATGGATGCAGAACATATGTCTCTTATGAAGAAGAAAACATAGGAGCTAGTTGATCTGCCTACTCAAAAGAAACCCATTGGCTGCAAATGGGTATACAAAGTCAAGTATAAGGCAGATGAAACTATTGACAAGCATAAAGCCCACCTTGTTGCAAAGGGCTATGCTCAAAAAGAAGGCATAGATTATGAAGACATTTGCACCAATGGCAAAGATGACAACCATTCGTGTACTTTGTGCAATGGCAGCTCAGTTTGGATGAAGCTTCATCAAATGGATGTGAAGAGTGCCTTCTTGAATGATGATCTCAAAGAAGTGTACATGACTCAACTTGAAGAATATGTTGTTAAAGGACTAGAGCACAAGGTTTGTAAATTGATTAAGTCCTTGTATGGATTGAAACAAGCTTCGAGACCTTGGTACATTAAGATTGATAATCACCTCTTGCAGCATGGTTTCAAGAGAAGTCCCTTAGATGCCAATCTCTATTTCAAGAAAGTTGGTTCTGAAATAGTGATACTTGTGCTATATGTTGATGATCTGATCATCACTGGTAGTTCAGAAGAGATGATAGAAGCGGTGAAGGGTGACTTGAAGAAGTCATTTGAAATGACAGATCTAGGACTTCTACATTATTGTCTTGGCTTGGAAGTTGTGCAAAAAAAGAACCACATCAGGGTCACACAAATGAAATATGCCAAGGCACTAATTGAAAAATATCACATGACAGATTGAAAACCCAAAACAACTCCAATGGAAACAGGGTTACAACTATCTCGATATGACAAATTTTCTCAGGTAGATGAAACTCTCTATCGGCTGTTGATTGGGAGTCTTATAATATCAGCTTTGTTGTGAACTATCTTTCGAGGTTCATGCAGAAACCTAAGGTCAGTCATTGGAAGGCAGTGAAGCGAGTTTTATAGTAATCATTGTAGATGAAACTCTCTATCGGCTGTTGATTGGGAGTCTTATATATCTGACCAATACCAGGCAGGATATCAGCTTTGTTGTGAACTATCTTTCGAGGTTCATGCAGAAACCTAAGGTCAGTCATTGGAAGGCAGTGAAGCGAGTTTTACAGTGTCTGTGGCTCAATAAAATATGGTTGTAGAAATGAAATTTCACATGCTCACAAACAGTTCCATTTCCACTTAATAGTTCTACAAATCTGCAATCATTGTAGTATAGTAATAATAATGCACAAAAAACCTGCAACAGCACTAATAACAACAATAATGACAGAATTAGCAGCAACAATGGTAGATAACAGTAAATACAGTAGTTTTATATTAACAATGGCATTTATGATACAACATTACAGTTTCAGCATTACAATATGCACTCTGCAAACCCTAGGTTGAATATCCTTCATGGCTGCATACCAAACTAGACTGCATTAATACATCAATTTGCATGATTGCCTTCAATGCCTGAACATCTATGAGTCACTTCCATGAGAGAACAACTTGAATGAATGAGGGGAGGGCTTATTTATACACCCACAGAGTAGTTATCCTCCAACTACCTTATTACTTCCCTCAAATTACATTTTATATGCATTTACTCTTTGCATTACATTGACATTTCCCACTGCAGGAGAAAATAATAATTTAGCTGACTTACATGACTTAATATGACTTTATTCTTATGTACAATACTAAATTGCACTTTACAACATAATAGTTAAATATATGCACGCACATTTTGTTAAACACTTTGTGTACATTTACAAAATAACACATAATACCAAAACTGATTCAACAAATAAGGACATCAATTTGCCTATCTACATCTATCCCCTCTAAACTGGTCGTTGTCCTCAACGACACGAGCTAAACACTGGGAATAGAAGTACTGAACAATGTAACAAAATTTCTTGTCACGCTCCTTCCTCTTTCTCCTGTTCCATACATCTTTGGCAATAGACTTCACTTGAGACTGCTCGCAACACCTTATTCTCTGATTGTGCACTCCCCTTGCTGCAAGCATGTGTAACATCAACATGATCAACATTCTCTGAATAGGCACTTCACTTTGAGCAGTTAGCCATATTATCAGCATGAGCAATGCCATCAACATCATGAACATGACAGGTAACGCCCGCCGCCATCTGTGTCGGGGGTCAAGGGGGCAGGAGTCCCCTTGCAAGGTCAAGGGGCAGCTCATCATCCTCTGACAGACATCTCCCTTGTCGGATTGAACTTCTGACGACAACTCCTCTGACTGCACTGCCTCAGACGTCTAACATTTTTTATGACAATCCCTGACGGCTTAGTCTCTGACGAATTAGGCCAGACGGATTGAGTAGTCTGACGGGTACAATGTCTAGACGTCTAGGACAACGGGTTAGATGGATAGACATCTCGGACGGGTTGCACACAGGTAGACGTCGCATACGGATTGCCACAGGTCCAGACGGGTCAGTGTGGACGTCGCAGACATATGAGCTAGACATCTGGATGGGTTGCTAGACGTCTGGGTCAGACGGCCAAACGTCTGACGGTTAGACGGACGAGTCAAACGGACAGACGTCTGGGATGGATGGCCAGACATCTAGGACGAACGGCCAGACGTCTAGGTCATACGGCCAGACGTCTGGGATGAACGGCCAGATGTCTAACGACTAGACGTTTGGGACTAACGGATGGACATTTGTATGATTAGACAGACGACCAGATAGAAGGCTAGACGTCTAAACAAGTAGACTTCCTCAGACGGGTACTTGCTAGATGGTAGGTTTCAGACGTGTAGCCTCCAAACGGCTCTTTTTCAAACGGCTCTTTCTCAGACGTCGGCACCTCAGACGACTCTTGCTCAGACGGCTGCACCTCAGACGTCTCCTTCTCATATGGTTGCACCTCATATGGCTCCTGTGTCGCCATATGGTTGTATTCTCTAGTCGTCTGAGTCTCATTCATCGGTGAGGTTTTTGCATCACGTTCCCAAGTTAAGGCATACTCCAAAGCCTCTTGGTATGATCTTGGAGAAAATGTCTTCATCTTCCTTTCATACACAGGGAGAAGTCCATCTATGAACCACATACTCTTTGATTCTTCTGAGTGGTCTTTCTCCACATAGTCAAACAACCTACTAAACCTTCGATTGTAATAACGAACAGGCTCCTTCTCTCCTTGCATGCTATAATTTTCATTAGTATCATATGATCAAAATTCTTCCACAAATGCATCATGTAACTCTTCCCATGTCTGGAACTTATCTTGCGGTAAGTATATATACCAGCCCATTGCAAATTCTCGAAACGTTGCAAGAAACCACCTCCTCCAATCTCCTTCATTGTTTTTCCCAATCACTTTCCACTCCATGTGGCAAATTCTCCAATGCCTAATTGGGTCTTCCTTCCCTTCTCCTGTGAAAAGTGGACACTTAAATAAGGCTTCGATGGCTACGTTATCCATTGGTGGGGTTCCTGCTATGCTACTCCTCGTTGGATGTTTTTAGTCTAGGTACCTTATTCTCACCAAACAGTCTTCTCCTATCTTCTTGTGCATCCTTACTCCGCGACCTCCTTCGTTGGAATGTTGGTTGTGGCCCTGGTCTTCCTTCCTGAGACCTCGCGCATTGTTGCTCTGGTGCCTGACTCCCGTCCTTTGCACTCCTTTGCAACCTTCCTGCCGCTTGTTCAGGTGTTACCATCCACTCACCATATCCTTGCACAGTTTCTACATCAACGTCCTCCCTTACGTCAATGATTTCCTTAACTCTTTGTGATCCTTGTACCCCTTCTTCCATTCTTATCAACAATGTTTCCCTCTTTTTTCCTCTGTTCTTAGACTCTTGTCTTCCAAACAACTGACTGGTCTACCTATTCTACTATCGCAGACGGCTGGACTGCAGACGTCCAGACTGCAGACGACTGGACTGCTTTTGCAAACGTCTAAACTGCAAACGTCTAGACTACTTCTGCAGACGTCTAGACTGCTTCTGCAAACATCCAGACTGCAGACGCCCAAACTGGTGCTGCAGACGTCTACAAATCTGCAATTTGCAAAATTTTCACTTGCATTTTTGCATTCATTTGGCGTGCACGTCCCTTTTGACAACCCTTCATCTACATCACCAAAAAAACAAAAAATCTGGTGCATCTTCACCTACGTCTTTGGTTGCACTCCATTGTTTTCGTTGTGCATCTCTCCAAGGGTTTTACTTCTCAGAACTCCATGTCACCAATATTGAACCCAACTTCGATCAAGCAACGGTGCCAAATGTAGAAATGAAATTTCACATGCTCACAAACAGTTCCATTTCCACTTAATAGTTCTACAGATCTGCAATCATTGTAGTATAGCAATAATAATGCACATAAAACCTGCAACAACACTAATAACAGCAGCAATGACAGAAATAGCAGCAACAATGGTAGATAACAGTAAATACAGCAGTTTTATATTAACAATGGCATTTATGATACAACATTACAGTTTCAGCATTACAATATGCACTCTGCAAACCCTAGGCTGAATATCCTTCATGGCTGCATACCAGACTAGACTGCATTAATACATCAACCTGCATGACTGCCTTCAATGCTTGAACATCTATGAGCCACTTCCATGGAAGAACAACTTGAATGAATGAGGGGAGGGCTTATTTATACACCCACAAAGTAGTTATCCTCCAACTACCTTATAACTTCCCTCAAATTACATTTCATATGCATTTACTCTTTGCATTACATTGACATTTCCCACTACAGGACAAAATAGTCATTTAGCCGACTCACATGACTTAATATGACTTTATTCTTACATACAATTTTAAGTTGCACTTTACAACATAATAATTATAAATATATACACGCACATTTCGTTAAACACTTTGCGTACATTTACAAAATAACACAATACCAAAACTGATTCAGCAAATAAGGACATCAATTTGCCTGTCTACAATGGCCTAGAATACAGGAAGAATAACATGTTCTTCTTGCAAGGATATACGGACTCAGATTATGTTGGATCTGTAGATGACAAAAAATCAACGTCAGGATACATATTTCATCTTGGATCTAGACCTGTCTCTTGGCACAGCAAGAAGCAAGTTGTTGCACTTTCGTCTACAGAGGCAGAATATCGTGCCGCACGAGGAGCAGCGTGTGAAGCAATATGGTTATGTCGCATTATTTCAAGTATGGGTCTTTCGAAGAATCTTCCAATACACTTGAATCGCGATAACCAAGGAATTTTGAAACTAGTCAAGAATCCAATGTTCCATGAACGAACAAAGGATATTGACACTCAATGTCACTTTATTCGAGATGAAGTTCCAAAGCACAAGATTCAACTCCAATACATTCCCACCGATAAACAGGTCGCAGACATTTTTACAAAGGCACTTGCACGTGTCAAATTTGAGTTGTTTCGCAACTCTCTATGTACTTCAAATAATGTAATAAAGGGGGATGTTAGGCTATACGCTATAGGCTATAGTTTATTACATTATTTTAATTAGATTTATTAATGCACATTTGTTTCTAGAAGCTAACGTGCAGTATATTTTCATTTGGACTAATCAGGGGCTGGGTAGATTTTGTTTGCTATTTGCTTCCTGTTTGTTACTGGCTAATCTGGGCCAGTTCACTGTATAAATTCATCACTAACTCGTCCCTTTATCAGGGTTTAAAGAACAGGTACTTTCATGCTTTTTTTTTGCTGGGAATCAACCTTGTGACAGTCATTTGGGAGGGTGGATGCTCTTTTTCCAACTTATCTCTTTAGAATAGAAAAGAAACCATTCGCTGTCAAGCATCAACCATAAAATTCAGGTGCACAGTGAACAGACTAATTGGTTAATGATATAAAAAGAAGATCGAATTGTCCTCACATTTCCTTGATTTCAGAAGAGATAAATAAAACACATACTATTAATGATATAGGACAGATAATAAGAAGCACAATAACTTTCTTGACAAGCTTCTAATGCTTTTGAAAATCCTTTAGTTCTGATAATACGGAATGCAATAATTCTTGATGAACTTCTTCTCCTTTTAAAATACATTTAGTTCTTTTTGCAACATCTCAAGATACGTTGGTTTTGCAAGTTCTTGTTTCCAATTTGCCATATTCTATTACACATTTGGAATCTGCATATGTTTTTCCCCTCTTAAATAAGCAGACACGTGACATTACTTGAACAATAATTTTTTTTCTTTATAGTGGAAAAAAATATTATACTGATTTAAATTGTAGCAAGTTAAAACATAAATAAACCTAAATTATATTAATTTGATGCCTCTACATTAAACCTCAGGACCAGTAGCAAATAAACTGATCAGACCTCGAAATACTTGTGCAGAAAGCTGGTGTGCAGGAAAAAGTTCCCCATCCACATTCCATATACTCTCTTCACCATGAGATACAAAGGTGAACGCTGATGTCTGTCACCAAAAGAATAGAACAAACTGTAAAATTGGCATTTTTAGGCAAAGTTGAAACCAGATGAAAATACTATAAAAGCTAATCAATAATGCTCAAGATATAAAGAACAGCAGTGCCGGCCTACTTTATGGTGCTCAACAAATTTGAAGTCTAGAGGATCTGCACCCTTCCTGGTAAGTTGCAAAAGATGCCTGCACAAACTCATCAAAATTGTAGGTATAGATTATGTTTAATGGTATCAAGCTTTTATCTATTTACAATTCTATCAAAATCAACATATTTTAAAAATTTTACATAACTACACAATGCCATCAACCTCAAAAGTTAATTGAATATAAGGAAGCAGTGTATCACATTTTTTATAACAGTTCAATCATGGTAAGCAATTACGTTAACATGACAAGTAATCAATGTCCCAGACCCCTTATCACATCCTTTTACAGTTATAACAACAACAAGAATAATCTTTTCTTTGTGAAATGAATATGACTATTTCCATAGAATATAAGTTTAGTCCAAACCCTATGCAGGACGTTGAAGTCTACCAAAGTGGTGGTTGCTTCAACTTTTATAAGTTTGAAATCCCTACCTTCACTAGAGAATGTGTCCATTTGCCATACTGGTCCCCAAAAACCTTGATCCAGGATATGGTTGTCCATTGTTTTTCACATTTAAGGCTATCACTTTAAATTTTAGCATTCCTGGTCCACCATGATCTCTACACAGTTTTTTTTCTTAAAATACAGCAAGACTGAAAAACATAGTCAAGAACAGAAACTTGATGAATGTAAGAACAGTGAGCTTCTTCCACTGAATAATGGAATTGTAATTGCTCCCAGACACCTTATAATAGCATAGCAGTCTTTCTCAGGTAACCTCCAAAAGCATAAAGCTGAAATGCTTAAAAGAGGCTCATAAAGGCTGTCTCCCACTCAAATAATTGACAGATTGACTTTATACATGCCTATATTACATGGCCAATGCATTAGTAGAACTTTCTCCCACAACATGCTTTAAAAATGCCTCCTTTTCGTTTTAGGATAGATTTTCTTATAAGCTAACCTATAGTTGTAGAGGACTCCTCTTCCTAGTACCTACTCATTTCTTGCTCATAGGGGTTTGTGGACCTTGATTCGCCCCTTTGAAAGTATTCCAGCTGAGGAAGGGCACCCACAGTAGGTACAGCATGAGGGTGACATGCTCCTGCAAGGAAGACACAACTACAAAAAATTCTGGAATGGCTCTGCAACCATAGCTCATATTGTAGATGCCCACAAATGGCCTGGGCTGGGCAGCACTGTTCCAGCATTGTTTATCTCCCAAAGGTGGCTGACCAATTAGTCAATAATTTGCATCCTTGACATTGAAGGACTAATGGTCTAGTGTTAATGGGGAAGCCCTACTGGAAGGCAAGTAGAACCTACATAATCTGCAATGTCAATGTGGTGCAGCCCACTCAATGAGGAAGCACACTCATGGTCACTACAGCCTGCCCTGGGCATGGCATGATTTTATCAGGAAGACATTCCTTGTGAGTAGTAGGAGTGCTGAAGAGCTCTCTAAGGTTTAAGGTCTTATGTCCTCACTCCCATGTAAACATGTAGAGTCATAGATCCTCTTAGAAGGCAATTGCAATCCAAAAATAACAAGCCCACACGCATATAACACCATTCAACAATCTGTTCATTCTTGTAACAACCAAATAGGGAGGTCCAATGTTCTAGAATCTCCAGCAAATTTTGTAAGGACCAAGCCCTGTAGGAACTTTGACTCAGGTTTTCATGCAATATATTTCAAGACCTTTGTTCCTATGCTTCAACTAGTATATTTGCTTATCTCTTGGTCCATAAAAAAATACTTCTCAAAATACCTTATTATTTTTCTAATGCTGTCTGGGTCTACTCGACATTCTGGCCTACAAATGGCAGTACCAAAACCCTATGAAAATCAACAGCATCATAAAAGACTACCACCTGAGTTCCTTCACTATCAAGTTAGACTTGCCTATATCAAGGTTTTGGTTCTTTACTGTATCTGCAGTACGCCTTTAAAATGGATACCAATCAAAAAGGGGCACAACCAAGACAGGACAAACCAACCTTGCACACAAAAGTCTTGAACACGATATCTAATTTATACTGCCACTGTTGTTGACACACAGCTATGTTTGGCATATCCTAAGTCAAGTCTTCAATCAAATTTACTTTTTCCAAATCCTTCATTTTCATAGCACACTTCATGATTTTGTCCTCTAAGGCTTTGTCAAGCATGTTATCACACAGTTCTCCTACCATCTGACCTTAAGCAATCTGGTTGTCTAATTCCTTAGTCGATCTTGAAAGTACTACTTCAGTTTAAACTATCTTGAAAATAGTAGTGAACAATACCTCAACTTCCTCGTATTCTTGTTGTGTGTCACTCGTGAGCAACTGTTTCATCCTATATATAGTATTACAGCATGCATTACCTTCATCATCTGAAAAAGGATCTTGCATCTTGCCTCATTTGACATAAAACGCAAGAGTTTCTTGCCGCTACATGTTGTGAGCTTCTAGACACTCTTCATCACTCTCCCAAAGGCTTTTGGTGCGCTCTTCTTCCCAGAAAGCCCCATCCCATGTGCATCAATGACAAATCCTGTGTCTCCCAAGCTAATTCCCTATATGATATCCCAGGACAGCCCATCATTCATATCTCCCCCCCCGTGCCCCCAACCCCCAACATCATGTCACCTCTTCTCTTCAAGGGGCATCAAAAGAGCTATACATAAATTAAGCATAGCAAGGCTGTTGATTTTGAGGTATGAAGCTCTTGGCTTTCCCATTGCAGAATTATTCAATGAGGTTATTTATTCCGGGTTCCTTGCCTCCTGGTCACAGCATATTATCCACCCCATCCACAAATTTGGGGACTATTCAGATCCAAATAAGTTATAACTACAAGACTATCATGATTGGGCACGCATTTGCTAAACTTTATGCAACAATTTTGAATACCAAACTCTTAGAACGGTTGGATCAGGGCAAGGTTGGAGTGAGAGGGGAGGCTGGTTTTAGAAGGGATCATCACACTACTATCGTGTTTTCACTCTCAGGGCTATTATCGAGGAGGCTTGCCAATGGTCTTCTGAAGTATTCTGTTGTTTTGTGGATTTTAGAAAGGTCTTTGACACCGTTCCTAGGCATCTTTTATTTCAAAGACTACATGACATTGGCATCTCGGAGCTCTTTATCACTGCCATCAAGAGACTATATGAGGCAATTGTTGGTCGTTTTTGGACAACTTTTGGTTTCTCAAAGGATGTTCAAAGCACCATTGGCATAAAACATGGCTGTCCCCTTTTTCCTTCACTCTTTGGGATCTACGATTATGAGAACGAAGAATTTATTCATTTAGACTCACATGTTGACAATGATTTCCTTCTATATCATGTCTTGATAGCTATATTGCTTTTTGCAGATGATTTTGTTCTAACTGCTCATATTCCTAAGGGCCTGCAAAGACAATTGAATGCTCTTGCTCACTTTTGCAACTTAAAACAGCTAGCAGTCAATCTTAGAATGACTTAGGTGATGATCTTCAACACATCAAAGTGTACCATAAGTTTCAGTTCTAGAAGAACAAGTTGATTGAGATCACCACTGCTTACACCTACTTGGTGGTTCAGTTTACAGATCCTTCCCTTAATCTTTGACCAGCTTCACAATCACGTATTTGCAAATGGTACTCATCTCTCAATCTTGGAACGCCAATGTTTCTAGCAGCACTTCCAAGACATACCTACAAAGACACCTTTTTTATTGCATCATCAAACCCACAATCCTTTATAGATTTGAGATCTAGAGTCCAAATCTAGGATGTGTTGATTGGGCTTGCATTATGAATGTCCAGACTATTTTGCTTCAACGATTTATCCAATGTAAAAGAACAATTCTCCAATGTAATGTTCAGGCTGAGTTTAGCATTCATCCTCTTCGTCTTGAGCGCATCTATAGAATTATTTTTCAGCTTTATCGCCTTAGATCCATGGGTTACTACACCTCAAGCCGAAAGAGAGACCCATATTTGGCACTTTGCACCTCATAATACATTACCTCTAGGGGTTCTTTTGGTCCTCATCGTGGATGGTACTCAAAAATTATTTCTCGTCTCCAATCAGTTGGCATCTCCATAGATCAATTACCTCCTTTCAAATAGTCCTTAGATGCTCCTCCCCGCGTTCTTCCTAATAAGAGGGTAATTAATAAAGCAGACAGAGATAATGTTTATCAACAATATATACCAATCACTTGGGTCAATCCATCTCAACCTCTTAGTCCTAAGTTGGCCTTCTACAGTAAGCATTTCATGAGGATTAAGAATGGCATTATTACTTGTCCTAATTATGTCAAGCAACATTGGACACACAACCTTAGGATTCCTTTTGGTCAACTAAAAGTATGCTCACATCAGTTGCGGATGGAGACGACCACCATATTCCTCAAGAGGATAAAGTATGTTGTTTTTGCTCTATTCGAGAGGTGGAGACTGAAGAACATTTTATCTTCAGGTGTCCCGTTTATTATGAGATTCGAAGGAGGTACTAGTGCTTGTACAGAGACTCAAGTGCATCACTTGCCACTTTTTTCAGTTATCCTGACCAAAGATGCTTTGCTCTTTACCTCAAGGAAGCTTTGACTCTTCAACGTCCATTATTACAGGGGAGACAGACTACTACTCAACTAATCACCTCATTCTGTCACCCTCTCTTTGCAATCAAGAGCAATAAGCGCTCATTGGAATCTACAACTATCCAAATTATTAATGACAGATATACGCCCTTGTCTACATATAAGAGTGGTTACTAGGGTTTCGGTTCTTTCTTGTTTATGACAGGACAAGACTACAGTTCTTCGGCATTGGGTTTTGGCCACCCCTCACATACCGAGGAGTTGTAGACAGATGTAGCTTACTAGTTTCTTGTCCTCTTCTATTGGTTCCACGACCATGGATGCTAGAAGAGTCTTCAAGGATCGAACTCCATGTCCTCCCAGGAATATCCAACTAGGCCCTCTTAGTCTTAGCCATTCTCCTCGGAGCAATATTAGATCCTGTGTTGGTCCTTTTGGGATGGTAACGAGAATGACTATGCTTCTGCTTTACTTCCCACTATAGATTAATATTGGTTCTTGGATCCATTGGAGCTCCTTTCTATCTTAATTGTACCTCGACTTCTAGATATCTCTTAATCATTTCTTTTAAGATGTTTTGGTTTATCCATTTTGGGTAACCCTAGATTCTTTACTCTAGTTTAGCTTATTTTTGTAGTACTTTGTGGTTACCTGTTGGTTACGAATCTGCCACTAGGATAGGATTTTAATCTTATTGCGCCCTAGATTCGCCCAGCAGATTGAAAGGCCGGAAGGAAGGGATGCCTTCCGTGCCAATCTCCGGAGAAGGCCGGCTCCTATGTTTTCTTAGTTGGGGGTTTTAGCTCAGAGTGCAGGAAAGAAATTATAAAATGCAGAAAGAAACATAAATATGCTTGTTTCGGGTGGGGAAGATAAGCAGCACAACAACTAACCAATCACTATTACCAACAACAATCAAAACAATGTATGCAGCAGAAACTATTAGTGTTATTCTATCCTATGTATCCTTTACTTTAGTATTCCAGATATACTCAACTACCAATACTGATATCCAGAAGTGCAGAATAGCAGTAATCAGAAATATAAGCAACATGAGGCAGAAATACTTAATAAAGGCAGCATACAAGACAAAGACAGCTAATAGAGCCAAATATACTTTGCATTCAAAAGCAAGTGCACAGCTACAAAAGTTCCTTAGCAATATATCCCCCTTCCACCCTTGTACAATGAAATGAGGCTGCTATTTATAGCAGAATAAACCCCCCGATTACATTTTGGGCACAAAATCCCAGACCTGACAAAAGCTGACAAAAGCGGCGAAAAGCGGCTGATGTTTGACCTCTGCGGGCAAGGAGTGTACTTGCAGCAAGGTCCACCTAGAAACGTAGCAGCTCCGTGGCAATCCGGTAGGTGAGAAGTCGAGTCCGGTTAAATGGTGGTAGGTGCGGCACGATCTGGCACTTCACGCTCATCTACTCTGTACCCGGGTGGCACACCTTCTGTCACATCTTGACTCTTATCCCGAGACTGCACACTTGTCGGCATCTGAAACTGCTGATGAAAGAGGGGGAAGAATCAAACTTAGAAGCTTATCCATTGTCTTCTTATCCCGCCCGACAGCGCACAAAAACGAAGCGCAGTCGAGCGGCGCAACGCAGTCGGGCGGACCTCCATGCCTTAGAAACATTCCAATGCCTTCTTCCTTCTCCGCCCAAGTGCGCACCAAGACAGGCGCGCAGTCGGACGGCGCAGCGCAGTCGGACGGAGTCCGACACTTAGAATATTTTTCTGTCTTTTCGACAGGCATCCTCCCGATGGCGCACAAATAGATGAGCGCCGCCCGACTTCGCTGCGAAGTCGGACGGGCTCAACACTTAGAAAAATTTTTATGACTCTTCAATATGGCTTCCCAAGTGCGCACAAACATATGAGCGCCGCCCGACTTCGCTGCGAAGTCGGGCGGCCCCGATACTTAGAATATTTTGGGCTGTCTTCTCACATTGACCGCCAAGGTGCGCACCAAACCCCGGGCGCCGTCCGACTTCGCTAGTCGGGCGGCCCCAGTACTTAGCCAATTTTTGGCTTTTTCTCCATAAGACCGCCTAGGTGCGCAAAGATCATGAGCGCCGCCCAGCTCGCTAGCGCAATGGGAGGACTCCATACTTAGACAAATTTTTAGGCAAATTTTCCCACTTGCAAAAACACTGAGAAATATGAAATGAAAGATGGGGAAATGAAATCTGACAACTGAAGGGCAGAAAGGACATGGAGAAGAATGGGAAAGAAGAAAGAGGGGAGGTAAAGCAACAAACTTACAAAATTTTCAAAATTTGGCACCCCGTGCAAAATGTGGCAACATTCCTGGCGGCTCGTGGGGTATCGAGCTCGCCTCGATGCAAGGAACCTAGCCTTTATCCTTTGGGCACAGAGTCCCTCCCGGACCCTGCATCCCTCTGCTGCTGCTGCTCTTGGTCGCTCTCAGCAGTCTCCTCTCCCGAATCTTCTTCTTCTTCACCCTCTGAGCCTGACTGCTCGGCGTCCTTGTCTTCCTCCTGTACAGCAGGCTCGACCCGCTCACGGACGTGCTCATAAGCAGTCTTAGCCTGAGCCCAGGCTGCTTCTTGGAAGGGCTCTAAGTCGCTGATATCCTTCAACGCTTTTCTGAATGCCGCAACCTTGTGCACGTCAATGGTGTGGTACCTTTCTCCGACTTCGTGGAGGCAGGCGTTGATTTTGCAGAGCTTGGACACCATCTGGGTTACCTGTGCCTCCTGCACTGGATCAGTCCAGCCATCAATCTCAGAAGTATCTGCCTCATATGCTTGCCAGTTCTGCTTGACTTGCTCCAGAGGCAGAAATTCCTCATCTTTTACAAAGCTCGGGAATCCGAGCGTTGAAAGGGAGTCAAAAGGGACCAGGCAGATGTTCTTCTCATGGATCAATGCATCTAGCATCTTCCTGGCAGCCCTGATCTTTTCAGATTTTTCAAAATAATTTTGCAAGGTTATCCTTGCATCGGCCCAGTCTAGGGCAATCTGTGACATAGGTGGGAATTGGAAGCCCTTGCGCTCATATTCTTCAAGTTTTATTGCCAAGTCCAGCCATTGCCGTGCTTGACGTTCGGCTTCCTCTACCGCAGGCTTTCCCTCGGCAGAAACTTCTTGTATCCTGGAGATGAAATTGAGGACGGGTAGTGACCTGGCAACATTAGTCCTGCAACCCTTCAGCAGGCCGGCTCTCATCTCTTTGATCCTGTCCTTGGAGAAAGCAGCAGCCTGCGATGCCTTCTCTTCTAGCAGCGCCTGAGTCTGCTGAAGCTGATTTTGCAATTGAGCAACATGGATCAGTGCTGCCTTTTTATCTTCTGTTAATTGATCAGCCACCGCCTTTTGATCCGTCGTCGCCTGCTGAGAGGCTGCAAGCTGATCCTTCAACTTCTTTACCTCTCCTTGAGCGGACTCCAGCTGAACCAGTGCCTTGGCCAGATCTTCCTCAAGCTGCCTCTTATCGTTCTGGAGCTCGTACAACTGCTGCTTGGCCTCAAGGCGCTTGACCAGAAGGTTGTCAGCCTTTCTGCGGATTCCGCCTATCTCATATTCCTCATTTATGTCATCAAAGCTCTTGTCCTTGGAGTGGTACTCGTAGTCTTCTTCTGTCATCTCCTGGATGGGCTTTTTGACTTTAGGCACTATTTTTTCTGTCCGGAGCACCCTTTTCTCCAGGTCGTATTTGACGCGCTTCTCAGGCATGGCGATTTCTTCCGCCCTCCTCTTTCTGACCTTCTGAAGAAAAGCAACAGAGCCCTGGGCGGCTTTTGCGGCTAGGGGCTGGTCATCAGTAATTTGCAGCTGTTTTTCGACCAGCTCCAGCTCTGCGAGCATGGGGTATGCCGAGACCAAATCCTGCTGCGGCATTTTTCCTGAAAATAATGAGGTGGGCGTTGCGCCAGAAGATACGGCCGCTCTTGAGGGCGACTGGGACTGAGGGGAAGTGGGCGACTGTTGAGGAGGCGGATGTGGGATTTGGAGGGCAGCGGCGGCAGGTGAGCGGCGTGGGGATAGGGAACCTTCCTCGGTGCTAGCCGTAGGGGACAGACCTAGGGTTTGGCCCAGGGTCTGAAAAACGTTAGGGTTTTGGGCGTAGCGGCCAAAGGACTGTGGACTATGCTGGGGCTGCGTGAAAGGAGACGGGGATGAAGCAGCCAGAATATGCCCGGATGTGGAAGATGAGGGCGTAACAGAAGGGGTTGTTAGGGTTTGTTGCAAAGGAGGAGAGGGCGTACCTGCGAGCTCCGCCTGAGCTGGCGTTCGAATGACTCCTGCAACCCAGGTGTTTGCTTCCCTCTGAGGGCTGTCCTCAATGGAGATTATGTTACTTGCAACACGCCTGATCGTGGAGCCGTCACTGTCTGTTGCACAACCTCCTTCTTGTGCCGCCTTTCTTTGGTCTTTTCGGACCTTTTCCTCTTTTTTCCCTTAGGCGCGGCAGTTTGCTCGGGGGGAGCGGAGGCGGTTGACGCGTCAGGGGCCGGGGCTCCCAAAGTAAACTCGTATTCAGGCTTTGTTGGGTCTGCGCCCCTTGTTTCTGCCTCACTGGTTGATTTCTCGAGCTCCCTCTCCGACTGAGACGACTTTTCAGGCGCTGAGGACAACATTGGGTCCACCCTCTTGCCTTTTGACGCTTTGCTGCTGGACGTCCCTCGTACAATTAAATGTTGAGGTGGAGGCTTTCTTTTATACCTTTTTGGGGCGCCTTGGGGGACGATACCACGGAACACGAGCGGCTGCCACTTGTCGAAGTATTTATCATATAAGACGGAAAACTCGTCATCAACGGACGTCTTTTTCTCTGATTTCTCGTGCCGCGTACGACACCTCATTATCCAACATTCCATGATTTTGTCTTTTGCCCAGCCAAGCGGCGCCACCTTCGCGAGCAGTTTTCTGAAGCCAGCTGATCCCACTTTGTGATCCTCATTGTGCTCGGGATCGTAGTCTGCTTCTACACAGTAAAAATCCTGCCATGGTGGCCACGACTGCATCTGCTCAATGTGCCATTCTAGATCCATTCCCGCCTTATTACCCCTCTCTGACATGATCTCCTTCCGTGGGCAAATGTGCACGAACTTTCCCCTTACCCCGATCGGGTCATACTTCCAACGTTGCGGCAACTGCACCAGGCCAAGGCTGAGGAGGGTTTGTTCTAGATATACATGCTGCCCAACCTCGTGAACCTCAACGTCTCCCCAGGTGAAAGGATAGTTGAAGATGGGGCTTTTCTTCTTCCCATGGTCGTACTCTTCTTCAACGCAATCCATTTGCCGCGCTGCCTCGAGGCCAAAGTGATATTCTGTACAGAAATATGGCAGCAGAAATGGTTTTCCTTTAAATCCGAAAACCCTAATGACGACGCCCTGAGTCAACCGGAAAGTATCCCCAAATTTGCTCTTTACCAGGTGCTTCGTCATAAAATAAGGAGGGCGATGCGCCCGGCCATTGAAGAGAGCCAGGGTAATGCCCAAAAATTTGAAATTGAAGTCGTAATACGACTCCTTTCTGTACAACAGGTCCGTCCATTCATACACTGGCAGCGGCGCGCCCTTCTCATCCACCTTCCGAACTTCAACGGTCTTCATCCTGTAGTGCATGTGATATAGGCACAACCATACGAGAAATGAACAGTGCCTGAATTCTGTTGTCTGCTTCTGCTGCAACTTCACAAGATTGGAATGGATGGCGTAGGCCACCCAGTCTGCCCAGTCAAAATAAATTGGGCGCCTCCCCCTTTTCAGGGCACTAGAGTCGTAGAACTCTCCATGCAGAATGCATTCGGCGAGGGCCAGCTGGTAGGGGTGCACCACCTCGTCAGTGTCGCAGCCTAGAACCCAGGCAAGTATGGTGTATATGTATTGGCTTTTGAACTGTGCCAAGGGTATCGGGCGCGACGGCCACCTTGAAGCTGGCAGTGGATGCTTTAGCTCTGAATTGAGGAAATCCCTCATCCACTTGGATTCGCCACCCCTAGCTGCCTGTTCGTCCAGGTTGATCTTCCTGAGTATGCCATTAGGGTCTGGCTCGATCCCTGGCGCGAAAGCTGGCTGGACGCTCTCCTTGAAGAGGGTAAACAACACTCTTCCCTGGCAGTCGCAGACCTGTCGGGTGGCCGGTTTGTAATATACTACGATCGACTCAACCAGCTCCGGGCAGTGGTGGACAGGAGGGCACAAGAACCAGTAAAGGTTCGACTTATAGACAACGCCGAAATGGTGTGAGGGCGAAACCTTATCGGACCAATCTTTTACGTAAACCCGCAGCTCTGTGAGGCTAATTGAATAATTGTCGTCTCGGTACTCGGCTAGGCGGTCTACGGGCGGCGGGGGAGGACCTTGCCTCCTGGCGCTTCTCGCCCTGGTTTTTCCCTTTTTCTCCTTCGGCGCTTCGCTTCCATGAGCGCTCGAGACAGTCTGCTCCTTGGATTCTTCTTCTGACGAGCTAGACTCCGCCTGCATAGGCGCTTTCCCTTTTGCTGCGCTCGGTTTCTCACTCATGGCGCTGAGAGTTACCAGAATTCACAGCTGAAACTTAGCAAAATTCGCAATTTCTCCTCTTTCACAGCGCAGCTCGAATTTCTTCAGCAACACTGATATTACTGAGTAAGTAAAATGCCTTTTCTACAAATGGGTAAAAGCAGCATTAATGGCGTCCGGCGAATTTAAAGTTTGTTGCTTGAAGTGGGTGAGTAGCGCCGTTATTCCTCGGCGGCCGCGCGTGGGATCCCCTGTTGGAAAGCGCAAACTGTACATCATTGGGCCCGGGTGCGCTTTTTCATTTATGAAACCCGCTTCGAAAATTGCGCAATCATTCCTTAAACTTTTCAAAACTCGTGCCTTTAATGACGTCATTGCCGCCAACTGGGCACACGCTTCGAAGCATTTGACTCGACAAGCGTGCTGGGAAACCCTAGGTAAAACTTGTGATTTCTTTTATCTCCCCGACCAAGTGCGCCCAAAAAATGGGCGCCGTCCGACTTCGCACTATGAAACCCGCGCCTTTGGGAGGACGACACTTAGAAAAATTTCCAAATTATCACATGCCCCTGAGACGCGCCCGCCGGAGTGCGCAAATTTTAGTGTGCGCCGTCGGGCAGCGCGAGGAAAAATCGCGAAGTCGGGCGGGACACTTAGAAAAATTTTACACTTTTTTGCTTGTCCCCGTCCGCTGGCGCATTAAACAGGGCGCGCCGTCCGACTTCGCTGCGAAGTCGGGCGGCTTCCCAACACTTAGAAAATTTTTGACCTTTTTTCCCTTGCTTGCTGTGGCCCTGGAACCTCCCGACGTCGCAAAAATTTGAGGGCGACGCCCGACTTCGGGGCAATTTTCTGCGCCTTCGGACGACATTCCCTGCCTTAGTCATTTTTTCGAACTGCCATGCACCCTTTTCCAAAACACTCGGCTCTTTTTTCCGGATTAAAGCAGGAAACTAACTGAACTGAAAGCAATATTTACATTCAGAAAAATAAATTGACACAACGGAAAACAAAATATGTACAAGGGAAAACCTTTGACAACTTTCAGTGGTAGTAGGCTTTCAGATGAAAGCCGTTAACAGGTATCGGGAGGGTCTGGCCCTCCATGTCTCTTAGCACAAACGCGTTGAACTGGTTCACTCGGACGACTTGGAAGGGGCCGTCCCAGAAGGCATCAAACTTGTCATGATTGCCTGGTTTGGCCTTGTATGAGTCCCATTTCAGCACTAAGTCCCCGATCTTGAAGACTCGGGCAGTGGTTCCCTTTGAAAACCAGCTCTGCGTTTTCTCAGCATGCTTGGTAAAGGCCTGATACGCCTTCTCTCTTTCCTCCTCCAGTTGCAACAACTGAGCCAATCGGGCATCAACAGGGTCTTTGACGCCTTTCTCATCTTCTAACAGCCAAAGTGCGGGCATCTCAATGTGTGTGGGCAAGACAACCTCTTTGCCGTACACGAGTGCATATGGCGACGTCTTGATGGACTTCTTGAAAGAGATACGGTCCGCCCATAGCGCTCGATCCAGAAGCAGATGCCACGATCTTTTGTTCCTTTCCACCGTCTTCTTTATAATCTTCAAAAGATTCTTGTTGGTGGACTCGGCTAGGCCGTTCCCCTACGGATAGTAGTTCGAAGACATTTTGTGGTAAATGTCGTACTTGTTGGTGAACTCTGTGAGTACAGCGCCTGCAAACCCTCGACCATTGTCCGTGACAATTGCCTCTGGAATCCCGAAACGGGTGATGAGGCTCTCTAGGAAACCAATGACCGTTTCCTGGTCGGCATGCTTTGTAGGCACTGCCTCGGCCCATCGGGTAAAGTAATCCGTGGCTGTTAGGATAAACTTATGCCCCGCCGAAGAGTTGGGCGTTATCGTCCCGATGAAGTCCAGACCCCACTGCTGAAATGGAGTCTCAGCTTGAATTGGCTGAAGGGGCATGGGCGCCTTCCGATTTCTGCCAGCGAACCTTTGGCATTTCTCACATTTTTGACAGACCGCATGCGCGTCTGTGAAGAGGGTGGGCCAATAATAGCCCGCTCTGATAATTTTCAAGGCCGTCGGCCTTCCCGAATGGTGTCCTCCTGGCATCCCAGAATGGAATTCGCCGAGGACCTTCGGTTTGTCTGATTCTTTGACGCACCGCAACAGGATGCCGTCAATATTTCTGAAATACAGCCCCTCGGGGCGTAGTACATACTTCAAGGCATTAAGCCTAAACCTCCTTCTTTGTGAGGCATTGAGATGATCTGGACATCTCCCAGTGCTGAAATACCACACTAGGTCATTCGTCCAATCACTCTCCTCTGATAAGGAGTTGGCAAGGTTGATTTCTGTCATTGGATCCTCCCACTGACAAGCAGAGAGTTCAGCCGCAGCACTTCGGGCCAATTCCTAGCATAGAGCCCGACCTCGGATTAGCTTGGTGGGTCGTACCTCTATGTCGAACTCCTGGATTTTGGCAATCTATCCCGCCCTCTTGTGACCAGGCTCCCCTTGGATGATGAAATTTCTCGACGTCGGGGTGTATCACGAAGACAGTAATCCGGCTCTGAGAGACGAAGTGCTTGAACTTTCTCAAGGACCTCATAACTGCATGAACTTGCCGCTCAATAAAATTATACCTCTCTTCGTGCGGCTGGATCACTTGGCTTAAGAATGCTATCGGTCTCTCCTCGCCGTCGTCTCCCTTCTGAGTCAGAACTGCAGCGTAGCTTTCGGGTTCTCCCACCGCGTAAAGGATGAAGTCCTTGGAGTAATCTGGATTTATCAATACTGGAGCCTGGGCAATCCTGGCCTTGATCTCCTCGAAGGCTTTCTTCCTCTCTTCAGTCCAGACAAAGTCAGCATCCTTCTTCAAGAGCTCGGCCATGGGCTTGATCACTTGGGCAAAGTCAGGGACAAACTTCCTTACAAAGTTGATCTGTCCAAAAAATGACTGCAGCCCTTTCTTGTTGACCGGGATGGGCAAACGAAGAAGAGCCTCTGCTCTGTCGGGGTCAACCGCAAGGCCCTTCTCAGAAATAACATGGCCTAGCAGTTTACCCTCCTTCACCGCAAAGACTGACTTCTTTGGGTTGATGGATATGCCGAATTCACGACATCTTTCAAATACTTGCCGCAGATGGGAGGTGTGGTCTTCTCTTCTGTGCGAAAACACAGTCATGTCATCCAAGTAGATAACAATGATTTTATTGAGCAACTCACGGAACGCCAAGTCCATAGCTCTCTGGAACGTAGCCCCCGCATTGGAAAGACCGAAGGGCATGCGCTGATAGGCGAACGTCCCCCATTTGGTGGTGAACGCCGTCTTGTGCTGGTCCTCATCTTTTACCCAGATCTGATTATAGCCGGAGAACCCATCTAGGAGAGAGAATCTCTGAGCCCCTGCAACCACGTGAAGGATTTGATCAATTTGCGGGAGTGGATAATGGTCCTTCAGTGAAGCCTGGTTGAGATTGCGGAAATCCACGCAGAGGCGAATGTCTCCATTCTTCTTCCTCACGGGAACCAGATTTGCGACCCAAGAGGAATGCTTGATAGGATAGATGATTTTTGCTTCCAGCATCTTCATGAGCTCGGCTTTCATCATGGCCTCAATCTTCGGGTTCACCGCCCTTTGCTTCTGCCTGAAGGGCTTCACATGTTCTTCCAGCTCTATGGTGTGTTGGATCATCTCTCGGTCGTACCCCTTCAAGTCCTGGTAGCACCAGGCTACAATGTCTGGGTATTCCTTGCACAGGGCCCGAATCTGGTCCAGCTCCTCTGGAGTGCAATCTATGCCAACTTTAATCACTTTACCAGGTTCGAGCTCCAGGTCCATGTATTGCTTGGCATCCACTTTGATTCGGTGTGAGATAGCCCTATCATTCTGATCAAACAAGCTCTCTAAGGTAATCAGTCCTTTTGGGACATGATTATTCTTTAACTGTATCAACCCCTCATATTGCTCGTCATCAGGGTCTCTACCTTCGATTGAACTAGCTTCATGTATCATAAAGGTGACGATATCCTCGTCACAATCGAACACCTGCCAGTGGGTGTCCTTATCAGGCACAGAAGGCCTGTAAATAGTACGAACCGGCTTCGGCTTTTGCATAGTGTCATCAGCCGGGACGTACCTGGCTCCAACAGACGCCAATATGTCAGCATGCTTATTCTTCTCGCGGGAGATGGCTTTGACATTCAAGGAGTCAAACGACTCCATCAGATCCTAGACACGGTTGCGGTACGCCTTGAGGTAATGCTTCTTGGAGGCGCACTTGTTCGTGATCTGGTTGCACACCAGCTCTGAGTCGCCAAAGATTTGCAAGTGCTTGATCCCGAGCCTCTCCGCCTTTTTTAAGCCTAAGCACAAGGCTTCGTACTCCGCCGCATTATTAGTGCAACTCCAGGCCAGCCTGTAACAGTAGTCTTTTTGGATACCAGATGGGGAGACCAGAAGGACTCCTGCCCCGGCGCCATTCTTGCATCGGGCGCCATCAAAGTACAACTTCCACAGCTTATCGAGGGCAGGACCTATGTCCTTTTTGGCCGTCTGGTCGTGTCTCTCAGGCTGAGTGACGGAGTAGCAGCCTAGTTCTGTCTCGATCATGGCGTTGAAATCCAGCAAGGAGAACTCGTCCTCCACTTGCAACTGCTCTAGGGTTTCTCCCACCAGGTCCACTTCTACCAGCTCCTTGGTCGTCAGATGAACCATGTCATTTTGCTGCTCTTCCCCGGGTATCTTCTCGACCAGAAAAGTGGAAGGTTTCTCATTATAAATTTTCAACCTCCTTCCTTTGAAAGGTACCTCCATATGTGAATAGTCCAGCGACAAATATCCACCCACCTTGACAGTGAACTCCCTTGAGAGACACATGCCGAAGTAGGGTTCCAAGTCAACCACTACGACCTCTTGGATGACCACGATGTCAAGCGCTTTATGCAGCCGGATGGGGATGTCTTTGATGACGCCAACTGTCTTCACAGGAGTGTCGTCCAACTGTAGAACACCTTGGCTGCTCCTCGTGTATTCCATACCAATTTCCTCGCAGACAGCCCTTGGCATGACAGTAGTCGAAGCACCGGAGTCCACCATGCAGTTATGCACTATGTGGCCTTCCATCCGCAAAGATAGATAAAAAGGCGGCGGTCTGTTCTTTCCGGTAGCAGAAGTCGTCAAGGGCTGAGCTAACACAAGGCTGCGGTGGCTTTCCACCTTTTACATTCTTTAGGGATTCTTGCAACAAATCCACCTGACCTGGGAGCTGAAGGGCATCATACATGCTTATTTTTGTCGGGGTCTTCTTGAGCTCATCAACTATGTTGTAGGTTGAAGTACCGGCCCCTTCCGCTTCCTTTGTCGGCTCATACTTGGTGCGGTATTGCTGCGTGGCCTCAACCCTCTGTCTCTTTGTCAGCGACGGGTACCTCAACTTCTCCCGAGCTTGCTCTTTTGTTTCGGCCGGAGGTTGAGTCGCTGGAGCCTTGGCTACTGGAGCCTTGAGCGCCAGGGGCTTCTCTTTGGCAGTCGGAGGTAAAGGTGGCTTATCAGGAGCTGCCACAGCAGGCTGCGTCCTCTCCCTTCTTGTATACACCTTTAACGGCTTTATCTGGGCCGGGGTGGCCTCAATTGGCTTTTTCCCCTCCTTGGTCAAGAGTGACACAGGATCTTCTTCGGGAACTGCAAAGTTACTCTCCTCATCCCGGATCATGTATGCTTCGTCCTCTATGACGCTACCCGCAAGGGTCTGAATATAATGCTGATGTAGCGTGCAACTGTCTTCCCCATGGGGGTCATTGCAAGTGGAGCACCAGTTCACGCGGTCAGAAGTGCCAGCTTGAGCATTGCCGGCAACATTTCTTGCTGGAGGCCTTTGCGCTTGAGCCGCTTGATCTCTTGTCAGCGCGGGAGGAGGATATGGCCTCCTAGGAACAAACTCCATCTGAGCCTTGTTTCTTCTTCATGATTGTCATGTCATTAGACATTGTCTGGTAACCAGAGGCAAGGGCCCGTACTTCCTGAAGGATCTTATTTTGTATATCGTTATCAGCTGGAGCTGGCCGGTCCTGCGGAGGTAATGCAGCTAAAGGTGGTGGAGCAGGCAAAGCCTGGTACTGAGGAGGAGCAGGAAGTGCTGGATATTGCGGAGGAGGTGGATTAGGACGATGTATTTGAGGCGGACCATATGGGTCTATGACTGGTGCAGGATTCCACGGCCGATGGGGGTACAGATTGGATGAGGATGGCGCCCCACCAGACGCGGGCGGATATTGGGACTGAGGAAAATCCGGATAGATTGGGGGCTGCATTTTATGAGGGAGCCTGCCTATGGCAATCATATCCAGTTCTGCCTGCTGAGCAGCCTCATACAATGCGGGGAAAGTATTTACACGGGCCAACTTAATGACCAAGCAAATATCCGAATTGAAAGCTCTGAGGTAGTAGTGAGCAGCCTGTCCCTCAGAAGGACGTAGCTCCGGGGGTACTCTCTTCCAGGATCTTGCGAACCTCACGTTGAAGTCCGATATCTCCTCCTGCGGATGGCGCTGAATGCTTTGAAATTGGTGCAACAATGAGGAGGGATCAGCGGATTCATTGAATCCCTTAACTAGCCTGCCGGCCAGCTGGGCCCATCCCGTGATAGTCCCCTCCGGCAAGGATCTCCACCAGTAGAGAAGTTTCCCTCGCAGGGAGAGAGCTAACAGCCGGGTTTTCACGCTCTCATTTGTGATAGAGTGCAGCGCAGCCAAGGCCAAAATGTCTTGTATATGCTCATATGTTGTCTTCCCGATGTCGTCATATGTAGGAATGGATTTTAAGGCAGCAGGCGGAACAACCTCTTGTCCAGCTAGAGCGAGGGGTCCCGTGGAATTCACATCCGGGAAGAGGTCATTAGCATTGGCCATGTCTTCTTCCTCTTCTTCGAGCTGGTCGGTGGTGTAGTCGGTATCAATACTGTCCGAAGTTGTAGGTTGTTCTTCAACTTCAGCCTCTTCAACTTCTTCGACTTCTTCCACCTCTTCAATTTCAGCTTCAGATTCGTGCTCGAATCTATCGTCCTGGTGAGCTTGATAATCAGCCAGCCTCGGGCGCTCTCCAGCAGCGTTGATGTCGATCTCGTAAAAATCAGGCTGTTGTCCCGAATTCCTAGCTCTCCATCTTCTTGTATGCATGAAGGCGCTCTTGATATTGGACCAGTCTTACAGACTCAGAGGATACTCAGGTTCAGCAGAGTCGCCAGGTGTTCTGATTTAACAGCAATGAAGCGAACACCGATGCTTCGATTCTGTTTTGGGGTGGGAAACTTTCGTGTCCCACCGGGCGTGCCAGAGAAACTGTTGGTTACGAATCTGCCACTAGGATAGGATTTTAATCTTATTGCGCCCTAGATTCGCCCAACAGATTGAAAGGCCGGAAGGAAGGGATGCCTTCCGTGCCAATCTCCGGAGAAGGCCGGCTCCTATGTTTTCTTAGTTGGGGGTTTTAGCTCAGAGTGCAGGAAAGAAATTATAAAATGCAGAAAGAAACATAAATATGCTTGTTTCGGGTGGGGAAGATAAGCAACACAACAACTAACCAATCACTATTACCAACAACAATCAAAACAATGTATGCAGCAGAAACTATTAGTGTTATTCTATCCTATGTATCCTTTACTTTAGTATTCCAGATATACTCAACTACCAATACTGATATCCGAAGTGCAAAATAGCAAGAATCAGAAATATAAGCAACATGAGGCAGAAATACTTAATAAAGGCAGCATACAAGACAAAGACAGCTAATAGAGCCAAATATACTTTGCATTCAAAAGCAAGTGCACAACTACAGAAGTTCCTTAGCAATATATCCCCCTTCCACCCTTGTACAATGAAATGAGGCTGCTATTTATAGCAGAATAAACCCCCCCGATTACATTTTGGGCACAAAATCCCAGACCTGACAAAAGCTGCAAAAGCTGACAAAAGCGGCGAAAAGCGGCTGATGTTTGACCTCTGCGGGCAAGGAGTGTACTTGCAGCAAGGTCCACCTAGAAACGTAGCAGCTCCGTGGCAATCCGGCAGGTGAGAAGTCGAGTCCGGTTAAATGGTGGTAGGTGCGGCACGATCTGGCACTTCACGCTCATCTACTCTGTACCCGGGTGGCACACCTTCTGTCACATCTTGACTCTTATCCCGAGACTGCACACTTGTCGGCATCTGAAAACTGCTGATGAAAGAGGGGGGAATGATCAGACTTAGAAGCTTATCCATTGTCTTCTTATCCCGCCCGACAACGCACAAAAATGGAGCGCAGTCAGACGGCGCAAGCTGAAAACAGCGCAGTCGGGCGGGTCATGCCTTAGAAACTTTCTTGCACTTTATCTCTTTCCCCTCTGATGGCGCACCAAAGTAGGCGCGAAGTCGGGCGGCGCAGCGCAGTCGGACGGACCTCCGTGCCTTAGAAACTTTTCCAATGCCTTCTTCCTTCTCCGCCCGAGTGCGCACCAAGACAGGCGCGCAGTCGGACGGCGCAGCGCAGTCGGACGGAGTCCGACACTTAGAATATTTTGCTGTCTTTTCGATAGGCATCCTCCCGGTGGCGCACAATTGGATGAGCGCCGCCCGACTTCGCTGCGAAGTCGGGCGGGCTCGACACTTAGAATATTTTCTGATGACTCTTGAATATGGCCGCCCAAGTGCGCACCGGCCTATGGGCGCCGTCCGACTTCGCTGCGAAGTCGGGCGGCCCCAACACTTAGTCGAATTTTTGGCTGCTTTCTCAACATGACCGCCAAGGTGCGCACCGAACCCCGGGCGCCGTCCGACTTCGCTGCGAAGTCGGGCGGCCCCAGTACTTAGCCAATTTTTCGGGCCTTTTCTCCATAAGACCGACTAGGTGCGCACAAGATGATGAGCGCCGCCCGACTGCGCTGCGCAGTCGGGCGGACTCCACACTTAGACAAATTTTTAGGCAAATTTTCCTTCTTGCAAAAAACACTAAAAACATGAAATGAAAGATGGGGAAATGAAATCTGACAGCTGAAGGGGAGAAAGGGCATGGAGAAGAATGGGAAAGAAGAAAGAGGGGAGGTAAAGCAGCAAACTTACAAAATTTTCAAAATTTGGCACCCCGTGCAAAATGTGGCAACAGTTACTACAATGCATTGTAATTTGTAACAGCTCTTTTCAATGATTCCCATTGACCTACTTTGGCCATCTTTGGACATTAACAGAATTATCTTATCTAATTTGGCTCTGTTGAATCCAAACCCCTACACACCAATGATTCTATTCCACTTTCACAAGGTTCTATTTTTTATATCACTGTGGATGCATGGCCTAGATGGTCACCCTACAAACATATGATTATGACATATATCGACAATTTCATGCAGAAACGGTGCCAAAAATGTATCAGAGTGAAACATCAAAAGAAAACTATTTAAAGAGTAAAATGGTAGAGAACTATTTTGAACATCAAGCAACATGACTATATACAGAGCACATAACAAGTGTCCTTCAGATCATTAGGACAAAATTATACATCAGACATTTGAATATAAGAAAATGGCATTATTCTTCTAATTATCATTATCATCTCAGACACTACTGTACATTATCACCAAAATGCATGACAATACACGGAGAATACAAGAGAACCCCCTCAATGGATGTTGAAAGATCAACATATAGGCACGGCCACAAGAAGTGTGTTGGTTGGCAACATTTGTCAGTATATACATTATGGAACAACCTGACATAAACAAAAGTTAAACATAATCACCAGTGTAATGATTAGAATATTTCATTTACAAAACCACCTTTGTCACTGGTCAGGCGTTGTGATATCCCAAAGCATGTAGATATGTGCTCATACAAGAACTTAATGGTGTTCTTGGATGAAATGTTTGGCAGGGCCCTAGCCCTTCCCAGTTGGTCAAATACTTAGTAACCACCAAAATGTCTGTACCAACAAAGATGACCTGGTTTCTTGAACAGCCCAAAAAACAACCAAAAAAAATATCTAATTCCCAACACCCAAGTAAGTCTTGTGGTTAAGTTGGAGACAAAGGCATAAAATTTCAATTCAATCATTTTCCAATAAATTTGTAGGATTGATACACTGCCATCCACTCCTTTGCATCTTGAAAAAGGGTCGGTCATCAAAGCTCTTTGCAATAACACAGGGACCCATATGAAGGCCTCCTAAATCTTTCTGGTTTTTCCTAAAAAAAAAAAATTCTTATTTCTTCTTTCGTTACATGCCAATAAAGTATCAGTTTCTGAGTCCTGACCCATCTTATATTGTGCTTGTAAGCATTTTGACAAGTTAACCTCCATCTCTGTCAAACTGATCATGGTGTATCGTCACTGCACTGAAGCTATGTTGTGGGTGAAAGGGAATGCTGTCCTAGTGTTTTTTATTTTTTCCACTCATTTTCCTAAAAAAAACTAAGGTAAGATTAAAATTGAGTAAAGTATATGCCTAGAGTAACATAAATATTTCCTGTTAAGAAATGTTCAAGAAATATGTTGATGAACAGAGTGTCAAAATTTTTAAGTGATGATGGCAAATGATATTCTTAGAATACATAGATACACAAAAAGATTTTGCTAAACATTTTATATTAAAGGATTATTCGAAAAATCTGCTTCTTTAACATATTATCACAACATTATTTGCATTACCGTAGATAAGAAGCTCGTGAGCAATCTCTTATTAGAACAAGATGCAAAAGACCGTCAGCCAGATGTGCATGAGCCACGACCCCATCTGGTGCTTTATCATTCCTACAAGACATCACAGCAGCACCCACACTAAGAAAAAGTCCTTTTACTTTCAACCACCTTTGCAGCTGTGGTTTGATGTGGGACACCTTTGTCGATCCATTGCTGTACACCAAAGGTTCACTATTTATCCCATCAGCACAAACAGCACAATTTACAAGACATTTTGCTTCTTTTGTATTCCCAACCACCTTTTGGCCACCAGCCAGTCCATTTTTGGTTGTATCAGACTCTGTTTTTTCTGGTACTTCAATGTAAGCTACTTCAGCTTCGTATGATCTGCATGGCCATTACAGCTTTATTATTAAAAGGTTGTAAAACATAAGGTAATAGTTACATATGGCCTTCTCTAAAGATGAATAATTTTTCTATCAAATTTATAGTTTTGGAAACAAATGGTACCTATGTCTCATAAACACTCTGGTTCCAGCATAGTCATAGCGGGCAGGTCCCATCCATCGATATGACTCACTCTCTTTGATAACATCACCATAGAATCCATACCTACCAAAACAGAAGTTGTATGACAAAATACTTAAGAACCTAATAAGCAGGAAAGTTACCACAAAAAGTGATTCTATAGCTTCTTTCAAAGTAAGAATCAATTAAAATTAAAAACTATCTGTTTCTTTCTGTAAATATTGGCATAATATAATGGGAAAATCTATTACTATCATAAAGAAATTGAATCTCCCGAGAATATAAGTGTTTTTCTGTTAGGTAAAAAAGGTTCTAAAAAAATAAAATGGCAGGAGCTCAACTGATTTAATGCGTTTCAGTATTTCACTCCTATATAACCAATTTAAAAAATAAAATAAAATAAAATGTTCTAAAAAATGAAAAAAATGCAAAGCAGCAATTTTTTGAACTCATAGAACATGTTGAGTGCAACCATTTTCTGAGAACACTGCAAAAGTTAGCACATGAAATATACCAAATATCATAAAGAAACAGGGAAGATTATTCCTAAAATTCCTTTATTTGATCTCCCTTGATATTTTAATTTGGACCCTGCAAGATTATTCCCCCTCCTTATTGTCTTACATTCTTAAGATTCTGAAAGCTCTCTTGAAATTCTCAAGGTCATTCTTCATTCTAAAATGAAGATGGTTACTTACATATTATGGCCAGGGTCCTGCCCAATGGTTCTGTACCCATAGTCATAGTCGACAGAGATATCACTCACATGCATTGCAAAATGATTGTTTACAACACAAAAATGCATCTAAACATCTCCCATATCAACCTGAGCTTAGGACCTTCCTGACTTTCATATTTGACCATAAAAGCACCTGAAGTTGTACAAGCTATAGAAAGGCTCTAAACACTCTAAATAGAATATTAATGTCTATTTTTTACATATGATGCATTTACATAGACCAGAAGAGATTTTTATCCAGGCAGGATGAATGCTTACCCTGCAAATGAAGCTACATAGCGAACACTTGGTGCCTCCTCAGGTGATTTACAACTGCTTTTCCAGCTTACTATTTGAGCAATATCCAGTGATATTCTTTTACCAAGAATTATCTGCATTGCAGATGTAATAGGATCCCTAACACCTGTAGTGCTACCATAACCAACCAAAATTGAAAATTATTAAGAAAGAAAACATAATATCAAAAGGTCAATGAGATTACATATAAGCAAATTACAAGATGTGGTTTAAACACAAATTATCATACTACTAAATAGAAGACCATTCCTTAATTAAATAGAAGAAATGGAAGTACAACCAAACCCATATGTGTAAGAATGAGGTTATAGACCCCACAAAACAACCACCTTGGCTACTAATCTAAAACAGACTGAGTAAACAAAGTCGTAATCAATTAATAGACAAAGCAGACACTGACATTGATGTTTTATGTGACTTACAAAAGCACGATGACATTCTAAACTATGTGACAAGATTAAGCAAATTTAATCCATGGATTTCGAATTTAACCAAACATGAAGACTAAGAGAATAAAATCGTCAAATAAATTTGATGCTATTCACTGAAAATTGCTTTCAAATTTGATTAAATTTTAGTAAAGGATAATTCAAATCAATTAACAAAAAGAGAGAGAGAGAGAGAGAGAGAGAGAGAGAGAGACTCTGAAGTCAATGAGCTAAAGAACAAGAACTTAATTGCTGTGAATATTCAACTTTGGACTTCAAAAACAAATCATGTGCCTTCCAGCAGTGTTATAGGTGTTTCTGGGCTTCTAGTATGCTTTTAGATGAGAGACATGTGCAGGCAGACACTTTTCTTTTTTTTATTTCTATGAAATTATCAATATATTTATGTATTTAAAATATCTCAAACTTCATTAAAAAACTTCCATGTGCCAAAATTTGTTCCAAATTTTAAGCTCACCAGACTTGAATTTGAACACGAACCTTATCAGTAAGCTTCTAATGAGCCTATATGGTTGTCACAAATGCATATGCCATCCTTTTTACCAAATGATCCTGACTAATGCATATGCCATCATTTCTATCAAATGATCTTGACTAATGCATATCCTATCATTTCTACCAAAAGCAAATGCCAGAAAGAAAGGAAAACAATAAAAAAATTACTAATACATTGTATGCAATCCATGTGAACAAGATAAATTAGTTGTAGATACTAGAATACCTGTAATGGTTTTTACAATTTTGATAAGCTAATTCAATCAAAACCACATGACTCCAACTCAGCAAGCCAAGGTCAAGACCAACTCGGGAATTGGCAAAATTCAAGCATGTCAATTGTACAATGGTAAACTATGTTCAAAACATGGCAATAACTGGAGAGAAACCCATGTACCAAAAACTCGTCATTTACACATCAACATGACAATGCTCATCTGAACAACAAAGTTGCAAATAGACAAATAAAATTGATCATGACATGATACACCACATCAATGATCAAGTTATCTATCATCAGTTTAAAATTCATTATAAAAGACAAAAGTTTCTGCTCCCAAGTTCAAAAAGACCTCTTAATTCTTGAGTGATGAAATCTACAAGTCTCAGCAAAAGGTCAGTTTTTGCAAGCAAGAAAT
The DNA here is from genome assembly GCA_028583015.1 of Wollemia nobilis. Classification (NCBI taxonomy): domain Eukaryota; kingdom Viridiplantae; phylum Streptophyta; class Pinopsida; order Araucariales; family Araucariaceae; genus Wollemia; species Wollemia nobilis. The sequence continues at coordinate 906,567 of JAQPPZ010003260.1, forward strand.
CAGTCTCAAGGCAGAAAATAGCACTGAAACTAAATGAACAAGCACAGAAGAGGAAAATATTAAAAGTAATGTAGTCAGACACCTCACTGGCTTGCAATGTTCTGTGCCTCAACTCAGCAGGGGGTGATTCATCATTGACTTGCAAGTGAATGGGAAGCAACAAATAGTTCTATGACTATGATTTGAAACAATGCAAAAGTAATCAGCATTTGCTTCCAAAACAAAACATATAAATGAAAAACACAAACACTAAATATTTTGGATCAGAGATTTCAAATTTCCCAAATGTTTTTTCAATACAAAGTTGGAAAACCCACAAGTCCAATACTAAAACCTGTATTAGCAATCAAAAACTGTTATGTAAGGAATCTTCTGTAATAACTGCGTTCAAGCTTTTGATAAAAAGCTCCAGAAATCTCAGACTTATAACAAAAACTCGAACACGGTTATTTTAGAATACTCCTTAGAATATAGATTATGTTGCAAAATTCTTATACTTACTCCACAAATAATCATATGCAAATAGCATACTTTCCTCTTACTTTACAGCACCAAACTATCATTCATAATGTAATGTGCAAACTGTTTTCTGTTTCTATTACATGAAAAGCATGCCTGAAAAGTATATATAAGTAAGATGGTACCTAATCACTACAGTATCAGTTGAACCTGCAGGAATAATTCCAATTCTGAATGAAGGATTTGGAAGAGGAAATGAAGTTGTTGCTTCTCCTTTTATAAAAGGCCCTAGATTACCAAATTAGTCAGTATAGTTACTACTAGAATGTACAAAAAAACTTTATAGATTATGAAAATATTTGACCGAAAACCATGCATCCCTCAAAAGGAAGAGAATCATCACCTTCCATTTCTCCAATGTTTGCTGAGCCCAGACTGGTCAATCTATGTTGCATTCTAGACATTGTTCTGGAAGATTCAGCAAACTCGTTTACATGCCCCTCATCATCGGACATTGCCTCAGAAATAAGGTTGTCCTGAGATTGTAAGCTATGATGTGAGCTTGAGTAAGAGATTTGTGTTCTGGAAGCAGAAGAATATTGAAGAAGAGGATGTGACTCTTTATCATAGCACAAAGGAAGAGAATCAAGTCCCGTATGTTCTTCCGCAGCTTGAACTGGTTGGACCCCATGTTCTTTCTCTTTGGAATCATTGGTGTTTTGAAAAATGGACGCACCTGCATCTTCTTGAATGTAATATTCAACTTCAGCAGGAGTTGGTGGATAAGGAGCTTTATGTCTCCACAAAAGAAGGCCATTCAAAACTTCATTAAAGAAACCATCCCCACCCTGTAAAATAAGTCACCATGAATCATTTCCAATTTCAATTTTTTATCCATAGTAGCAGTAAATGCATTCCTGAACATGATACTGCAATTTGATTGTTTCATTGAATTTGAACCAAACCAAGCAAATTTTAGTTAAGCCCATAACATTAATTCCTAGTAGCAAAAAAAGTTGACACCAAAAAAAAAAGCAAAAAAAGTACACAATATCATATTCTGAAAGATGGGTAACAATCTACTTTCTGGTCTGCTGCAAAATTTCATTGTTATCAATAATTTATTCTTATGCACAAGATATAGATGCCTAGTAAATCAAAACTGAGAACCCAGCACAAAAAGGGCCAGTTTCAGGTTATAAAGAAAGATAGCATAAGTTTAAATTCTGACTCCTCCCTTGCCATAAACTGCAGTAACAAATGTTCTCTTAATTGTATGGAAACTGTGATAATATAATAAAGAAAGTCTAAGAAAACAAAAAACAAAAGCTGGCAGAGAAATAGTGTTGAAGTCTAGATCAGGCATATACTCTGATTCAAATTCATAAAAGGATATTTACAGAGAAAAAAAAGAAAAAAAAACCATGAGAATCCCTGATAATCTTATGATAACATGATAATAAAATAACTTCAATATCATCACAACAGACTTATGCCATTATGATGATTTTAGAGATGATCTGATAAAAATCTTATGCCTTTCTAATCATACCATCTGCTGATGTCATCCTCGCTCTCAGCATTAGCAAAATCAAATTTAGATAAATACAAGAAGAGGCTGCCAGGAAGTCTGGAAGCCAAAAGCCACCTTTAAACAAAAAATCTTTTGGCTGGCCACTAGTTCCTCATTGCCTGGCAGTGAAGTCCTAACTTCAGAAAATTGGAATGTCAAGTGCCAACTGCCCTGCTTCTAGAAGAGAGATTTTTGGAGATGTTCAGCTGCCAGAGTATTCTGGTCTTATAAGCAGAACTTACTATACTTTTCTAATTCTTCAACACTCCCCTAGAAAGGGGTGCTGCTTTGTAACTCTAGAACGACCGACAAAAAAGCCACGAAATGGAAGTATATTAAATTTTATGCGTGCTCCATGCCATAAGCCTCATTAAGGTAGACCTTAGAAAATATAGGATTCTGTGTATGCCACTAGATTCTGTAGATAATTATCTATATTTATCAATCCTTTCAAATCCCCTATCTGGAGACTCTGCAAGCAGTTTATCAAATCACAACATCAGTGGTAACATATTCTTCATCACCGATTAAGACAATTCTCACCTTTTCTGCAATATGTATGGCTATACTTTCCTCTAGTTGGGTCAACTAAGACTTTCATATTTGCATTTTTAAGGCCTTCAACAATCAAGGTGCTTCTATTGCTTTCTTGAAGAACTTTACATAAATTGACCATTTTAATTATTGTATCCAAGCATCTCAAATTTTTTACCATACGATAATTAGCATATTTGACTATATAATCATGTTAACAGCATATGAGCAGACTTTAGTAATTTGTGTGCACCTCAATTCATTATTCCTCAATCAACTGCTATAACTCCTCAATAATATAATATTTTGGACTTCAAAAAAAAAAAAAAAATGCTTCAATCCAATTGCATTATGCCCAAAAGAATTAAGCTCCTTCAATTATTTTTTCTGTTGGTGGTATGGAATCATGGATGATCACTGATTTTCTATTCAATTTCACTTTTTACTTGCACAATGATCTTTTAATCAATAACGGTTGATAGCAAGAGAGTTTCTTTAACTTAAATTAAAACCTTGATTTTAATCAGTTTCTCATCTAGTAGTTTATATTTTCCAAGCAAATTTCTGCACAGAACTTCATTTTGTCCTTCTCAGCTTTCTATTGAGTCATACAACATATTTCTGTCGCAACAGGTTTCAGTCTGTTAATTATATGTTTGCAGCAGCAATTTTCTGTCACATCACAGTTGTGGAGCTTCTGCAACTGTTTTGCCCATCTAAGTGGTCCATGAGGTGCATCTTGTTCACTTCTGACATCTAATGTTATTTCTATGGCACTATTGACTTAAGTCCACAACCATTGAGCATATCAGACCATCCCATACTACCTTGGGTCCACTCTATGTGGGAGGAGGTGCTCATGTTCCACTTATAGGGTGTACATACCCTACCCCCCTTCCAGATTTGAAATTTGGACCTCCTATCTGGAGTACCAAAGCCTTCACCGTTAGGCCCCCTCAGGCTGTACTATTTGGCATCCTATAGAAATGGCTTCACTTTCAATATGCAATGATTAAACACCTAGTAAAATTAAAAACATTCAGGAGTCTAAATGTGTTTTGATGTGAAAAAAATAAAAATGCCTACAAAATATGTGTTTACGCTTTCAAAAAAATTATGCAACAGGGTGAAGTGCAGGCACCCAATTACATGTGAAACTAGTCAATGTTGAGAATTGTCCTACATAACTTATTCTTTGAGGCATCTGAACTCATTAAACTGTTTAAAGTTAAGGCCATAAAGGCCTTTTGACTTTTATATTCTTTACAAGTTCATCATGAGCGTTTCTCCTAGATTTGTAATAATTGTGGATATCTTTTTCCAGGGCTCTGATGTATCAGTTCTCCTTTGCATTCGCCTCCCTATCTGATGTTATGCACCTTTAATACCACACCGGTGTCTTCCAAAGTTTAATAATTCAATGACTTTTAAGGTTTAAGATTATTCCTCCAGTATTTTTCTAATAATCCATTTAACCTTTGATTTTGACATTCAGTTTGGGTAGGCAGGGGGGGAGATTACTTTGGACTCTTTCTTTATACATTCCCCCATCCAAAGTCAGCCCATTACCTTGGTTCTTGCCCCATGAATTGTTGGTATGATAAAGAATATAAGTCTATGCATGGAAACTCTGCTTTGATCTTGTTCATGAACCTGCTGCTGTTCCCTCTACCCAAAGAGTATACTAAACTCAAGAAACAAGAGTTTCTTCCTGCTTGGTGTTGTAAGCTTCAAGATGCTCTTCATCACTCTCCAAAAACCTTTTGGCATACTCTCTTTCCTCAACAATCCCCTCCCACATGTATTGATCTCCAAACCTAGGTCTCCCATGCTAATTCCTTATATGACATCCCGAAACAGCCCATGATTCATATCTGTCCATCACCCAACTGTTGGAATATGTAATACAACATTGTGTAAATTATTCTTAGACTAAAATATAAAGTCTAAAGAATAATATTTGAATTAGAAAATAATTCTATTTTATGTAAAAATATTCCCACCCAATTAATAAATAAAATAAGGGTGCTAGGAATATTTAATTTGTGGGAAAAAGTTATTTCCCCTTTTCTAGCAAATATTAGAAAGTAACTAATCACTTTCTAATATTTGATAGATGCCACTTATCACACATCTCAAATATTAGATTGTGATAAGATTAGAAAGTAACTAAGCACTTTCTAATATTTGATAGATGCCACTTGTCACACATCTATTAGATTTCAATATTAGATTGTGATAAGATTTAGGGTTGTAGTAGAAAAGCTTCTCTTTAAATAGGGGTGTTGTCTACTACATCTTAACATATCTTGTCATATTGACTTGTGTTGTAATATCATGTTGATGCATATTGTTGCATAACATTGAAGCATTCTTGTATTGTTGAATCAAATGAGTAATATAGTGAGCTTCATAGTGGATGTTTCCCTTCTTCATTTGAAGTAGGGTTTTACCACTTAATATTGGTGTTGTGGGTTTTCCTCTTTTGTGTGTGATTGATCTTGTGGAGCATTCTTCGATCTTGGGGAGACTTTGCTTGTCTCACATTTGGTATCAGAGCGGTTGGGATCTCCATCAAGTGTCTTCAATCCTTTGAGGTGAAAAACCCATTAAGGTATATATTTTTTTTTGCATGCATTTGATATTTGGGTATTTTATGCAAACTTATTTTGCAAATCTGCCATTAGGGTTTATAGATTTATTGTGTTTTTAGATCTAGTTGTTAGATCTTTTGCAAATAGTATTTTCATTTTAAATCTATAATTTTTTTGGCATTGAGCTTTTGTTGGAAGGGTTTTGGAGCCAAACGGACCCCATGGTTGCGTCTGGAAGACCCAAAAACCCCTATTTCCATATATAGTCATTTTTTTTTTTTAAATAAAAAAACATCCTATATATATAAATATATATATAAATATATATATATATATATATAATATATATAAAAAAAAATCGCTATATAGTCTGAAAAACTTTTAAATTTTTTTTAAGTTTTGCTTTATAAAAATCTTTAAACTTTTTCATGCGATTTTTTTTATTAATTATTTAATAAAATAAATTTTATTAATTTAATTGCATTTTTTTAAGCAATTTTTGTATTAAAAAATTATTATTATTTTCCTTAAAATGCAATATTTTTTTGTCTCACATTAACAATGGTTGTTTGTGAGTTTGCTTGTTTTGCAAGGTTATCCAAGTATGTTTTGGAGTATACAAGGCAATTTCGGATCAACTTTTTCACTCTCTTCCCCTATTTTTATTAATTTCTTCTAATCTCTCTCAAGCATTTGCTTGAAGCATAATGTAAATTAATGTAACTTGTATCTCTCATAATGAAAGTAAAAGAGAATGAAAGTGAGAGAGAGAGAGAGAGAGAGAGAGAGTATTTGTGTTTTGCTTTGTGTCTCCACTATCTCTTGTTCATCTTTCTTACATTTTTTTTGCATATTTTGCATTTTGCATCTCAACTAATCTAACTACTAACTTACTAACTTGCTACTAAACAATCTACTAACCAACTAACTTGCAATTTACTAATTTTCATATTAATCAAGAAGGTTAAAAATGAATCAACTTACTAACCACAACTTTAGTATTTGATTAAAATTTACTTAATCTTGCAACACAGTTTATATTTGCTAAACACCTATTGAATCCAAAAGAATCCGCTCTATCGGTAGCAAGTCCTTTTCGGGTCCTCGTACCCATACCCTTTTGGGTAGCTTGGTTGACCTTGGGTGAGATGAATTGGCAATTCATTAGGCTATAGCAAAACCTTAAAATGAACACTAACTTACTAACTTATTGACTATCTAACATTTAACAAATATTTTATGGTTCAATTCAAGTTAGTTTATTTTGTTGCAAGATGGTTGTTATGATTAGTTACCTTCTTATTGCAAGTTAATCTATTGCAAGTTGATCTTGGTTTATTTCCTTTATTCAATTGCAATATGGTTATAGTTGTTTATTGCAAGATGGTTATAGTAGTTCATGATAATGTTGATTATCTTTCATGATGATGCTTATCTCTCTTGATGATGCTTAATTTTAATTATCTTTCATGATGTTTATCTTTCATGATGATTATATTTGATGATTGAAAAGTAGATTACTTGAAAGTTATGTTTTTTTATATATGCAAGTATGTTTATCTACTTTCTTATTGCATCATTTATTTCCTTTGTCAATGCATCTTATGTTTTGATTATGTTCACTTTCTAGAATGGTTGATCATGGAATCTCCTTCACACCTAAGCACATCCTTGATGGATCAAATTTTGGAATATGGGAACCAAGGATGAGGGCTGAATTTCAAGCAAGAAAGTTATGGCCCATTGTGAATGGAGATGAAGCAATCCCAACCCAGGCAAGGGCACTTGAGACATACAACAACAAGAGTCACCTTGCACTTTCCATGATTATCAATAGTGTGAGTGATGAGATATTGCTCACTATAAGCCATTGTGAGCATGCTAAAGATGCATGGGATTTGCTAAAACAAGTCCATCTAGGGTCCAACACATCAAGGAAATTCACTTTATTGTCCAAAATTCTTAGCACTATGCAAGGTGAAGAAGAAAGTGCCTTGATCTTCCTCTCAAAGATGAAAGACATGAGAACTCAACTATTGGCTTGTAATTGTGATTGGATAAGTGAGAAGCTCTTAAGCTTTATCATTTTGAGGAACTTGTCAAGCAAGTTCAAGAATTTTGTCACCATTATTGAGACTAGGCTAGAGCAAGAAGAGGATGGCATTCCTCTCAACACTCTTTCACAATTATTGATTCAACATGAAGAGTCTCTTAATAGAGACAAAGTGAATGGTCAAGTTGTCAAGGAGAAGAATGTTGCCTTGAGTGCCACTAAGGCTTCCTTCAAGAAGAAATACAAGGGAAGGAAAAATCAAAATTTCCAACCCAACAAGCCTAGAGTTGATTTCACTTGCAACTTTTGTGGCAAGAAAGGCCACAAGGAACAAAATTGTTTCAAGAAGAAGAAGATTGCAGAAAAGGAAGAGCAAGAAAAGGCTAAGGGACAAGGACCTAAGAAATGGTTTGGCAAGGGAAAGAAAAAGAACAACAATGTAAAGCAAAATTCTAATAAAAATGCCTTTGTTTGTGCCCTCTACTCCATTGACTCATCTACTTCTAATGAATGGGTGTTAGATTCTGGATGCACTAACCATATGTGTTTTGAAAAGGATAAGTTTGTGGACTTTCATAAGCACTCTTCAGATTCAGTTGTCATTGGTGATAATACTAGACTTCAAGTAGAAGGTGTTGGCAATGTTGTAATTGAAGGGAAATTACTTGATAATGTCCTATATGTGCCTAACCTTAGGAGAAATTTAATTTCAGTTTTGCAAGTTGCTAGAAGTGGTCACACTATTGAGTTCAATGCAACTTCATGGAGCATTAGGAAAGGCATGCTACCAATCATTACAGGTTATGTGAAGAATAATATTTATGTGTTAGGTGATGCTCCTCCTAAAGTGTGTTTAGCAACTAATGTTTCTCCTAGTAGCAAGCTTTGGCACTTAAGGTTAGGCCATACAAACTATCAAAATATTCAAATGATGAAGTCCAAAAATTTGGTTGAAGGCTTGCCTAACATTTCACCTATTCATGGTTTGTGTGAAACATGCATCTTAGGCAAGATGAGCAAACAAAATTTTGCAAAGGACAAGTCAACAAGGGCCACACAAATTCTTCAACTCATTCATACAGATATTATGGGTCCATTACATGTTAGATCACTTGGTGGTGCATCCTATATTCTCACCTTTATAGATGATTATTCAAGAATGATCTTTGGGTATCTACTTAAGAATAAATCAGATTGTTTTGAGACATTCAAGGAGTTCAAAGCTTTGGTAGAAAATCAAAAGGGAGCAAAGATCAAAATGATTAGAAGTGACAATGGAGGGGAGTACAATAGCAATGATTTCAATGAGTTTTGTTCTTCTCATGGGATCAAAAGGCAGTTTACTTGTCCATACACTCCTCAAAAAAATGGTGTTGCAGAGAGGAAAAATAGGACAATCATGGAGATGGTAAGATGCATGCTTGGTGACCACTTACCTCAATTTCTTTGGGGTGAAGCAGCCAATACAACAATCTACATTCTTAACAGGTGTCCTTCAAAATCAGTTGAGGGGAAGACTCCTTATGAGGTTTGGAATGGTAAGAAGCCGAATTTGTCACACTTAAGAGTGTTTGGATGTGATGCATTTTCATATATTCCTTCAGAAAAGAGGAAGAAATTGGACAAAAAGTCTCAAAAATGCATCTTTGTTGGCTATGATGCAGAACATAGGGGCTACAGGTTATACTCACCTTCTTCACGCATTGTATTTGTTTCAAGAGATGTCAAATTCAATGAAGACCTTCTTGAGTTAGAAAAGGGTGGGCCTTGTGTCAAAAGGACCAAGTGGTTGGATCATTCTAGGGGTCCTAAAGAGCAGAATTCAGTTAGCCAAAGGATAACTAGAAGTATGACCCTTAACATGTCTCTTCTAGCTAAGATAGAGAATGATCATGAGCCTACTTCTTACCAAGAAGCTTCACAACACTCTTGTTGGGTTGATGCCATGAAGGTTGAGATGGATTCTCTTCTAAAGAATAAAACTTGGGATCTAGTGCCTTATCCTAATAAGAGAAATGTTATTGGGAACAAGTGGGTCTATAGAATCAAGTACAATTCTAATGGAGAGATAGAAAAGTATAAGGCTAGATTGGTTGCTAAGGGTTATGCTCAAAAACATGGCATTGACTATGATGAAACCTTTGCACCAGTTGCCAAAATGCCCACCATTCGGCTTCTCATTGCTATTGTTGCTGCTCAAGGTTGGCAAATTTTTAGCTTGATGTGAAAAGTGCCTTTCTAAATGGTGATTTGGATGTGGATATCTACATGAGTCAACCACAAGGATTTGTTGTACAAGGTAAGGAAACACTTGTGTGTAAACTAAAGAAAACCTTGTACGGTCTGAAGCAAGCACCTAGAGCATGGTACATGAAGATTTTAGGTTACTTCTTGTCTCTTGGTTTTGATAAATGCTATTCAGATACAGATCTCTATGTGCTTAGGAAGGATAACTTGGTCATTTTAATTGCTCTATTTGTTGATGACCTTGTTGTGACTGGAAATGAGAATGAGGCCATTTTTTATTTCATCTCCAAATTAAAGTCAGAGTATGAAATGACTGACCTTGGTCTTCTACACTACTATCTTGGCATGCAAGTTTATCAACATGAGGATTGTACCTTTTTGAGTCAATCCAAGTATATTGGAGATCTTCTTAAGAGGTTTGATTTGGAGGATGGCAATCCTACTTCCATTCCTATTTCTATAGGGGTTAAGTTGGAAGTAAGTACATAATCTCAGTTGGTTGATGCTACATTGTATAGGCAGCTCATTGGTAGTCTTCTTTATGTTACCATCACAAGGCCAGATATTGCTTTTGTAGTTGGTATGATGGCTAGGTTCATGCAAAAACCTTATATTGAGCACTTACAAGCTACCAAGAAGATTCTGAAGTACCTTTTAGGTACTAGAGATTTGGCACTCAAGTATTCTAGGCTTCCTTCCTTTGCTCTTTTGGCTATGCTGATTCTGATTTTGGAGGGGATAGAATAGACAGAAAGTCTACCACAACATATGTTTTTAGTATTGGGTCTACAACTATCTCTTGGTCTTCCAAGAAGCAAGATACAATTGCTCTTTCTACAATGGAAGCGGAGTATAAGGCTACGACAACAGCTGCACATGAAGCGGTTTGGCTTCGTACCCTCATGAAGGAAATTGGCTTTGAGCAATTTGGTCCTTCACGTTTGCTCTCCGATAATCAATCAGCTATTGCCTTGGCTAAAAATCTTGTAATGCATCAAAGGACAAAGCATGTTGAAATCCAAGCCCACTTTATCAGAGAGAAGGTATTGGATGGGACTATTCAATTGGAGTATTGCCCATCATCTTCTAATTCTACTGATTTGTTCACCAAACCTCTTCCCAAGGAGCAGTTTTGTAAGTTGAGGGACTCACTTGGTTTGGTGAAGTTGTCCTCAAGGGGGAATGAAGTGTAGTTACACTTGTGTGATGACAACTTCATCCTTATGAGGTGTTTTGTGCTATATATATGAGTTGATATTTGGTGGTATAATTGCTTTTTGCATCTCTTTTGAACATGGTACTTTCTTGTTTGCCTTGTGCAACTTTTGTACATGTTACTTTGTAGATGGCATTGTGCAATTATGGTATATGATGCAATTGCTTTATGCGACTCTTTTACATGGTACTTTCTTGTTGCCTTGTGCAACTTTGTACATGTTTTTATGTAGTTGGCATTATGCAATTGGTTTATCATGGTACTTTCTTGTTAGCATTTATGCTACTTTTGTACATGATATTTTATGGTTGGCTTTATGCAACCGGTGTGCACACTTTATTATTTTCATATACCTTATGCAAATTTTGTACATGGTACTTTAGAGTTTGCATTATCATGGTACTCCTTGTTTGCTTTATGCAACTTTGATCATGATATTTTTTGATCAACTATATAGCACGTGACTATAAGTATGGCTTGGCATATTTTTGTGATGACTTATAGTTCACTATTTGTTAGATCAGTTTTGTTATCATCTTTGGATATTCATATATGTTGTGGTGAATATATTTATGATGATGTATCTAACTGATCTTATGTTGAGCTGCTTGTAGCTTGTAGGTACTTCCATTTGGGGTTTTGTAGGCTTACTGAAGACACCCTTGTGATGTTTTCTTCTTGTCATTTGCAACCACTTGTGGTTGATGGATGGCTTTGTAAGCTGCTTGTATCTAAAGCTACTCCGTTGGGGGCTTGTAGTCTCATTTTGGCCCATTTTGTATTGGTGCCTTATTGTAGACCATTCTTGGTCATAGAAGCTCATTGTAACTATATTACTCATTTGATTCTCATCCCCATTTGTATCTTTAGGGGGAGAATGTTTCTTTGTTTCATAATTCCTTTCCCCAATATTGCATTAAGGGGGAGTGTTGGAATATGTAATGCAACATTGTGTAAATTATTCTTAGACTAAAATATAAAGTCTAAAGAATAATATTTGAATTAGAAAATAATTCTATTTTATGTAAAAATATTCCCACCCAATTAATAAATAAAATAAGGGTGCTAGGAATATTTAATTTGTGGGAAAAAGTTATTTCCCCTTTTCTAGAAAATATTAGAAAGTAACTAATCACTTTCTAATATTTGATAGATGCCACTTATCACACATCTCAAATATTAGATTGTGATAATATTAGAAAGTAACTAAGCACTTTCTAATATTTGATAGATGCCACTTGTCACACATCTCAAGATTATTGTGATAAGATTAGATTGTGATAAGATTTAGGGTTGTAGTAGAAAAGCTTCTCTTTAAATAGGGGTGTTGTCTACTACATCTTAACATATCTTGTCATATTGACTTGTGTTGTAATATCATGTTGATGCATATTGTTGCATAACATTGAAGCATTCTTGTATTGTTGAATCAAATGAGTAATATAGTGAGCTTCATAGTGGATGTTTCCCTTCTTCATTTGAAGTAGGGTTTTACCACTTAATATTGGTGTTGTGGGTTTTCCTCTTTTGTGTGTGATTGATCTTGTGGAGCATTCTTCGATCTTGGGGAGACTTTGCTTGTCTCACATTCCAACCCTATCTTGTCACCTCTTTTCTTCAAGAAAAATTCAAAAGAGTTATACAGAAATTATGCACAAGCAAGGCCCCTGATGTTGAAGGATTTCGGGCTGTTTTACTGAAGTATGGTGCAAAATTACTGGTCATCCTATTTTAGAATTATTTAATAAGCTTGTTTGTTATGACTTCCCTTCTCCTTGGTCACAGCATATTATCTAAGCCATCCACAAGTTTAGGGACTATTCATAGAACTCTTATGATTGGGCACACATTTATTAAAGCTTTATGCCACAGTTATGAACCTCTCAGAAAAATTGGACAATGCAAGTTTACAGCAAGAAAGCAGCCCGGTTTCAAAGATGATCATCAAACTATTGACCATGATTATCTTACTTTCGTAGAACTTTTTGGTCACTACAGTGCATTGTAACACCTCTTTTCATTGAGTGCCATTGGCCTACTTTGGATATCTGTGGACATTAATAAAATTATCTTATCTCCAGGCTATTACTGGGGAGGCTTGTCAATGTTCTCACAAAGTCCTTTGCTATTTTGTAGATTTTAGAAAGGCCTTCCACGTTGTTCCTAGGCATCTTTTATTTCAGAGACTACAAGACATTGGAATCAGAGAGCAACTTATCACAACTATGAGGAGACTTTATAAGGTAATTGTTGGTCACTTACAGACAGCCTCTAGATTCTCAAAATGTGTCGAAAGCACTATTACCATTTAACAAGGATGTCCTCTTTCTCCCTCACTCTTTGAGATCTACATTGACAAGCCTGAGGAATTTATTCATCAAAACACATATGTTGAAGATGGCTACATCTTGCATAATGTCTTGATAATTATAGTGCTCTTTGCAAATGGTGTGGTTCTTCTTGCTCATACTCTCAAGGATGCTCTTGCCCGTTTTTGCAACTTAAAACAGCTGGTGGTCAACCTTGACAAAACTAAGGTAATGATTTTCAAAACCTCAAAAATTGCCCTTTCTAAGTTTCAATTCTTACATGACAGCAAATCTATTAAGATTACCACCACTTGCACCTAGATGAGGGTTTAGTTTATAGGTCATTCTCTTAATTTTCGACCACAATCACGACTTTGCAAGCGGGGTTTGCATCACTATCGTTCTGGAAAGCTAATGTTTCTAGCTGCACTTCCAGGACTCAAACCCACAGTCCTTTATGAAACTGAGATTTGGGGCCTGAGTCAAGGGTGTGCTCATTGAGCTCCTATTCAGAGGACCTAGATTGTTTTGCTCCAAGGATTTATCCAATTTAAGAGAACAAATCCACAATATATTGTCCAGGCTGAGTTTGGCACCCATCCTCTTCACCTTGTCAGCATCTTCAAAATTATTTTTGATCTCCGTTGCCTTACATACATAGGTGATTGTGCATCAGGCTGAGAGATACCCATATTTAGCATTTTATTCCTTAGAATGGATTACCTCCATAAGCACTTCTAGTCATTTTCAAGGCCATTACTCAAAAGCTAGTCCATTTCTTTAATCAATTGGCATCTATATAGATCAACTACCTCCATCCAAATACTTTTTAATGCTCCTCTCTATCTTCTTCCTATTTTGAAGGTGATTAGCCAATCAAAGGGATGACATATATCAACAAGAAATTTAGACCACTTAGATCTTTCCATACCAGCCTCTGAGTCCTACTAAATTAGCATTCTATATAGAGCATTGTGGAGAATTGAGTGAATTATCACTCATCTTAATAATACCCACCGATATTGGACAGATGGTCTCAAGACCCCTTTTGGTCAAATTGAGTCCATTCACATCAATTGCAGGTGGAGAATGACCACCATATTCCTTAGGAGGATAGGGTATGTTGCCTTTGCTCTCTTCAGGAGGTGGAGACTAAAGATCATTTCATTCTTCAAGTGTCTCATCTACTATGAGATCCGAAGAAGGTACTAATAAAGGGATTTAGGTGGATCTCTTGCCACCTTTGTCCACTATTCTGACCAAAGATGCTTGGCTATGTATCTTTCAAAAGCTATCACGTTTCAGCATCAAATATTACAGGAGAAATCAACTAACACTGGATTAATCACCTCATTCTTTAACCCTATCTCTGTTGTTGAAAGCAACAGTAATATGCATTCACTTGATGCTACAGCTTTCCAAAATGGTAATGACATATCTATACATCCTTGTCCGTACATAAGAGGAGATATTAGTGCATCAACGCCTCCTTGCATGCAGTTGGAGAGGATTGTGGCTCTCTGACACCAGGTATCAACAACTCCTTGTCCAAGAGATGCAGACAAATGCAGGTTTTAAGTTTTCTTGTCTTCTTCTATTGGTTCCTCAAACATGGATGTTAGGGGAGTTTTGCAGGGTTGAAATGTAAGCCCTCCCATGAATATCCGATCACCCTAAGTCTTGGCCATTGTCCTGGGCGCATATTAGATCCTATGGTGGCTCTTTTGGGACAGCGGCTGATGATGAAAGCTTTATTTATACTTTGCATTCCACTAAAGATTAGTGTTGGTGCTTGGATTCACTTGAGCTCTTTTTCCTTGGTTACTGATTCCCTCATTTCTTCGCTATTTACAACATAGTTAGGGTTTTCGAATTTCTGCGTCCCACCCTATGATGTTGCCATCTAGTGTTGTACAGTAGTTTCACTGTGCAGTTTTCTTTAGTATATTTACACTGGTTTGGTATTTTGTTAGTATTTGTTTTGGTTGCTACAGCGCATTTGCAACAAATATTTTTCTATGCACAAAAATTCTGCAAAACATCAATATAATTATCTTATCTTATTTTATTCTCTTGCCAACTATTGGGTGTACACTAATACTTCATGAGATTGCTTGGATGAGATGCCCCTGATCATAAGACTAAGTTAGGGGATATGCATATGAATATGGAAAATGTTAGAAGAATGGAAACAACTTACATTAAGAATGACTGATTGAAGCAGAAATATATTTTTTCTGTGCATCCATTTGTACTGGATTGGAACAGTTATGACAATTATAACTGCCAGACTTGACTTTCTAACTGACATTGTCACATATTGACAATTAAGACATATGTCCCAATTACTCTGAAATATATTACATGGCACTACTAATGGCATCTATTGATAGTTTGAATCTTATATTCCAAGAAAATGTACTAAGGTTTTGCTGGTATCTTAATAGTTTATGATTGTGAGCAGATATTAGAAGGGTATGATCCATAATAGTTTCATTAAAGCTGGCGAAAAAACAAAACTACAAGAAAATAACTACAAAAAGCAGTGTACCTTACCAAGAATGCTCAAGTTAATTGATCTCTAATTCCAATTATGTGAAATTAGTAAAGTGAATAAAGTCCCAGCATTTGTTTTATACCTCATGAGAGCATCTATTGAATGGTAGAATAGTAAGAAAACCAGAATAAGTAAGGAACTTATAGACACTTGAAGCACATGTAAAAAGATGCTGCTCATAAAATACTTTTCCCAATTAAATGACAACATAGAAACCTTTAGAAATAGGCTAGCACTTGGGAAGACAGCTATACTGAGGCAACAAGAAACTCGGTAACTAAATTATTTGACCTCTCGTAGAAATACACAACACTTCTGTCTATAGAAAACTTGAAGGTTACAATCATACATGTGAAATTCCATATTTTCATAAAAACTACTTACTTGAAGCTAATTTTCTTCGTCCTCATAGTCGAAACTCCAAATAACAATTCAACCACAAAACAGAAGTAACCATGAAAACAAGAAGAATAACCAAAACACTGCCAATAATTCAAGAAAGTCAAAATGCTCTAATTGTGGACTATCATCTTTTTTTTTTAATGTTTATTAGAGAAAAAGAACCAAAACCAACCCAACTATGATAAACATTAGGGTGTGCTGAGATTAAAGAACCAAACTTCAAAAATTGGCAATAAGTCCTTGGAGGAAATATTAACAATTTATCTTCTCATTGGACTCAGGTTGTACCCATAATTTCATATCAAAATATTTGCCCTGAAACCAAAATCCCAATTCAACAATTAAAACACCCTACACTTCTAAAAAAATTGACTAATAAACATTCAAAAAAACTCAAATGTCTGTAGGGTCACTTGGAACTCGGCGAATACAAATTTCAAAATGATATTCGTGAAGTACTTGGCACCCGTTAGGTTGTCAAAGAGATCATCACTGTATGGACATGGATGCGGGCCCACAACTATGATTTTTGGTAAAGGCACAATGGCCAATGCAGAGCCCCATTGTTCTGTCCTCTTTTTGTATTAAAACAATAAGACTACCTAACAGCAACACATTGGAACTGATTTGTCCTTTATCAAAAGCTGTTGAATTCAGATCTTGTCATTCTCCAATGTAGACTTTCAATAGAGTGGACTGTTTGGAATGGGTAATCCTACAATGAGATCAATTGCATGGTTCGCCTGGTGACTGGAAAACATTGGCTCACTTGTGAAATAGGAACAAGGGATGCGCAATGTAGCAATCTTGAGTCAGTCATTCAATATAATCATATGAAGTATAAACTTATGCTAATGATTGATTAGCCTTCAACACCACTTCAACTAATCAATAAAACCTTCAAAAGAACTTCAGGGATCTTGTAGCACAACTCAACAATGATCTGATGATGACTTGTGACCTTGGCTCATACTCACCATGTATCTCCCACAAGAATGGTATTTCGAGAAGAGAATCACAAGCTTCAAGGAAAGTCATGTCAAAAGTGACTTCATTCTTATAAGGATTAATGGGGTACTGGTGTCTACACTTTTGAGTCGAGCATTATTCTCGACCATGTTGAAACAAAGAAACCATGACTGCTCCAAGAACGTTGTCAGACGATCAACCCACAGTATTGAGATGGGTTAATGCGGTGCCAATAGCAAAGTCCACTCCAGCCAAAGTGAGGACTAAGAAAATCCTGAAAAGAGCAGATTTTGTCCCAGTGGAGGATAGTGATGCTTCAGAGGAAGAAATAGCACCTAGACGGAAGAGGCAGAGAAGATTAGAAGCTGAGTTGCAGGAAACTGAGGAAGTAACTCAGGAAGAACAAAGAGAGGAGTTGCTTCAAGAGCAGCAACAAGAAGGAAGAAGGGAGAAAGAAGGACCACAAGTAAGTCCTGTTCAAATAAGGAGACAGCATGAACAGGAAAGGTTGATGTCGCAAGAATGACAACCCTTAAAAGAGACTGTGCAGCAGCAGGAAGAAGTATGGGCACAGCCAGTTGAAGAGGTTCAAGAAGAAATAGCACCTAGACGGAAGAGGCAGAGAAGATTAGAAGCTGAGTTGCAGGAAACTGAGGAAGTAACTCAGGAAGAACAAAGAGAGGAGTTGCTTCAAGAGCAGCAACAAGAAGGAAGAAGGGAGAAAGAAGGACCACAAGTAAGTCCTGTTCAAATAAGGAGACAGCATGAACAGGAAAGGTTGATGTCGCAAGAATGACAACCCTTAAAAGAGACTGTGCAGCTGCAGGAAGAAGTATGGGCACAGCCAGTTGAAGAGGTTCAAGAAGAACTAGTAGTGACGGGCAATGTGGAGGAAGAATTGCCAGGACTTGCTGAATGGGCACAGCAAGTGGATTTTTGTGCGTCACCTACTATGCCATGTATAGAGCAGTTTGAGCTCTCAGAAAGAGCCCAAGGTTTATTAAAAGAAATAGTGGTGCCAAGAGAAACTAGAGTTGAAGACCCAGAAAGGGGCAAGGAGGTTGAGATTGCACCAGAATCTCAGAAAAAGAGAGAAAATCAGATTTGTCAGGAGAGGAGGTAGCAGCCAAAGATCAGCCAGTGAAGAAAGTTTGCCAAATTTACAGGAACAAACTGTAGTACAGCCTGATCAGCCGGAAGGGAATAGAGAAGTACAGCTGGAAGAAAATAGAGCAAAATTGAAGAACAAGAAGAGGAAGAGACATTCCAAGAACTGGAGAAGCGTTTCATTATTTAAGTGCCCAGTTTTGGATGGTCTGAGGAAGAAGGAATCCAAACTGATGATCAGGTGGATGAATTTTTTGGAAAGATGATGCAAGTTTTTGACTCTGCACGACTACAGTTTAGGATGGGCTGTGTAGGACAGCTAAGGCAGTGGCAGTCCATGGTTTACAATGAAATGGAGAAAGTAGTACAGTGGGTTCAAGAGGATGTGAGGACAAAGAAGCTCACTGAAATTTATGAGAAAGAACCATGGGAATTACAGGCTGAAGAAGTAACGAATATGATTGGAATAAAGGAGCTACCAGAAGGTGTGCCAACTAATTACAGGGTACCAAGGAGAGTATACATAGATGCAGGTACCTTGCAACGTTGCCGAGTAGACACAGCTGAAGTGGAATACAGGAAGATTCCACCAGAAGTGGCACCAGTGTATAGGCAGATCAATTTTTTGACTCATTGGATAGACTGGTTAGCAGTTGGGTTGGAAAAGTTATACCAATCCAAGGAAGAGCGAGATCACCAGCATGAGGAAACAGAAGCTATGAGAAGAGAAGCAAAAGCTATGAAAATGAAAGCTGAGACAAAGATTGCCAGCCTAAGGCAGAATTATGAGGAACGGTTGAAAGCCAAAAACAATGAACTTGTTATAACAAACAGGGACATGGAGAGGCACAATGAGATAATTATAAATTATAAGGAAGAAATGGCAGTAAGATCACAGGTGCACGAATCTAGAGAAAAGGAGTTAGAGCATAAGGATCAACTTATTGCCAAAAGAGATGAACAGTTGACCATTGCAGCCAGGACTGAGGCTGAGTTGAAACAAAGAATACAGAAGGGTGCTACGGAACGAGAAAAGGAGTTGATAGTGCAATTAGCCAAAATGGAGAAGAAGGCAAACCACTATGGGCTACAGTTTCTTCATTTCAATAAGTATGCGGAGAGACTGAAGGATGAACGGGAAGCCCTACGACTCCAAATAACCAAGATGGGTGGAGCACTTGCTGTCAGTTCTCAACAAAAGTAGCCTAGTGGAAAAGAGCAACAACAGCAGCAAGCGTCGATGAGGACGTCGACTAGTTTTAAGGGCTAGTTTAAAGGGGAGTACATTTATTTGAAATTTTGATAAAGCAAAATTTAGATGAAATGTATATGAAATTAGAAGAAATGATGTCAAATGAAATTAAAGTGAAATTAGGCTGAAATGTAAATGAAATGAAATGTTAATAAAAATGTACTTTAGACCTTAGGAAAAGTTAATGAATCCATGCAAACGTTATGGGGTGGTGGTTGTAATAGTGTGTTGTCTTGGGAACCGCTTGAAACGGCTCGAGCAGGCATTAAATAAGCCCCTCTCCATTTTGCAAGCATTCCTCGGTGATCTAGCATGTATGGAGAGAGCTGATTGCTAAGGCGTATGGAGAATATTGCTATGAACGAATACTGCGTACGGACTGCACATTGATATCACTGTGTTGCCATTTACTGCTTGTTATAGCAATTATTGAATCATAGTACAATGCAGCCATTGCACTTATTTGCAAACTATATTATTGTTTGTGGATGCACTTGTTAGAATGTTGCATGCAATAATAGAATACTATTGCAGGACGTTCAGTCCATGGTTTGGACAAAGAATTGTTGTTGTTCGCATTGCCATAGGGTTGATAGCAATTGCAGGTTGTACAGAAGATTGAGACAAATCGTGGAAGTTGCAATCGTTGCAAGCCGTATGACAAACAGATCGTACAATAGATTGTACGAAGGCAACATAGGATTATTGCCATTTAACTATTGTATGGTGATTTTGTACATGTGATTACCGTACGAATCACTATCATACACTAGGGGAGAGAATTACTGGGATTATCTCATACTATGTCGTACAAGGGATAGTGTCGTATGATAAGTTGGATCGTACAACCATGCAAAGGAATGGACGAAGGATTGCATCGTATGACAGTTTGTTTTATACGACAAATTGTTTCATACAATCAACATCGTACAATTATTGTCGTACAAGTTGAGACCGCACAATCTCAAGGAACGTTGTACAACGGTGTCATCAATGTCATGACTGCAGTACTGTTCAGTTCCTGAATCTGCCACCATATTATTATTGGCAACATAGTTGAGAAAATCGGAATCGGATCAGAATTGGCATGGAAAAAAAATCGGGAATCGGCAAAAAAATCAGAAAAAAACGGCAATTTTCCATAAAAAAAAACCGAAGAAAATGCAAATTTTCATTGAAAAAAAGCTTTTTTCATGCATATCACAAAATTTTGGAATCAATCAACAAAATTGGCAAAAAATCGATCGAATTGTGAATCGAGAAAAATCGGCTCAAATCGAGATTTTTTTGCAGATTTTCTTATAACTATGACTAAGAATACCGCCACTTGTGCTACAAGACTCAGAAGTTATTTCTCTTCTTCTGTCAACTGGCATCTCCATAGATCAATTACCTCCTTTCAAATACTCTTTAAATGCTCCTCCCCACCTTCTTCCTAATAAGAGGGTAATTAATCAAGCAATCAAAGATGATGTTTATCGACAATATATTTAGATCACTTGGGTTGCTCCATCTCAACCTCTTAGTCCTAAGTTGGACTTCTACACTAAGCATTTCATGAGGGTTAAGAATGCCACCGTTACTCGTCCTAATTATGTCAAGCGACATTGGACTAATATTCCTCTTGGTCAACTTAGAGTATGCTCACATCAGTTATGGGTAGAGACGGACCACTATATTCCTCAAGAGGATAGGGTATGTCATATTTGCTCTATTTGGGAGGTGGAGACTAATTTCATCTTTAGGTATCCAGTTTATTACAAGATTTGAGGGAGGTACTACTGCTTGTATAAAGACTCAATGGATCGCTTACCACTTTTTCTTGCTATCCTGACCAAAGATCCTTGGCTCTTTACCTTAAGGAAGCTACAACTCTTTGGCATCAATTATTACAGGGGAGACAAACTACTCCTCGACTAATTACCACATTCTTTTACCCTATCTTTGCAGCTGAGAGTAATAAGTGCTCATTGGAAGCTACAACTATCCAAAATATTAATGACAAATTTGTGTGCCCTTGTTTGCATACAAGAGTGGCTACTAGGGCTTCAGTTCTTTCTTCTTGCTTGTGACAAAACAAGACTGCAGTTATTTGGCTTTGGGTTTCAGCCACCCCTCACATACTAAGTTGTAGACAGGCGCAACTTACTAGTTTCTTGTCCTCTTCTATTGGATCCACAACCATGCATGCCAAAAGAGTCTTGAGAGGTCGAACTCCATGTCCTCCTAGGATTATCCAACCAAGACCTCTTAGTCCTAGCCATTCTCCTCGAAGCATCATTAGATCCTGTGTTGGCCCTTTTGGGATAGTTGGTGACGACAACAACAGTGCTTCTACTTTACATCCCACCATAGATTAAAGTTGGCACTTGGATCCATTGGAGCTCCTTTCTATCTCTATTGTATCTCAACTTCTAGATCTCTCTTAATCATTACTTTTAGCATGTTAGGGTTTAATCAATTTGGATAACCTTTGAGGCTGTAATTTCTTTTTTGCTATTGGTAAATATTAGGGTTTTGAAAGGGACCTGTTGGTTACAAATCTGCCATGAGGAAAGGATTTGGTGTTATTGTGCCCTCGATTCGCCCAACAGCTTGAAAGGTCGGAAGGAAGGAATGCCTTCCGTGCCAATCTCAGTAGAAGGCCGGCTTCCTATGTAACTTTTCGGTTTCAAGATAAGAGAACTAGAAGAAATAAAAGAGTTAAGGGATACAAACGGTGATTTATCAGCTTTGGGAAAGAACAAGCAACACAGTCACTAACTAGCAACTAAACCAATTGCAGTCAAAACAATACATGTAACAGAAACCAGTTATGAGATTCTTCCCTATGTATCCTTAAACATGCATTCCAAGCTCAGATAATTGCCAATGCTGCGATCCAGAATTCAGAATGACAACAATCAGAAAAATAAATGAGTAAATGCAAAAATGACACGGAAAAGCCAGCATAAAAGAAAGAGACACAATTGGAGCCAAAGTATGGATTGTATTTGACACAAACAGTCTTAGCTACAGCAGCTCTCTTTAGCAATATGTTCCCCCCTGATTACAATAGAATGAACTGTTATTTATAGAAGAATTTCCCCCCAGATTACAATGTGGGCACAGATGCCCAAACCTGCAAAAGCTGCAAAAAGCGGCCAGTTTTGATCTTTGTCGGCCGTATCTGTATTTGCAGCATGCTTTTCCTTGATTCCGGTATGGCTTCTGACAGGTTTGGTAGCTGGGAGGGGATGGCCCATTAATGTGGTGGATGCAGCGGTATTTTGCCTCAAATGCCCGCTACTGTTTGTCTTCAATGGTCACCCACTATGCCGCTTAAGTATGGCCTTGGCTGTACTTAAATGGGCCCTGATCCCGAAAAATCTTGACTTTTCTCCTCCGGGGAAGTTAGCTGCTTAGCTGGAAATATTTGGGCGGGAAACAACATTAAAATGCTCAAAAAGAAACATTGTTGTCCTAGAGCTGCCTGGCTACCAAAATCTTTAACATTTTCATAAGCGTCAAAATGCTGCCCTAAAGCGCTCCAAATAGGTGGGTTTGACCTCTAGCGTTGTCAGACAACAGCGCTTTAGGGAGCTCTTCATTCCTTAACCAAAACTGACCCTTTTTCACTTTTTGCACCAAGTGTTCAAGAAACACCCCAAAGCGCTCTACCTTAGCCATTTTGCCCTGGAGCGCTCCAAACTGCAGCGCTTTAGGGCTCATTTTATACTTAGGAACTTTTGGGCTCTTTTGCTTTTTCTTTGGCAGCACCAAAACTGCCCCAAAGCGCTCCAGAGATAGAAAAATGCCCGGAAGCGCTCCAGACTTCGGCGATATGGGGCAATTTTCCACACTTAGCCAAAAAAGGCGTTTCTTGCACATTTTCACGATCCGGCCTAAAACCGCTCCAAAGCGCTCTGGAAAGGGAAATCTGCCCTGAAGCGCTCGAGACTGGCAAATTAGCCCCGGAGCGCTCCAAACTGCAGCGATCTGGGGCAACTTTTCATACTTGGAGTTTTTTCGGCCAATCTTCACCTTTTTGTCCCAACTGCTCGGAATTTGCCTCAAAGCGCTTTAGGCTGGCAAAATTACTCCAAAGCGCTCCAAGGAACAACGATTTGGGGAGGATTTTTATACTTAGTCAAAAAAAGCATCAATTTTTAAACTTTTTCAAATTTGCCCTAAAGCGCCCAAAATTGGCAGATTGCTTCAGATCGCTGCCTAGCTGCTGCGATTTAGGGCCGATTCCGGAAGATAACAAAATTTTCAGAATTTTCAAAATTTAACACCCCTTGCAAAATGTGGCAACAGGAACCTTCCCTCTTACAACTCTTGGAAATCCAAGAAAAACAAATGAATCAATCCAAGCACAAAAAACAACTTATCTTCTTACAAATCAAATTCTGCATTTTCTAAACAATACAGCCTTTTTTGACCAAAAGTGCAATGACCAAAACAGTAATAGTCTAAACAGACTGCTAGACTACTAGTTATAATTTCCCGTCGCTAGCGGGAAATTATTAAATTTAGTTTGCAAATCATGTGAACAAAATGGAAATAAACTTGTCATTAATATGCAAACACTGTCCCTCCAGCCATTTTGGATTCCATAAAGTCCATAAACCCTCAAACGCACCATCAACAGGAACCGTTTCCACCTGAGTTGTTTTCCAAATTGAATTCTTCACCTTCTGAAAATTGGAATCATCCACTTTAGTCTCTTGTAATAAAAGAATATCAACCATTCTCTCCTTTCTTAACTCTCTAAACACCCTATGTTTAGGATAGAGAGCTCCGGTTGTTGAATTCCACTTCCCATACATGTTTAGGTAGGGGTGGCACCATGAAGGAATCAGGCGTCCACTCTCCTCTCTCGTCCATGGTCGAACTCCCCTCCGATCCAGCCAGTGAATAGCAACAGCGATGTGTAACTCATGGAGGGTTGCTCTCTCTCTTCCCGCTCTGATTAGGGCGGTGTTTCCCCCCCAACCCCACGGGATTCGTTTCAAAAGTTCTGGGCTTGGAATTCAAAGCTGCACGGTCAATAAATAGTCCAGTCCATGAGGGGTATCATGCGAGTCAGAACACACCTTTCTCTTTCATTAGAGTAAGAATATTCGCTCGCGCCCACTTGACTGAAGCTCTCCCCTTTTAAAACAGAGAGCTTTTAAAGGGAGTGAGCCGCTTATTCCGAGGAGTGCTGGCTGGGGCCTTATATAAGGGGTTTAGAATTCGGTAGTATGACATGGGTTCGATCTGGAAGGTGCTTTCGGAAAGATGGAAACGAAGAGCTCTTAAAAAATTCGATGAGCTTATAAGATAGATAGTATGTCGTGTGTGTGTCAGATAGCTGGTTATGTAGGTCGACTGGCCAGTGATACGGAGATGCTTTATGGTTGGTTAGGAATGGGGACTACTCGCTTCCCTATGGTCCGAACGGAACTTTAAAAGCAAGCCCTCTACCCGGTTTTTTAAATGAAAAGCTTCAAGAGGAACCAAAGAACGAAACTTTTATTTAAAGGTCAGAGTCAAGTTTATTTAAAAGGGCTCCTAAGCTCTTAATGGGAACTTGTTTCCTCTATTTAAGGCATCTATACCCCAAATATTCCAAGATAGAAAATTCATTTTGTATCAAGTTGAGGAAGTTTTCCTCCTCCCAAAGACAAAATTCTTTGCTTCCCATCAGCTACATCCTTAGCAATGGCTCTAGTTCTCAATTCCCGAAGATTGGGCCTTCCTCGAGAAACTGAAATTCCCAAATCAACCTTCTTAGATTTCCTTCTACTTCCAGCAAAAAATTATGGATAACCTTTTCCTCCTTTTCCAACTTCGAATCACTAGAAGTCCATTTTCCTCCATCTTCTTCATCCTTAGACCCATTCTAAATAATGTTAATATTTTTATTTTTCTTCTCCCGTAGCCAATCAATGTCACATTTTGCTCAGGAGCAGTTTCTCCCGAAACCCTCATTTCTATGCTCTTTTCCTTCAACCCTGGTAGAGGGTGTGGCTCTTTCTCAATATTCTCTTCTATATGCAAAGAAGAATTCTTTTCCTTTTCAATCAAAGCCTCAGTAACCGGTTCATTAATACCTCCAGGTTGAGTTTCTAGA
This sequence comes from Wollemia nobilis, assembly GCA_028583015.1. Classification (NCBI taxonomy): domain Eukaryota; kingdom Viridiplantae; phylum Streptophyta; class Pinopsida; order Araucariales; family Araucariaceae; genus Wollemia; species Wollemia nobilis. The sequence goes on from JAQPPZ010003260.1 coordinate 931,939, forward strand.
ACAAACTCTTCCCCTCCAACAATGCCATCCCCATCAAGGGTAGCAAGAACCTCAAAGCTATTTGGAGATGGACCCTTACTACTTTCACCAATTTCTTTCTGCCCCAAAACTTCTCCTTGCTTAGTTTCCTTTTTCCTCCAAACCCTCAAAGGCTGTCCAATTCTATTATTCATAACTTTCTCCTTAGGATTTTCTGGGCATGTTTTCCAAATATGTCCTACCCTTTTGCAAAGGTTACACAAGGGAATGGGAGTTTCATACTAAATCTCTTGTTCCCATTCCTTGTAATCTGAAACTAGCCTAATAGATTTAGGCAGTGGTTCAGCCAAATCCGCTTGTACACAAAAACGGGCCGCTATCATTCTGGTCCAAGATTTAGTAGCTGAATCAAAAGCAATTATTTTTCCAATCGCTTTAGCTATCCCGAGAATAATATTGTCATCCCAAAATTCCATTGGAAGCCCCGGTAGACTCACCCATCCATAAGGGCGTCGATTGAAGAGTGGTTGTGGCTGGATTAAAGCCCTAGCTCCATTTTTGTTAAAATAACCCTCTCCTCCCAAAAAACCATGGCCTCCTCAACAAAACATTTGCTATATCCTCCGGATTTGCGAAGTTAAAAAGCAAAAGATTATTAGGCAAAGCCACCACCAGTTCCTGCCCAAAAGTTTCCCTTTATCCCGAACCCACTTCCTTATTGTATCTAAATCCAGTCTACTGCCCAAAAATTCCCTGACCAAAGAATTTTTTCCTTTATGAATCGCTTTGTCAGCCAAAAAATTTGGGACCTTTAGAGTAAAACCCTTTTCATCCAGAAACGGAAAGTCCCTCTATTTGCAAATTTTGACCTCTCTTCAAAACTTGCACCCAAGAAGTGCCTCCCCTTGACCTTTCTACTGTTGCCGAATTCGAATCTACTGCTCCTAGATCCAAAGGGTTAGAATCTCTCCTATCCACATCCTTAGGAGATTCTGCCACAATAGAACCCTCGCCTATTGCCTTTCCTGCTCCTCCTTCAAATACCTATATACCCCATCCTTTCTCCTCCAAGGCTTCCTCTAGTGGACAATCACCGTCGGCATTACCTTCTTACGTAGATGGGATTTCCCCTTCTTAACAGTGGACACATGCCGCCGGCAGCCTGCAAAACCGCGAGGCTGTAATTTTATGCCATATAGTTGTTCCACTTTAGAGTAGTTTACATTGGATTCTTTATTTTCAATGAGTCCCATTGGCCTACTTTGGCCATCTAAGGACATTAATAGAATTAGCTTATCAGAAGAGTACTAAAGGGTTTGTGGCTGATAAATAAAGCTCACTTGTATCAAACAATTTACTATGTTTTTAAGTATATTGATATGTGGATGGCAAAAGTATGGCAGGAAAAATGTTGCTAGTATGAATGCAAAACGATGCTTGGCATACAATGATATGAATTGCAAGTAATTTGTTACTGTAAGTGAAAACAAGGATCAGAATAGAAAGGAAAATCAACTGGCCATGGAGTCCAAGTCCGACTGGCGAGAAAGTTTGGCTCACAAAGAGCCTACCAGGGTTCAATTCCCATGTGTGGTTCCACTAATATGGTTTGTTTTAATACTATGATAATGTGGTTCATTGAAATACTGTTACAACATTGTCATGATGTAATACGGCTGAGCCCATTTCAATCCCTTATAACCAATTCTTTAGGTTAGAATTTAATTGTTAATACTAATAGTTTTTATAGGACAGCTTTCTCAAGAACAAGAAATATTCACTCTGTTTTGGCATACCACAGTAATAACTCCATCATAAGAGTTAAGCTCCTCGTTTGTAATGTCCTTCATGATATTAAATGCGTGTCCAGCCTTTTCTGTTTTTACCACCTATATCAGCAAATAGACAATTAGAACTCTTAACATGCACTCTTCGTTAAAGGTAATTGTACCTGCAATAGCCTATACTCATTCAAATTCTTTCAGTTCACTTCAAAATTGTCTAAAGAATTCACCTCACCTTGGTGATTACTTTTGCACAATCAAAAAAAGAATGAACCCCCTCCCAAGTCTTAGCAGCAAGCCCCCTTCCACTTCGAGGATTTATAAAAACCTGGTATCAAAGTTATGCTTTTTTAACACTCCTTGTGCAAAGATGCTGCCAAAACAAAAGCTTTTACTTCAAGAACTTATATAATTAACTAACAATAATGAAAATTTGGTCCAACTGCAGTACCAAAAGATTTTTAGGCCTCTTTGAATCCAACTTTATGAAGTTATGGATTTGATGGAACCATAGTTGACATGTTCCAGCATCTTGATGGCCAAAGACAAGTGCCCTTGGTACCCAAACAGAATCTTGCTTACTTGACTTTTCAACAAAGTGGACAACAAAGCGGTACATCTGCATGACCCCAAAGATCAAAATGACCAACTTTAGCATATGTGATATGTTTTGTTATCTCTAACACAGAAAAAAAGAACATCCCATTGCACAAGGATTGAACAAGAATAAATAAATAGCAAAAATAATCAAGAACCTTCAAATTGAGACCCAACATGCAGTTTGTTGCTGCAGCAGCTTTTGATTCATAAACTGGACCCATACCAGCAAGCTCCACAGCATAAATATTGGAAAGTAACAGCTCGGTTGGCATTTGGGAAGTAGTAGTTAAACCCCAGCATGTTGAGATACTTCTCTCCTGGCACACTAAGAGAAATGCCATAAATCTCAAACCTATTTTGTCTAGAGATGAAAGATTGCTGAATTTGCAGCAAGTAGCAGAGAAATAAGCACACAATTATTAAGTAACGAATAAAATGCTATAACAAAAATTCTCATGTCAGTGCGAAAGATCAATGATTGTAACATTATAAGTAAATATGCAAGGCCACAACACAAAAATTCAAATCAAGGTTCAGTACATGCAGCCTCTGATCAAGTATGTAACCATCCTAGGAGATTTCCCAAAAAAAGGTATCCATAAGCTTTGCTGCCACAATAAGATTTTCTAACAATGAAACAAGTCACTCTTATAGATGAGTTAATCATCTAGTCATATGAGAACTATTATTGGACTATATAATATAAAATGTCCTCTAAAGAAAATTATAGATCTACATATTTTAGAGCCTGAAGACAATTCAAGAAGTATTAGCTTTGCATCCATGTCAAAAGAGCAGATGCAAGGGTTCAACTCAAAGGTTCAAACCAAGGTTCAGTACAAGCAGCCTCTGTTCAAGTATGTAACAATCCTAGGAGGTTTTCCAAAAAGAAGTTCCACATATCTATCCATAATTTTTGCCGCCACTATAAGATTTTGTAACAATGAAACAAGTCACTCTTATAGCTAAGTTGATCATCTAGTCATATGAGAAATTGGACTATTTAATATAAAATGTCCCCTGAAGAAAATTATAGATCTACATCTTTTAAAGCCTGAAGATAATTCGAGAAGCATCAGCTTTGCAACCATGTCAAACAAGTAGATGTAAGCAACTGCATGGCTAGAACAAAATCGAGAGAACTGTCTGAAAAGCAAATGAAATGAACAAGGCCTGTTCACATCTAGTTCCAATAAAATGGAGCATGTCATTTACAACGGTGGACAAATGAGGTTACAAAGAACATATCAAAACAACTTCCAATATATATTAGTTGATGTCACACTATGATGGTTACAATGGTATGGTCAAGGACTCAAGGATTATACATTATCCTCACACTATTTCACTGAGGGTCTTGTCCATTCATTACAGCTACATAATATTATTAGTAATTTATATTCATCCCCCAAATGTGTAATCACAAATCTGAGAAAGAGACAAGCAAAATCTATGTTCATCCCCCAAATGTGTAATTACAAATTTACAACTACAAATGTAGAGGGTGGTAGGAGTGGTTAAGCCACCTCAAATACCATGCAATCCTAAGTAAATATTATCGGAAGTGACAAATTAATTATCAATACAAAATTAAGTGTCTACGCGATGTAGCAAGAAACACTTTTGGCAGCCACATAGCTGTTTCTGATATATCCTAGAAATGTTTATTGGAGGAAACATTTCTGATCCCCAAAGAAACAGCATCCTGAGGAATGAAAACATTTTTACATGCAACAAACAATTCCTGCAGCCTATCAACAACTGAAGCAAAGGAGGGCAGCCCAAGTGTCCTCCTGAACCAAATGACGGTATGGGCATGTTTTGTGGCTTTGAAGCCAGTATTACCTTCTTATTGTCTTAAAGAGTGTTTCAGGAGCTAAATTATGCCTATGCTTTGTTGAAACAGCGGAAAATCATTATTATCGTAATACTTCCTTCTCACTCTCCATCCATGGCTTCAAAACCGTCTATTTTCACAGGATCTGGGTCTTGAGGGTGGAATGAGAGGACATGGTGACAAAAACCCATGTGAATTATCATAATGCATTAGCTCTATGGAATTGTGTTATAAAAATTAGGAGGAATGAGAAAAACTCAAATTGGAGCTTCTAGTGAAATTGCAAGAGTGTAAGATTAATTTTATGCCTTAAAGGCTCATATACTAGGCTTTGAGCCCATTTTCTTTGGATTCCTGATTAAGGAATTGGCCCTTGTTTGTCTTGCAGCCCAAAGGACATTAGAAATATGGAAGAAAGTAGGATAGGGCAAACTTAGCAGCCTTTTAAATTAGCACTACCATTTGTCCCCTAGCAGGAACAGAAACAGAGATGAAGTTCCCTTAATCCTTGAACAAGCTCAAAGAATATGAACACTGGACACTTGACAAGAATATCTGAAATTGGAGGGAGGGAGAAGACAAATGGTAAGGTACCCCAACTCAGATTCTGGGCAGGCAGATAAGACATTGTGTTATGGGTGCATGTGAATAAACAAATAAGAAAGAAATAATAGCATTTTCATGAATCTAATTAGTTGTTATGTAATGTCATATGATTCCTCTTAATTTTGGGTTATCATTGGTGGTTGCATAATATGAGATGTCCACCACCAATTAACACAGCTGTCATGGGCAATCTTCTATGATTATCTTTTGTTAACCAATGAGAGATCTTTCTTGTAATTGTCCAGTATTACATTGCCATGCATCCTAAAGATAATGTGCCTTGCAAAAGTTCCTAGTGAGAATATGCTATTTCTTGATAGCTAGGGTCACACTAACCATGATGGTCCTGCTCAATGGTGTGTTTCATCATTCATGCATATTATATGTTTTTTCATATTCAAAATACCTTTCTTTTTCTGATTCATAGTGTCAAAACTTGGACTCTGCTACCCTGTATTTTTTGAGCTGGACTTAGGCCTGGCACAAATCTCAGGAAAAAACTCGGCAATGACTGAGCACTACATTTTACACAAAGAAACTTGCCCCGAGTCAAAATGACTTGCCCAAGGTCACTCGACTCATAGACTCAAAAGGTTTTGCAGACTCAGTGAGAGTCTTAACACTATGGATTAATTATACTACACATTTATGCATGTCAGGTTCAACATAGCTTGGTCTCCATATCGGAAAATGAGAGAATATGATTGGAGCTGTGAATGAAGTTCCTAAAGGTTACTATAGGCAAATAATTTGGCACATGAACGAACATCACATTTGCATGAGCACATAAATACACGAACACAAGCACCACATCAATTATGCATTAACATCAATTAAATATAGTTTGTCATACAAGTGTTGAGATCACTTAATGTTGTCACATCCATGTATGTGATGACATATATTACTGTGAAGTTATGGGGTATTTTAATGTTTCATGTATACAGGTAGTTCAGTGGAAGTTAGGCAGTTGTCAACCACTTATTGGTACTGTGACCAGACCATGACCGCTTGAAGTTGATTGGAGTATTTAGGATACAAGCTACATTTTTATATGTATCTGTAAGTTCTTCCATTGTGAAGAATTGTATTGTAGTGTGTTGCATTCAATTTGTACAGTTACTGAACTCCATATTATGAAAGAGTGTGCAAAATCTTCCATGAAAGGAGAAGTTGACAGCTAAGCAAATTCCAGGACATACATGTTCCAATTGTGGTACTGCTAGGCTTCTTATAGATTCAGACGTTTGGAAAGATACAACCAATGAGCTTTGGGTGAATATAATGCTTGTATCTGCTTGAAAGCATTTGATGATTTAACCTAAATGAAGACCATTAGATGAGTTGCAGATAGATGCACAGAAGCAATGGAGAATATGGGTTCTTCAAATATTACACAAGACATCACAAACAATGCAGAGTTATGAAAAACTATTGGTGCCACTATTGAGACTCGAGAGTAAGTATGACTGTACGACCATAATTTTTGGGCCGCATGTGTGGTGCTTAATTTGAAATTAAGTCACAGCAATTGGCAGATTTGACAGATGAGATTTGAAAATAGTTTATTTTGAAAGTTGCCACAAGAATCTATAATCTTCTTTTACACTTGAATCTTCATGGTCAAGGTGTCTAAGCATATTTTTCAATATTAGCATGCAAAAAATATTGGCCTGGTGGCATCAGGAGATCAACAATTTTCCCTTCTTCCCTACCATAAGAGGAATTTTTAAACATTTACATATTTCATGTGTGCCTTTGATGTGAAGGCTATAAATCCTAGTTTTAAAACCTATGAATTTATTACTGGAAAAAAATTATATATATTCATGTTTTGATTTTTAAAAACTTTTTTTTTTGGTAGGTAAAGTAAAATTTATTTACTTACGGGTTGAAGGGACCTGCCCCTATTTACAATAAGATCATCTACATTCAAAATGCAGGCCAAAAACACCAATTTACAATAGTTCATCTGCATTCGTAATGTAGGGCAAAAACACCAGCACCACAGTCGGAAACCAACAAAAACTAACAGCCGAGCTAAACCAAAACAAACTAACCGATGGTGTCGAAGAGACACCTTTTAGGTGGTTAGAACCACCGGCAAATTTTTTTTTTTTTTTTTTTAAAAACTTTTGACTAATCAACATTATAAAATATTATTGAAGAGTTTACACTTATAGAAAAGGCTTTAAAAACATTTTATATTAAATTTAGAGATATTTACTGCAAAATCATCTTAACTCACCTCAACTTAAAAGCAACAAGTTGTACACATTTTATAAACTATTATAAATAATGTCAAGTTAACGAAGTTTTCGAACATGAAATTTATCTTATAAAATATATAACTAATTCAAAATTAAAATTACATCAACACTAATTTTGTTAGTATGATCATGATTTAGGGAAGAACATTCTTGATGAACCTAAGGAATGTGTCTCATCAGATTTTGAAGACTCTCTTGAAGTACCATGCACCATTCAAGAGAAAAAAATTGGTAAAGAAAATGCAGTTTTAGAAGTTAATACCTCTGCCATTAATAAGGAAATACCAGAAAATGAGCAGAACAAGTCAAAAACTTCTGTAGCAAAGCTAGGAGAGGATAAATATGATGAAAAACAAAATTGTGAAAGAATATTGAGGAATAGAATAATAAGACCTACTCCTGATATAGGCAAGGCAAAAAGAGGAAAACCCTCAAATTATCAAGCAAGATCCAGGGAAGCAATAGCAAACATAGAGAAAGGAACACAAACTAAGTTGGTTAAACTTCTCTTTACCAAACAACAAAATGATATTGTAATACGCAGGCGGGGCCAATTGCCCCTAATGAGACATGATTATCATCTCATGGAATATAAGGGGTGCTAATGCCCCCTCAAAGCAGAGGTGTATCAAGGACCTCTGTTTAAGTAATAAGCCTGATATTCTTTGTATCTAAGAAACTAAAATGACAAAAGAAGAAGTTTAAAAAACTATGAAAGCAGTATGGGCAAGATGTGAATGGGATGCTATGGATTCTGAAGGAGCGACAGGGGGAATTTTAACTTGTTGGAATCCTTCTAGAACCTCCTGTGTAACCATTCATAGAACTACGCATTGGTTAGCCTCTTTAGTCACTTGCTACTTTGCAAACATCCGTTTTATCTTTATCAATGTCTATGGACCTTCAACTCAGTCAGGTAAATTAGAAGTTTGGAGTGGGATTGAAGTCTTTATGAGATGTAAGGACCAAGAAATCCGATTCATGATCATAGGATTTTTAATGCCATAACCAAGTTGGATGAAAAATTTGGGGGATTTAGGAAATTAACCCAAAGTATGAGAGATTTCTCAGCTTTTATTCAAAACAATAATCTATGGGAGGTTGAGTTTGAAGAAGACAACTATACATGGACCAACAACAAGAGAGGCCAGAACCTAATAGCAGAAAAATTAGACAAATGCATACTCTTAGATCATTGGCTAGATGAAGGACCAAGAAACCCGATTCATGATCATAGGATTTTTAATGCCATAACCAAGTTGGATGAAAAATTTGGGGGATTTAGGAAATTAACCCAAAGTATGAGAGATTTCTCAGCTTTTATTCAAAACAATAATCTATGGGAGGTTGAGTTTGAAGAAGACAACTATACATGGACCAACAACAAGAGAGGCCAGAACCTAATAGCAGAAAAATTAGACAAATGCATACTCTTAGATCATTGGCTAGATGAAGGAACTTGTGCTAAAATTAATACCTTAACAAGGATTGGTTCAGATCACTAGCCAATAAGAGTTAAAATGGTGGTAAGTGAATTCAAAAAAAAATCATATTTTAAATATGAGCAGATGTGGGAAGACCATCCTCAATTTGTTGATATGATAGCACAAACGTGGAATTCTTCAGGAAATGGTGGGTTGTATGCTCTTCCAAAACAAATTAAATCTATGACATCTAGATTAAAAGAATGGAACAAGAACACTTTTGGAAACATTTTTGAGAAGAAAGAAGAACAAAAAGATAAACTTTCAAAATTCCAAAAAGGTGATCATAATAATCCAAGCTCGGAGGAAAGGGAGTTGCTTAGTGAATATCATAATATTTTGAGTAAGGAAGAGAAATTCTGCAGATTAAAATCAAGACAGACTTGGTTAAAAAAAGGAGATAAAAATACAAAGTTTTTTCATAGGATGGCTATAGTACAGAGATCAACATCCAGAATTAGTAAAAATGAAATGAAATGAAATATTATTAATGTCCGCGGTGGGCCAAAATAAGACCCAAGGGACTATAAGAAGGACAATAATGACTGCCAGCTAGTAGGCTAAAAAGCCCAACAAAGAAAAGAACTAAGATAAATACAAGATGAAACCCGACAAACGGGCCAAAGAGAAAGGGAAAAGAAAAGAAAAGGGAGAGCAGAGGGGGGAGGGCTGCAATCCAACAGAGGAGTGCACGCCAAGAAGAACGAAGAGAGAGGAGGGGGAGGGAGCAGCCCAGGGGGGGCAAGCTCCAAGAACCCGCCAGAAACTAATCTCTCCTAACAATCGAGGCCGAAGTACCGGAGCTAAAGAAGTCCATGATATGTCTCTGCCCATTGCTAGTTCGGAACCCTGACAAACTGTTGGTGCATTGTCTAGTGACCCTACTTCTGTCCGAACTGGATGATGTGGGGCGTTTCCGATTGAAGTCACCTGGTCCATCGGAGTTGGTGAAGTATGTTGTGATGAGCCGATGTTGAGGAGGGTGAGATCCATTTGGAGAACTTTTATGTCGTCGAAGCTGAGTTATCTCCCTAAGAAAGAGTGCGAGACAACGCTGGTCCGGGTATCCGAAGAAGGTAGAAACAGATCGAGAGTTGTCCCCGAAAAGGCAATGGAACCTACCTCGGATCTCATAATAAATGGGACAACAAAAAATAAAGTGATGAAGGGTTTCAACTTCACCCAAGGAGCAAAACAAGCAAATCCGCTCCTCCGTCGGAAGATGGTGATCTGACTCAATCCGGAGTTGGTGAGAACACACCCTGAGTTGCCCAATAGTGATCCGAAGACTATGCATTGTGTGTTGCTGAAGGTATTGTGGAGGAACTATTTTGCCCTCCTGAATCTGTAAGAAGTGCTCATGGTAGAAAGACAGCTTGGGGGAAAGAGGGGCAACAGGAGAGATCCATGTGCATCTGGTGTACTGGAGACTAACATCCTTCCGAATCTCGTGGAGCATCTTCTCCTTACTAAGCCGAGAGGGGGGAGAACCCCCAAAGAATAAGGCGGGAGCCTGTCTATCCGTATCTGAATGCTAGCCAAGAGAGCAGAAACCTGAAAATACCAGCTCCTCCGGCCTCCCCGAGAACTCGGAGAGAGTTCCATCGAGGAGCGAAGGGCGAGGTAAGGGTACCGCCTGCAACCCTCAGGGGTATCTCCGAAAGTACGGATCCTGTGAAGATAACCGATAATCAAGAAGATAATCTCAAGCTGGAGAGGAGAAGCCCCAAACTCTGCCAGAATAATAGAGCGGGGGATTGTGCCCTTGCAACGAATGAATCGTCGAAGAAAGAGTGTTTGGACTCGTTCAACCCGTGACCACTCAATCGGGCCAAGGCTAGGACCCCAAACCACTGACCCATAAGTAATAGTTGGCTTGACCAAGGCATCAAAAATCCTCATCTTCACAAGTATATCCTGAAAATGTGCTTTGAAGCAATTCCTCTCTAGCAAAGACAGAGTTGCATATCCCTTACACACCCGGGCCTGGGCGGCGGGTTTCATACTAAAAGTGGGACCGGTGAAAAGAACCCCCAAGTACACATAAGAGGTGGTGATCTCGACCTCCCGACCTTGGAAAGAGAAGTGGAGATGAGATAGAGCCTCTTTGGTAGTATTGAATACCATAACCTTGGTCTTAGAAAGATTCACCGTCAACTGTCTCGAGTCACAAAAAGCGGCAAGCTTGTCCAGATGGCGCTGAAGTCCCTCAGGAGAAGAGGCCAAAAGAACAACATCATCAGCAAAGAGGAGAATAGAAATCAGCACATAGTGAAGAAGGCAACCATCCTCTGCATGAGCATTCTCCTTAATAAAAGTCTCAAGCTCGTCGATAAAGATCCCAAAAAGTGTCGGGGAAAGGGGGCACCCTTGTTTCACTCCTATGGTGCTAAGAATATTGTCTGAAAGCCCTTGAGGGGAGCGAAACCGACCTTTCATAGTCTCATATAACCGTGTAACCGTTGTCAAAAGTTGCCCAGAGATGCCAACTGACCGTAGTCTCTCAAGAAGTAAATGCCGAGGCACCGTGTCGAAGGCTTTCCTGAAGTCAACAAAGCAACAATAAACCTTCGAGGACCTGGAACGCGCCTCCTCAATAATAGCTTTGAGGACTAGAATGTGATCTGTGGTCCGGTGATCTTGCCGAAAACCAGCTTGGCCAAGAGCCCTGAAACCCCCCTCCTCCAACCTTCGGGAGAGAAGCACATCCAATGTTGTGGCATAGAGCTTGGCAAAGATATGCCCAATCATGATAGTCCTGTAGTTATTGGGTTCATGGGGATCACCTGCCTTATGAATGGGGTGAATGATATGCTGAGTCCAGGAATCAGGAAACCCAGAACAGACAGAGAGATTGAAGAGATCAGTGAGGGGCCCAACAAGAGGGTCAATACCATGCTTCAAAAATTCTGCCTATAACCCATCCAAATCTGCTTCTTTGCTCGTACAGAGTTTCTAGATAGCCTGCTTGACAAGACCAGTAGAAAAGAGGTGGCACGAAGAAGGGGGGAGGGAACAGTAATAGGAGGCTGATTTGGGATGGTATAGAGGGAAGAGGCATGAATGGTCCAAGAGGAAAGATCGATCCCATGAGTAATCCGATCACGGGGGAGGATAAGGCGCCAGAAGGATTTAGGAGACTGCTGAAGGGAGTGGATAAGATCAAGTCGATGCCGAGAGAGGAAGAGACGCTTCTTCTTTCGAAGAAGCATCCTGTAGTCTTTGTGAGAAATGGTATAGAGCTGGGAAGGATTCTGAATGGCATATTTCAACCTTCGGTGGGCAGACTTACATTCCTCATCATACCAGATGTTCATGGGGCAATGACCAGGGGGACGAGGACGAGGGGGAGGACGAATAGTGTGGGGGTACGAGTCCAAAGCAGCCTTCCAAATAGTTTGGACCAAGCAAGCGTAACGATTGGAAACATCGGGAAGAGAAGACACCTTGGGGAGAACCTGACGCAACCGGTCCATGTAGGTAAAGGAATAATAATAGTCAAAGTCTATAATGACTCGAGGGGCTGAAGGGGAGGGAGGAGGGGGAGGAGTAACAGGAAGGGAAACAATGGATAACGTAAGAGAAAGAACTGAATGATCGGTAAGGGGGGGAGGGTGATCAGAGACGTTGAATCGGGAAATGAATGGAATGAGGGTGGTAGAGGAAATAGCATAGTCGACGACACTGGCTCCACCACTATGAGGAAAGCAAGTAAACCCACTAGAATCTGGAAAACAAGATATACCATTGAGAAGAACTAGCCTGTTGGATTCACCCAACTCAATAAGATGCTTACCGTAAGCAATCACCTGTGTGTCGCTGGAGGTTCGAGCAAAACCAAGGTCCTCAAGATCCAATTCCCGAGTCTGCATCTCATCGGTTGTGAGGTCATGAAGAGAAACCTGCATAGGTCCGATCCGAGCATTGAAATCTCCCAGCAAAAGTATCTCCCCTAAAGCCGAGTATCTAGTAATGTCCTCATAGAGATCCTGGAAAGGGTCCCCGTCCGTGTGAATAGCAAAATTGGACGTGGTGGGGGGAAAGTAACAAGTGGCAATGTAGATATCCCAAAGAGGTGGGTGACGATGGATTTTAATCCATAAAAACCTGGAGTGGGGGTCAGTCGAAACCAGGGATACCGAACCCTGGAGCCTATCCCTGATAAGAGCAGCAACACCTCCCTGATCCTCGAACCCCCCCCAGAGCGTCGAGTGAGTTGCCGACAACTAGACCACCAAAAGTAACCAGAGATAACTGGAAGGGCCCGCTCAAGACTCTCGTGTGTCTCACAGATAAGAATGATGTCATGTCCGCCAATCACATCAAGAAAGGACCCTAGGGCAGACCACATCATACCATTGCAATTCCAGCAAGCTATAGCTAGCTTATCTGCCACCCCCCTTCCGTGTCGATGGAGTCATTTGTTAGGCAAGGGTTTGGACCACCCAGGTGGGGGAGAGTCCCTAATCACTGCACGCAAATTACGAATAATTGCCCATTTGTTGGCTTTCCTGGCTGCGGCTACTTGTTCCCTGGCTTTCTTCAATTCTTCAACCTGGAGTCGCGTAAGGTCCTCATCAAGGTAGATCTTGTCCTGAAGAGTAAATAATTTCCGTTTGGCCCTCAATGCCTTCATACGCTCTTCCGCATTTTTGAAGCGTATGATTAATGTGGAGTCGGGAGAGAACCATGCTCTCTCGAGAGTAACGTCTGTTAACTCAAGAGTGTTGTGAATGAAGGCATTTCCAGCTTGAAGCGGATCAGTAGGTTTGGGCACCCCACGAACCCTGAGATTGAGCGCTTTCGCATTACGGATCCTTTCTTCTTCAAATTTAGCTTGGACAGCCAACTCAACTATGGGAGGGGGTTCTTCTTTCCGGCTACAACCTGAACCCAAGATTGTTGGTCGGCTAATTTTTGGCTTTGTGCAGTTGACGCTTCCTTGAGACGTTCCTGCTCAACAAGAAGAACAGCTTGTTCATCTCGAATTTTTAAAATTTCAAAGTGTAAATTCACAGAATTTTGAGGAGGTTGTTCTGTATGTGCAGTCTGCAATTGAGTAATGATGGCTTGCTGATCTTGAAGTTTAATTTGGAGATCCGTGATAATGCGGCTGTCGTCTTTCACTTGGTCTTGCAAGGAGAGTATAATACTAGCTTGTGTGTCTAGTTGTTTTTGGAGAGAATTAATCTGTTTAGACAAACGCTGATATGAAACTTTTGTGTGAAGGCGTTGGACAGATTTAAGAGGAGAAGCCCGCGTCTCCTCCATTCCTCCTCCTTCAAGTATCCCCATAACACCAAGAACACCGAGCTGCTAAACGATTCACAATGAGGACAACATGCTAGGGCACGATCGGGGCTGCACTAGGGCACACACAGAAATACACCTTGAGCGCAGCAAAAATCCACCTTGAGCGCAGCAGAAATCCACCCGAGCGCAGCAGAAATCCACCTCAGCGCAGCAGAAATCCACCTCCCGAGCGCAGCAGAAATCCCCCTCAACGCAGCAGAAATCCCCCTTGAGCGCAGCAGAAATCCACCTTAGCGTAGCAGAAATCCACCTCCCGAGCGCAGCAGAAATCCCCCTCCCGAGCGCAGCAGAAATCCCTCAAGCGCAGCAGAAATCCACCTCAAGCGCAGCAGAAAACCACCTCAGCGCAGCAGAAAACCACCTCCCGAACGCAGCAAAGTCTTTTTATCAGATGGGGTTTGGATTGAAGACCAGAGTGAAATTAGAAAGGAGGCAAGGTCTTTTTATCAGAATATTCTAGGATCAAAGGAGTTTGAAGTTCTTAATGATAAACTTCTACAAGAAGTACCTTTAGTTATAATAGATGAAGACAATAGGAAATTGATGGAGCCTATTACTCTAGAAGAAGTTCATTAACTCTTTTCACTTTTAATAAGGATAAATCCCCGGGTCCGGATGGACTCTCTGTAGCATTCTATCCACATAATTGGGATGTAGTGAAGGATTCTTTATTGGTGGCAATGGAACAGTCTAGGGTAAAACAATACATACCTTATAAAATAAATGCAACATATCTCACCCTGATTCCTAAAAAGAAGGATGTTGAAATGTTTGATTCTTTTAGACCCATAAGCCTATGTAATATGGCATATAAGATTATCTCCAAAGTGATGGCAAATCGGTTAAGACCATTGTTAGACTTCAGAAGAGCAAGGAGGATTTGTGAAAGGGAGACAGATTCTGAACGGGATCATAGTAGCTCATGAAGTTATGCATTCAGCAGCTTCAAGAAAAGAGAAAGCAATGATCTTAAAACTTGATATGAGTAAAGCCTATGATAGGGTTAAATGGGATTTTCTTTTTGCAGTTTTAGAAAAATTTGGATTTGGGAAGAAATGGGTTAGATGGATTAAAGCTTGTGTCTCTACAAGTGTCATATTCAATGTTGGGCAATGGGTTAGTAACTGAATCATTTAAAGCCAAGAGAGGTCTTAGACAAGGAGATCCTCTATCACCATAATTGTTCAATATTATGGCAGAGGTTTTGAGTAGGAACTTGAAGAAAGCTAACAAAGATGGGCTTATAAGTGGACTTAAGGTTACTAATAACATCGACAACATCACCCATCAACAATTTGTAGATGATACAACCTTTGTTGGGAGGGTAAGGATAAACGAGGATAGAGCTTTTAATATCTTATTAAAGGAATATGAAAGAGCATCAAGGCAAAACATTAATAGGACAAAATCCAAAATTTACTTCCTAAACACTCCAGCTAAAGTCAAAGCAAGGATTTGCAAGTTACTTCAAATGGAGGAGGCAAATTTGCCAACAACTTATCTAGGGATGCCCTTATTTGAGGAGAGAATGAGGATAGAATTATGGAATCCAATTATTAGTAAAGTTCAAAAAAAACTACCAATATGGAAAGGTAGAAGGTTATCGTTAGCAAGAAGAGTCCAACTAATTAAATCGGTCTTACAGGTCATTCCAACGTATTATATGTCTTTGTATACTATGTCAAAATCGATAGAAAAAAGTTTTATCTATATTATGTGGTCATTTTTATGGTCAGGATTACATAATAAAAGGAAATTTCCTTTGGTGAAATGGAGCAAGGTGTGTGATGATAAAACTAGGGGAGGTCTTGGTTTAAGAGTTCTTACAGATGCAAACTTAGCTCTTAGGGGAATAGTAATCTGGAGATTGTACAAAGAGTCAAAGACAATGGGCAAGAATTCTTCTAAGTATGATGAGCCCAATGACCCAAGCTTAACATTTATTGCATTCTCTCTACCAAATGGTTATGCACTTTGGAACTATTTAAATAAATCAATTGATCTAGTGATTAAAGGTTTAAGATGGGTGGTGGGAACTCGAGAAAAAATGTATTTGGATGGATACTTGGTGTGATAAAAAACCACTCAATCTAGATCCAATTTTGAAACCATGGATGAGATTGCTTCAAGACAAATATGGTGATAGGGTTTCAAACATTTTGTACAAGGACTAGGAAGGAAGATACAAATGGAAAGAAGATGTTTTACAAGTATACTAGACATTGATGCTAGGAGGCAATTGAGTAAAAAGATAACAACAATGATTATTCCAAGGGGAGCCGAGGATAAATTCATTTGGGAGTTGAATAGCTCAGGAGAATACACAACAAGAAGTGGATATAATATAAAGCACCAACAAAATAGGAATATCACAAGAATATGGAGAGATATTTGGGATAGCCTAAGCATTCCTAAAGTCAAAATATTTGTTTGGCTAGTAGGTCATAGAAGAATTTTATCTTGGGATAACCTTATGAAAAGGGGTTTTCATGGCCCCTCACAATGTGTTCTTTGTAAAAAGGAAGAGGAGAGTATAGACCATCTCTTGGGACATTGCTCAATAGTCTGGAAACTATGGCAATGGATTCTTATATGTTTGATAAATGCATGGTGATAGATGGCAAAATTGAAGAATGGTTAAAGCAATGGCAAAGCACTTTTAAAAGTGAGGCTTTACAAACAATTTGGGATATATCAAAAGATACAATACTTTGAATTGTATGGCTAAAAAGGAATAGAATAATATTTAAAGGAAAGGAAAGCAATTTAGAGGTAATGAAAAGAAAGATTTGTTTAGACATAGAGGAGTCTAAACCAACCCTATCAACTCACCCAATCCCTAATCTAGAAGCAAAGAACCTTGATAGATGGAGTCAAGTCATCAAATGGAATTATGATGTTGGATACAAGAGAAACAAAAAGAAGGCAAAGAATATGAAGTGGAAACCACTAGATGTGGAGTTGCTCAAATTGAATTTTGATGGAGCATCTAAAGGAAATCCAGGCTCACTAGGAGGAGGAGGAATAATTAGAAATAATAGAGGAAAGAATTTGTCTCATTACAAAAAGTGTTAAGAAAATATGAAGGGGGGAGAAAGAAAGGTATGGAACATAAAGATAATTGTGGAATATAAAGAAAAAAAAAAAAAAGAAAGAAAGGAAAAAAAATTTGTTGAGAAATGTAGCTCGGACAGGAACTTCTTGCACAGGCTTTATTATGAACGTGCTAGAAGTGGTTCGAGACATTTCTAATTCTATTTTGAAATTCACTTAAGTGATTTTCTATTTTTAAGTTTGAATGTGTTTCTATTTTTAAGTTCACTTAAGTGATTCTATTTTGTAATTCACTTAAGTGATTCTATTTTGATATTCACTTAAGTGATTTTCTATTTTTAACCTTACATCTCAAGATGAGATGAGATCTAATCTTAGGGTTAGAGAGATTAGGGTTACCTTTTTCAAGGATAAAAGGAGAAGATCAAGAGTGTTTTAGACACACAGAAAAGAATGGGAGGAGAACAGATTGTTGAAGGAAAACTACAAGCTTAGGAGGAGAAGAACAGTGATTGCTGGCTAGAAAAGCAGCAAGAGAGCAGAAGTGTTCTGCTGTAGCTGTAGCCTCTTTTATTTGTAATATTTCAGGTTCAGAAATATATTTAACTTCTGCTGTTCACGCTGTTTATTTTTCCAGCCATATGTGTGACTGTTGCATGTTTGAATAAATTATTCTCAGATCTGATTTATTTTAAAATAACATAGGACAGCAGTTATCTAGGGCTGGAAAATTTACATGGTATCAGAGCTAGGTTCTGTGATTGAGATCCTCAAGGGTTTACAACAGTAGATCACTGCTGGATATTAAAAAAAAAAAAAAAAACAGCAGTTAGGGTTTCATATTTTTTTTTGCTTGAAGGACTAAGCTTATTTGCAGGACTGTTTTTTTTAGTCATTAATATTTCAGCAGATCTCAAAGATGGCAGCAGCTAGCCTCAGATTTGAGGATAGATTGGAAGGTGCCTCAAATTTTTTGCCCTGGAAAGTTAGGGTAATGTTCTTATTGGAAGAGAATGATCTCTGGGATATTGTCAAGGATGATGTGACTTTGCCTACAGATCCGCAGGAATTGGCAGCTCACAAAAGAAGGAAGTGAAGGCCAAGCGGATGATCTTGGATGCAGTGAAGGATCACTTGATTCCTCACATATCCGAGAAGACTAAGGCAAAGGAGATGTTCGATGCCCTGGTTAGCCTCTACCAGAGCGAGAACATAAACAGGAAGATGATATTGCGGAACAAACTCAGATCTATGGAGATGACCAGATCTGACACCGTTACCAGTTACTTGATGAAGATCACGCAGATTCGTGATCAACTGGCAGCAATAGGGGAGAAGGTTGAAGACAGAGTTGGTGAACGTGGCACTTAATGGTTTCTCAGCTTCATGGGAACCATTTGTCAAAGGCATTTGTGCTCGTGAGAACCTTCCCAAATTTGAGAAACTGTGGGATGATTTCATCCAGGAGGAGACTCGGATGGAGTCAAAGGCCAGCAAGAAAGGTGGTGACGATAACCTAGCTCTTTTTGGGCAAACCAAGAAGGGCAAAGGTAAAGGACCCAACAAGGGTAAGGTAAAGAATGAGGAGTCAACCTCACAGTCAGGGAAGAAGGACTTGAGCAAGATCAAGTGCTTCATTTGTCATAAGCACGGCCATTATGCATCACAGTGTCCAGACAAGAAGGGCAAAGGGAAGCAACAGCAGATGCGGGTAGCAGCCTCTGCAGAAACTCAGATGAGTGAGTTTGCTGCCAAATTCGAGAAGGATTTCTCATTGGTCTCTTGCCTTTCTACCAGAACGGTTCCAAGGAATGCTTGGTATGTGGATAGTGGGGCATCTCGGCACATGACATCAGCCCGACAATGTTTTACCGATCTACAAGAGCAGGACTCAGGGGTTCAGGTTGAGCTTGGTGATGATACCAAATATCCAGTTGTAGGAATTGGTACCATTCCTTTTCGACTCCAGTCAGGGAAATCTTTAGACTTTGATGATGTTTTGTTTGTTCCAAGTCTCGGGAAGAACTTGCTTTCAGTTTCGGTTATGGAGGATAAGGGTTATGCGGTGGAGTTCAAGAACCAGCATGTCCTTATTAGACCAAAAGAATCTAGCCAGAAACAACACAAGTAATAGGGGTTAGAGAAGGCAGTCTATACAGGTTGCAGGGTGAACCTGTTCGAGCCCTAGTTCATAGCAGTAACAACTTGTGTGATTTGTGGCACAAGAGGATGGGGCACTTGCATCATAGAGCGTTGCCTATTCTGAGGGAGATAGTCACAGGTCTTCCAGAGTTCAGCATTGAGCAACAAGGAGTATGCAGAGGGTGCACGCTTGGCAAGCATGCCAAGGTTGTTTTCCCAAACAGCGAGCATAGGTCTAAGAAGATACTAGATCTAGTACATTCGGATGTTTGTGGACCGATGTCAGTAGCATCAATTTCAGGTAGCATGTACTATGTTTCCTTTATTGATGATTTCTCTCGCAAGACATGGATCTACTTCTTAAAGACCAAGGATGAAGTCTTTAGCCGGTTTCAGGAGTTCAAAGCTCTAGTTGAGAACCAGACAGAGAAGAAGATCAAGGTCTTGAGATCAGACAATGGGGGTGAATATACCTCCAAGGAGTTCGATGGTTTCTGCAAGCAGGCAGGAATCAAGAGGGAGCTGACTGTTCCATACAACCCACGACGCAAAATGGGGTTGCGGAGCGAAAGAATCGATCCATCATAGGGGCTGCTAGGGCCATGATTCATGACCAGGGCTTGCCGATGTTTCTTTGGGCAGAAGCATGCAACACAACAGTCTACATCCAGAACAGGTGTCCTCACAGGATCTTGGAGGACAAGACACCAGAGGAGGCATTCATTGGTGTGAAACCAGAGGTGAGTCATTTCCGCATCTTTGGATGTCCAGTTTATATCCATGTTCCGGTAGAGAAGAGGACCAAGTTGGAGCCCTCCAGTAGGAAGGGTTTATTTGTAGGATACAGTGAGACTTCAAAAGCTTACAAGGTTTATATTCCAGAGAAGAGGAAGACAGTAGTGAGCAGGGATGTAAAGTTTGAGGAGGACGTTGCATCCAGGAAGTCCCATGAGCCTATTCCAGTGATAGAGAATGAGGAGCAAGAAGCTCCGAAGGTTGAGCCAGGGTCACCAAAGACACCGGTGGTTTCCAGTTCAGAACAACAACCTTCGGGTGAGGAGGTGGAGACATTAGCCCCTTCCAGTTCTATCAGGAGACCTCAATGGCTTACACAGACATTGAGGGATGTTGAGGAGTATGTTGAGGCTCCTAGCAACATGATTAGGGAGAGCAGACCTCCAAGGAAGTTTTCAAGCTACATGGCATTGATGAGTAACATCATAAATTCAGAGCCTACCAGTTTTCAGGAGGCAACGGACCAGCAGGTTTGGCGGGATGCCATGGTGGAGGAGTACACCTCCATCATGAAGAATGATGTTTGGGACATAGTGCCAAGACCGGAGGGGAAGTCGGTTGTGAGTTCCAAGTGGCTCTACAAAATTAAGCATGTTGCAGATGGCAGCATCGAGAAGTTCAAGGCAAGGTTTGTGGCGAGAGGGTTCTCCCAGAAAGAGGGAGTGGACTATGAGGAGACTTTTGCTCCAGTCGCCGAGATACACTTCCATTAGAGCGGTTATGTCTTTAGCTTCATCTATGGGATGGCGGATTCATCAAATGGATGTGAAGACAACTTTCCTTAATGGGATCATTGAGGAAGAAGTGTACATAGAGCAGCCTCAGGGCTTTGAGGTAAATGGGAAGGAGTCCCATGTTTGTAGGCTGAAGAAAGCCTTATATGGACTCAAACAGGCACCGAGAGCATGGTATTCCAGGATAGATGGATACTTGCAGTGTGGGCTTCGCCAAAAGTGATGCAGATCCTAATCTATATTACATATTTGTTGGGACTGATCTACTCATTTTGGTGCTATATGTAGATGACTTGTTTCTTACAGGTGCAGAGAAGCTCATTGCGGGGTGCAAAGCAGATATGGCAGCTAAGTTTGAGATGAAGGACATTGGCATGATGCATTACTTCTTGGGTTTGGAGGTTTGGCGAGAGACAGGGGAGATATTCCTTGGGCAAGGTAAGTATGCAATTGAGATCCTGAAGAGGTTTCGGATGGAGGACTGCAAACCTATGGCCACACCCATGATCACTAATCTGAAGAAGGTGACAACTTCAGATTCAGAATTGGTGGACCCTACGTTGTACAGGCAGTTGATAGGATCCTTGATGTATTTGGTCAACACTCGACCAGATATATGTTTTGCGGTGAACACCTTGAATCAGTTCATGGTGGAGCCAAGGCGAGGAGCATTGGGTAGCAACAAAACATGTGCTCAGATACTTAAGGGGCACGGTGGAGTATGGTCTAAGATATCTTGGAGATGGTGAAGTGAGGTTGCAGGGGTATACAGACTCAGATTGGGCAGGCAATGTAGCAGACAGGAAGAGCACCTCAGGGTGTTGCTTTAGCTTGGGATCAGGCATGATATCCTGGTTCAGCAAGAAGCAGACTTCTGTGGCACTTAGCTCAACAGAGGCCGAATACATGGCAGCCAATATTGCTAGTTGTGAGGCCATTTGGCTTCGCAAGTTGCTTACAATATTGATTGATCAGGAGTTGGATCCCACGGTGATATACTGTGATAATCGAAGTTGTATCAAACTCTCTGAGAATCCAATATTTCATGACAAGTCCAAACACATAGACATCAAATATCACTTCATACGAGACAGGATTCAGAAGGGAGCCGTAAAGCTCCAATATATTCCCACAGATCAGCAGGTAGTTGATATTCTGACCAAGCCCTTAGTGAAAGGGAAGTTTGAAGCATTCGAAGACAAACTTGGATTGGTGCAGAATTCCTTCCTCGCTAAGAGGGAGTGTTGAGAAATGTAGCTCGGACAGGAACTTCTTGCACGGGCTTCAGTATGAACGTGCTAGAAGTGGTTCGAGACATTTCTAATTCTATTTTGAAATTCACTTAAGTGATTTTCTATTTTTAAGTTCACTTAAGTGATTCTATTTTGTAATTCACTTAAGTGATTCTATTTTGATATTCACTTAAGTGATTTTCTATTTTTAACCTTACATCTCAAGATGAGATGAGATCTAATCTTAGGGTTAGAGAGATTAGGGTTACCTTTTTCAAGGATAAAAGGAGAAGATCAAGAGTGTTTTAGATACACAAGAAAGAATGGGAGGAGAACAGATTGTTGAAGGAAAACTACAAGCTTAGGAGGAGAAGAACAGTGATTGCTGGCTAGAAAAGCAGCAAGAGAGCAGAAGTGTTCTGTCTGTAGCTGTAGCCTCTTTTATTTGTAATATTTCAGGTTCAGAAATATATTTAACTTCTGCTGTTCACGCTGTTTATTTTTCCAGCCATCTGTGTGACTGTTGCATGTTTGAATAAATTATTCTCAGATCTGATTTATTTTAAAATAACATAGGACAGCAGTTATCTAGGGCTGGAAAATTTACATTTTCATATAAACTATTTATTATAATTTTTGTGGTTGCACTTGTGTTTTAGGAAGGAAACTAGAAATCCATATTTGATAAAGCGGACTATGATAGTGCGATGTTTTGAAAATATTACTCTACTAAGATGCAATGCATAGATAGTAGAGGTGAAGTTTTGGTATTGTGAAGGCTGCTATAGAAAATTGTCAAGAAGGATGTTGAATTCTGGTATATTTGTATTCATACACGAAATTGAAAAAATCTAAAAAATGAAAATCAAGAATTTAGACATTTTATGTAAAATGATATAGGTTTCTAGCTATAGCATCTCAATTAAGATGAGAAGTGTATCTATTTGTAAACTCTCAAACTCTAAAGAAGAGAGTTGTAATTTGTCGAGGGTGGGAGACCTAAGTACAATCCCTTATTATCTAGCAAAAAAACAAAACACTAATTTTGTTAGACTTCATTACATTATTTGTTGTCATCTAATTATTACATTTTGGGGGATGTTAACAATATGGCGTCTCTTATACAATATGGCGTCTCTTAGTTTCTAGGGACCCTTTAGTGTTTCACCTTCAACATAAAATTTTCATCTTCTCATTCTTTGTCACGGAAGATTTCTATTCACCCACATATGAGATGACTATGATAGTGCGATGTTTTGAAAATATTACTCTACTAAGATGCAATGCATAGATAGTAGAGGTGAAGTTTTGGTAATGTGAAGGCTGCTATAGAAAATTGTCAAGAAGGATGTTGAATTCTGGTATATTTGTATTCATACACGAAATTGAAAAAATCTAAAAAATGAAAATCAAGAATTTAGACATTTTATGTAAAATGATATAGGTTTCTAGCTATAGCATCTCAATTGAGATGAGAAGTGTATCTATTTGTAAACTCTCAAACTCTAAAGAAGAGAGTTGTAATTTGTCGAGGGTGGGAGACCTAAGTACAATCCCTTATTATCTAGCAAAAAAACAAAACACTAATTTTGTTAGACTTCATTACATTATTTGTTGTCATCTAATTATTACATTTTGGGGGATGTTAACAATATGGCGTCTCTTATACAATATGGCGTCTCTTAGTTTCTAGGGACCCTTTAGTGTTTCACCTTCAACATAAAATTTTCATCTTCTCATTCTTTGTCACGGAAGATTTCTATTCACCCACATATGAGATGACTATGATAGTGCGATGTTTTGAAAATATTACTCTACTAAGATGCAATGCATAGATAGTAGAGGTGAAGTTTTGGTAATGTGAAGGCTGCTATAGAAAATTGTCAAGAAGGATGTTGAATTCTGGTATATTTGTATTCATACACGAAATTGAAAAAATCTAAAAAATGAAAATCAAGAATTTAGACATTTTATGTAAAATGATATAGGTTTCTAGCTATAGCATCTCAATTGAGATGAGAAGTGTATCTATTTGTAAACTCTCAAACTCTAAAGAAGAGAGTTGTAATTTGTCGAGGGTGGGAGACCTAAGTACAATCCCTTATTATCTAGCAAAAAAACAAAACACTAATTTTGTTAGACTTCATTACATTATTTGTTGTCATCTAATTATTACATTTTGGGGGATGTTAACAATATGGCGTCTCTTATACAATATGGCGTCTCTTAGTTTCTAGGGACCCTTTAGTGTTTCACCTTCAACATAAAATTTTCATCTTCTCATTCTTTGTCACGGAAGATTTCTATTCACCCACATATGAGATGACTATGATAGTGCGATGTTTTGAAAATATTACTCTACTAAGATGCAATGCATAGATAGTAGAGGTGAAGTTTTGGTAATGTGAAGGCTGCTATAGAAAATTGTCAAGAAGGATGTTGAATTCTGGTATATTTGTATTCATACACGAAATTGAAAAAATCTAAAAAATGAAAATCAAGAATTTAGACATTTTATGTAAAATGATATAGGTTTCTAGCTATAGCATCTCAATTGAGATGAGAAATGTATCTATTTGTAAACTCTCAAACTCTAAAGAAGAGAGTTGTAATTTGTCGAGGGTGGGAGACCTAAGTACAATCCCTTATTATCTAGCAAAAAAACAAAACACTAATTTTGTTAGACTTCATTAAATTATTTGTTGTCATCTAATTATTACATTTTGGGGGATGTTAACAATATGGCGTCTCTTATACAATATGGTGTCTCTTAGTTTCTAGGGACCCTTTAGTGTTTCACCTTCAACATAAATTTTCATCTTCTCATTCTTTGTCACGGAAGATTTCTATTCACCCACATATGAGATGACTATGATAGTGCGATGTTTTGAAAATATTACTCTACTAAGATGCAATGCATAGATAGTAGAGGTGAAGTTTTGGTAATGTGAAGGCTGCTATAGAAAATTGTCAAGAAGGATGTTGAATTCTGGTATATTTGTATTCATACACGAAATTGAAAAAATCTAAAAAATGAAAATCAAGAATTTAGACATTTTATGTAAAATGATATAGGTTTCTAGCTATAGCATCTCAATTGAGATGAGAAGTGTATCTATTTGTAAACTCTCAAACTCTAAAGAAGAGAGTTGTAATTTGTCGAGGGTGGGAGACCTAAGTACAATCCCTTATTATCTAGCAAAAAAACAAAACACTAATTTTGTTAGACTTTATTACATTATTTGTTGTCATGTAATTATTACATTTTGGGGGATGTTAATTATTTCATCTCATATGTGGGTGAATAGAAATCTTCCGTGACAAAGAATGAGAAGATGAAAATTTTATGATGAAGGTGAAACACTAAAGGGTCTCTTGAAACTAAGAGACACCATATTGTATAAGTATGATGGTTGTACATGTATTTGTGTTAGTGAAAATTATATGCAATATTATCGTTATTGTTGCTCGTCTCCCTATTAATTCCAACATTTGATATCAAATCCATCAGCAAAAAGTTTGTGTGAGCATGGTGAGGTTGTTTGTGTGAGAAGGGACAATCGTTGCCATCCGATGACTTGCCCTTATAATTTGTCTTGCGCAGGTTTTGGCTGAAGAGGAGGTTTGATTTGAATTTAGCTTCAGACGTCACCAGAGGAGCCTGTTAAAGCGAACCCAGGAATTTCTAGAGTAGCTCGTCAAGAGCCCTAAAGATATAGGCTCAAAAAAAAAAATTGAACGCCCGGTTAAAGATTTTGCATGAAAGGTAAAGAGAAATCTGTCTGTTGAGAACCACATGGAGGTGACTAAGTAAAAAAGCTAAGCACAAAAAATGTCGCGAAATCGCGACCTGTCGCATTTTCGCGCTAGAAAGCAGTAAAAGGAAGCAGTAAAGGCAAAGTTGTCGCGACATCGCAACATGTCGCATTTTAGCGATCTGTCGCATTTTCGTGGCAAACAGTGGCAAGAAAGCAAAGTGATAGGCGGATGTCGCGATTTCGCGCAATACAGCAGCAAAGGGGAGCGCCAAGGATGGAATGTCGCGATATCGCGACTTGTCACGTTTTCACGGCAGGAAAGCGAGGAAGGAGCAAGATGGTAGGGAATGTCGCGATTTCACGACACGTCAAATTTTCGCAACGAAGGTGGCAACGAAGGTGAAGACAGAAAAATGTCACGATTTCGCGACATGTCGCGTTTTCGCGGAAGTGCATGAAGACGAAAGCCAAGCAAGAGGAGGATGTCGCGACTTCGCGACACGTCGCTTTTTCGCGGAAGTAAAGACGACGAAAGCCAAGCGAGAGGAGGATGTCGCGATTTCGCGACACGTCGCTTTTTTGCAGAAGTAAAGACGACGAAAGCCAAGCGAGAGGAAAATGTCGCGATTTCGCGACATGTCGCATTTTCGCGACAGAAGCGACAACAAAGGCCCAATAAAGTTTTGTCCGCATTTTTCTTCATATTGCATAGGAGAACGTAAGGAGAAAATGAGGATCGAACGAAGTAATGTTTTAAAAGCTCTCCAATTGGTTTTGAGATCGAGGTCAAAGAGGCTCCAAAATTAAATGTTTCGCTATTTACTTATGTGCGCAAGATGGGAGAACGTGTTAAATCATGCAGTTTTCGAAGCCACCAAAATTAAAGATGCCTCCGGTATTAAAAGCTCTTGTTCGTGATCTCCTAACACTTCAAGCATGCCCCGAGAACAATCATTTAATGAAGAAATCTGGTCCCTTGTTTCCGTTCGATTTTCAAACTTGATCCATAAAAGCAGGGAATGTGATTTCTCCGAGGCAAATTTAGGGGGATTGTTTCTCTTTTCAAGTGCATATTTTGTGGATCTCCTCTTCAAAATCTGTTTTATGTTTTAAATGCTGCGATGCGAAAGGGAGAGGGAAGACCTCCATAACATCTCAAGAAAAGAGGACCTTGTTGCAAAAATTGAAGCAGAAATCCTAAACGCATTTTGCTCTGTTCTTAGAGTCTTTTGAGTTGGTATTCCAAACTGATGTTCATGTGATGTTTTCTGTGTAATTCACTTCTGCTTAGTCAAAGTGTTAAAATATAAGTTGAATTCTGCTGTTCTAAATTTGGCTATGTTTTCATTTGAACATTTGAAGTATAATTGAAGGCAAACTTATGGTCAATGTTTGATCCAATTTCTGTATGTGCATTCTAAGAATCGATTGCTGCTTATCTTCGGGATTTAGTTTGAGGTTATTTGCTATCTGAGGTTGTTCTCCCTATCAACTGTCGACTTCAGCCATATTTCCATCTCTTTCTCGTTATTTCTAACCCTAAACCTTGAAATCAGTTTAGATTAGTTTGGGAGCCAGCCCTCTCTGGAGATTGGCCCGGGAGACTTCTCTTTCTCTCGGCCTTTCAATGTTGGCCGGGTCTAGGGCGCATTTCATATGACTAGGCGGATTCGTGACCAACACCTCCAAAAACACCATTTGACCAAGGAATCAGCATACAAAGCTACCTGTTGACATACAGGAGCGTTACGGGACTACCTATTAATTTGGAGTACCTAGAAATGTCCCCTATGAGTTTCAGTCACGTTTCTGAGTGCCAGGAAATGTCCTATGTAGGCTTCAGAACATTGTAAGAATTAAAGTTTCTACATTAGCAAAAAGAAGAAATTATTTTTTTAATAAAACATGGTAGTATTTAAGGCAGAAATGTAGACATTTGGTGTTGAGTTCATTGCAGAAGAAATACTCTTTGTTGCCCGTATAAGATATATTGACAAGGTACAATTTTAAACTCTCTTTTTGAAAGTCACATACAACATAGTGGGAATATTGATCATTGCAAGCAAGTTTAAAATTTTGTGATTAGAAGGTCGCGAGTTCAACTCTTATTGAGAGAAATTTTTAAAAGAAAAAGAAAAGAAAGTTAATTTTTTTAGGAGAATAAGTTGAATAAGAGAGTTGTAAATTTATTTTAGGGAGAGATAAGTGAAAATTTAAAAAGTTGATATTTAGAAAAACAAAAATGGGAATTTAAAAGAAAATTGAAAGTTTTTGAATTTTGAGATTAGGGTCCTATAGTTTATAGTAAATATTTTTGCAAGGAGAATTGTAATTTTTTGTAAAAGGTACATTTTCGACAATGACGGACACCTTATTTTTCAAACAAATTTTGCATCAAAAACAATTTTCTACACAAAAAATAAAAAATATGTGCTTTGCACAATCGCAACGTTCAATATAAATGATACCTCTAACTTGTGTTTATAGGTAATGTTGTCGCATTAAGTTACTACATCTAAAGCCTAATATAGCTGCCATAACGACGTCTAGGCATCGACCCTATAAATTGTCAAGGAGGAATAAGGACACTTTTTTGTGATATTTTGTTTCACTCCATTTTTACCCCATTCATTACTATCATTAGACATAAATTCTAAAATTGAGAAAATCCAAGTATATAGGGAAGTTACGCCCACATATGAGGATTTCTCTTTAAGCAAGTGTCATTGATAGGACGAATCCTTTTCAATACTACCTTGGTACCACGTATCGATCTCTTTCACATACCTTAAAGTCTCTCTCATGTATGGCCGCATATATCGGAAGGACTAGCTTCTTCCACGTATCGACTGGCATATTAGGAAGAGCAGGTATATTGAAAGGTTTGGTATATAGGACTAGTGGTATATAGAAAAGGGGACCATTTTTGGAGATATATGGAACCTTTGCCATGGCTACGAAAAAAATTTCATAGAATCACAAATGCTAAAGGGTCCAAATTTTGCACCATAGAAGACAAAAATGAGAACAATACTAGTGGTCAAAAAACTCTAGGATATAGTTACTGGTGATGAAACTCGTCTTGAGGAGACAAAAGATAAGCAAAAGTATGATGAAAGAGATGCAAGGGCACTTATGCTCATCACTTTTGGAGTGGCAGATGAAATACAACCACATATAAGTGAAGCAAAAACATCAAAAGATGCATGGGATAGACTTTGCACTATATTTGAAGGAAGGAATGAAGCCACAATCCTTCATCTTCAATCACAACTTCATACATTAAGGGTCCAAGATGGTGAGAGTATTGAACAATTCCTTCGAAGAATTGCAAACTTGAAGTCAAAGTTGAACACCATGGGAGAAAAGGTGGATGACAAGCTCTTAGTCTCAATTGTACTTAGAGCTCTCCCTGAATCATTCAAAACATTGGTGACATCTCTCCAAGTATCAAATAGAAGGGTGTCATTTGAAGAATTGGTAAACATCCTTCAACAATATGAAGTAGAAAATCAGTTGAGAGATGAGTTGTCCAATAATGCCCTTATCTCCACAAAGAAATCACAAAAGGGTTCAAAGGGTCCTTCCACTTCATTTTCATCACAAAAGCAGCCTCAATGGAGGAGGTATTGTCATATTTGTAAAAAAGGACATGACCAAGTTTTGTAAATACAATATAATGACTCATGAGGCTCAATTTCGTAGACCACCTCAAAGGAAGCAACAAATTCAACCACAACATCAAAGACAAGGGAAATCTCAACAATGACAACAACAACAAGGATATATTGTTCAGAAGGAACCTGAAATAAATTATGAATAAGAGTGTGAAACAACACATAAGGTACTAATGGCCAAGGAAGTGTCAAAACCAAGAAATAAAGAAGATAGTAAACAAGCCAAGAAACAAGGTGAAATTCAAAAGTGTGTGTCATCAAAAACTAGTGAAGGTGGAGAATTTTCAAAACTTAGGTCTTGTTTACAGTCAATACTCAAAAAATTTGGTGAAGGATACTTTGAAAATGGTGTGATAATATCTATTGGTGCAGTGAGAAGAATGTGCATGGCACTATTCACCCTTGACATCCTTGAGGTGCAATGTAGAAAGCAAATAGAAATAATTGAAAAGTTGAAGGACAAGCCCATGATGAAAGATGTTTGTTGTGACACAAGTGATCTTCAAAGGATAGATTTCAATTGTGATACTAGTGATTTGAGGCCCATAATGGCAGATGGTTGTTGTGATACATGTGATCTTGTCCAAAGGGAAGATATAGCTTGTGATACAAGTGATTTGAAGATTGTTGATGAGAGAAAAGATTGTGTAGAAGATGGTTGTATTGGCCATGATAAAGGCCATATTATCAGAATTGAAAGTGACAGTGATAGTTCAGATTGTGTTGAAGGTCATTGTGATGATGATGTGTGGTGTTTGAATGTTGTTGGTAATGGTGACAAGGAATTAGGGATCATAATGGTGATCAAGAAATCGTAGGTCAAGCAAGGCTAGGGGATTTGGGAGCAAGGAGGTCACCATTGGAGGCAAGAAGGAGAGCTCTCCTAGCTTCCTTCTCCTCTCCTCTCATCTTGATTCCACAGCATTTTATACTCTAGGTTGTAGCCTTGCTAACTTGGCACCTCTTTTTCTTTTATGCATCTTATTTCACAGGCTTCAATTTCTATTATAAAATCCTCATATCTTGTCTTTTGGCAGCCTCTAACCTTGTTTTTGTAGCACTCTAACAGTGTTTAGCAGCTTTTTCATTCAATCTTTGCATCCTTGTTGTCACTTCTAACACTTCTTTTGCATGCTCTTTTAGTTTGCCATCTTCTTTGCCATAGTTTTTGACTCTAATCCTCTATTTTGCAGGATTTTTGCTATATTTCCATTCACATATTTTGTATGAAGTCTTCATTAATATCTTGCCTACAAGTTTTATATCTTATCTAAAACATACTAATCCATTTTATTTCCTTCCATGCTACTTTATTTCCATAGATTTAACATTCTTACATGCTACCTCTTTTATTTCAAGCATTTACATTTCATTTCTCAATCTCATATGTAAAATCTCTCACCATTTAAAAGGATAATTTGCTTTTTGATTTAAATTGGTTATAACTGACATTTCATACTGCATAGTACTTGATTTTACATCTATTTATGCTTCTGTTATATCTAATTTCAGTTTCATATACTCATGCTTATTTGTTATTGTTCATTTACTTCAAAGTTTTGGGCAATTTCTTGACATAATTTCATTAAATTCTTGAATCAATCCCTTTAATTCACTCCTACAATCTTGTTGGGAGGTAGTTTTATCTTAACTTAGCATTCCTTAACCCTCTGTTTCTATTTTACAGCCTGTTACAAAACTAATTTCTCAAAACTTGCAAATCCCCTTTGGGAATTTCACTCCTTTTACTGTGAACAGCATTTCAGTTTATCAATTCTCCAAATCTGAGAGCTTAATCCCCTAATTTCTCTGCAAACAGACCTTCTGGAGCATATTAAGAATCTTTCCTGTCAGTTTCAAATCAAACTCAGCTCAGACCTGCCCTCAATTTGGCTCTGAAAACTAAAAATCTCGCCCAGTACCAAATTCGCCACCCCGCAAAACCCTGTTTCTGAGACTTTTCTTCCTAATTTTTCCACTCACGGGTCCTGCAGACTTTAGTAGGGACCCTCTAACAAATTTCCAGCTCAAAATTCACAGTATAACCCACTGAAACCGACCTCGAAATCCAATTTTCTCTGCCCAGGACCAAATTCGCCACCCCTGTGGCGAATTTGGCAAGGCCCTGTGGCGAATTTGGCAAAAAGGCCAAAAGTCCATTCCACGAGGCAAGCATACTCATTTTTCTCAAAAATAGGGGGTCTGACCAGCAGGAAAGATAGTTTATCACTTCACTGCTCTCAGACAGACCCCGCAAAGCAGAAAACCTAATTTTTTTTTTAGTTTGTGTGCAGGTTTTACCAGTGGCGAATTTGGCAGACAAGCTCCGGTAGAGGTAACCCGGCCACTTGGCCCTTCCCTAACTCTGTTATTTCATTTTCTCTGTGTTCTGCTTCTGTTTTTTTACTGTTTTAAAAACCTAAAACACATCTACTTTGGGCAATTAAGTTTGAAAACCCTAGAAACTTCATTACAAAACTTAGCATTTCTTTATAAAACTTAGCATTTCTTTATAAAACTTAGTAAAACCCTTACAAAACATAGCAATTTCATTACAAAACTTAGCAAATCACTACTTAGTACAAAAACCTTAGAAATTTCATTACAAAACTTAGCAAATCACTACTTAGTACAAAAACCTTAGAAATTTCATTACCAAACTTGCAAGATTCATTTCAAAACATAGAAACTTCTTTACAAAACTTAGTAATTTCTTTATAAACTTAGAAATTCCTTTCCAAAACATAATAATTTCTTTACAAACTTAGAAATTCCTTTATAAAACTTAGGACAAGTTAATTAAAGAACCCTAGATTCTATTTTAACACATATTTTATAATTAAGTACTTAGGCAAGAAATCCGAATTGCATTTAGTTGCATTAGGCTAATCCTATTTGATTGCATCCTTCCTTGTTTGCCCTGAAAAGAAAATCCTCCTTAGACTAGTGCATTCAAAAACTTGAAAAGCATATAGGATACTTCTTGTTTTCATGCATTTTGTGTGATTTAAAATTAAGCATTGCATTTAGATGATTCTTGACGATTTAGGTTTAAATAACCGTTAAGGCTCGATAAAGAGTCAGATAAATAGAGATCCAAAAACTCTTAGGTGTTTGTCTTAATTGAACTCATAAACATCGACAACACAAGCATTACATCAACTCACACACAACCATAGAAAAAGCATTTGAGTAGGAGTCTAGTTGTGTTGAGGATCTTCATATCCTCGAGATCTCCTTTGGAAAGAGATCCTCAAGTGGGGAAGCAGATATTCTAACGAATCTCCCCCACGCACACTTGACATTTAATTAGACTTAAGAGGAAGAACAAACATTTTTCCCCATCTACAGGAGGCATTACGTGCAAATGAAAATTGGGCTGATGAGAACATTTGCACAAGTGGTGAAAGAAGCGCCAACGTGGATTGTGCGCAGGACGAGTGAAGCAACTGGTGACTCCAGCACAAGTGTGAGGGAGAGTGCCTCAACATGTGGAAGACAAGAGTCAAGCACAAAGGCAACTGCTGGAGAGTGTGCTCGAAAAACCAAAACCGATGCTCATGTATTTGCAAAGGAGATTGCAAAGTGTAGGTGCGCAAAGAAAATTGTTTGCAAATGACTAGTCGTCAACGAAAGTGTAGGCAAGCAAATTGACCAATCAATAAAATTTTGTCATTGTGTTATTTTGTAGTTCGTACACAAAGCGTTTGATAAAATGTGTGTACATATAATTAATAGAGGCATAAAGTGAGTCATGAAATGAAATGTAAGTAAAATGCATGTCAAATATAATTTAAGAAAATGACAAGGTGGCGAGCAGGTAGCTAGTTGGAGGATGCAACTACCTCCTTAGTTGTATAAATAAGACTCTTCCCTTATTCATTTGAAGGTTGGCATGGTATCGAAGGTTGGTACAGAAGGTTGGTGTTGTACGTGGGCATTGCAAGTGGTAGTAGAAGTTGGTTGTAATTAGACATGTATTCATGAGATATTTGCGCAAGGTTGTTTAACTGGTGGATCGGGTAGTCTGAATTGCTGTGCAAGGCCGTCTGAATCGTGTGCCAAGCAGTTTGAACTGCTTGGCCGAGCAGTCTGAACCATTATGTCAGGCAATCTAAACTACTATACCAGGCCATCCCAAGTTCAATTTTAGTTTCTCTCTCATATAATTCCCAATCATATTACGTTAACAATTTGAAATTATCTTCTATCTAACAAATACACATCCTCTAACTATATCATACATTTAATCCGGTCCTAGAGGCCGATTTGACCTAAATGATTTTAAAAGATGCCGCTGTTGTCATCATCATACTTGTACATTTGAAGCAAACAAAACTTGATAAAGAATTAATTTTAAAAAATTATAATGCAACTCAACACTGTCATAATTTATCTTTTAACAAAATAAATGCGCCTAAACAGGTCGGACAAGCTAAAAAATAACAGCCGTCGTAAAATCTGCAAGTTGTTTATCAAATGGCGGGAGCTTAACTACTTAAATAAGTCAATTTTCAAGGAAGAGCAGGTTTAAGGTAAAGACTATAACTCAAATCTTGTCAAATGAAAATAATATATATAATTGTTATGATGTTCGAAGATTAGGGTTAAAATCTTGCGGACTAATATCTGCATAATCGTTCGAGATGTCATAGTACCATGGTAATTGCGGAGATGTGATACTCTGATCTGATAACACAGTCATTATGTTTATAAGGATGGTTCCTTTCAGTCCTATATAATCAATTTAATTATAAATAAATCTGCAAGTAGTTTGGAATTTGACGTAAAAACCTTGAACCTTTAAGTCTGAGATTTGATATATGAGAAATTAAGCTTTGCCTGCTCCATTGCGGACATAAACAAAGGTTTCCTTGCAAAATTAATTACATGAAAGAACTAAGGTGTCAAAATTGTACCGAAACGTCGTAGCTTCCAGTGCACTGCCAAGAAAGACACGCGTCGGTAAGAATGGCCTCCACTTCTCCCACGCCCTCCACGAAGAAGCGCGATCCCAAGACCTGCGAGCCATCCGACCGTAAATCTTTACCGGCACGAAGACTTCTGTCTTCTGACGGTGAAGGCGGCGAAGCCTCGGTAAATTTCCCATTTTCTGAGGGCCGTTCCATCACATACAGAAGAGATCGCCTTCGCTTCCGGTGTTATATTTGCAGTGCAGTGCCGCCAACCTTAGGGATATTTCAGCTAAATCTGGAGAAACGCAGTGCACAATAGGGTTTTGTAAAGGATTGCAAGCACTTCATTCCAACAAATCGAGGGAATTGAACAGACGTTACATTTAGATAACGATCAATTCTCTTCTCCACCAGTTGCACAAACTCTCAGAGCCACTCCGTTTTGGTTTCCATGCATTAAAAACCATCGCCTCAGCTTTTGGTCGAGTAATTTTTATTCTTACGTTTAGATTTTTCTGGCGAAGAATGAAGACAGATGGTTCATAAAGAAAAAAAAACACGAGGCTTTAAGGCTTTAACTGCTAGTTGGTGTCCACGTGGATAAATGGTTTATCAGCGTTTCCACGTTCCTGTCGGTCATACCAAGAAGTCTCACCTCCCGAATGTTTCGTCGTACTGGGCCTAAGGTGAAGGTTACTCTACCCACCTCCAGAATGTTTCGTACGGCCTAAGCCGCAGTTCGTGGTTTGGAATTGAACTATATGGGATATATACGTCTCTTTATAGATAACATAATATTCTTTTTCAAAGATAACATTTTCTCTATAGAAAGAGTTTAGGTTTAAATTTCAATAATTTTTTCTAAGGTAATTATTTGGTGTGTTTTAAAATTTAGAAACTTGAGATTGAGCCTTTCCTAGGGTTCTCATTGTGTATGAGTAGTCAGTGCTTAACTTCTAAGCAATGTTGTCTTATTAGTATAAGGTCAAATGAAGTGTAATGTATTCTTTGAAAAGTTAATAAAGCAATTAACTGATTTGGTTTTGGTTTTATTATAAAGTAAAATTTATGGTAAATTATTTGAATAATATAATGTTATTATCATCTATGTGGTTGTGAGGTTGATTCCTCTTGTGTTTTGCTCGAACGAGCATTTTTATAAATATTTATAAACGATGTTCAATATAAAAATAATATAATGTTTTGGAATATGTAAATGGTAGATTTGAGTTGGTTATGACTATGATTTTATGTCGTGTGTTTGGTAAAGTTTCTAAGGGTGAAGTTGTGCTTGTAAAAGCAATGTTTGTGTGTTTGTAAGTGGCTTCTAATAATGAAGATATGTTTATGGAGGCGATGCTCAAGGCAATTTTAATGTTTGTGGTATTAAAGATAGTTTTATTTCAATGTTGATGATGTTGAAGATTATTTTTATGGAGATAATATTTGAGGAGGTTTTAATGTTTATGGTGTTAAAAATTGTTTTGGTAGAGGTAATGCTTGAAGTAATTTTTATTTTTATGTTGTTAGAAGTGGTTTCAATTTCAATGTTCATGGTATTAGAGGCTATTTTGATGGAAAAGGTGCTTGTGGTAATCCTAATGCTTAAGTTGGTTCCAATGTTTATGGTGCATAAGGTAATGTTGGAGGCATCCCTTGTCACAATGCTTAACGTAGTCTTTGTGTCCAAGGTATTTCTTAGTGAAGCTGTATATTTAGTTATCAAGCTTGACATCAAAGAGGTTCTATTTTGATTTTTAAATAATTTAACTTTGTTTTATAGGAAGAAATGTGCTTCTCAAACTACATTTAAGGTTCATCAATTATTGGTAAATATTGTTTAGCCTAACCAAAAAAAAAATCACAATTTTTTAAGTGTTATTTTTTTATTTATAAAAGGCTAAAAAAATTCCTTCGTAGTTAGAAAAAAAAAAGATTTTGAAAGGAAGAGAATAATTAAAATCTCATACAAAAGAGAATATATATACCAATAATAGGATTGATCAAAGCATACATAAGAGAATATATATACCAATAATAGGATTGATCAAAGCATACATACATGTAATGTGTACATATATAATATCTAAGCATATCATAGGTCTAATCAAAGCATAAAATTAGACATCAAGTTTAATGGGAAGTTTTAAAATTAAATTGGAAGAAGTTCAATTTCTACGATGCTTCCAAGATGAAGTTGTTTTAAGAGAGGGTCAAGGATTGGTTAGCCCAATAGAGAAGTCCCTTAAAAAAATAGAAGTTATTGGCTCTTTAAAAAATGGTAATCTTAATATTCCTTTAGAATATTTGACTGGAATACAAACAACGTACCTTTCAAAGAATTAAAATGAATGTGATTAGAGTCTATGATCAAATTAAATCTCAATGATAGAACAAATTACCAAAGTGTAGGTGAATGAAGCACATACCTCAGAGTACGATATCTTGGAAAAATGGTTCATTGCCTTCTACCACAAGCAGTGGATAACAAAAAGTAGATAAAGCATAGATAACATGGAAACAACCAAAGGAGTAGCATAAACTAAATACCAACAAGGCTTCCAAAGGGAATCTTGACCCAACAGGAGGAGGGAAGTAGTGAGTGATGATACAACAAAATAAGAGTGATGTTTGCAAAATAACTCAATAAGACTACCAATATTGTGGTAGAATCCAAGGTATTGCTCCTCAAGGTTAACTTGACAAGGAAAATGGGCATAAGCAAGTTAGAAGTGGAGTGGGATTCATAGGTACTAGTGAATTGGCTCAAGAATAAGAATAAATCCAACTAGCAGGTGATGGATATGATAAAAGAGATTTTGGCTCTACAAAGTGGGTTTGAGGATATCAAGATTTAACATATCTTCCATGAAAGGAATGCTCTAGCAAACATATTAGTAAATAAAGGATTTTTGGAATAGGAGAGTTGGATTTGGAGGGAAGGTGAAGAGACTCTTGTCTCGATAAGGATAGTTTGGGAGTTGATTTAGGTAAAAATAATAGAGTTTGAGATCAATGATTCGAAGGAAAGGTTGGCTTTTTAAAGTATTTTTTGTTTGTGATATGAGTAATATAGTTAGGGTTTGTATTTCTACGTCTTGTAGGGGTTAGGAATGTACCCAATGTGGGGGATTTTATAATTGATTTGAGGACCCAATCAAATCTTCATTTACCATAATTAAAAAATGTTGTTTTAAGAGATGATAAAAGGGGGTCATCCTTGCATGTGTAAAATACTATAAAAACGATACTCGTAACTATATTGAATCTATTACCATCCTCTTTGGCTTAAAAATAACAATACAGAAGGAAACAAATAATATTCATATCAAAGTATCTCTTTTATTATCATAAAGGCTTTAAAAATAAATGTTTTCATTGTTATTGACAAATCGATAGCTCTAGGTAAAAACATCCTTATTTTTATTTAAGAAACTAATGTATTGTTGTTTTTCTTTTTTTTTTATAAAGCTTTGTTAATTTTGATATACTTGGGCTCTTCCTTTGTCCTAATATTGACATTATATGCTTCAGATTATTGGAAGAGTAGCTTGTAAGCTTTATCAAAATCATCAAATAGACTTTCTAAAGATACAAAGCCTCTAAGAATTATATTTTTTTTTAATCATATGATTTCAGTATGTTCTCCAATAATATCCTTCAATTTTTCTTCATATTGTTCAACGAAAACACAAACAATCATTTTATCTCCAATGATATATCAGAAATCAACCACCATAAACAATCAATAGGAGAATGTGCCCATACCTTTTACGAAGTGAAGAAACCCCTTTGGAAATCTGCCACACTCAACACACTTTGAAAAATAGCACAACAATCTTCACTTTTGAACACCTTTACAAAAATAGAAATATCTCTCTACATACACCTTATTTCTCCTTCTAAATGAGTTAGTCAAATAGCCCTCGAAATAAGCTTTCCAACGATATATAATATGATATACTTTTATAATAAGAAAATACCAAAAATATCTTCTTTTCTAAAAGTGCTTTTAAACTTGCCTTCCAATAAAAAATTAAATCAACACTCCAATGAACCTATATGCTTTAATCACTTAAAACATAATGAATGCATATGATATGATTTTCACAATCCAATGGGCAACACCATAGAAAGTATATTAGTTATGAATGTAAATAATCACTCTTATCATAAGAATTAATTATTTAATCATCTATATGTGAAATATAATTGTGTAGAATGTGTGTAGTTTCTTGATAAGCTACTGTAATTTAAAATATACAAAATATTCAATGGCCATCTAAATATCATTTTTGACATCCATCCGATATCTAGCCTACTTTGTTAACACCCTTTAATTCACCAAGCCTCATAAGAAAATTGATGATGCGATTGACGATATAATTTGTTCCTATGTAGGAATTTTTGAGGCTTTTCCTCAGACTCAAACACTCTAGTTACCCTATCAAAAACTGTGTACTAACCACACAAGACTTTTTAAAAGCAAGACTTTCATCATGGTGAAGAACACAAGCTTATACCGAGAGGGGGGTGAATAGTATAAGACCACTTTTTACTTTCTTTCCAAACCAATATCAATTAATGTCCTTAATTGCAATAACCAAATATAGCAGTGTGCATTAATAACTCGGATAGCAATAGTAAGCAAGAGCACAAGTCACCACACAATTGAGACACAACAATTTACGTGGTTCACCCAATGTGGGCTACTCCACTGGAGAAAATATTTTACTAAAACTTTCTCAATCAATCTCTTTGGGAATCACTCCCAATTACAATGTTTATGGATCTCTATCCAAAGGAGAACTCTTTCCCCTTCTACTCTGGCTATGTGATCTTCTAGAAGACTCTGTCTCTCTGCTGCACTGACTGGTGGACCTCTCTCCACTTGAAGACTCCTCACTCAGATCTGTCTTCAACTGTGTTGGTTGTTGGATCTCTATCCACTGAGACTCTGTCCTCTGTACTCTATCACCTCCAAAGCTCTATCAATAGGCTCACTAAGAACCTGCTCAATAGGCTCACACAAAACCTGCTTAACAAGCTCACACATAACTTGTCCAATGTTGAATAACAAGCTCACATAAAACCTATCCAATGCTAAATAACAAGCTCACACAAAACTTGTCCAATGCTGAATAACAAGCTCACACAGAACCTGTCCAATTCTACTCCAATAAGCTCACTAAGAACTTGTCCAAATCTGCTCTAACAAGCTCACCAAGAACTTGTCCAAATCTGCTCTAGCAAGCTCACCAAGAACTTGCCCAAATCTGCTCTAGCAAGCTCACCAAGAACTTGCCCAAATATGCTCTAGCAACCTCACCAAGAACTTGCCCAAATCTACTCTAGCAAGCCACCCCTACCCTCCCCCCACCAAGAACTTGCCCAAAACTGTCCTCAAATCTGTCCCAAAGGCCTTCTCAAAGGCTCAATCAATCATGCTCAAGTAGTACTCAAAATGAACTCAACAATGAATGGCAATCTCAACTCAAATCAACTTCATAGAAGCATAAAGAGAATTTTTAGAGACTCAATATGTTCTAATATCACTCTCAACCCAAATAAATCTAAACTCAACTCAAATCAACTCATAGAAGCATAAAGAGAATTGTTAGAGACTCAATATGTTCTAATCTCACTCTCAACTCAAATCAACCTCAACTCAATTCAAGTCAACCTCAACTCAACTCAAGTCTTATAGAACCATAAAGAGAATTGTTAGAGACTCAATATGTTCTAACCTCAATCTCAACTCAACATAGAATGATGGAATAGTTTGTTTCATAGAACTTGAACAATCACTTCACACATCACTTGACTAGGCTCAATCAACTCAACTCAACCAATCATCACAAGGGATAACTCTTTCTCACACAACCCTAGTCCAAGTATGTATCAACCAACTCAAATGTTTCCAAAAATGCTCAACCACAAATCTCACATAACAATGATACTCATGTTCTTTTCTAACTCAAGTTCTTTCACAACCAATGGGCTTCAACCACTATGCTTATAACACAAGGTTTTAAACACAACTCTCAATTCAGAAAACCTTGATGCATTCAACCAACCACTTTCGAAAAGGAAACCACAAACAATCCTTTTCCCTCCAATGATATTTCAGAAATCAACCACCATAAACAATCAATAGGAGAATGTGCCCATACCTTTTATGAAGTGAAGAAACCCCTTTGGAAATCTGCCACACTCAACACACTTTGAAAAAGAGCACAACAATCTTCACTTTTGAAACCCTTTACAAAAATAGAAATATCTCTCTACATACACCTTATTTCTCCTTCTAAATGAGTTAGTCAAATAGCCCTCGAAATAAGCTTTCCAACGATATATAATATGATATACTTTTATAAAAGGAAAATACCAGAAATATCTTCTTTTCTAAAAGTGCTTTTAAACTTGCCTTCCAATAAAAAATCAAATCAACCCTCATCACCTTATTCCTCCAACATTAGGCAATAATAAAAAATTTATTAATAAAAATGTTACTTGCCTCTTAGAGAGAATCAAACCCTCATCTCTGCCCAAACAATCCTCAACCGTGGCGCCAAAGACCACGCGAGCTACGCGCTCGCATAGGACGAAGAGCATAGAATGCGCTTTTGTCCTTCTCCCCTTGCTCACATCAACAAAAATGTGGGCCAATTCTCTTGCTCGAAACTCTAACCCGTGGGAATCAAACCTCATCTCTTTCACAAGCAAAAACCTTTGCACTCCCCTCACTCATCGTTGGACCACGCTACCACATGAATATTTCGATGCTTTTCGTCTTATCTCCTCTACATTCGATTCCAAGGCTTTTGAAATAAAAGCCTTTGCATTTATATGCAACTTCCCTTTAATTTTGCAAACGTCGGTGGCACTTTTAAATTAATTTATTTTTGATGATGACATCGGCGCTGAGGTAATTTTAATTTTAAAATTTAAAATTAAATTTTAAATATTAAAATTTAAACCAAATATTCAAAATTGAATATCTCCATCTCCGGGGCACCTTTTTTGACGAAACGAAAAGCCAACCTGGGTTTTAAGAAAAACCCATTTCAAATCTACCATCCATGGTTTTAAATAAAACCTTTTATTTTACCTGCCTTGGTTTTCACAAAAACCCTGTATATATCCATGCTCTCCAAAATATGAATGCTTTGGTCATCAAAACTCAATGTTACCTTGTGACATTAATGTGACATCAATGACAACATAAAACAACTCAAATTGCCAACAATATCCCCCTTTGTCATTGATGGCAACACCTCTAAAGCAAAAACCACAATCACTGCAAAAACCATCTCTGAGAATCAAAGTTGCTCCCCCTGACTCAATAATCTCTTTGGAGGCTACTCCCCCTAACTCAATGCTCTCTTTGGAGGCTGCTCCCCCTAACTCAATACTCTCTTTGGAGTCTACTCCCCCTAACTCAATGCTCTCCCCCTTACTCAAATATCTCCCCCTTTGACATCAATGGCAAAAGGGACACCTATGGGGCTAAAAAATGTGACTCTTAAGTTTAGCCCCCTCACCCTCTTCTCTTTTGAGGTGATTAATTTTGGGGTGGGATTACTTTTACTCCCATATCACTTTATTTCTTTCCTCTATCAATTTACTTCCATGTTTTTTTGATATCCTTCTCTTGATGAATTACTTGATCTTCTTGTCTAGAACCTGTTTGATCTTCTTGTTTTGAACCTATTTAATTTCCTTGCCTTGAACCTATTTGGAATTGAGTCCTACACCATATTGCAATATACCCAAAGTTATTGCAATTAAAACACTTGATATTGTTTCCTTTGGATGGTACCCATATCCTGAAATCTTTCTTGAAATAATTTCCATATCCATTCCTTTCCTAAACCCTGTATTGTGAAGTTCTGTTTTCATAACCATTATGACCGTGACTTCTGAATTGTGTAGCTCTAAAATCAAAGCCATATTGCTCATTTCCTTTGCATTGATAAGCTCTATGACCAATCCTATTGCATGAGAAACAATGTTCCTGAAAATCATACCTTCTTCCTTTGAAGTTTCTTCTAGTAAAATCAAAATTCTTTGATCCATGAATTTTGCAATGTATAGCCCTATGTCCAAATCCATTACAAGAAAAACAATGTCCTTGAAAAGCCCTTTGTTCATGCCTTGGTTCCTCATACCTTTCTTGACCATCATCCTTATGATCATCTTCAACTTGTGCATTGCATTCTTGAACCTTCTTTGTAGCATCTAAAACCTCTTCTTTAATTTCTTCCTTGCTTTTCTCTTCAAGAATTTATTTTCCCTTTGAACTTGATTCACCTATCTCAAAACAAGATCCAAACTGAATTTTGGAGCCATAGGAACTTTGGAGCTTTCCTCACAAATCTTAGGTGCTTCTTTGTTTTCATCTTTTAGAACTTTATTTCCTTTTGAGTGTGACTTTTCTTGGAAGTAAGATAGCCTTAAAATAAGTTTCCACTCCTTTTTGAACCTTTTCATCTAATGTATCATGTATTGTCGTGGTTACCCTTAGTTCTTCATTCATCCTCTCTTCTATCCTTTTTGCATTTTGAAGCTCTTCTCTGAGATTACTGATTGTTTGAAGTAGTTATTCTTTGATTTTGACATCTGTTCGAATCTTATTTTCAAGATTCCTGTATTCTTCTTTTAGCATTTTGATTTTTGATTTTTGATTACTTATCTCATCCTCTTCTTTTTCTATTACCAAAAGTGAGACTTCTTTATTTTCACTATCAAGGAGATTGTCACTAGAACTACTACTTTCTTTTTCAAATGAACTTTCCTTGTTGCAATTGTTGTAGTATGTGCAATCATCATCTATATGCCCAAAATCTCTGCATATGAAACATTTTAGTATCCTTAGACCCTTCTTGTACCTATTTGCTTGCTCAATGGCTATGGAAATCTCTTCATGTCTTTCTTCAATAGATCTATCCTCTTCTTTAACTTCAATACCTAGGAATAGGTGTTCTTGCTTTTCTTCATTTATTCCAAAGAATGTACATTCTTCTTCATCTGAATGATCTTTATCACTGTAATCTGAGCTATCACTTGCTTCTACAATGTAGTAATATTTCTTTGCCTTATGAAAAAATTTCTTCTTCTCATACCTATTTTGCTTGTATTTGTCATCTTTGTCATGCTTATGCTTTCCATCTTCTTTTCTTCTATGACCCTATTTTTCATCATCATTGTTTTCTTCATGTGGACACTTGTATGCATAGTGACCAAGATCACCACACTTGTAGCATCTGAATTTCCTTATATCTCTAAAATTCCTTGAGTCCTTATTCCTTTTGATGAAGTTACCTTCCTCATAATTTTCTAAAAATCTATCTGTTTCTGAATCTTTCCCATTCTCTTTTTCTAAAGCCTTGAATGCAATCTATTTTATTGGAAATTGATGCTTGCTTATCCTCATATCATAACCTGTGATAGTACCTTGCAATTCTTCCATTGTTAGCTTATTGATAGCCATTGTTTCTTCTATTTCTGAAACCTTAGAATCATATTTCATGGGAAGTGATCTCAAAACCTTTTGAGTAGCTTCTGATTCTTTCATCTCAAAACCTAGGCCTCTCATGGTGTTATTAATCTCATCAACTCGAAGTAAAAACTTTGCAATATCTTCAGAATCTTCTATTTTCAATTCCTCAAATATTTTTCTATGAGTTTTTAGTTTTGCTAACTTTACCTTGGAATCTCCTTCATAAGTATTCCGCAACTTGGTCCACATATCATTAGCTAAAGTACATACCATGACCTTTTTATAATCTATCTCATGAAGCCCACTCAAGATACAATTCATTGCTCTTGCATTTATCTCAACCAATTAACATCGAAAAACTCATTTTGGATAGTCATGAAGTCATTGATGTGTGTATTATCCTAAAAAACTTGTAAATAAACAACATTATATGGCATAGAAGGCTTGTATACAAATATAGTGAAAAAAATATCCATATATGTAGTATCTATTTTTGTACATTCTGCACCGAAAGCATTTATAGCTAACAAGTTGGCTACATGATTTTGTTCTCTTGGTATATACTATAAATTGAAAGCTTTGCATTTATCAATCTCATCAAGTACAACATGTTTATACTGCTTTAACCTGGGATGTTTAGTCTGATATTTACCTTTGATTTGTTGTATTATGAGTTATGTGTCTCCATTGACTATTAAGTAATTGATGCTTAACTCCTTG
This sequence comes from Wollemia nobilis, assembly GCA_028583015.1. Taxonomy (NCBI): domain Eukaryota; kingdom Viridiplantae; phylum Streptophyta; class Pinopsida; order Araucariales; family Araucariaceae; genus Wollemia; species Wollemia nobilis. The sequence continues at coordinate 976,342 of JAQPPZ010003260.1, forward strand.
GCTTTCCTAAGTCCTAGTTGTGGGGCCTCATACTAAGCAACATTATTTGTACAGGGGAACTCAAGTTTGTATGGTATACCAAGGTAATTGTCATTTATATCAATTATATTTACTTCAGCTCCATCTTGAGTTTGTTATTTTGCACCATTAAAAGACAATCCACATTTAAGCAGTCAAAATATTGTTAGATTTAGCATCAACTTTGGCTCTCGACTTTGGGTCCATATTTTTTGCTTCAAGGACCTCTAATAGAAAGGATGAGTGCCAAACATAGTAGACTCTCATTTATTTCTCCTCAATAGAATTTACAAGGTTGATCATACTATCATCATGTTTTTTCAATTCAACAAAGTATTTGTTGAAAGGCTCTCATATCAAGATAGCCTTTTATTTTCCTTGTAAGGGGATGGTTGCATAAGACTGATCTAATTGGATTGATCCTCCTAATTTTTTAGCACAATGTCTACATAGTAATAGGGAGAAGAAAGGGTCTACGTCTACAACTACAACATCCATGACTATACCTTTTTTAGGATATTGGTCCAAATAAACAAGTAGTCCAGTTATGACACCTACACATGGTACTTGTCTACTATCCATTACAAAAATTGGGGGGTAATTTTTTGTACAAGTTAAGCCCAATTGATCAACTACTTATTTTGGCATTATATTATGTGAAGCCCCACTATCAAGCATGCAATTATGGATTACATATTGATCACCAAAATCTGATGTGTACCTTAGGGAGATATAAAACAACCTCACTAAATATAGGCATTGGATCTCATGACTTTTTGGTCATAAGGGACTGTATGTCTAGCCTCCTGACAGGTCAACTAACCCAAAAGCTTTACAGACCTAATCTTTGTACTTAGGAACATTCATTAATTCTCCAAAGGTAATATTGACTTTTTTCTTAGCAATTTTCTAAACCAACATCGAATTCATATTTCTTATTATCTATTTTTTTTCCATATTCTTGTTTCAACACTTTATTCTGTTGTTTCTAATATCTTCTTCTATATTAGTATCTTCAGGGATGACTTGGTACCATTTATCATTTTATTTTTTTATATTCTTTTCTTTTGGGATAAACTTATTTTGACTTGTTTGTCCTACATTTCCATTGATTAACTTTTTATCAACTCTATCTCCTACCATATTTTTTATGATATTTATGACATGTATCTTTTCTAGTGCCTCTATCTCTTTTGTTGTGGACGTAAGTTTGCCCTGTTTCATTCTTTCAAACCTTGTGTCTAATGATTTCTACAAAATTTCTACATTCTCAAGGATTAAAGCTCTCTATTGATGGTTTTTTTCATATAAATCCATCTCTTTTTCAAATTGAAATCCTCTAACCTCATCCTCTTGATTCCAACATAAATTAACCCTAATTTCATCCTCAAGATTGATGTTGGAACATAGACTTAGGTAAATGCCATAATCAACTGAGTTATGGGGAACATCACAAGCAGAATAGTAAAAAGGAAACTCAGATGCTATATTAGCATATGGAATGGGGTTGGGAACAACATCTAAATATTTTTGAACTTCTTTTTTTTCAATTATTACCACCATTTCCATTCTTATTCTCTTCATCAACACCATTATTATTCCAATTTCTATTAAAATTTCTTCTAAAATGAGGTCTATTGTTAGCTTGATACCTATTATCTCCTTGAGATTGTGAAGATTCAACTTTATCCCATTTTTTCCCTTTCTATTCTATCCAATCTATTATTCATGGTATTGAACATTTCAATCATTGAATTTAGTTGGATAGTTATCTTATCCATAGGATCTTGCTCTATCTTCTTAAGCATGGTGAACCCTACCTTTTTGGGTTTCTTCTTAGGTAGATTAGGTTTCAATGAATATGACTTCATTTTTCCACTATTGATCATATTCCTTTCTATCTAAATAGCTTTATTCATACACTCATTAATGGTGTTTACTTGTTCTTGCCTCAATTCGTAAATTGAATTCTCCAGGTAAAGCATTCTTATAAAAGCAAAAGGATTGGCTATCATTAGGTCTCAACCCAATAGGAATCTTATTTTTATTTTAATGAATATTCTGTTAAAATCTTCTATTGATTCATTTTCTCTTTTCATTGTAGTCAATTCTATCAACAGAGACTGTTCATTCTTTCTTTCTCCATATTTTCTAAGAAATACTTGCTCTATGGTTTAGAAATTGGGAATAGTAGCATCTCCAAGGCTCTTTGTCCATTCATGGGCATCTTTCTCTAAAGTATGAAGGAACAGCCTGAGGACTACGTCCTCTTCATATACCTCTAGATTATCCATGGCATAAAAAAAATCTCTAATACGGTCTTCACCAGCTACAATGATATTCCCTTAGAATTTTGGTAAGTACTTACTAGCTTTACCAATGAGGGGGTTTAGATTTGGGGTAAGTCAAAAGGTCTATATATATTGCTCCTTCACTAATGGACATTCAAGTTCTAGTTAGGATTAGGGTTTGCCTTATATATTACTAGCATACTAGAAATAGGGGGAAGACTAACGCTAGGAGAAGAGTTGATACTAGGAGAGATAAGATTTAAATTTTGACTAACACTTAAAGCATAATTAAATGATACATATAATTTTCTATGAGTTTTGAAGAATACCTCTAGATTTGGCACTTTGGGATGTATGTGTTTATTGCTTCTTCTTGTAAAAGCCAAATCAAGCTTCTCCTTCTTTCTTCAATATTTGAATTTAGGGTATAATCAATTCGAAGTCACCAACACAAATTTGCAAGAAAGAAAAGATACACTCTCTAGCCAAGATTACTTGGCTTAAACACTCTTGATCTCATTGAAAAATTGTTTCACTCAAGAGATTTATGGAAATTGTGGTTAATGACCAAAAACGGTGAAAAACCCTAATGACCAACAAGACCCATGATCGTTGGTTTTTGAATTTGAAATTTAAATTAAGGAAAAACACCCAAGAAAAGACAAAGACAAAACTTAAATTTAAAATTCTTGGTGTTGTTTAGTTTTTTCCTCTATAACGATGCCAAAAATTAATGGTGTATGTTGTTGGTGAAAGACAAAGCTTAAAAATATTATGGGTTAAAATTTACTAAGATAAACCTTCCCTAATAACAGTGCCAAAAACTATTGGAATATGTCTTTGATAAAAGATAATTCAAAAATTTGGCATAGGTCCTGTTGACAATTTTGTCACATTGCACAACGGGGTAGAAGAAAATCAAAATTTTGTACAGTCTCTCTTTTGTAAAGTATTTCTTTTAATTTGTTCCCTTGCTTTTAGAAACAACATTTTCAAATGTTGCAGCAATTTTGGCTTTCCCTGCCACCCCCTTGTACATAAAAAGAAGAAGAAAAAGCTTCGCTGCCAAACAAACCAAGGAAGATAGCTTCACTGAAAGAAATTGCTAAGGGTGAAAATTACTTCGGGGTCGAAGCACTTAAAGAAGCTACTTCGGGCGAAAACCTTGCGAAGCAACGTTGTCGAAGAAGAATTCAGAAAAAGATCTTCGTACCCAAAGCATTTCCAGGAACCACTTCGGGCAACTTTTTGAGAAGCGACATTAAAGAAATTTTAAAATAATAGCTTCATCGAAGGAAAAACGTGGTCCGAATTGACTAAGGCAAGAAAACTACTTCGGACCCAAAGTCCATCAAGCAGTTACTTCGGGCGAAAGTTTTGCGAAGCGGTGTTGCCGAAGTAAAATGCAAAGGAAGAAAAATGAAAACTACTTCGGGTTTTGCGAAGCGGTGTTGCCGAAGTAAAATGCAAAGGAAGAAAAATGAAAACTACTTCAGGCCCGAAGTACTTCAAAAGGCTACTTCAGGCAAGGAACTTGTGAAGCGATATTTGAAGGATTGCAACGTTGAAAATGCTTCGCCAAAAAGCCACCGACGCACCCACTTCGGGCCTCCCCATCAGCGAACCATTTCTACTTCACCGAAAGTAGTTGCGAAGCATCTGCTTTGGCCATCTTTCATGCGAAGTACTTTCGCCCGAAGTAGAAGCAGTCAAAGCAATTTTGAAGGCAAGAATGCGCTTCGACCGAAATACCCCCGAATCGCAGTTTTGAAGAAGGTTCACGACGAAGCATTTTTCAAGCTCACCAGCGAAGTATCTACTTCGGGCAAAGGGCCTCGTCGAAGCAGTTTTGACACATCTCTCGAGGGAAGCAGCGAGAAGTGAAGAGCCCATCTTGCGAAGGAGATCTGCTTTGACCCTCATCACCCCTAAAGCTATTTTACGAAGCTCCATTTTGTGAAGTACAAATCAAGGAGGAGTTATTGCTTCAGCTCAAGCCCATTACGAAGCGAAGTTGCAAACAAACATCTAGCGAAGCACTTCAGAGGCATGTGCTCCAAGTCGGGTATTTTCTCGAGGAGATCAAGTGCCTCATAAATACATTTTTTTGTGCTCGGTAAGCCCACTATTCATTTTTAGCAATTGGAAATAAAGTATCAGTCCATGATGAAGAGCCCGACGAGCATGGCGGCCACTCGAGCATCGCGCCTAGAGACCAAGGACATCCAAGCGGCTCATTAATGCGTCTTTCCTCGGCTGACCCAGTCGCAACTGCTAGTTTTGGTAACAGAATTGAGAGCTCAGTCATGAGAGCCACAAGAGCTGACTTCTCAGCTTTCGAGGATGTACTCCATTTTGTGTAATTATGGCTCAGAGGGTCGGGTCCTCTATAAAAACCCAAACATTGTAATGTAAAAGTGGGGGGAACTTTTTGCTAGAAAGCTGCTGTAACTTGCATTTCTACGATTAATACTGAAGAGCTTTGTACTCTATTTCTCTCTTGTATGCTACCTTCTGTGTTTATTTCTTTCATCTATCTTCATTTGTATGCTGTAATTCTGAATCCTGGATTTAGGTATGCGATTGGGGACTGAATCCTAAAATTTTCCCGAAGGATACATAGGGGAGGAAAATGTCATATTGATTTTCTTTTATGCTGCCTGTGGATAGTGTTTCGGTTACATTCACTTTTCTTAATCGTCGTTACTTTGAAATCTGAATTTCGGCGAGGGAGAAAGGAGAATCCTGGAACTCGTCAGAGGATACATAGGAGGATTAATATTGTGTCATTTCGTTTATTTGTAGTTTTTTTGTTGTTGTTTCAAGTTATTCGCTAGCGATCGTGCTTCCTGTTCTTTCCCACCACTAAACTATTGAAATTTCTTTCCTTACTCTTTTATTTCTTTCCTGCACCCTTACTCTGTTTATCTCTTTCCTGCACCCTTATCTTAAACATCTAAGTAGTGTAGTATAGGAGCCGACATTCTCCGGAGATTGGCACGAGGAGCATCTCTTCTCTTCGACCTTTCAATGTTGGTCCAGGTCTAGGGTGCATACACTTACCCAAATCCTTTCCTGGGCAGATTTGATGACCAACAATTTTTGGCACGCCCGATGGGACCCGATCAGTATCACCTTGTGAGTAGTAGTGAGAACCAATGCTCTCATTACCAAAAGACTCTTAGCATCTGGCGACTCTGTTTACCCAAGAATATTTAAGTCGTAAAGACCGATACCGAAGTCTGTGCCTTCATGCAAACAAGATGGAGAGTTAGGAATAAAGGAGAGGAAACTGAATTATTTGAGCTAGATATTGATGCCTTTGGGGAATGATCTAGGTTGGTCACCCCCGAGTCTTTGTTACGTGGAACATCCTCGCAAGAGGCCACTATTGACGAACAAGGCCTAACTTTTGATAGCACAATGGCTAGCTTTCCTCCTAATCCTCCCAACTCACCGAAGCATCCTAGTGCCTCCATTTCTATTGGTCGTCCTGTTAGCAATCAAGGAGGAGCTTCGGGAATTCCTGTTTCTCAAAATCTGAGAGTAAATATGGCACAACAACATCAACAACAACAACAAATACAACAACTGTCGCCCAAATTATTTCCAGCATGGAATTCTTCGGGACCGCTAAATCTAGCGATGCAAGGGCAAGTGTCGCCTGCTACTATAAAGAAGATCCCAACGTTCGATGGAACTGGGAAGAATGCTCTGGAGCACATCTAGGACATAGTTTCTCTGGCGGTGATCCATGACATCACAAAAGAGCGCGTTATGGTGAAGCTTCTGGTTCTGTCTCTTAGAGGAAACTCCTCTACTGGTATAGATCTCTACCACCCGGTACCATTACGGTATGGGACCAATTAGCCGAACAGTTGATGCGAAGCTTCAATGAGTCCACTAATCCGATCTCTCTCCTGCAACAGTTCACAATGATCCAAAGACATCCACAAGAGGAGATTGTCGACTTCAATGTTAGGTTCGCTCGAACCTGGCAAAGAATACCAGTTGGACTTCGGCCAACTGACGAAGCTGTAGCATACTATTTCCTTCGGGCTTTCAATCCCGATATCAGTGTGATGGTGAGGTATTCGAATATCAATACCTTCCCAGAGTTATATGAGTTGGCCCAGAAAGTGGAAATGGATCTAATAACTATGGGTAAGCTTCCCCAAAGGATGCCTATGCCCATACTTCCTGATTTTTATCAATCCTAGTATGCAAGCGCAGCCGCTTCATAAATCTCTGCAACCCCTGCACTCCCGATCTCATCTTGGAACCCGAATCCCATCGTATCTCAAATCATTGCTCCACAAATTCATTTTACCACTTTTTCAACCTCATAGCCCATGGTTACTTCGGCATTCCCTCTACTGCCAGCACCACTTCAACACCCAACCCTACCTCCAATACCGACAATGGCTCCATTGCCGCTGATTCCCAAAGCCGAGGACATGCAAATCAAAATATTACAAGAAGTTTAGTCCTTGAACTCCACAGTGCAGACCCTGTCTAATGACATGACCATTATGAAGAAGAAGCAAGCGCAACAAGAGTTTCTACTGAGAAGATCCTATCCTATGCCTATGCTTACTAAAGATCAAGCGTCCCAGCAAGGAAGAGCTTCGACAAGAAATGTTGCAATAGATGAAGCCCCGAGCACTTCCGATTATATACATTGGTGCTCCACGTGTAATGATCCTCACGAAGAGAATACCTGCATGCTGCACCAACACTATGTACAGACGCTGGCGAGTAGTAGTCATGGCGGTCAAGTCAACGTCATCAAGCAAATGAATCACAACCTGGTAATTGGTGAAGAAGAGCCTATTGCAGTCCTTACCATAGGAGGAAAGAAGTCGATAGAAGTGGATGCTACTCAAATGGCTCCTTTAAAGGTGCATGCTCACCATGATAAGGGACAACAATCTCCTCCGGCCTCGAACGAAGCTCGACAGCTTGCACCAATCAAAGAAAAGGCCCAATAGGCCCCTGCAAATCCACTGCAGGTGGAAACAAAGGAGCAAGCTAGAGAGAAACTCAATCTTCCTTTGCTGACTAAGCAACAAAGGGTCGAAGCTATGGAACAGTATCGCACCAGATATGAACCGAGAAAGGAACCCGAGGTGCCCGGTTCCCTGGCATACAACATTGTAGATGAGCTAAAGAGGATTCCAGCCAAAATTAGTTTGTACGATGCACTGCAACTACCCGGACAAGTGGACCTGTTGCAAGAATCATTGAAGATAACCAAAGCAAGAAAGACAACATCGCTTGCCCTAGTGCAGACCCTATCCACATCCATTACAGGGAATAATAGGCCATCACCATTTTACATGTCTCTACAGATGGAAGGGTATGTTGTACATAACTATATGATTGACTCTGGGGATGCGACGACAGTCATGCCAAAGGCAGTGTGCGATGAGATAGGGATGGAATATACGTGAAGCAGTCATGGTGTACTCCAGTTGGATGGTACCCCCGTGAAGACTGTAGGAGTGATCAAGGATTTCCCATTCGGCTACACAAGATGCCTCAAATCATAGTTATACAAGAGGTGGTAGTTGTTGACCTCGAGCCCTACTTCAGTATGTGCTTGTCGAGAGAATTTACGATGAAGCTGGGAGGATATCTATCTATGGACTACTCGCACTTGGAAGTTCCATTCAAAGGGAAGAAAATTAAAATTTACAACGAGAAACCTTCTACTTTCCTCGTAGAAAAGATGTTTGAAGGAGAAAGCAACGATCCTCTACATGCAATAGTGGAAGGGATAAAGCAGGTGGATCTGGTCGAGGAGTCTCTCGCACAGTTAAGTTGTGAAGATGAGTTTTCATTGGCAGATTTCAATGCCATGATAGAAACTGAGATGGGATGTTATGCCATCGCCAAGCCTGAGAAGCACATCAAGTCAGAAGATAAGGTCTTCACCGAAGGACTATGGAAATTGTTCTTCGATGGCACCCGATGCAAAAATGGCGTCGGGGCGGGGATTCTTCTAGTATCACCTTCTGGAGAGCAGAAGGAATATTGTTACCGGTTGGTATGGAGTTGCACCAACAATGCAGCAGAATATGAATCACTATGCCTAGGACTCAAAAAAGCAGAAAATTTGGGCATAAAGCATCTCCAAATCTTTGGAGATTCCGAATTGGTATGCAATCAAGTCACAAACAAGTGCACTTCAAAGAAGCATTATCTCAAGTCATACCGAAACAAGGTATGGGACTTGCTCGACCAGTTCAAATCTCTTAATCTGCAGTCTATTCCGAGAGAAAAGAACCGACATGACGATGTTCTAGCATCCATCGCAACCAAGTATTCTCCAGCAGAAGACATGGTGCATAAGCCCAAAGCTGTGAGGATGATTTACAGGCCCTCTGTCCCGTACAGAGATCTGTATTGGCAGGTTTTTGACAGTGATGAGCAGATTTTTGAATTTCATGATTCAAGCAGCAGCCACAGTTGAGAGCAGAAGCCCTGACGAAGAAGAATATGAAGGGCTAGTTCAATTGAAGAATAACCACGTTCCCAAAGGGTTAATTACTCTTGAAAGCCTCTTTGATCAAAATGATCGAGTAGTTTCTCACAGGATCAAAGTTAATGCCAAGCAATATCAAGATTTAGAGCTTGAGCTTGGAAAAGTAATAAAAGTTGGAATGGATTGCACTTCGGAAGAGCTAGAGAAGATCCGATCTTTGTGTAGAAGGTATCCCGACACAGTGGCTTGGTATTATCAAGACTTAAGGGGATACGATCGGCAACTGATCCAGCATACAATTGAGTTATAGGAAGGGATCAAACATTTTTGACAGAAGCAAAGGCCCGTCAATTCAAAGATCGAAGTCTTGATGAAGGCCAAACTCCTGAAAATGCTTGAAGCGAAGATAATTTATCCCATCAAACATTCTTCTTGGGTAGCGAACCTAGTCCCAGTCAAAAAGAAGAATGGAGATATACGATTGTGCATGGACTTTCGCAACCTGAACCAAGCTTCTCTCAGAGACCACTACCCTCTCCCACAGATCGATTAGATCTTGCATTCGGTGGCTGGGGCTCAACGCTTCTCCCTACTCGATGGTTTCTCTAGATAAAATAAAATATGAGTCAGGGACGAAGACCAGCATAAGACCGCATTTACTACCAAGTGGGGCACATTTGCTTACCAGCGAATGCCCTTCGGCATTTCGAATGCGGGTGCCACTTTTTAGAGGGCAATGGATTTAGCTTTTGGCGAGCTCTTGAATAAGGTTATTGTTATCTATCTAGATGACATGACCATCTTCTCCTAAAGAAGGGAGGATCATCCTTTACACTTGCAAAAGATTTTTGAAAAATGCCGAGAATTTGGCATTTCAATTAATCCGAAGAAGTTTATATTCATAGTCAGCGAAGGGAAGTTGCTGGGACATGCGATATCAAAGAAGGGTCTCGCTGTAGATCTTGACAGAGCAGAGGCTTTAATGAATCTCCCACTCCCAGTAGACAAGAAAGGACTTCAATCCTTCTTCGACCAGATTAACTTCGTGAGGAAGTTTGTCCCAGATTTTTCCCAGGTCATCAAGCCGATGTCTGAACTTTTGAAGAAGGTGTAGAATTCATCTGGACAAAGGAAAGAAAGGAAGAATTCGAAGAAATAAAAGCCCAAATTGCTCAAGCACTGGTCTTGACCAACCCTGACTACAATCGAGACTTCATCCTATATGCTATAGGAGAACCCGAGAGCTATGCTGCAGTCTTGACACAAAAGGGGGAAGATGGTGAAGAGCACCCCATAACGTTTCTAAGCCAAGTGATAAATCCTCATGAAGAAAAATATAATTTCATAGAAAGGCAGGTGCATGCAGTAATGAAGTCTCTTAGGAAGTTCAAGCAATTCATCTCCCAAAGTTGGGTTACAGTCTTTGTCATCCACCCTGATGTGCGCAATTTCATCATCCAAGGAGAATTGGGAAGTAAAAGAGCCGGTTGGGTCAGTAAGATACAAGAGTTCAACATCGAGATCAAACCCATAAAATTGGTTCATGGTTGCGCATTGTGTCAAGAACTGGCGAAGAGCGTAGCGGCCGAAGCTACAAAATCTCAGTGGGATGACTCGCCAGCAGAAGAATGCTTCGCAAATCAAGAAGAGGACGAGAAATACTGGGTCAGTGAAATAGTCAAATACTTCAACACTGGCAGATGTCCTTCGTATCTAAATGCTTCACAACGAAGGCACTTTAGGATGCGGTCCTCCCGATATACTTTGTACCTCGAAGGCCTATTTTTTAGAAACATTGATGGCATCCTTCTCAGGTGCATAAAAGAGGATGATAAAAGAAGAGTCCTAGGAGAATTTCATTCAAGATTATTTGGAGGCCACTTCGCAGGGAGAACAATGGTGCTAAAAATCATCAAGGCGGGTTACTATTGGCCCACACTCTTCGCTGATGCCTTCGCAGTTTGTCGCAAATGTGAGCAGTGTCAGAAGTTCACCGGCCGAAGCAAAAATGCTTCGATGCCTCTCCAATCGATACAAGTAGAAACTCCCTTTCAACAATGGGGGTTGGATTTCATAGGGGTCATATCGCCAAACTCCTCCGTTGGGCATAAGTTCATCTTGACCGCAACTGATTACTTCACTAGATGGGCCGAAGCAGTTCCCACGAAGCATGTTGATCAGGAGACTGTCATAACCTTCCTTGAAGGGTTGATCACATGGTTTGGCATTCCCAAAGCAATCATCATGGACAATGGTCCTGGATTTGCCAGTGCCAAAATCAATGATTTCTTCTACCGATATGGGATATATCATAAAGTATCCTCCAATTACTATCCGCAGGGCAACGGATTGGCAGAATCCACTAACAAGACCTTGTTGAAGGTGTTAAGAAAGCTCATAGAGACGAACAAAAGAACTTGGCATCTTCTTCTAGATCATGCCTTGTGGGCCGATCAAATTTTTGTCAAGAAGTCGATCAAGAATTCACCTTATGCCCTGGTCTACGGCAAGGAGGCCATCTTACCTACCCATATAGAGATCCCTGCATTGCAGTTGTTAGAGGAAGGAGTCAACCCTTTAGAAAGCAGACTGGCTCAACTGCTACAGCTGGAGGAAGATCGCGAGAAGGATTACCAGAGCTTCGCTAAACATGCTCAGGTCACTCGAGATTGGTTCAAGAAAAAATCATCCGATCACACATTCAAGGTGGGAAATCTAGTATGGAAGTGGGACTCCTGGAAGGCCAAGCCTTGAAATCACGACAAGTTGGATGCATTCTGGGACGGACCGTTTGAAATCGTGAAGGTAATCTCAGCAAACTCTTTCATTCTCAAAGATGTAGATGGCCAGGTATTACCAATTTCTGTTAATGGTCTTCATCTGAAGACTTTTCATCGCTGAGGCAAAAAAAAAAAATGTACTTTTGTATATAATTTTCATTTGTGTATATACATCCTGTTTCGAGATTGCAAAAGCCAAGTATTACACTCCAAAATCCCCTTCGGGGACTTTTGATGTGAAGTAGCAGTTGCAAGGAGGTTCGCAATGAAGCACTTTACCCTCAAAAGGGCCGAACCAAAGTTCAAACAAAGGCATGAAAAGAACTTCGCACCCGAAGCATTTCAAGAGGCGACTTCGGGCAGAAGTTTTGCAAAGTAGATTTTAAAAAGAGCCCTTGCAAAGCAGTTTCCAAGAAGGTAAGCTTCGAAAGGCGATCCTCGCGAAGCAAAGCGGCAGCATGGCGAAGGATAAGTACTTCGGGTCTGAAGCGTCAAAAGGCAACTCGCACCAAAGGTTCACCGCGAAGCATTTTCAATGCTGATTTCAACTTCGTCGAACCAACAATGCGTGAGACAGGAGAATTTAAAACATGCCTCAAAGAATGCACTGACAGCAACCTTGAAAAGAGTTTGAAGCGGATGAATTTATGGCAAAAGTGGCAGAGCAAATCCCGAGGTGATTCGGTTAAGAGAAAAGCCTGCGCCGAGGTACAAGGTGGTAGTAGTTTGCATTTCATGATCACCAAAGCGCGTGGCCCTGTGTACTACCCTGCTGCAGAGCCAATCAAAGGGTATGGTAACTTCCTTCGTCCGAAGCATTAATTTAATTTTGGTAGGTGCCATAAATTGAGGTAGTTACCTTTTTAGGCTATAAAAGGAAAAGCTCTAGCAAGGAGAAGGTTATTTGTCCATCAGTTCGCTCAAGACTAAGAGCCTTCGGTTACTCTACAATTCTACTGCCCTTTGCATCTAAGCCCTTCACATCAAAGCCCTTTGTATCAAGGACTCTACCGCTATCATTTTCAACATGGGGAAGAAGAACTCCAAAGAGAAGGGGAAGGAGCCCGAAGTTGCAGGCCCCAAAAAAATAAAGGGCAAGGAAGAGAAAAAGCATACTCCTAAGAAGATCAATCTCACCCCTCGCCTGGAAAAACAGTTGATAGAAGAAGGCAACGACTCGAAAGAGGAGCAACTTGTAGAACCACCAATTGATGGGTGGGAAAAAATTAGAGACATAGAGCTCTCTAAGGGTGTGTCCGACCTCCGACGCACTATAGAGTTTATGACGAGCAGACTCACCCCAGAGAATAAGAGAGCTGCTGCATATTACTCTCAAATTTACTGGTATTTGACCCCGCCTGCTCACCACTATCCCGAATTGATCTATGCTATCGCGCAAAATTACCAGCCTGCATCCAAGCAAGTGTTGGACACTTCAGGTCATAAATTATTTTCCATTTTGAAGGAAGATGTGCAAGCAGCCTTCGCGCCACAACAAGGTCCGCCTAAGGGCTATTCCGTTCACAATGTTATTCTGAGCGAACAGATGGAAAGGTTCACCTCCAAAAGCTACATATTGAAATTATTGCATGAGAACCTCAAAAGCGGGCTCCCGTCAAACAAGCTACCCCAAATGCCCTTACCTTTGGCGGCATTCAAGAACATCGATATTTTCTCCATCATTGCATGGGTGGCAGGCCTGTCGACAGATGCTTCGATGCAACCCTGGTAGGTGTCTTTGGCCGAATGTATTTCAAGAGGGGAATTCTATGCCCTTGATGCTTCAAGACCAAGTACCAACCCAATTTTCTTTGATTGGGTAGAATGGGTGGCCCGAACCCTGCATACGCGGCTCACCAGCATGAAGAATTCGACGACGAGCCGCATACTTCGCACCCTGTTCTTTCCTTGTCTGGTTGTTTTTCTACCAAGTTCATAAGCAATTCCCCCATATTGCTATTTCTATGAGCGGTAAGGATGGAAATCCTTTACCTGTGTACCAGTGGACTCCCCTCCTATTGAGGACAAAGTCCTATTATTCTTTTAACCAATAATTTTTGGGACCCGCTATGCATTTGTTGAAGGGTTCTTGCCCTTGGGTCCCCCTTAATTTGAGAGACAAAGTGGTGTAAGAGAAAAGGGGAGATGTGTTTCAACTGATGCAGGGGCTCGTAATTCGTATGTTCGGCTTCATTGGGAAGCCCTTCCTGCTACCAGTCTACCCCTTCGAGTACCAGTTTGTGTTGGAGGTCGCTCGGTAGAGCGACGCAACCAACGTCGTCTACGGCCATGGTCAGAAATGGGCACATACCTGTGACTTCCCATTTAGGATGGGAGTAATTGAAGTATTTGCATTAAAACAGAATGTTTTCCTGGAGGAAAAGCTTTCTAATTTTGGCCTACTCTAGATTCCTTAGCAATGGCTCTATGATCCCTTGGTTGTGATGAGGGATCACTTAAAATTCAAGAATTTTCACATCTGCCCCCACCCTAAAGTTGTGGAACAAAGGAATAATCCCAATGGGAAGGATCTGGAGTGGCATTTGGAGAGGATGAGAACATTGCCTCCATGGCATGAATTTTACCCCATGGAGGTCGAGTTTGACCCTGACCAGCATCCCCTCCCAACTCCAAGCTCAACATTTTGGAGAAATGCAAAGGATGATTTAAAGGAAGAATTGAAGAATTGGAGCGAGGAAAAATTAAGGGAGTGGTGGATAATGAGAGTCCATCGCCAGAAGATGAATTCTTACGGACTCTTGACAATGGATAAAGACTTCGCAATTCTTTATGAAGCCAATGTTGAAACTTGGAAGTCCATATCCTTCACTGACTTTGTTCCTCCAGCTACCCCAGGATCGGGCGAAAGCCCAAGAGGAGCTGACAATGCTTCGGAGCAAGAAGAAGAGGAAGAAGCCAAAGCTACACCAAAGGCACTACCATAGGGACCATCAAAAATCCATGACACAAGTGTCGAAGAGTCGGAGCAACCACTAGAGAGAAAGAAAAGAAAGAGGCAACAAACTCAAGTGCCTCCGAGCCACCCAAAGCAACCCCGTACAAAGCTCCCAAGTGCTCCTATTGGACAACATGCATCAGGCCTGACCGAAGAAAATGTTGAAGATGTGGGGCCACCAAGTATCGAGACGGTCCCAAACATAGACGTCATTGATGTGGAGGAACTCCTCCAACAAGAGGGAGACCCCGAAGTAGAAGTTGTGGAAGTCGGGAGTGCCGAAGCCCAAAAGGAGTAGGAGCCTATCATGCAAGAAGTAACTACGACTGCTCTGCCTGAAGGGCATGTAGGTACGCATTCTCCACCCTTTGCCTTAGTCTCTCATGTGTCTATCGTGATATCGATCGAGTCTCCCCATTAGTCTCTCCCTCCCTCACAAAGTCAGTCGCCTCCTCACGCGTTGCCTCTTGCCACCGATCCCGTTAGCCCCACTCCACTTGAGTCATCAGACCGAGACAAGTCTGTTGCTACCACTTCGCCTTCCCACACCACAAATCCTCTGGACCTTAGCCAGGGTGAAGGTAGTGCCCCAACGTCGGACCCTGCTCTTCATTCCCCTACCTCACATGGCATTGTTGCATTCGCTAGGACTCCTAGTACGCCTATCGCCACACCTTCTGGTGAGGCATCCCCCATTCATTATTTATATTTATTTACCCCTTCGGCTGGAGATCTAGCCTTATTTGAATTTGAATTGTCCATGATGAAAGAACGCCCTCTAGCCGAGAAGCTACTCCTAGCTCGGCAAAATACAAAAAAAATGCTAAAGGAGGCGAGGAAGAAGAGAGGGCGCTCTCTGGCCCAGGTTGAAAAATGCGCTGTCTTCAATTTGAAGGCTAGGAAGTTGCATAAAGTAAAAAATATCCCCAAGGTCCAAAAGCCCCTGGATGAAATGACTCCAACGGACTATGACTACCAAGACAAATCCAAGGATCTAGAGCATTTGAATGTTGACAATGAATCTGAATTCATGCACGTCAGGATCAAAACCTTTTGAGCGCATGCCAACATCGCTAATCATCGTAGATTTGAGGTAGAAAATGCCAACATCAAGTTGGAGGAAGAGTTGGCTAGAATCCACTCCAAGCTAGAGGATTCAGAGAAGCAGTGTAAGCTAATGAAAAAGGAAACACACACCCTGAAACAACAAATACTACAACTACAGTGTACAGCTCAAAACCAAACATAGAGACATGCCGAGAATGATCTGAAGGCCAAGAAAGTTGAAAGCAAGATCTTGTAGTTGCAGCAACAGTTGCACGAAAAAGAAGGCTTGGAGCTGTTTGATAGAGGCAGGATCAAAGAAATCTGCTCACACTTGCTTAAAAATTTTAGATCCCGGGCCTCCAGTGCCCTATCAATTTTGACCTATATTACTGAAGCATAGCGTGCCACTAGTGAAGGAGGGCCAATCATAGATGAGGTCACTCAAAAAGCTAGAGGTCAACTCAAACTAGCCTTTGATGTCCAAAGCACGAAATATCAAGACTTGCAGGTTACTGCAATGAGTCGGACGACTAGAGATTGGTCCATGGCCCAAGCCACAGTTTGTGCCTTCTTTTCAAAGGTGAGGAAGGCACAAAAGGCAAAGGACCTCCTGGACATGTTTGAGAATGAACAGCGCACATCAATAGGCTACTTCCAAGATCTCTCTTCCCTAGGTTTCTCGAGCTTCACGGATGATGATGGGAATCTTCTGACCAAGGAAGAGCTTAAGCCGACATGGCTTCAGTTTGAAGATGACATCTCAGAAATAGACAAATGGGCAAATCTGATAACGGAAAGGCAGATCACATATTCCATTCTGAGATACTGCAAGATTGCAGCCTGCCTGAATGATCTGTATACCAGAGCCAAACATGCTGATATCGGGTAGATTGATCGCTTCCGTGTTTTGGTTAAGGCATTGCAAGATCAAGAGCCTTTCTCAAAGGGTGCTTGGGCTCATGTCCACTGAACCATGAAAAATATCCACGATCGCCTTGCCCCATCACCGCCACACGAAGCCGCGCCAGAGGAAGCAGAAGAAGAAGAAGAAGAAGAAGAACAAGAACAAGCTGGGGGACAGCCCGCAAAAGAAGAAGAAAAGGGAGAAGGGTCTGGAGGTAACTCTGGCCCAATGGATCAAGGCTAAGGGTTCTCCCATTGAAATGAGCTCGTTGCCCCATGAGCCACCAAGAATGTTGACAATTTTGTCACATTGCACAACGGGGTGGAAGAAAATCAAAATTTTGTACAGTCTCTCTTTTGTAAAGTATTTCTTTTAATTTGTTCCCTTGCTTTTAGAAACAACATTTTCAAATGTTGCAACAATTTTGGCTTTCCTTTCCACCCCCTTGTACATAAAAAGAAGAAGAAAAAGCTTCGCTGCCAAACAAACCAAGGAAGATAGCTTCGTTGAAAGAAATCGCTAAGGGTGAAAATTACTTCGGGGCCGAAGCACTTAAAGAAGCTACTTCGGGCGAAAACCTTGCAAAGCGACGTTGCCGAAGAAGAATTCAGAAAAAGAACTTCGCACCCGAAGCATTTCCAGGAACCACTTCGGGCGACTTTTTTGCGAAGCGACATTCAAGCAATTTCAAAATAATAGCTTCGTCGAAGGAAAAACGTGGTCCGAATTGACTAAGGAAAGAAAACTGCTTCGGACCCGAAGTCCATCAAGCAGTTACTTCGAACGAAAGTTTTGTGAAGCGGTGTTGCCGAAGTAAAATGCAAAGGAAGAAAAATGAGAACTACTTCGGGCCCGAAGTACTTCAAAAGGCTACTTCGGGCAAGGAACTTGCGAAGCGGGATTTGAAGGAGCGCAACGTTGAAAATGCTTCATCGAAAAGCCATCGACGCACCCACTTCGGGCCTCCCCATCAGTGAACCATTTCTACTTCGTCGAAAGTAGTTGCGAAGCATCTACTTCGGCCATATTTCGTGTGAAGTACTTTTGCCCGAAGTAGAAGCAGTCAAAGCAATTTTGAAGGCAAGAATGCACTTTGGCCGAAATACCCCCGAACCATAGTTTTGAAGAAGGTTCACGATGAAGCATTTTTCAAGCTCACTAGGGAAGTATCTACTTCGGGCAAAGGGCCTCGTCGAAGCAATTTTGACACATCTCTCTAGTGAAGCAACGAGAAGTGAAGAGCCCATCTTGCGAAGGAGATCTGCTTCGGCCCTCATCACCCCCGAAGCTGTTTTGTGAAGCTCCATTTTGTGAAGTACAAATCAAGGAGGAGTTATTACTTTGGCTCAAGCCCATTACGAAGCGAAGTTGCAAACAAACATCTAGCGAAGTGCTTTAGGGGCACGCGCTCCAAGCCAGGTATTTTCTCGAGGCGATCAAGTGCCTCATAAATACATTTTTTCGTGCTTGGTAAGCCCACTATTCATTTTTAGCAATTGGAAATAAAGTATCAGTCCATGATGAAGAGCCCGACGAGCATGGCGGCCACTCGAGCACCGCACCCGAAGACCAAGGACATCCAGACGACTGATTAATGTGTCTTTCCTCGGCTGACACAGCCGTAACTGCTAGTTTTGGTAACAGAATTGAGAGCTCAGTCACGAGAGCCGCAAGAGCCTACTTCTTAGCTTCCGAGGATGTACTCCTCCATTTTGTGTAATTATGGCTCAGAGGGTCGGGTCCTCTATAAAAACCTAGACATTGTAATGTAAAGAGGGGGGGAACTTTCTGCTAGAAAGCTGTTGTAACTTGCATTTCTGTGATTAATACTAAAGAGCTTTGTACTCTATTTCTCTCTTGTATGCTGCCTTCTGTGTTTATTTCTTTCATATGTCTTCATTTGTATACTGTAATTCTGAATCCTGGATTTAGGTATGCAATTGGGGACCGAATCCTGAAATTTGACCGAAGGATACATAGGGGAGGAAAATGTCATATTGATTTTCTTTTATGCTGCTTGTGGATAGTGTTTCAGTTACATTCACTTTTCTTAATCATCGTTACTCTGAACTCTGAATTTTGGCGAGGGAGAAAGGAGAATCCTGGAACTCGCCCAGAGGATACATAGGAGGATTAATATTGTGTCATTTCGTTTATTCTTAGTTTTTTTGCTGTTGTTTCAAGTTATTCGCTAGCGATCGTGCTTCCTGTTCTTTCCCACCACTAAACTACTAAAATTTCTTCCCTTACTCTTTTATTTCTTTCCTGCACCCTTACTCTGTTTATCTCTTTCATGCACCCTTATCTTAAACATCAAAGTAGTGTAGTATAGGAGTCGGCCTTCTCCGGAGATTGGCATGAGGAGCATCTCTTCTCTTTGGCCTTTCAATGTTGGTCCAGGTCTAGGGCACATACACTTACCCAAATCCTTTCCTAGGCAGATTTGATGACCAACAGGTCCTTGATCCCTAATAATGGTTCTTGATTTCTCGACAACGATGTCAAAAATTATTGGTGTATGTTGTTGGTAAAAGATAATTCAAAATTTGATACAGGTCCTCAATCATCAACAATGGTTCTTAATTCCTTGACAACGACACCAAAAACTATTGGTGATTTTTGGCGGTTAAAGATAATTCAAAAATTTGACACAGGTCCTCGATCATCAATAATGATGCCAAAAACTATTGTAGAAAATTTTTGCATCCTTTAAAGATTTGTCACACCATAGAATTTTCTAATTCTAATCAACACTGTGGACTCTAGTAAATCCACCTCTTTTACTCGAGAAATAATTATCTTAAGATTTCTAACAGACCGAGTAAGGTAAATAAACCCTAAACTAGGCTTATATTATAACATTCATGCTTATGCTCAACCATATATAAAGGAAATGTAATTAATTTAAATTTTGAAAAATATTTACAATACCCGTTAACTGTACTTCTATCAATAGATTGGTGTCTTTTCTGTTATCAATTGTAGCAAATATTTAAACAATTAAATGGGATAACAAGAAAAAGAAAGGAGAAACTAGCTTAATTATATCCATTAAAATGATGTAACAAACATAATTAATTTACTAGTGAGAGAATCACTATTTACATATTCAAATAACGTAATATGCAAATGTGAAGCATACACAAATTGAACAGAGAAATGCCTAAAGGAGAAAGTAGGATTTGTATTAATGTCAAATAATTGTTACAATTAGCATCTAGTGAAATGACCCAAATCTATTTAAGCCAATATAAAGAAATTCTCGATTCGAATGATGTAATAGAGAACTTCAACTCTTCATTCTAATATAATAACAAAGAGCCTCCTATCTTCCGATCCAACCACTAAAAATGATCTCAACAAACTGATGCATCCTTAGCAAGACCTACATAATAATGGGGAAGAATAAGAAGTGACAAAAGAGGACAAGACACAAAAGGAATACAACTGACAGGACAAGGACACTCTAGTATACATTTGGCAAAAATTGGCTATGAAAAACTTGATATCTGCTTTGGCTAATGCAACCCTTATTTATTGCTTGAAAATGGTCCATTTTGTTATAACTACCTCCATCCGGTCTGTATACTTGGTTACTTCTGCTCCATTGATTATGTTGTGGCTCACAACTAGATTGTAGATGTTTTGTATTGTCTTGCTCTAGAGTTGACACTTGGTTGATTCTAAACCACAAGATTCTTTAATGGAGTACAACTATTTCGAATTAGGGCCTTATAGCTAGTCATTTTTTGAACCATTGAACTTTTTTTGGCTATGTATTTTTTTAATCAATTGATAGAAGAGGTTTTGAAAGGTCCCCAAACCTTTACAAAAATAGAATATCTCTAAAGAGGATCTTAAAAGGCAAAATCCTAGGAAATTTTATTTATTTATTTTATTAGATACAAGAAGAGGTTTTGAAAGGATCCTTGAACCTTTTATAAAGAGAAGAACAAATATGATCCAGGGCCAACACCATAGATCACCAAAAAGAGGATCCAACCCCACCAACCATCCAAAAGTAGTTCAAATAACAAAATGAACCAATAGAAAAACCATCTAGAGATCAAAAGATCCAACAAATGCTTGAATTCAAAGAAACTGACCTAGAACCAAATTACCAAAATAGGCCAAGCTAAACCCAACCCCAACAGAGGAGAAGGACAAAAGACAACACCCTAAAACACAACAGTGCCATTGAAACAAAAAACTCAATTCTCAAATGGAACATCTTCAACATCCAGTAGGTCCGACTTGGTAACACTTGGAGTATCCTATTGCCAATGCATCGTAGACTAGGTCTCTTATGCAAAAGCAATGACCACCTTTAGTGTCCTAATCAGCGACTTCTGGTTGTCATCCAACATCTTGAGATAAGACTTTATCAACTTAGGGGAATCAAATAAATTACAAGGATTCTTCCTTAAGAGATCAGTAGTCCTCATTGAACATTTGACTTTTTTCTTGGGGGTTTATGTTGGCAATTTGAGTTATTTTGTGTTGTCATTGATGTCACATGGATCATATTGAGTTTTGGTGGCAAAAGCACTTCATAAATAATCATTTATGATATTTTGGAGAGCAAGGATATATATATAGGATTTTGTGGCACAAGAGGCATATAATATTTATTTTTTTAAATATTATATTAATGGTTTTTATTAAAACCAATGGTAAAGGTTTTTATTAAAACCAACGACAAGGGTTTTTATTAAAATCGACAAAAAGGTTTTTTTATTAAAACCAACGAAATTTTTTTTCATTAAAACCATTGGAAAGGGTTTTTCATTAAAACCACTATGCTAAGACTTCTCCAAATTATGATGGATGAAAAGGTTTTCCAATAAAACCTAGGTGCAAAAAGTTTCATGGCGAAATTCAAAAGAATGAAGGAGATATCCCAATTCAAAGTTAAGAGGTGAATTATTAAATTTTTATTTAATAATTATAAGGTCTAAAGTTGAATTACATTATCCGTCGATGTGCAAAGGTTGGGGAGATTAATAAAGATTCACCGACGTCATTCGAAGGATGGAGGTGCATATAAATAAAAGGTGAAAAACCTTTGTTTATTGAAGACTTGACATAGCACATGAGAGAGAGTCATCGAAAGGGGAGCAGCGAAGAAAGAAGGATAAATAAATTTTGATTTGAGAGCAAGGTCAAGTGAATAGCATGGGAAAGTGACGTTACATAGGAGCCTATAGCACAGTTGGTAATGCATGAACTTTGCACAAGGCAAGTTCAATGTTCGAATCTCGCCAGGGGCAAAGTGTTTTGCTAAGGCAACTTAAGTTTTTCAGATTTGAGTGTAGGTGAAGTTGGGTGTTTGGGATTAAATCCCAATGTGGGCTAACACCCACGTGGTAAGTACCTCATAGTGCTAGGCGAGAGGAACAAATTTTGACTCCCGTGAAGGTGTGAAGGCGCATTGATTTTTGGCAAGGCATTGATGATTTCAAAGGTGTGAAGGTGCATTAATTTTGGCAAGGCATTTTGGCAAAGATGATTTTGAAGGTTACGAAGGCAACGAATTTCATATAAAGGTATTTATCTCCAACGCATGGTAATATTTGTTATTACCAAAGTTTTGGTGCATTAAAATTATTTTTGTGATAACTAGGGAGTCATAAGGAGTTTAGGGAAATAAATGCTTGTTGTATGTGTTAATATGCTTAGTGAGTTATAAGGTGTAGAATTAAAAAATTGTTATTGTTGTGTGTGATTAGGGAGATATAAGGTGTGGAAATAAATATTTGTGATTGTTGTATGTAGAGTTATAAGGTGTGGAATTAAAAATAAAAGCATAGGTGCTTGTTGTATATGTTAATGAAATTAGGGAGTCATAAGGTTGAAAAGTGTTGAACTTGTTATATGTCCTAGTGCATGATTTAATTATGAAATTAAACTAGGAACTTGAGACCTAGTTAATTGCTACATTGAGTTAGAAGACATGCACATGATTTAGGGTTTGAATTTGAAGACAAATTGCTTGATTATGTGCCTTGGCTATTGAGAGGAAGTGGATGGATTAGAAAATCAATTTTATGGATAAAATTAATACTTGAGTTCCATGGTTCCTTTAGTGGAGTTCATTGAGAGTATTGCCATTATTGAGGAGGTTTTCGCTATTGCTTTGAGGAGATTATTGTTGGTTACTTGTTAAGTACATTGCCACTATTTGAGACCATTGAGGAGATCATTTGCTAGTCACTTGTGGATACATTTATCTTTCATTTGAGGAGATCATTGTTGGCTATTTGAGAGCTCTTTGCTTGAGGGAGTTGTGCTTGTTTCTTAAGATATTATTGACATTGCATGAGGAAGATATTATTGAGAACCTATTGCTATCACTTGTGGAGATTGTCCTTGGTTGGTTGAATTCCTCATTGTTATTTCTTGGAGAGGTTTTCATTAGAGAGCTCATTTTCCATACATTTGAGAGTACATTGTTGAGCATTGTTGTTATCCATTTGAGAGTACATTATTGAGCATTGTTGTCATCCATTTGAGAGATCATTTTTCATACATTGTTGAGATCATTGTGGATCATTGTTGTCATCCATTGAAGAGTACATTACCATTCATTGTTGAGCACATTGTTGAGTATTGTCATCATTAATTTGTTATCCATTGTTGAGTTCATCATTGAGCCTTGCCTTCATTGATTTATGGTTGAGATTTGAGTGCTACCTGAGAGTCATTGGTTGAGCCTTTGGTAAGGCTTTTGGGACAAAATTTCTGGACAGATTTGAGACAAATTTTGTGCATGATTGGTTGAGCCTTTGGGAAGGCTTTTGGGATAAAATTTTTGGACAGATTTGAGACAACTTTTATGCATGATTGGTTGAGCCTTTGGGAAGGCTTTTGGGACAAAATTTTTGGATAGATTTGAGATAGATTTTGTGCATGATTGTTTGAGCCTTTTGTGAAGGCTTTGAGAATAGATTTGGGACAACATTTGAGCAAGATTGTTTGAGACTTGTGAGAAGGCATTGAGGCAAATTTGTGAGCAGTGAAAGAGATAGGAAAGAAATAAAAAATACATCAACACTAGTTGCCTAGCTAAGCAGATCAGTGGATAGCCTAGCTGAGAAGATCAGTGGATAGCCTAGCTGAGAAGATAAGTGAAAAGCCTAGCTAAGAAAATTAGTGGATATCCTATCTAAGTAGATCAGTGGATAGCCTAGCTGATTAGATCAATGGATATCCTAGCTGAGCAGATCATTGGATAGCCTAGCTGAGCAGATTAGTGGATAGCCTAGCTGAGTAGATCAGTGGAGAGCCTAGCTAAGCAGATAAGTGGAGCCCACCTGAGTAGATCAGGATATCCTAGCTTTGAGCAGATCAAAGTAATCATTTGTATTGGGATAAGGATCCCTATTTCTTTGTGAAATATTATAAGGAGATTATCTTGTGGACTACCCCACATTGGGGGAACCATGTTAAATCTTGTATCTCAATTGTGTGTGGTGATTTGTGCACTTGCTTACTATTGCTATCTATGTTATTAATGCATGCTGCTATATTTGGTTATTGCAATTGAGGACACTAATTGATATTGGTTTGGAAAGAAAGGAAAAAGTGGGTGCTATACTGTTCATCCCCCTCTTAGTATAAGATTGTGTTCTTAAGTTTATTCCTCTACATCCAAGATTGCCATAAAAGTAGGGGATTCCTTAGCCTTGATCGACTTCACAAACAGGCGCTTAGACTACCTCACATTTATTTAAACCTCCCTTAATCCCTATAGGGAAAACCGAAGATCCACCACACCTTTTTAGAGGTTTTCCTATGATTCTTTCAAATATGATAGGGCTTACTAGATTCTCATCAGAATCCTTGGAGTCATTGGAATTAAAATGAGAATAATTTGAATAACCATCCATGATCAAGGTGTCCATTTGGAGAGACACCTGATTAAGAGCTACCTCCCTAGTAATTCCTTTCATTTTCACCACATGTTCAAAGATTAATAAGGCCAATTCTTGATGAATTGGGTAAAAAATTTTCCCTTTCTTAACATCTCGAATGGACCTTTTCAATGATGTAAACTAAAAATATGATATATTCATCAGTCTTCTTTGACAAAGCTAATTGAGAAAATGACATGGTAACTCCTCAAGACATATTTGTTAGCATCCAGTGTGAAATAATCCATCACCACCAATATGAACCTATCCCATGGAGACTTAAGGAATTTTCTCTAGCAACCATTTCGAAGGTTTGGTAAATACTCATCCTCTCCAAGGAAATAGCCCAAATCCTTGGCTAAAGAATGTTTTTTTTCTATTATGGCAAACACCATCAAAGGGTAGTCTTGTCACATATGTAATCTGAGAGATGCAAATCTCAAACTCTATTCTATCCACTCTCACCAATTTATTTTTCCATGAATGCACCATCTATTTTGAAATATCATTTTTGTGTCCATGAAATTTTAACATATAGTCCAAAAGTCCCCCTTTTCTAAGGATCTTCCTAACATCTTCCTCCACTTCAAGTAAATTTGGTTCAAGCACAACATCCTCCATGAAAAATCACCCACTTACTAAACAAAGGAACTAAACAAGAACTAAGATCCCCAACAATCCTACCTTGGGAAACACCATAGCTCCAAAACATAATTTAAAAAACCATAGGTTCGTTGATAAGGGTTCGAACGTCTACTCATAATCCTGAAAGAAAACTACCAATACCAAGGGTGATACGAAATCCAAGACATGGTAGCAATGTTAAAACTAAGCAGGAATATTGGTTCACAATTACCAAATAACCAAGGATTAGGGCTCTCTTCCCAATTTGAGACTTCACCTATAATTTGCACCCTACCTCTTTGCCACCTCAAGATATAAATCATGCAACAAGGAAAGGGAATATGGTATAAATAGACTGGACCATAACACTTAGCTTTCAATAGGCAAATCCTACCAAAATGGCATCTCATTCTAGGTAGATTAGAATTACCAAACAATATCATCAAAGGAATACTCGAGATGCATGAATTCCCATACTTTAAAATGATAAAATCTCTACATAATCTTAATCCTCACTTCACATGCTTTAGCCAGATCACATTCTACATGCAGATACTACAAAAATTTGGGAGAAAAATCCCTCTCACACATCTCCACTTGGGCCAATGATTAACTGAAATGGAAACAACAAAGCAAAACAACTTGGATCCAAGAGACCCACACATGTCAACTCCCTTAGACCAAAGAAAGCTAAAAATTCATAGGTGAGAAAACCAAGGAACAAAAAGGATAGGCAAAAACCTATGATGACTCCTCCACATGGACCAAAAAAACCACAAGAAGGACCAACTAACAGAAAGGGTCATCGACACCTAAAAAGAGCAACCTTCGAGGACAAAACCAACGAACACCAAAACCCAAAATATTAGAACCAACCAACAAAAAAAACACTCATCTAATCAAAAGGTGCAAAATCACAAATTTAAAATATGGACGACCCAACATGGAATACATACAAGAGCACAAAAAAGGGTAACTAAAACAATCACAACGCCAAGAACCCAAGTCAAGAGAAATGATCAACTCTTCCCCTAATACCAATCTGAAAGCAAGAACATGAAAACAAACCTAACCCACCCCATCTAGAAGCAAAATACCTATGGAGAAATAATTTCTTCAAATCGAAAGACCATTTTGAGAAACAACAAGATTAGCATATGTTGAGCAAAATATTGGTTAGTTTTTCTATGGTTCAATTAATTGCTTCCATTTAATTGTCAACCCGAGGTAGCTCTTAGTCTTATGAGCAGTCGTGCAAAATATATGCTTATAATATTTCCTTCAGAGATGAGTCCCTTAGATCATGGTTTGGGGGTATTTGGTATTCATTGAATTTTTTATATAAACCAATAATCTCATGCTATATCTAAGAAAACAGGACTAAAAGCATTCAAAAACTAAATTGCTACCTTGCTGGAAATCACAAAAAATAGGGGAAATAACAGAGAAGAAAATTAATCTATGAAAATAAATACAAAAAATAAGGGAAATAAGGGAAGAAATCTATTGTAAGTGGGCCCACGCTTCCAGCAGATTCTACCCGTGGTAGATTATCATCGGACGCTTTAGACAATTTTTACAAGAAAACACTCAGAGTTTTTATTAACAATTGCAACAGAAGAATTTACAAGAAAATTTTGAGGGTCTTCTTCAGGGGTGGCCTACATATTTATAAGATATGCGACCACACCCTGTTACAATTCTCAAAACGAATTAGAAAATGATTTTCTTTTACAACTACTTGCTTAATTGAAGGAATCAGATAAAATATCATGATATTTCAATGTATTTTGTTTCTAGAATATGTCTGATATTTATTTGCCTAATTTACATAAATTATTTACATAGTAGCTAGAAAATGGGTGGTGATTCATCTTTGACATTGTCCCATGTTCGGTTTCAATGCAGGAATTCTTTTTATGCTGGTTGCTAAAGTTTCGCTATGTTTTGTCGACCATAGAGTCGTGCTAGAGTTTGGTGTTAGTGGAAATCAGGCACCACGTTTGAAAAAGTTGGGAAGCAGGCACCTTGTATGTAGAAGTCAGTAAGTAGGCACCTAACGGGAAGCATACGCCTAACAGGAAGCAAGCGCCTAACAAAAACAAGTGCTTTACGGGAAGTAGGTGTGTAACGAGAAGCAGACGTCTAACAGGAATCATGTGCCTAACGAAAAGCAGACCCCTAACGGTTAAGTGTCAAACATAAGTTAGACACTTAAAAGGAATTTGGGTGCCTGACTTCATACTTCTCGTAGATGTTCCACACATGTTTTGCCTTCATAAAATCGCAAGTGCCAGGTCTGAGTGGGACCTCGATGAAAACATGCCTAAATGCAACAATTTCCACTAAATCTACACAAATTACACTTAAAGACAAATATTAGATAACATGCAAAATAAAATCTTAATTATATATAATTTCCATAAAATATTTATATCTACAAGACTAAGTGTCACACATTATAGGAAAAAGAGTACAAAAAATGAGCAATTATGTGGCTCATCATCCCCCCATGCTTAAGGGGTGGCACGTCCCTGTACTACTTTGAACTGGTAATTACCAATTTTGTTTATAGCATCTCAATAAACCTTGTTGATCTATGTCCTCTTCTTCTTAATGGCCTTGGCTTTTTCTTTGTCCCAGGGCTTTCGCCCCTTTGGTGCCTTGGGAGCGGTTGTCTCCTGACCCTGGTATTTTTGGAGTTTGCTATATTGAACTGGTTCACTTGGCCCTGTTCTCTTCTTGGGCGGTTCTATGGTCCAGGCCACCTTGCCTATTTCAATGTTCAGATGATAACCAGAGAAACTGGTGGCATCCTTCTAGAATGTAGGCTTAGCCATTTTTCAGTACTCATAGTGAAGGGGTAACTTTTCACCCACAGGTACTGATTCTTCATCGCCAAATGGGATGCTAGACTTCTTAGTAACCCTGGCTATGGGTAAATCTATCCCTATTGGGTCAAGATCAGGTTCAGCTTTGACCTTTATTTTTGCCACTGGGGGAGTTTTGCTACTTGATGCCAGATCTTCAGGTTGCATAGGGCCTAAAAATCCCATCCTCATAAAATATGTCTTTATTCGTGAAGGCTTTACCAGAATTGCTCAGGTCGAGCAACTAGATTTTTCTTGTGAGACTTGTTAGATTGCTCCTTGGCCTATTTTTTTGATTCTTTACAAGCCCTCTTAGAAGCCTTCTTTCAGTTATTCTTGTCTGCTGCCATATCCTCTTTAAGCTTTTTAAAATTTTATTTTTGGCCAACAAACTTCTTTGCTACCTCCCATTCCTTATCAGATTCCAGCTCTGATTCCTTATCATACTTAATGCCCAATACCTTCAACTCAGCAACTCTCACTCTGGTTCTAGGTCATCACTAAGATGTCCTTGTGGCTTTTTGATTTGATCTTAGCTTTATTTGCTATACCCCAAGGTGTGTTGGTGCAACTGTTGTTTCCTGGTGTACATGAGATTTAGGATGCTGAGCCTCTTCTTCCTCTATAGCAAATTGTTGCTCAATGGGGATTGCTTCTTTCTATTGAGGTTGTTTGGCCCTTGCATCAACTGGAGAGTGCTCTGTCTCTTCCTCCTTGCCTAAAATTTTAGGCTCTTCGTGAAGAACACAAGCTTATAATGATAGGGGGGTGAACAATATAAGACCACTTTTTACTTTTTTTTCCCAATCAATTTTATGCAATGCATAGATAGCAATATCAACAGTAGTAATCAAAGCAATGCATAAATCACCACACACAATAGAGACACCAATTTAACATTGTTCACCTAATGTGGGTTACTCCACGAAGAAAATATTTCACTAAAATTTTCTCAATCAATCTCTTGGAAATCCTTTTCCTATTACAATGTTTATGGACCTCTATCCAAAGGAGACACCAATCCCCTAATCAAGTTCATGGATCTCTATCCATAGGAGAACTCCTTTCTACTTAGCTCTGGCTGGTGATCTTCTAGAAGAACTACTAGCTCCACTACAATGGCTAATCGATCTCTATCCATTGAAGACTCATGTCTTCACTGCATTAGCTAATGGATATCTATACAATGGAGACTATCGTCCTCTATACTCTGTCACCTCCAAAGCTTGCTCTTTGATTTATCTCAAATCTACACTAAACACAGTCCTTTGATCTAGTACAAATCTATTCAATCTCTGTCTCTGGTCTGACACAAACCTATCCTCAAATCTGCACCAAACTCTGTCCTCAAATCTGCACTAAACACAGTCCTTCGATCTAGCATAAATCTATCCTCAATCTATGTCCTCTGATCTGTACTAAACATAGTCCTTCGGTCCAACACAAATCTATCCTCAATATTTGTTCTCTGATCTACACTAAACACAGTCCTTCAGTCTAGCACAAATCTGTCCTCAATATCTATCCTCAAGCCTTAACACAAAGCTTGATCCAATCATAAATCAACATTGCTAGATCTACCCCAAACCTTAAATCAAGGTTTGAACAAATCATTCAATCAACTCTGCTCACAAGTCTTCTCAAAGACTTGTCTCAAATCTACCTTGTAAGCTTCCACAAAAGCTCACACTGATATGTCCACAAGTCCTCTCTAGAACTTGTCCAATCTGCTCAACAAGTCCTCACTAGAACTTGTCCAATCTGCTCAACAATTTCTATCCACAAACTCTGTATTGTAAGCTTCCACAAAAGCTCACATAAATATGTTCACAAGTCTTCTCAAAGACTTACCTCAAATTTACTCAATAAGTCCTCACTAGAACTTGTCCAATCTCATATAAACATATAGAGAATTGTTAGAGACTCAATATGCTTCACATTCACCACAATGCTCAATTACTTTCAATTTCTCTTTTTATCATAGAAACATATAGAGAATTGTTAGAGACTCAATATGCTTCACACTCACAAAATCTCAATCACTTTCAATCTTTCTTTTATCACAGAAACATATAGAGAATTTTAGAGACTCAATATGTTTCACATTCATCAACGCTCAACCTCTTTCTCAAATTAATTCAGAATATAAAATAATTTGTTTCACAGAACTTGAACTATCACATCAACACATCCACTTGACTAGGCTCAACCAACTCTACTCAACCAATCACTCAATGAGATAATCCTTGCTCACAAAACCTAGTCCAAACTTATGAACATTCACTCAAATGTTTCCAAAAATTCTTATCAACCAATCTCACATAACAATGGTACTCATGATCTTTGCAAGCCCTAGTTCAAGTTCTTGACTCAACTATTTGCTTCAATAACAATGCTTATCAAACAAGGTTTTATCAACAACTATTTATTCCATAAAAACCCTTTTCACTCCAACTTAGCATTCACAACATTCAACAATCACTCACTAGGAAGATGTGCCCACACACTTTTGTTTGATGTAGAAGTGCCCTTAGAAAACCTATCTTAATCACAATTTCCTTCTTTCCAGTTTTCAATGGTTAGATGACTAAAACATCACTGTAACATATTCTCAAAATATTCCTTAGTCACAAAAATAATCAAAGATCAAATATACCTTATTGCTCCTCCTTGAAATTAGCATCCATCAAATCATACATAAAAATAATTATTTAGATACACCTTATAATCTCCAACTTAAAATAATATCCAACACCACAAAAACTCAAACAACTTTCCTTAAAAACTTTATTGCCCCTTTTTAACACCAAAGCAAATATCACCAAAAACAATTTTGCATAAACATTATAGCTCCCCTTAAAACTTTACAAACCAAATAAATTATGCAAAAATTAATTTTAATGGCTCAACTTTAGTTCTTCCAAAAATTTCGGTGCTCAACAAATTGCATACCTTTGTTCTGTTGATAAGCAACACACCCCCACTGAAAAATGAGATTCCATCCTTAGAAAATTATGAACTTCCATTTTTGCAGCAGGGACCCTCTTGGTCATTTTCAGTTTTAAATCCATATTTTGCTTGCATCCTTTTTAAAGTTGTGCTTTTTCTTGCATTCTAGCCGTGTTATCCAAGAATTCACTTTTTACATGCTAGAATCATTCATGCACAAGAAAATCTTGCACCGTTACTGAGAAAAATCCGTAAAACAGACTTGCATAATTCACCGAAAAATCAAACTTTCCATTTTTGGTAGTGTCGCGATATCGCGACACTTCCATTTTCGGAAATGTCGCGATATCGCGACAGGTAAGTCAAAATGCGGCTAAGTGGTAGAAATGTCGCGATTTCGCGACATGTCGCGAAATCGCGACAGTTTTTGGGAGAGAGAAGCAAGCTGTACGGAGGGCGCGATTTTGCGACATGTCACGAAATCGCGACATGTCGCATTTTCGCGGGAGGAGAGAGAAAGTGGGCTGCAGAATGAAAAATCGCCTAAGTCGCAAACACGTTCCAAAATCGCGGTCAACGCGGTCAACGCATGCAGGTAAGGGAACTGTCGCGATATCGCGACGTGTTCTAAAATCGCGGCTGAAAATCAAGAAGCGTACGGAGGCCATGAAGGGTCGCGATTTCGCGACATGTCGCGAAATCGCGACATGTCGCGTTTTCTCGGCAGACGAGGGAGGAAGTTGCCGATGCTCTGACAGGGTCGCGATTTCGCGACATGTCGCGAAATCGCGACATGTCGCAGAATCGCATTAGGAGAGAGAAAGTCATAGTTGACCTGAAAGTGCATTCCGGCGGGAAATAGAAGGCTTCCTGGGGTAGCGACACGTGTCAAAGCGTGAATGGGACAAACAGAAGCCGACATGCAAGCTTATTTTGCGGATTTAATCTGTTTTTAATGTTTTAAGCTTCGATTTAATTAAAATGCTAATCTAATGCATCTTTTTGTCTTTCATGCAGGATTCCACCCGGCACTTACGGACAACCGGGAAAGACCATAAAGGCGAAGATAAAGTGCGGATTTAGTCAAGGACCGCCATGCTAGGAGAGAAGCCGCCGGTGAGAGCATTCAACAACAAATTTATTGCAGACTTGATAGCATGAAGACCATTTCAACTTCGGGATGGATTTGCGGAGATCGAATTGATGGAGAAGTGGTGACTCATCCGGCTCACCGACAGAATTAATGAAAACATTTATTTGCTAATGCGAATGAATGCAAGTTGCATTTTATTTTATCTTCTCCATTTATGGCAGCTTGATCGCACGTATTTGCCGAAGGGTTAAGTTCTATTCGGACTTTGATTTTTAAATGGATTTTATTGTAAAACCCGGTCCTAGGGTTTAAGTGCGATAAGATTTAGGGTTTGAGCAAGATATTTTGGAAAAGATCAGTGGTCCGTCCCGAGTCTATAAATACAAATTCTAAATGTAATCGCAGGAGGCGGAGACTTAGAAATAAAAGGCTTATAAGCAATTTCTTGCAAATTTTGTGAAATCCTTTGTTTCTGGACTTGGAGTTGATGTGCTTTAGCTTTTCTCTGATAGCATGGCCAGGAGCCTAATCTTTTGCAGAGTGTGATAAGTGTATTTTCTTTTGTTATCCGTTCCATTTAAAGTTTGTTAGATATATGTCAGTAAATCCGCCATTGTCAAGATTAAATATGCTCGTTAGGCTTCAGCTTGTTCTATTGTCTCGCTAGGGGAAATTACAGATTTCGGGTGTAAGTTTGTTCTAATTGCTCTGTCTTCATCAGTGCGAGCTAGGTCGCCGGTGAAAGATACCAGCTTTAACCACTCGCCCTTGGATTTATAATTTTCTCGCTAGATCCGTTTCACTCGCCTTGTGCTCTTAGTTGAAAGTGATCTTAGACTCGACCGGACACTTTCTTCTCGGGATTTGTTCTCGTTGTGAAGTCGATAGCATAGATAAGATTGATAGTTTTGAGTTTTACAGCTTTAAAGTCCGATAAACTTCTCTTTTCTCGCCTTACCCTACCCTCTCTTTGCTTTCCGTGAATGATCCATTTTTATTTTCTTTGTTTGCCTTTTATTTAAATCACTGACCCATGAGAGCTAGATCAAAGAATTCAAGTCAAATCGATTGTCAACAACTTTTGCAACTATCGAACAAGTTCGAGAACCCCCCGTAAGGTAACAGAGCAGATCCATATCGAAATCTATTCCGTAAGTGGAAAAGAGTGAATTGCCATTCGACCCAACTCCGTAACTCGCACCTTGGATAACCAGCTAGATCCTAAAGATGAGTGGGATCAGTCCCGTGGGTGTCTCCGGAGCTTTCCTTGCCTTCATCCTTTTTCCCGGGGTGTGCATGAAAGCCGGACCAACACCTAATTGGCGCTAGAAGGAGGGCCTGAACCTCCGTTCAAGTGTTGTAAGGGCCTAACAGCAACATTTGAAGGACCCACAGTGAACTCCGAACAGTTTTTAAATTGTCAGTACAATTTTGTAAATTGTTAATGCAATTTTTAAATTGTCAGTGCAGTTTTTAAATTGTCAGTGCAGTGTTGTCAGTGCAGTTGTCAGTACAGATATTTCAACTTGCTAAAATACGTAACCCGTTCGTAACCGCAGAGTTTGTCAAGCACTCGTGAAAACCGGATTCTACATACAGGGTAACAAGGTCCCACCCCGGAGCCGGAGAGCTCCTTGTCCCCGAATTAGAAACTCCGAG
This sequence comes from Wollemia nobilis, assembly GCA_028583015.1. NCBI lineage: Eukaryota > Viridiplantae > Streptophyta > Pinopsida > Araucariales > Araucariaceae > Wollemia > Wollemia nobilis. The sequence goes on from JAQPPZ010003260.1 coordinate 1,009,933, forward strand.
AAGAAGTAGCCACGGAAGAGCCACATCTCTATCACGAGCATAGCTTTATCACCATTGATAGTCACTCCAACCGGAGCTCGAAATATCCCTGTTAATCCATTAGCTATGGCAAATTGGTTGGGCTCCACGACTTTGAACATTTCGGGTATAGCCCATGACTTGCCCGTAAATCCGGAAAGATACCTCCCTAGGTATAAACATGATGGGACAAGAATCGCAGAGGAACACTTAATTGCATTCAAGAATGCACTCGAGTTATTAAATGTACAAGATGAGGATGTTGCCTGCAGACTCTTCCCGTTCACTCTCCAGGAGGGAGCCTATGAGTGGTTTCTAAATCTTACCAATGATTCCATCACCGCTTGGAGTGACTTAGAAAAAGTCTTTGTGTCACGGCTCGGGGAAGTGATAGACCCCAGTATTTTATATCGGCAGTTTTCTAGCATCAAAAGAGAACCGAATGAGTCTATTAGATCCTATAATGTCGATTCCGTAAAGCTTATGGTAGACTCACCGGCTATTATGTACCGAATGCCGACTTGGCATTAGAGATTTTTAGGAACTCTCTCGGACCCAATGACCTCTCGTCTTCTTGAAGAGGGATGCCACTGTTACTAACTTGACGAAGCTTATAAAGAAGCTTTAATCCCGGAAAGACAATTGGGACCCCACCTTTAAATATTCAACAAACTCCTCTCATCACTCAGCCTGCTCCTATACTCAATCCTATCCCACATCGGATGATGCCGCCAGCTTGTCGTACTTTACCATCAGCGAAGCACCATTAGTCGCAGAGACTGCTGAGAATGTACGTAACCCCGTAAAAGAGGCCGACAATGCTAGGATTGAAGAAGTTTCAAAGATTGTTCGTAAGTCGGCCAATGATTTTTTGAGTTTTAAAAGGCAAACTTCTACCGGAGACAATCCCAACAGATATTCATACCAACCAAACAGATTTAATAGGCCCCCATATGAGCCTAATAAAGATTACAAGGGTAAAGCTCATGATGTGAACATCTGTGATTTGGCTCCGCCTAACCGGTGCGTAATTCATGCCACTTCTCAACATGGGGAATTAGATTGTGTGGAATTTTGCAATGCATTTGAAGCTTTGTCGGAGATTTGATCTCCCCGAAAATCAAAGAACCGCCGAGGGCCCAAGTTCATCCGGACACAAGGTGCAGCCTATGGTCTTGGATTCTTTTTCTTTCCCGGATGAATCTCGAGAATGTAGTTGAAATGCCCATGGATGAAGTACGAGCTTTCCAAGCAGCATGTAAGAGATAGCTACAACCCGAGGAACATGAATCCCGAGCCAAATACCACATCAACTCCTCCCCGATAATTCTCACAATATTCCTCCCCGACCCCCTCTCCAAGCAATAATCCACCCCCACCAAAGGGAGGAGCTCAAAGAGTACCAGATGTTGCTATTCCTCCACTTAACAAAGGATATAACATAGTGGAGGATATGAAAAAGATTAAGGCTAACATTACTCCGCATGAGCTGGCACAGATTTCGGAGCAGCAGAGACAATCCGATAAAGACATACTCCGGCCCCGTCGCTAAACCCGTGGATAAAGGGAAGAAAATAGCCAATGCCAATCTGGCCATGTACAAGGAAAAGACCGAAGTTCCCCCATTTTTACCGACCGTCGAATTTTTGGGAAGAACTTACATAATTGTTTGGTGGATTCAGTGCATCTCGCTAATGTCATGCCATTGGCAATTTGTCGGCAGCTGGGGCTGACCCCAATGAAGTCTCGAGAGGAGAGTTGTCCAATTGGACAAGTCGAAGTTAAGGTTGTGGGAGAGCCGCAAAACATTCACATTCAATTGGCATCTCAGCCAAGGGCTCAACATAAGATCGAAATCCAAGTTGTGGATATCCCGATGGGGTATGGAATGTCGTTGAGTAGGGATTGGTCTAAGTCTCCGAATGGATATCCGGCAACAAGACTTTTCACACATGTGGTTGCCATGGAAGGGTGTGGCCAATCAATTGCGGGTTGACAGAGAACCGTGTACAAACACACCATTACAGAGTACAATGCTGCAAATGAGACTGTCAATATTGCAGAGGTAGACATTGGTGTCTACAATTTAACAACTCGGCACAATGATAAATTTAACAAAGCTCATCCTCAGTACATACTAATGAAGTTTGGACACTTCATGTGGATGGAGCCAGATGTAAGCGTGGTTCTCGGAACAAGAGCGGTCCTCAAAGGGCCTCAAAGTCGACATTTTTTATGTCTTACCGCCTGCAGCTCCCATGTACTAATAATTTAGCAGAGTATGAAGCTCTGATTTTAGGTTTAAAATTTGCATTGGATAAAAATGTGAAAAACATTCAATTTTTCACCGATTCGTAATTAGTGGCAAGCCGTGTCGTGGGTAAGTTTCAAGTGTAAAGCCTCTTATCTCGAAGGGATACAAGCACGTAGCTTGGGATCTTGTGGAAGGCTTTGATGCATTTAACTTAACACATATACCCAGTGAACAAAATTCACATGCAGATGTCTTGGCATCTTCACCGCAAGTTTAAGGCCATTGGAAGATTTTAAGTGGGATAAGTTTTCAATTGAGCTAGTCCCCTGTCCTTCGGGCTCCAAACAATATTGACAGACTTTCAAGTTTTCTCAGATGATCAACAGATTGTGAACTTTCTGCAGAGTACCAATACCTTTGAGAATGCTATAATTGATGAGGGCCAAAGGGACACCCTGATGGAACAACTAGATGATGACAGGGGAATCATGAGATTGAAGGACAACATAATCCCAAAGGGAATGGTAGAGCCGGAGAGGCTATTCGATGTTGACAAGATCGGGCAAAGGGTGAATTCTCGAGGATTATGTGGGCACCACAGTACAATGATACTCGAAAATTTGAATGTAGGAACCGAAGAGGATCCAAGGAACATCAAGTTGGCAAAGGACTCGTGATCCGGAGATAAAGAGAAATATGATTGATTTCCCGCACGTGTCTAAGGATGTAATGGCCTGGTCATACAAGGATTTAAAGGTATTTGATCCAAAAGTTTACACCCACATCATACCTTTGAAAGAATCTTGCAAGCCTTTCGGACAAAAACAGAGGCATGTTAATGCTCCGTTAGAACCCCTTATTCGGAAAGAAGTGGAGAAGCTCTTGAGTGTAGCAATTATTTTTCCTATCGTGCATTCTACTTGGGTGGCAAATCCGGTGCCGTAAGGAAGAAAAATGGGGAGATCCGCCTTTGTGTGGATTTTAGGAATCGAACAAAGCATCCGAAAAGGACAACTATCCCCCGCCTTCTATGGATGAAGTACTACGATTGTTAATGGCTCAGAGATGATGTCTTTTTTGGATGGTTTCTCAGGCTATAATCAGATTCTAGTTGAGAAGGAGGATAGAATGAAGACTGCTTTTACAACTAAGTGGGGTACTTTTGCTTACAAGAGGATGCCATTTGGTTTAATAAATGCAGGAGCAACATTTCAGAGAGCAATGGACCATGCCTTCAAGGGGCTTATGGGCAAATGTATTGTAGTTTACATGGATGATCTAACAGTCTTTTCCAAATCCAGATTTGACCATGTCAAGCATTTAGAGTCTGTATTTAACAAGTGCAGAGAGTTTGGCATCTCTTTGAATCCAAAGAAATGCATATTTGGTGTAACAGAAGGCAAATTGCTTGGGCATTTGGTCACAAAGGATGGCATTTCCATGGATCCAGCAGAGTTGAGGCCATATCCGGCATACCATTTCCCAACTCCAAGAAAGAGTTGAGATCATTCTTTGGAAAGATTAACTTTGTCGTAAAGTTTATCTCAGTGCTTTGCAGAGATAGTTAAACCAATGAATGATATGTTAAAGCAAACCGCCCGCATTGCCCGGACCATCGAAGCTAAGACTGCTTTTCAAGAAATCAAGACGACCATTAAACAAGCACCAGCCTTAGTAAGCCCGGATTTTAGTGCAGATTTCTATCTCGTACACTTTCTCTTCTGAACATACACTTGCTGCAGTGTTGACTCAACGGAGAGATACAGGAGAACATCCAATTGCTTTTAAGAGCACTAATTTGAAGGGAGCTGAACTGAAATATTCCAGATTAGACAAACAGGCTTATGCTTTGGTAAGGGCAGTGAAGCAGTTCAGACATTATATACTCAGAAGCAAAACTCATGCCATAGTGCCAGACCCAGCTGTGAAGTACCTTCTAAGTCAGAATGAGTTGGGTGAACTGAGGGGCAATTGGGTCACCAAGCTGCAAGAATATGACTTGGAGATTAGGCCTCGCTAAACCGATCGGAGGACTTGGCTTGTCTAGACACATTGTCGAAGTGCCTCCACAAGCAGAAGTTAATCAATTAAACTCGGAATCTGATGATTGGTATGGGGATATCATTCATCTGCTACAGTTTGGGGTTTGCCCATCCCATTTGAACAGAACTCAAAGGAGAGCATTAAAGTTAAAAGCTTCTCACTATCTCCTCAAGGCAAGTACTCTGTACAGGGAGAATTATGTTGGCATCTTCCTAAGGTGCATTTCTCCCAGTGAAGTCGATGAAGTCATGGCTAGTTTTCATGAAAAACTAGGGGCGGGGCATTCATCGAGATCTCGCTACAAAGACATAAAATATTAAGAGCAAAGCTACTATCGGCCTACACTTTTTAAGGATGCACATCAACATGTCGAACCTCGCCATCGGTGCAGACATTTGCAGCCAAAGAGGCAAATCGAGCTCTGCCATTGCAACCAGTTGTGATAAACAAACCTTTCATGCAGTGGGGACTTGATTTTGTGGGAGTCATTAACCCGAATTCCTCGGCAGGGCATAAATATGCGCTGACAGCTACTGACTATTGCACAAGGTGGGTTGAAGCAACAGCCACTACAAGAAGTACAGCCCAGGAAGTTATTGATTTTCTTGAATCAAATGTCATAACTAGATTTGGGGTTCCCCTGAATTTGGTCTCGTGATAATGGGCCCGCCTTCCAATCATTGGAGTTTGCAGATTGGGCATACCAGATGGGGATAGTTATCAGATTCTCATCCAACTATTATCCCCAAGGCAATGGACTGGCTGAGTCAACAAACAAGAACTTAATGAATGCCATCAAAAAGTCTGCAGCAGACAAACCCAGGCAGTGGCATACATTGTTGAAATATGCACTGTGGGCTGACCGGATAACACACAAAGTGGCTCTTAAGACCTCTCCCTTTGTTTTGCTGTATGGTACTCGGCCAATTGTCCCCATCTCCTTGAAATTGCCTACCTATCACTTTGCCTTAGATTATTTTGAAGGTCATGATGATGCTGAAGCCCGTGTTTTAGACCTCACTAACTTGCAGGATGAAAGACTCCAAGCCCCGGAGCACTTCAGCAGACACCAAGAAACTGTCAAGCGGTGGTTTGACAAGAGAGCCAAGGTGAAGGCTTTCAGGTTGGCAGACTTAGTGCTTCTGTGGGACAAGGCCCATGAGAAGAAGGGTAAGCACACAAAGTTGCAACCACTGTGGATAGGCCCCTACCAAATTGCTGAAATATTGGGTAACAATGCTTTCCGCTTGCAAGACCTCGATGGTAATTTTCTGGACCTCCTCGTTAATGGCCAATACTTGAAGCATTATTTCTCTCATTGCTCCATCCAATGTATCATTTGAGTAAGCTATAAAAAAAGGTTGTAACATGTGTACATATTGTAAATAGCTCCGTAAGTTTTATTTTGTTCTAGTTTAGTTCTTTTAATAGCTCTGTACAGTTGCTTTAGTTGCTTCTTTTTAGTTTTAATTGGGTGTCATTCGTACTGTGTTTGTTTGTTAGATTAATCCTTGTTCTCAGTGCAGTTTTATTTTTTATTTTTTATTTTTATTTTATTTTTTTATTTTTTTATTTTTTTTAATATGTCTGTGCAGTTGCATTTTAGTTTATTTCAGTTGCTTTAAGTTTATTTCATGTTTGTTGCAGTTTCCCTTTGTCAGTTTTTAGTTGCTTGTGTTTTTAGTTAATCCTTGCTTTTATTTAAGTCTCGTACAGTCTTTTCTTCCTTGCGCTTCTTTTTCTTTGTCTGTCTGTATGATTGCGGTTTAATTTATTTCGCTTGCTTTAAGTTATTTTCAGTGTCTAGGCGCTTTAATTGCTTTGCTTTTGTTTTAGCTTATTTTTGTCGTCTGTACGCTTGTGCTTTGCATCCTTTGTAAATAGCCTTGCGGTTTGTTCTATTCCTTTGTTTGTACAACTGTGCAGTTTTCAGTTGCTTTAGTTTATTTCAGTGCTGTTGCAGTTTAGCTTTGTCATAGCTTTAGCGCTTTAGTTACTTTGCTTCAGCTTCTTTTAGTTTGTTTCTTTTATTGCCTCGTACAGCTTTTTATTTTCTTCCCCGCATTTCTTTTTCTTTGCTATCTCGTACAGTCTTCGCTTTAGTTTTAGTCTTAGTTGCTTGTGCGTTTTATTTACGATCAGTGCGCTTTTATTCTCGTCTTGCTTTAGAAGCCTGTGCTTGTCCTTGGAAGCCTGTACAAAGTCCTTTGGCTTCTAAAATTCTATTTTTTAACCTCTGCCTGAGCAATCAATGAAAAGTCAGCCTGCTGAAAATTGTTTTATTCCTAGTTGATAAATCCTCAATCCAGTGCCTCCCCATTCTCGCTCATTATTCTAATTGAGATAGTCTGCTTGCACTAAACTGTGGAACTATTTTGTTATCCAGGATGAAGGTAGAGAGATGATTGGATCTTGTGTCTTACTTGCCACAGTTGTTTTAATGATAGAAAAACTATTATGCTGTTTAGTTGGAGGAACTCCCGGGGAATCCAAGAAAAGCTGGTTATAAGAGGGGACTATGGTTCATGCAATTATTTGGGTGTCACCAGAGGCTATCAATGCCTAGACTGAAACAGTTCCAGATTGATCAAATATTAAAAGAAAATTGTAATTTCTCTAAGGTCTTCCAGATAGTGATATATTTCAAAAAGAAGAGAGATAAAAAAAAGAGAGATAAGAAAAAAAAAAAAAAAAAAGAGTTATATGATCAAAAGAGGCAGCCAATATTAGATTCTGCCCTACAGTTGTAAATTGGGTCGTGTAAATCTAAAGGGTAACTCTGTCTAGGTCAGAAAAGCTAAACTAGTAAACAGAGCTCTACTCGGTTTCCCCATTTACAATCTAGAAAAGTTGATTAATCCAAGTTTATCATTCAATTCAGTCATCCTTGAAGAAAGTTCTATACCTTTGTAATTGCACATCATAAATCTTCCTTGAAGTAATCCAGCCCAAGATGTCCTTGGGAAATTTTAACAGCTGGCAGTTGGTAGTCAATTTATTGTGAAGAATGCCTGTGGCAAGGCATGATGCATGGTCTTTTTGTTTTGAAACCAAAGTCTTGGGTTCTAAAATAGTGCTACTATTTTACCCGCAGATATCGCCATTTGTTGATAAGCAACACACCCCCACTGAAAAATGAGATTCCATCCTTAGAAAATTATGAACTTCCATTTTTGCAGCAGGGACCCTCTTGGTCATTTTCAGTTTTAAATCCATATTTTGCTTGCCTCCTTTTCAAAGTTGTGCTTTTTCTTGCATTCTAGCTGTGTTATCCAAGAATTCACTTTTTACATGCTAGAATCATTCATGCACAAGAAAATCTTGCACCGTTACCGAGAAAAATCCGTAAAACAGTTGCATAATTCACCGAAAAATCAAACTTTCCATTTTTGGTAGTGTCGCGATATCGCGACACTTCCATTTTCGGAAATGTCGCGATATCGCGACAGGTAAGTCAAAATGCGGCTAAGTGGCAGAAATGTCGCGATTTCGCGACATGTCGCGAAATCGCGACAGTTTTTGGGAGAGAGAAGCAAGCTGTACGGAGGGCGCGATTTTGCGACATGTCGCGAAATCGCGACATGTCGCATTTTCGCGGCAGGAGAGAGAAAGTGGGCTGCAGAATGAAAAATCGCCTAAGTCGCAAACACGTTCCAAAATCGCGGTCAACGCGGTCAACGCATGCAGGTAAGGGAACTGTCGCGATATCGCGACGTGTTCTAAAATCGCGGCTGAAAATCAAGAAGCGTACGGAGGCCATGAAGGGTCGCGATTTCGCGACATGTCGCGAAATCGCGACATGTCGCGTTTTCACGGCAGACGAGGGAGGAAGTTGCCGATGCTCTGGCAGGGTCGCGATTTCGCGACATGTCGCGAAATCGCGACATGTCGCAGAATCGCATTAGGAGAGAGAAAGTCATAGTTGACCTGAAAGTGCATTCCGGCGGGAAATAGAAGGCTTCCTGGGGTAGCGACACGTGTCAAAGCGTGAATGGGACAAACAAAAGCCGACATGCAAGCTTATTTTGCGGATTTAATCTGTTTTTAATGTTTTAAGCTTCGATTTAATTAAAATGCTAATCTAATGCATCTTTTTGTCTTTCATGCGGATTCCACCTGGCACTTACGGGACAACCGGGAAAGACCATAAAGGCGAAGATAAAGTGCGGATTTAGTCAAGGACCGCCATGCTAGGAGAGAAGCTACCGGTGAGAGCATTCAACAACAAATTTATTGCAGACTTGATAGCATGAAGACCATTTCAACTTCGGGATGGATTTGCGGAGATCGAATTGATGGAGAAGTGGTGACTCATCCGGCTCACCAGCAGAATTAATGAAAACATTTATTTGCAAATGCGAATGAATGCAAGTTGCATTTTATTTTATCTTCTCCATTTATGGCAGTGACTGCACAGATTTGCCGAAGGGTTAAGTTCTAGTCGGACTTTGATTTTTAAATGGATTTTATTGTAAAACCCGGGTCCTAGGGTTTAAGTGCGATAAGATTTAGGGTTTGAGCAAGATATTTTGGAAAAGATCAGGGTCTGTCCTGAGTCTATAAATACAAATTCTAAATGTAATCGCAGGAGGCGGAGACTTAGAAATAAAGGCTTATAAGCAATTTCTTGCAAATTTTGTGAAATCCTTTGTTTCCGGACTTGGAGTTGATGTGCTTTAGCTTTTCTCTGATAGCATGGCCAGGAGCCTAATCTTTTGCAGAGTGTGATAAGTGTATTTTCTTTTGTTATCCGTTCCATTTAAAGTTTGTTAGATATATGTCCGTAAATCTGCCATTGTCAAGATTAAATATGTCGTTAGGCTTCGGTTGTTCTATTGTCTCGCTAGGGGAAATTACAGATTTCGGGTGTAAGTTTGTTCTAATTGCTCTGTCTTCATCGTGCGAGCTAGGTCTGCCGGTGAAAGATACCGCTTTAACCAACTGCCCTTGGATTTATAATTTTCTGCTAGATCCGTTTCACTCTGCCTTGTGCTCTTAGTTGAAAGTGATCTTAGACTGACTGGACACTTTCTTCTGGGATTTGTTCTGTTGTGAAGCTGATAGCATAGATAAGATTGATAGTTTAGAGTTTTACAGTTTAAAGTCTGATAAACTTCTCTTTTCTGCCTTACCCTACCCTCTCTTTGCTTTCCGTGAATGATCCATTTTTATTTTCTTTGTTTGCCTTTTATTTAAATCTCCTGACCCATGAGAGCTAGATCAAAGAATTCAAGTCAAATCTGATTGTCAACAACTTTTGCAACTACCGAACAAGTTCAGGAACCCCCCGTAAGGTAACAGAGCGATCCATATTGAAATCTATTCCGAAAGTGGAAAAGAGTGAATTGCCATTCGACCCAACTCGGTAACTCGCACCTTGGATAACCAGCTAGATCCTAAAGATGAGTGGGATCAGTCCCGTGGGTGTCTCCGGAGCTTTCCTTGCCTTCATCCTTTTTCCCGGGGTGTGCATGAAAGCCGGACCAACATGTTCTTTACCCCAAAAAGATTTCGGTGAGATTCAAACCACCGTCTCCCCAAGTGCTAAGTGCCTTAGTGCTTTGGTGCCCAACGCGTGGGATATAGGCACACATGATAAGGAAGGAAGGCTTCCTTCCTTTTAAGCCTTTGTCCGCCTTCTTCCGCCATCGAATTCAAAAAAAAAAAAACTCTATCATGGATTCGAACCTCTGCCACTCACTGCTAGAGTACCTTGCCTTCGTCGAGATTGCCAACTGCACTACCTGTGCTTGGTGACCAAGGAGCCTTCTTCGATGGGTGATAAACCTCTACCTGCCACTTGGCACTTTTAAAAACAATGAAACCCTCTTCTTTGCACAACACAATTCGCACGTTTTCGCATCACTTGGAGATTAATTCGAAAGCACATAGTATTTGGCTAAGGTGGAGAAGTCCCCTTTATATACATGTTTTGATTAATTTACTCCCACGTCGGTGCTCGATGGTTGAATTCAAATTTTGAATTTTGACTTAATAACCCACCTTAGGGTTATTTAAAATTAACATAAATTAATATATAATTAATATTAAAATTAATTAATAATTAATTTAAATAACATGTAAATTAAGTAAATTAATTTATAATAAAAGTATATTAATTAATTTATAATTAATTTAAACTTCTCTGTATTATAAAGGAATATTATAATATTATTCACTTGGGCTTCTTATTTGCACTTTGGACCTCATCTGACTACCTCGAACCGGGTTTTGACCAATTGGAAGTGAATTCTTCTTTCTGCACTAATTGCGGAACTACTTCTCCTAGCACTGCTCACTGAAACTGACTTTCAACATTAATGATCATTCATCCTTGACATTAATGACAACTTTATCTACTCAAAATGTCCAAAACTTCGGCCTCCATCTCCTTTTCCTCCTCATCTCATTTCTTTGCAGATTTTTTTGCATTTTGAGGCTCCTAAACCTCAACTTCATCCTCCTAAAGTATATGTTCTACAGACGGAGACATGGAATAAGGCTGCTCTACTTCCATTGCAGCAACATTTCCTTGTTCTATTTCGATATCAACAAGGGGTACCTCTTTTGCCTCATCAGTCTGCACTACTGCATTGAATTTGGTCGGCTGCTCGACTCCTACTGTTTTGCCCTATAATTGTAATTGTCTCTACAGTTTCTGAATTGTTTGATATAATTCATGCATTTTAATGCAACTTTCTTTCACGACTCCACTTCCCAAGTGGAAGCCTACTCTCTTAAAACCTACAGTTGTTGCTGCAAATCCTCTGCCTGGTCTTCTGATGGTAAATCTTCCATGGCCACCTCCTGTTGAGGAGTTGGCCCAATGGAAATGTCCTATAAAATTTGATCCAAGTACTCCTCCCTGTTAAGCTCATCGATTGGTGTATCCTCATCAGATGAGCTCGAAACCACCCTTGATGCCGTCATTCTTTTGCTTCGTATCTTGGTGGAAATAGGTATGAAAGGAGGGCTTGGTAAATCCTGCCCTATCACATCTTCGAATTGAGGGGCAGTAGGAGATAGAGCCTGTCCTGTTTCCTCTTCAAATTGGGAAAAAATAGGGGACGGGGCTTGTCCTTCTTTCCTTGTAGTTTTTGCAGGCTGGGACATAGGCACAATCTCTTCATGTTCTGTCACCCCTTGGCCCGAATGTTCATTCTGAATTGGCACCTCCCATTTTGCTTATACCATTGTCACTGTACTAGTACCCATAGTTTCCTCAATAATCACATTCTGTGTGAATCTGCATATCGTACCAAGGCCAAAATTAGGCCATGGTGAGCCAGGGCAGAGGTTGTGCCTGCTTGGTATCGCTTGGCCTTGTCTCTAAGGGCGCATGCAACGTAATGTAGAATGTTGATTTTATCCCCATGTAAGATGTGATCAAGAAAATGGAAGTGATTGGTGTTTAGTGTAGAGTACCTACCAAGTCATATGAAGAAGTAGGCGATCTGCTCAAAAAGTGCCCTCCAAAGCTTGGGAATGTGTTGTTTCGGCAAGCCACTGCGCATCAGGTGCTTGGTTGGTGCTTCAAAAAATCTCTACATATAGAGGGTAAGGTTATCCTCCTTGTACATGCACTCCCCTATCAGAGGGAGGCTCATAACTCTGGCGATGTAGTCCTCAATGATTGGAGTCTCTAGCCCCCACATGTGCACGATCCCATCATTCATTGATGCCATGAATTCATTTGCCACTATCGCATCTTGGCCTTGACTGGCCAGTTGATAGTAGTCTATCCATTCTATAACATCAAACTATGTTTGAACAATTGCAAAAATGCTAGATCAGTTGATCGGCTCGCTCTTCTTGAGGTTGTGATTCTTTGATTTCCTCCCCATACTTTTTCCTTTAGTTCACAATTCACTTAGCGATGCTTTTGATTTCTCTTCGAATTGCTACTGTGCTTCACTTGTTTGTTTTTTCTTTCTCTGAAGGTGGATTTATAGTATCTAGTAAGCAGCTTTTAAAATAATTGCTTCCATGCACGCAGGTGGTTAATTACCATAATCAACAGTGATTATGGTTATTCGCATTAAATTTCCTTCGAGCATGCGCTCGATTGTGCGGAGATGATAACCATAAATGATTGACCAATTAGAGGTATACCATGCAACACCATGCCAAGTAGATTTGTTCAAGTGGTTAATGCAATAATTGGGGGTTGTGCCGACATATTTCCATAGACACACATGCTCATGAAAACAATATAGACAAAAAACAAAAAATTTAATCATGCACCTAAATTCCTTTCATGGGTGTATATGCATAAATATCCATGGTGCATCGCTATTGGATGACATTTGATGATTGGGTAAACCACAACAGACAACGATAGCCATGGTTCCCATGTAATGAATTTTCTTTGATGTGATTGGTTCTTGGTAGCTGCTATGTGACTTATTCAAGAAATCCTACAAAATTCAAAACAAAAATTAGAAAAAACGTATCTCCTTGGGATGACAAACATCCCCTCCTCGAAATTTGGTTGATGTCAACTTTTAATTTTATCTGTGATATATTTGACTCTACACATGCATGGGGTGCTGACATGGCTCGGGCCACATTCCAATGTCGACATATTATTTCAAGGTAAAAAATGGCCACAATAGGAAATTAAGCACCTTTTTCGTATGGAAATCAAGCACCTTCTTTTTGAATTATGGCATGCAAGTGCCTTGAAAATTGAAAATAGGTACCTTAGGAATCAGACACTTTGCTTAACACGGGAAGCAAGTGCCTTAGTAATCAAACGCTCTACTTAACACGGGAAGCAGGTGCCTTAGCAATCAAACGCTCTACTTAACACGGGAAGTAGGTCCCTTAGAAATAAGGTGCTTATGCCTAACATGGGAAGCAGGTTCATTAGCAATCAGGCATTTATGCCTAACATGGGAAGTAGACACCTTAGAAATTAGGTTCTTATGCCTAACATGGGAAGTAGACACATTTTTTCTAACTATTGGGTGTCGTACTTATAAAACAAACTTTATACAAACTCAACTCTCTTTTTTTTACAACTATGCTAGAAGATTTGGTGTCAGTTTTCAAAAAACTGGAAGTCGATCGTTCTCCTGGAGAAACCAGGAGTCAGTCATTGATCTTCCAGAAAATAGGACGCAGGTGCCATCTTCGTAACATACTGGGAGTTAAACACTGTGGAGTGTATAACGGGAAGCAGGTGCCTTCTATCATACAATGGGAAGCGAACAACTTCTATCGTACAATGGGAAGCATGCACCTTCTTTCATACAATGGGAAGTAGGCACTTTCTATCATACAATGGGAAGCAGGCACCTTCTATCGTCCAAAAAGAAGCAAGCACCTTATATTTTATTCAGCGGGTGTTGACTTACCCTTGTATATGCACTGTCACATTGATCAGGCCTTTCAGTGCTTTTGATTGAAAAATAGGAACAAAATTAGCATCCACTAGCATCCACCCTTGAACTAGTAGTTGAGTATTTTATTATCCAAAGAGATCAATCCAAACACTCTTGTACAGGGTCAGTTTTAGTATTCCCCTCTCGAAATGGTAACTAGCTACTCCTACTGCAAATAAATTCTCCTATAAATCTTGGAAGGCACAGGTTCATGGATCCTATGCTTGTTAGGCCTAGGTTTCCCAGGTTGCCTAACAGCTGCACAAAGGACATTGTTCCTGCAAAACAAAAACACAACTAAAAAAAGCCTTTGAAAGAATAATTGTCTTTGGGACTATGTGGACTAGGTCCACATCTTACTGTCTCAAGATAAAATCAGAATCAACTAGGGTTTACCCCATGCCTAATCTGTAATCAATCATGTACACTTTAGACACATGGTATGGACACAAGTGGTGGCCATTGACTATTAAGGTAATGTTGTTGCCATCTATTGTTATGATCCTTACAACCCCATTGTTGATGACTTTTGTCACTTCATATGGCCCCATCCAACACAACATGAGATTGCCCTTCCTTTCCTAGAATCGTAAATCATATAGTAATGCCCATTCTCCAACTTTAAGCTACTTTTGCCTGGTGTGGCAGTCATGCCACTTGGCCCTTTGTTTCTGAATGATCTATATTTTCTACAGAGCCTCAAGGTGGTATTCATCAAGCTGATTAAGTTGTTGAATTCTTTCTTTTTGTGCATCATACAAGTTTATATTCAATTCTACAATAGTCCTAAGTGTTTTGATTTCAAACTCTATAGGCATCATAACATTTTTCTCATAGACTAACTAAAATGGTGTAAAACCAGTAGTAGTCTTCCAAGTGGTCCTGTAGACCCACACTGTTTCTGGTAATATAGTAGCCTAGTCCTTCCTATGTTTTCGCACTATCTTTGTAAGGATATTTTCCAACTCTCGGTTGGTAACTTCAACTTGCTCATTCACTTGTGGATGGTAGAGAGTGGTTTTGTTATGCCTGATTTTGTATTATTGCATGAGTTCCTAAGTCATCCTTGAAGTAAAATGAGGTATTTGATTAGTTACGATCTCCCTTGGGACCCCAAATCTTGTAAAAATTGATGAATACAAGAAATCTACTACAGTTTTCTCCTTTGAATCACACAAAGCTTGTACGTCAACCCACTTTGTCACATAGTCAGTACAAACTAGGATATGCCTCTTACCTCCTGACTATGGATTGATAGGTCCTACGAAGTCCATCCCCCACTTATCAAATGGTTCAATGTGAACATGTGTTTGGAGTGGCATCTCATCTCTGAGAATAGGTTTGCCTATCCTTTGACATTGATCACACTGGCTCACATGCTTGGTTGCATATTTGAATAGTGAAGGCCAGTAATAACCAACCTGTAATACTTTATATGTAGTCCTTTTTCCTGCAAAATGGCCACCACAAGGTTCATCATGGCAAGCCTTTAGTATTTCATTTATTTTGTCCCAACAACACATCTTATCATGATTTGATCAGGTCATTTTTTGAATAGGCACCCATCAATCCATGATAAATCTACACTTTTCTCAATTAAAGTCTATTTTTTATGAGATAAAAGTGTAGGGGATATTTTACCAGTGGCTAAATAATTAGCCATATATGCATACCAAGGTATCTGATCATTTAGAGCAAATAAATACTCATTTGGAAATTAATCCTCTATAACTGTATAGTTTGAAGGTGTCAATTTGGACAAGAAATTAGCTACCATATTGTCCTTTCCTAGCTTGTCCACTATTGTCATATCAAATTCTTGCAAAAGCAACAACCATCTGATAATTCTACCACCAATCCCAGGTTTGTTTATCAAGTATCTGATCGTTGAGTGGTTAGTGTGTACAAATACCTGGTAACCTGTAATTTAATGATGAAATTTGTTAAGAGCATGTATTACTACAAGAAACTCTTTCTCTGTGACAGTATAATTTAGTTCAACACCTATGAGTTTTTTACTAACATAATAGATGACATAAAAATCATCACCATATTTCTATCCTAGTAATGAGCCTATTGTATTATTAGATGCATCAGCATATATGTGAAAAGGTATGGTCCAATTTGGATCTCTCAGCACTGGAGCAGTAATTATTTTTTCCTTTAAGATATTGAATGCTTATTCACATTCTTCAGTCTAGATAAACTCTACATATTTAGTTAACAATGTGGTAAGAGGTTTAGCAGTTTTGCTAAAGTTTGATATAAACCTCCTATAGTAACCGAATGATCCTAGGAAACTGTGAATATCCTTTTATATTTTGGGAGTAGGCAACGTTTGGATGACTTCTATTTTATTTCTATCTACTTTGATCCCATCTACAGAAAGGTGATGTCCTAAAACTATCCCTTCCTGCATAGCATATAGCATTTCTTATTGCATAAGGATAGGTTAGTTTCCTCACAATGTTTAAGTGTCTTTTCTAGATTTTTTGTGGCAGTTTCAAAAGTTTCACCATATACAGTGAAATCATCCATGTATACCTCCATAGTCTCTCCAATCATATTTGAAATAATACTAAGAACTGCCCTCTTAAAGATGGCAGGTGCATTACATAGACCAAATGGTAAAAATTGGTAAGCAAATGTCCCCCATGGACTAGTGAAGGTGGTTTTATCTTGATCTTCTTCCCTTATTTGGATCTGATTGTATCCACTGAACCCATCCAAGAAAGAAAAATACTTCTTGCCTGCTAAGGTGTCAAGGACCTGATCTATAAAGGGTAAAGGAAAGTGGTCTTTCTTAGTTGATTTATTTAACAACCTGTAGTCAACACAAATTATCAACTTCCCATTCTTCTTGGGCACCACCACTAATGGTGATACCCACTCACTATCTGAAATGGGGTAGATGAATCCAACTGTGAGGAGTTTTTGTAACTCTGTTTTGACAATTTCTTTCATAGTTGGGTTCATCTTCCTATGTGGTTGTCTTACTGGTTTAGCCTGTCTTTCATATATATCCTATGAGTATAGGTCTCAAGAGCTATTCCTCTCATGTCATAATACTCCCAAATAAATGCATCTTGATGTTTTTCCAATATTTTAGTTTGGTTTGTTGTTCACCTGTCAACTTGTTATCTACATTCAACATTCTACCAGGTGCAAATTTTATTTGCTGAATATGGTGCTCTCTTCCTCCCACTAATGGCAACTAAGTGGGAGAACAAGAGGGTTTTCCAAAAAAAAATGAGATATCATCTTATCCTCATCACTTTCATCTTCCAACTCCTCAAGTGTCATGACAGGTTGGATCATTGATAGACCACCAATATTTTGATTCTCATCCTCAGGTTCTCCCAACAAATCTATAGACTGTGCAGGTGGATGCATGGTCAATTTATTTATATTATGACCATATGAAATGGTAATTTTCCCATATCTATAGCTTATGTAAGAATCAACTATTGCCAACCAAGATCTACCTAATATTAATGGGTATCCACCTAGTCCAGACTTAGATTACAACACTAATAAATATGCTGGGTACTCCCATGCATCTACTATAACAATAATATCTTCCAGTATTTCATCAGGGAGTATTGTAGATATATCTACCAACTACATCACAGTTTTAGTGGGCTTTCGATTAGTCAATTTTAGTTTTTGCATGGTCTCCTGGGGCATGACATTAATGGCAGCCCCCAAATCTACTAGTGTGTTGGGTAAAACACAACCTTCTATTTTTACAGTTAGCACAAGGCTTCTTGGATCTGAGTACTTCTGGTTGTAGGTATTCCCTAACATAAGGTTAGTTGAATGGCCTACCAAAATGATTGATTTAGCTGGTTTCCTCCCTGGTTTCTTGAGGCACAACTCTCTTATGGCCTTCCCATAAATAGGTGTCTCTGATGGCCTGAAAGAGAGGGATTGTGACTGTTAAGTTTTTTAAACTAGAGAGGATATCAAACACTATTTGTATTGGTTTCTTGGGTTCATGCAACTTTTGTGGAAAAGGTGGAACCTCCTATTTTTTATTTACAAGTGTTGATTCTTCTTATACCTCCTCTATAAGGGGCGATTCTCCTTTCTCTATTTCTATTGATTCCTCTTCTTCTACAAGAGGAGTGACTTCTACACCTACTTGCTTTCTTGACCTTAACTGGATTGGATCACAATCTACCTTAATATTATACATAGGGTACATCTCATTTTCCATTTTATAGGCTGGTTGTTGCTTGTTGTTTGGGTTTGTTGTTGGCTATGCTGGTAACTGAGGAGTCCTTGGAGCAGGAAGAGTAGGCAGACTTGGCTATAGTGGAGCTGGAGTAGTATGTTGTGGATACTAATTTCAAGCATTCTTATTTCTCCACTGCTACCCAGGTTATTGGTATTGGTTCCAAGGGTAAGGGTTGTAAGGATTTACTCCTTTGGGAAATGGATTCCAAGGTTGTTGACCATACCAACCCATGTTGGGTGGCTAGGCTTGACCTTGTTTTTGGTAATTGCTGCCCCCATAGGATGACATTCTTGATTGTATATTATTATCCATAGGAGACTGTTGTCCGTTTCTCCTATTACCCATGAAGTATACCTCTACTACCTCAAGTTCCTCTTTAGATTTCACTAATTATGGACATAGCTTCATTTTATGATCCTTCTTACAAACAACACGTACACAAACTTTATTTTCTGAACACTCATTTTTGGGGTGTTTGCCTCTGCATTTAGGACAAAAGTAGGTCAATGCTACCTCATTCTCCTGCTTCTTTCTCTAAAGCAGAAGGGTATCCATTTGAAGAACCAGATATGATAACATCTTGCTCTTAAGTTCCTCTAGCATGTTTCATATTTTTGTTTTAGTGATAGTGACTGACTGCTTAACATTTATAGGGGTCAACTTACCTTTTATTCTTGAAAAGTTTTGACACAACTATCGAATATCATCCATTTGATGTTAGTAAACATATCCCCAAAGATCATGTTTAAAGATTCCAAGGATTTATTTGTCAGTCCTTTCAGAAAAATGCTTCTTAGGGATCTATCTCCTAGTTTTGAATGGGGTGATCTTTGCAAATTGAAGCTAAAACTATCCCAATATTCTTCCATAGATTCCCCTTCCTTTTGTGTCATGTCTAGGACTTCCTCTCTTGCATATCTTGCTCTGCCAAAATACTGATACTGAGCGTAAAGCTGAATCATCAAGGGTGAAAGGGAATAATTTTAGTTTCTAAGCATCTGTGGTGTAATCCACAAATTTGTATAAACATCAAATTTAAATAGGAATAGGTTTGGATCTCCTATTGGTAGTCCTCTAAAGGTTGTAAGGTGGGCAGGAGAGATATGTTTCATCTTGCGATCTCCCATTGCCTTTCCTATTGGAAAACTAAAACTAGTGGATGTTTCCTCTAGATTTTCTGCCATTCTGCCCACTACTGGAGTTTCTACCCCTGCTTCATTCAAAGTAGCTGTCAATGTTTCTAGTTCATTTATTTTATCCTTTAGAAGGATGGATAAGTCATAATTTTATATAGTTTTTTCTAATACTGCTTACCAACATTTAGCATTCAGTAGATCTTCCTTAGATTGAACTCTACTTATCTCCAATCATGCTCTAAGATTTTGTTGGATTATTTTAGAAGGGTCCTTTGCAAATAGTGGGTGTTCCCGCAAATGCATAGGTGGAGATTGTGATAGTGAGAGTTTAGTCTCAGGTTCAGGTTCTATTGAAGCAGAAGGATTATGACAAACAACTTCTTTGTTTTTGACAAAATGACCGTTTGGTCCCCTATTCTTAGGTGGACTCATACAAAGTTTCAGATGAAGGTTTATGGAGAAAACAATCTAAAATACTTCTACTATACTTCCTTAAAAATAAGAAATTAGAATGGCTACTCCCCGAAAACGATGCCAAAATTTTGGGCAAAATATTGGTTAATTTTTCTATGGTTCAATTAATTACCTCCATTTAATTGTCAACTCGGGGTAGCTCGTAGTCTTGTGAGCAATCGTGCAAAATATATGCTTATAATTTCTTCTTCAGAGATGAGTCCCTTAGATCATGGTTTAGGGGGTATTTGGTATTTGTTGAAGTTTTTATTTAAACCAATAATCTCATGCTATGTCTAAGAAAACAGGACTAAAAGCGTTCAAAAACTAAATTACTACCTTGTTGGAAATCACAGAAAACAGGGGAAATAACAGAGAAGCTAATTAATATATGAAAATAAACACAAAAAATAGGGGAAATAAGAGAAAACTCTGTTGTATGTGGGCCCACACTTCCATCAGGTTCTGCCCACGGTAGATTATCACCGGATGCTTTAGATGATTTTTATAGAAAAATACTCAGAGATTTTATTAACAATTGCAGCAGAAGAATTTACAAAAAAAAACTAGGGGTCTTCTTTAGGGGTGGCCTGCATATTTATAAGATATGCAACCACACCGTATTACAATTCTTAGAATAAATTAGAAAACAATTCGCTTTTACAACCGCTTGCTTAATTGAAGGCATCGAGAAAAATATCATGATATTTCAACATATTTTGTTTCCAGTATGTCTGATATTTATTTTCTTGATTTACATAAATTGTTTACGTAGCAACTGGAAAATGGGTGGTGAGTCATATTTGACATTGTATCATGTTTGATTTCAATTCTAGAATTATTTTTATGCTGGTTGCTGAAGTTTTGCTCTGTTTCGTCGACCACAGAGTCGTTCTGCAGTTTGGCGTTAGTGGAAATAAAGCATCGCGTCTAAAGAAGTTGGGAAGTAGGAGCCTTGTATGCAGAAGTTGGGAAGAAGGTGCCTAACAGGAAGCAGACACCTAACAGGAAGCGGGTGCCTAATTAAAAGTAGGTTCTTAACAGAAACAGACGCTTTATAGGAAACAGGTGCTTAACGGGAAGCAAACACCTAACAGGAAGTAGGTGCCTAATGGAAAGTAGACGCCTAACAATTAAGTGTCGAATGAAAGTCAGGAACTTAAAAGGAATTTGGGCACCTGACTTCATACTTCTCATCGATGTTCCGTAGGTGTTTTACCTTCATAAAATTGCAAGTGCTAGGTCCAAGTGGGACCTCAACGAAAACATGCCAAAATGAAACAATTTCCACTAAATCTACACAAATTACACTTAAATACAAATATTAGATAACATGCAAAATAAACTATTAATTATATATATAATTTCTATAAAACATTTATATCTACAAGAATAAGTGTCGCACATTATAGGGAAAAGAGTACAAAAAATGAGCAATTATGTGGCTCATTAGCAAGGAAGTCTACCACACCATTACATTCTCTAAAGATATGCTAAAAAGGAACCTCCTCCCATGACTGGATAATTCTTTTAGCCTCCCAAATCATATTAGCAATGTTCCAACTAGGATTATGAGTTCCCTTCATAACATTAATTATATTTAGGGAGTCTCCTTCAATTATAATATTTTTGCATTCAAAAATCTCCAACAAGGTTACTCCTTGGAAAAGAGATCTTGCCTCCACAAAGTGACAAGTTTGGACATCCAAAAATTCTACAAAGGCCATAGAATGTCACCTATTACATTATTAATCACCTCATCGGTACCAACCTTCCATAGATTACCTTTTGACACCCCATTAAAATTGAGCTTTAACTAACCAAAGAGAGGTGGTTCCCACTTGGTATGGTCTCTTGATCGAGGATGAGGTTGGTCAATTTACCTGATTGTTGGAAGAAAACCAAGCTCCAATTCCAACCCCATATCATCTTTCCCTCCGCTAGCTGCATCCAAATTTAGACTTAAAACATTCTCCACCACTGCCATTATAGATCTAGAGCAAACATCAATAACATATATTTGAGTATTGTTAAAAGCCCTATTATTTGTTTCCTTACAAATATTCCAACAAAGATGAGGAAGGTAGAATGACTAGAAGAGCTTTAGGTTTGAAGCAAGGAAGGGGAAAAACCACTACTCATAGAAAATTGAGAACATAATTGGGGTAACCCAACAATCACCCAAACCCCTCAGGATTTATCTCACCACATTTGACAAAAAGAACACTAGAAAAATAGGTGGCAAGAGGACTCATCATAGGAACCACACAAGTAGCATCGATTAAGCAGGATCATACCTCACTTATGCAAGTTTTTCGAAGTCAAAATCTTGTTTTGGGTAGAAAGACAAAAAATGTTTACTTTAGGTATGAGGCCCTTGAACCAAATTTTAAAAGGAGGGACCCAGGCCTGAGAGATATCATCCAAAATTTAGACAATAGACTTCATTGAGAAGGAGCCATATTTTTCACCTTTCCAAAAAAAAATCCTCCTCATCCCCTCTCTTAAAAACTTGAATTCTCAGGTTATCTGAAATTAACTTCCAGGCCTCCTTTACTTGATCAAGGGTGGACAAATCCAAGGATCTCCACCTCTTTTTTCCATTAGAGATTTCCACAAAATTAGTTATTTTTTGTCTCGAAGACAACTCTAGTGGCTAGCTCCACTCCTACCAAGTTTGGATGATGAGAAATGGGCCAATCCAACAGCTAGAGATCCTCCCAAAAATCAATCCTGTTCCCATTACCAAGATCCCATCTTCTACCCTTTAATACAGTGGCTCTTGATTTCAACAGACCCTGCCAAAAAGCCAAACCTGAAGGAGAAACAAGGTCCCCAATGGAGTTTTCATTCTGATTTAAATACTTTGTTGAGACAATATGGATCCAACCCACATCCTCCTTAGTGACCAATTTCCATCCGTGTTTAGCAAAAAGGGATTTATTCATTAGATGAACATTCCCAAGGCCCATGCCACCTTGATCCTTTCTACTGTAGACTTGATCCCAAGAAATCAAATGAAATTTTTTCTATCTTTTGAACCTGATCATAATTTGATTTTTGGATAAGCTAAATTTTTTGCAAGACTTTCCTGGGGATTCAAAAGAGAGATATAAAGAAAATATGGATGCTCTAAAGAGTAGATTGAACTAACAAGGTCTTCTTTGCTTGACTTAGACGAGCTCGCTTTCACCTAGCCAGTTTCTTTTAAAATCTATTAACCACGAGATACCAAAAACACTCTTTAAACCTTCCTTTAAATAGGGGCATTCCTAAATGGACCTATGAGAATTATGCAATCACACAACTCAAAATACGGGTAATTTTTCTCTGTTTAGGGGGAGGCGTATTCAAAAAGAAAATCTTGCTTTTCAAAAAATTAATTTTCTAGTCTATCACCTTTTCAAAGGAAACCAAAATGCCCTTTACCACCCTAACTTGAGGAACTAAAGCAAAAAGAGACAGTAGGGTATCATTTGCAGACTAATGGTGAGAGATTGGATTCAAGAATAGTGCTGGTATCTTGCCATTGAGATTGATCTATCCATTACTTCGACCATTAAAATGAAAAGGTAGGGGGAGAGAGGATATCCTTGCTTGATTCCACTACAACTCCTAAAATAACCAGCAGGAGACCCATAAACAATGATAAAATTTCATAAAGGATATACAAGCCCTAATTAAATTGATCCAACTTTGACTAAAATAAAATTTGGTTAGAACTTTGAGGAGAAAATCCCAGGAGACTCTATCATACGCTTTATTCATACTCTTCCACT
Organism: Wollemia nobilis; assembly: GCA_028583015.1. Classification (NCBI taxonomy): domain Eukaryota; kingdom Viridiplantae; phylum Streptophyta; class Pinopsida; order Araucariales; family Araucariaceae; genus Wollemia; species Wollemia nobilis. Next base: position 1,033,242 of record JAQPPZ010003260.1, read on the forward strand.
TTTGTTAATTGAATGAATAAATTCATAAACTGTTATAATGCCATCAAAATTGTCTCCCTACTACAAATCCAGTCTAAGCTTTATCAATCAAGGAGGGCAAAAAAGGTTTGAGTCTATTAGCCAAGACTTTTTCCAGGATCTTAAAAAAGGTTTGAGTTTATTAGCTAAGACTTTTTCTAGGATCTTATAAATGGTGTTGCACAGGCTAATAGGTCTATAATATTTACAATTCCCTGCCTCAACTGATTTTGGAATTAGCACCAAGAAGGTGGAGTTCACTCCAAAGGGTATAAAGTTTATCCTTTGACCTCCCTCAAAGTTTCCTAATCTCTTTTTATAAAATGTGCCATTTTTTTGAAAAAACAAAGGAAATCCATTTGGGCAAGGGGCCTTCAATCCTTCCATAGAAAAAAAGCAGACCTGATATCCTCATCCATAAATGGGATATTGAGGCAGGAATTCATATCTTGGGATACTAGGGAGAGGATGTTCTACTCAAGACTTCTTTTAGCGTCCTGATCATAGACATATTTAACAACAAGAAGGGATTTAAATAATAACACCACTTCAGCTCTGATATCTTGGATCTCAACTAACTTAGTACCATCCTCCTTAGTAATCTCCCTTATTCTATTAAAGCTTCTATATCTTAAAGTGGAGATGTGAAAAAACTTAGTAATTTTATCCCTCTCCTTGAGCCAATGAACCCTAGACTTTTGTTTCCACATCAATTCTTCCCAAGCTAATATATTATTCTAGTCATCCAATAACAATATCTCCTTATTTTTTGTTTCTAAAGACAAGTATCCTTCTTCCACTGAAGATTCAATAACCTTAAGTTCATACAACAAATTCTCTTTCTTTATATGGATGTTACCAAAGACATTCTTGTTCCACTCTTTAAGTCTAGATTTTAAGGATTTGAGTTTAAAATCTAATTGTAAAATTCATGAGCCCAAAACCTCGAGGTACCACCACTCTTTGATCCTCTTCTTAAGATTTGGGTGTTGGCACCACATTGCTTCAAATCTGAAAGGTCTAAGTAATTTTACCAGGTTCTAAGGTGATTCAAACCCACTTTGGTAAGAGTATAGAGGGAAGCATCTCCAAAAATAGGAAGACACTCTTTAGAAAGCAACACTTTGTCTAGCTTGATTTGGATGAGCCGACTCCCAATTCTTATGTTACTCCAGGAATGACTTTCTAGTTATGTGTTATTTCAACAACTTTGCAATATTTAATCAATATTTGAAGTTTTAAAAGATCATTTTCTTTCTTTTGAATGTAGTAAAAAATGTGGCATCACATTTTTGGCACCTCATATAGCCTTATTTTAAATTCAATACTTTTGAAGGGAAGAAAGAATGAAATAAGAAACATGGGGGATATGGGGATTGTAGAAAGTGGAATATTGGAGATGATAAAGAGATATACGCACAAAAATGAGGTAAAACTGTGGTGAAAAGGAAAAGAGTTGAAGGAAAGGATAGGGATAAAATATTATATGAAATAAACAAAGGAGATTATGGTACTATTTAAGGGTGAACACCAGAATAAGTTATTATATAATAAGAATAAATGGAATAAAAGAAGGGGAATGTAATGAAAAAGGGTGCCTAGTGAAATCCAAAAATTCACACCATAAAAATATAAAGCAACAATGAAACACAATGATCAAACAAGATAAGATAAAATGGATCCTTTTATATATTTATTCTCATATTTTCAAGGTGTTACAATAAGATCCCCTCTTAGGGGATGCTACCAATGATACAATGATTACAAAATATATCAAGATGAGGTCTCTAGGTGCAATATCAAAATTCTCCATACTAGTGTAGTTCATGAGGGAGCGGGTTTATCGGGACCATCGCGTGAGAGTTGTATCCAAAATATTTTTTTGTCCTTATACCTATAACCTGCACACAAAGGAATAACAAAAAATCAATAGCATGTGTAGGACCCACTGAAGTTGGACCCTTATTCAATCGAAGAGCAAAAAATAAAGAAAAAGTGAGTGCATGTATGCAATAAATGAGATCTAAACTGATGCAAAGTAATTAAATATGTAAATTTAACCTAAAATGCAATGAAAAATAGAAAAATTACCACCTAACGATGACCATCACAGGTCAAGATGGTTTCATTTGCAGATCATCTTGGGACAAGATAGTTGTTGTCACAAACACACATTTCTGTGTTGCCAAGCCCAATTGTCATTTAAGATGACCTGGGGATGTATTATCAATGGATTCTCACGTTAGGGAGGCAAATTAGCGAGCTCGAGTAGTCACTAAAACCAGGGTATTGGTTATGCAAGGTAGGGAAGTGCAATATTCAATCTTGTATGGCAATCTAGCAGAAGAAAAACCTGGTGGATTGATTTCGATATCACTTCATTGCACACATTTAAAAGTTTAGGGGTCTATATTTTCACAACACTTTGTGACACAAAAACTTGAAAATGGGATGTTTAAAACTAAGGGGTGAGTGGTAATTTATAAAACTCTTGGCCAGAGGTTAAATGTGGCTAGGTCAGTCTGCACAAAAAATCATAGGGGCAACATGTATAAAAAAGCAGATGCCTATCCCTAAAAAAATTCATGTGATTGGATGCATGCATGTGATTTTGAATTTGCCTCATGCAGGGCATTCAATGTCGATGCGAGATCATGTGTGGTGTTAACTGGGATTTTAAGCTACCACTTATGTTTTATTTTTATTTTTGCATGACCATCTCGGGTCGAGACGGTTACGATTCCCATGGGGAAAGTGCTTTTTGGTGGTGAAAACCACTAAATTAGCCCTGAGGTTACCCAAGGTAGACTGTATGAGTTAAAGAGGAGGCCTTCTGGGAGTCTCCTCAATATAACACATTTTAGGTGTTTACATATGCCCCTTTTTGGTATGCTTTGTGTGTAAGCACAATGCAGAGCAAAATAGATGATCTAAAATGGTTGAAGTGATGATGAATGATGTTTCTTGAACAAGTTAACGTGAGATGCCCCAATCATGGAAAGGGCTCACGTGTTTGATTCATTGCTTCCAACACATTGATGGAATTAAGTTTGATCTTGGTGATTCTTTGACCTTGGGTAGACATTATTAGTATATAGGTTCAAGGCTTTAGGTCTTCCATTGATCTGATCTTGGTAACCTTTCAGCCAATGGGAGACATTATTAGTCTACTGAATTTAAATATCCCAAGAGTTCTTGATTGAGATTTTTTTGCTTTTGCCCCAACAAGGAGGGTGTATGATTATTTTTGGCAATGGTTCTTGAATGAGCATGATTTACAATTTTGAGTGTTTGATTGTTGACTTGATTTTGAATTTTGCATTTAATGACTACCCCCTCAAGCGACGAGTCAATGAAGGAGATATAAATTGATGATATCGATGAGTCACTTGACCAAAATGAGGTGATTAGCTTGGGTGCCCCAGAAAATAGTGGCATTTTATATATTTATTTTTTACAAATCCGTGACCATCCCAAAAAATCATGTTTTGCCACGCGATCATCTTAAACATCAACATTTTCACCATGTGATCGTCATGGATGACCACATTGAAAAAAATTATAAATAGCAAAATTCATAAAATTGGATTTATTTTCATCACTCGAGATGAGAGAAGAGCGATATGGGGAGGAGACGAGACAAGTTTGTGAAGTAAAGCGTTGTCAAAAATCCAACTAACTGATATGATGGATCCACCAAATGCCTCTACAAGCGGAGAAGATAGTGCTAGAAGAGTAAGAACAAAAATCCCAACTCTTCCTTGACTAATGTAATGAACCCAAATTAAATTAAAACGGTAATAAATGGGTTGGATGGGTAGCTCTAGGTGAATTGAAAATGGGGTAGTTAGTGTTTATGGCACTTTCTTTCTCTTCTCTCTCCTATTTTTCTTGAGATATGTTTGTTTTGTTGATTTTTTTTTGTTTTTATTTTTTTGTGTTCAAGGGACCATCTCAAGGTGAGATGTTTCCATTGTACGATCATCTCACTCGAGATGGTATTTTATGTGATCGTCTTGCTCGATATGACCTTATTTGGGGACTATTTCGACTCGAGATGGTCTTGTATGACAACCATCTTGGGTTGAGATGGTTGCTTTTGGGGGCCATCTTATCCTGAGATGGTCATCTTGGTGCTTGTTGTGGTTTGATTTCTTCCTTTATTTTTTTGGATTAAATGTGTGTACTTGTAATAACTTATTAGAGTTCGACATCATTTCACAAACACCTTCAAGGAGGCTCATGTTGTGTTGTTGAATGACGATTGAATGTGGCTGAAGGACCTTGAACTTCAACACACGGTTTGACTAGAGATCGTGCATACCGATCAGGCCTATTTAATAGCCTTGATAAACAGGTGGGATAGTCAGATAAACATGTTTGACCTATCCACTAGCAATATGACCATGACACTAGAGGATATTTTCTAGATCTTGTGGATGTTGATTGAAGAAGAGCTCATTTTTATTGCCTTGATTAGTGAACGAGAGGTAGTTTTATGCTGAGTGTACAAGGGTCAGTGGAGACGTGTGCACTAAAATATGGACAACAATGACATGAGATTGATAGTTGGATATAATATAATATTGCTATTAGCTAGACATGTAATGCTTATGTCACTGATGTTAAACTTCATCCTTCCAAACTCTTTTGATATGAGGTTCTCTTAGAACCCGTTTGGCCTTGTTCAGGATTTAGTTGAGGAGCCGAGGATCATGGTGTGGGTTACCACACTACTTGCATAGCTCTATAAGGAGATTTATGAGATCTAAGTGTAGACACCAAAACAACACCATTTCGATTAAGTGATTACAAACATTGATCACATTGATATCACAGCTTTTAGGGCAGCCCTTAGAGGTCAAATAGTGGTCTTAACCACTCACACAACGATTTAAAAGATCAAAAAATGAGTAGAGCAAAGTCGATCGTTCTAGAGCCTTTAACAAACTTCAAAGCCTTCTTAGTTCTTCAGGCCTCGCCTTCTTCAAAGCCTTCTTCAAGCCAAGCCTTTATCCGCGCCAAGCCTTTTGTCAAAAACCAAGCCCTGGCCGAAGTGTCACGATATCGCGACACTTTGGGCCCCGACCCAAAGCGGGCCCAAAGCGTCACGATATCGCGACACTTTGGGCCCCGACCCAAAGCGGGCCCAAAGCGTCGCGATATCGCGACACTTTGGTCCCCGACCCAAAGCGGTCCCAAAGCGTCGCGATATCGCGACACTTTGGGCCCCGAGCCAAAGCCGGCCCAAAGCGTCGCGATATCGCGACACTTTGGGCCCCGACCCAAAGCCGGCCCAAAGCATCGCGATATCGCGACACTTTGGGCCCCGACCCAAAGCCGGCCCAAAGCGTCGCGATATCGCGACACTTTGGGCCTCAAGCCAACACCTGGCCAAAGTCAAAAGCAGACACCTGGCCACAATCAAAAGCATACATTCGACCATCCAAGGAATGACCGCCACGTGGCACCTCTACGTGTCCCTTCTCGAAGAGACCCCATGGCTCTGTAAAACGACGGATTAAACGGCGAAGCATTTTGTTAACACAACGAAGTGCTGCTCATTTGGATATCCGACTGTATCAATCTAAGTTCACCTTCTTTACATCTAGAATCTCTCACAAATAGAGGTTGGTGGGTGATTCTTAGAAGAGTGAACCGGACTTTCACACCCGAAAGTGGATCACTGCATCCCACTAATTCGACGACAACACACAACCTTAGATCTCGAGCCCATTCCTAGTGGATTGGCGTCGAGACTAAGTGTAAACCAGGGGTGGCCCGCTTGGGCAGCCCATGAACGTTTCTAGTTAATGCAATATATGCTGTTCTCTTTCGAAATACATTGCAAAAACTAACAGTATCGAAATAGCTTATTCTAGAATATATCGTGTCATACGTTATATGCTCGAATGCGTCTTGCAATACGTTTTATCGAATATTGTCATGCAACACAATGAAGTGCTAACTTGCAGGCAACAACATTAGAATCGGTTGATTATTTTAATGACTGTCCATGTCTCATGTATTGTGTTGTCTTCAAGTAGAATAAAAATAACAGTTTACATTTTACATCCTCGGATATATGCCATTTCGAATGTATATTGTTCTCTGTTCTCGGCAAAAGTTGCAGTTTCACGAAGAGTTGTTTTATTCATGCATCTGATCTATCTTCATATGTATGCTAAAGTTAGAAGGTTCTGCCCTCTTGTTACAGGTGCTACTAACGTTCTTCTCGTGTTTCTGAATGCAAGGTAAGCGGCTGAACGCAAGATAGGCAACGGCTAACAAGACTCATTAAACATCAAGCGGCGGCAACATTACAGCCCGCCCATTTTACGTGTGGGCATGCGGAAGGGGATCACTGTTCATCTGTTGTAACCGAGAACATGTAACTGAGGAGACATATTGTAACCGAGCGGAATTACATTAATAAAAAGGGTTGTGCTCCTGTTTTTAATTTAATTCTATCCGTGTTATTTTATGCATCAATTTAGTTCTGTTTTTATTGCATCTCAGTGTTTTATTTCCGAAATCTCATGCTTTCAGTGGCGATCACGGTGGGACCGGTTCCCATATTTTTAAAAATCACAGAAGTTAATTAAACTTGTTGTGTCTTGTGCTTAACAGGTACTTCTTTTTAGCCGGAGGTCAGAAACAACAATTTCGGGCAGAAAGGAGGTAACGATTCTAGCCGTCCATATCATTTTCTGTTGCGAAGTTTCGGGTTATTTCATTTACTGACATTTTAATTTCTTTTAATTATTACAGTAAGGTAGAGAAATTTTTCTTAAAGATTTTTCTTGCTTTATTTAATTATGTAGTTATCTGCGTAATTATTCATCTAATAATTAAAAAAAATTTTTGTTAAAGAAAGGTAGAAAATTTCTTTGCAAAATTTTTACTTGTTGTTTTCCAGTTTGTAGTATATGTCTGGCATAGGGAAATATTTCTTTTTCGGTTGCTTGTTTCAAATTTGCAAAGTAAAATGAATCCCACACACCACGTGGTACTTTAAACCAAGGCGTTGGTCGTAAAACCCCAACCCTTGAGCAAGACCAAAGGTGGATTCCATTATCACTTTGGCTTGAGATATTGCATCCATTACCTCGATCGCGACTGTTGCTAGACGTAAATCTTGACGAAAGCTGACCGAGTGTTGCTTGGGGTGATTCCCATGCACGCGAGGATAAGTCTTCTATGGTAGGTGTCATAAACAGAGTGATTCCCCTTCCGTACCGCCTATGTTCCACGTACCATCTGCTCTCACGTACCTATAGTCTCCCTCACGTAAGGGCGGGTATATAGAGAGGTTGGTATATCGGTCCGGCAATGGTATATTGAAGGGGCGACCATTTATGGGAGTCATATGAGCCAACATTATGCATTTGAACGCTCTTCCAAACTTACAAACACAAAACAAAACATCAAAATGCACTAAACCAGTTTAGGACACACTATCAATCCTTAAAAGAGATAATCACGATTTTGTGTATGTGTGTGTTCATTTCTGCTTAGTGTAAACAAAAAGACAAATCATCATAAACGAGATAAAATCTGCTTAGATAGTAGAGAAGCAACACAATGGTGTACACCCGTAGCCAAGCCCAATCAAGGGCGGACGCTGCGGAAGGTGCACAAGAGGAGGGCGCCGGTCGCCTTCGCTTTAACCCCAAGGATTTGGTCATACCACCTTGGCGGCTCGACACACAAGGCGGTCCCCTCCACACCTTAACGAGATAAGGACTATGGGGGTACCCCTTCTAGGAGCACTCCTGTTCAGAATAGCACTCAACACACATCCTCCCATGAGGGGTACATCCATAGGAGAGCTACCTTAGATGCTCGTTATGAGCGGTCACCGCGCGATGAAGCGCTGAGTCAACCTAGGGTTCGATGAGAGGAACCACATGGTTACACTATCCCTCCTTCAACCCCTCCAGTTGTCGGGACTACAAGGACAAATTCAGAGCACAAGGCTCCTCGAGCGAGGCCAAGCCAACTCCGTCCGCCAAATCGTGCTCACTTATGAAAGAGAGCATGAGGAAGATTCCTACCTTCCTCAAAAACAATACACATCGCGGGAGCAATACGCCTTCGCACTCGCTAGATATCATGGTCACACTCGAGGCCGGCGCCTCGGATAAATGCCGCTACCCCCATCAGAGAGAGATGGCCTCTAGAGATCTTGGATCACTACGACCAAGATAGATATGTCAGAGAGGCATCTAGGCCTTCTACACATGAGGCGACAAGACCAACTATCTTAGAGCCTATCAAGCATTTCGCACGTCGGGTGCAACTCACGCAACTTGAGCTCGACCGACTACCATTAGAGAAACTGTACCATATTAACGAAGAGCGCCTTCAGCGCCAGAAGGATGAGTTGTTCCAACACACTATGCAGGAAAGGACTCCAACCCCTCACACACATAAGACAAAACATTATGAGAGGCACAAATCCGAACCTCTTGAGCAAAATAGGGTAGACCACATCGACCCGGCAGTCGCGCGAAAAGTCGTCCGCCAAGCTCAAATAACGCAGGTTGAACAAGGTCGCCAGGAGTTAGAAAACTTATACATGCAGCGCAAAGCGGATAAGTTGCGCTATAAACTACCTGAGAAGGCGCCAACCCCTTGCATCCAAAGAGCACAACAGTATGAGGAGCACAACCCCCAGGTGCGAGACGAGTCTCTGCGACCTTATCAAGCATCACCCCCAATGCCTCCTAGACATGAGCAGGAGGCTACTCCTATAAACAATGACGAGTGCCTTCCTCAGGAACCCACTCGAGTTTATGGGCCACCCTTAGAAAGTCACCAAGAAGCCTCTGAGGAATCAGAGCAAAGAGAAGAGCTGGATGAACTGCCCTACCAAGACATGGGGGGTGCTATTCAGCTACCCCTCCATAGGTCCCCGGTTTCTCAACATGAACCAATCAAAGCGGAGGAGCTCAAATCTCCCGATCTATGCAAAGAGCTAGAGCACTTAGAGTTGGTGGAGACCAAGATTTTGGAGCTCCCAAGGCCCAACTTACATGAGGCTCTTTTCGAAGAGGATCAACCTCTAACTGTACTCACTGATGATGCAGTCCTCCATATCTCAGAATCTATAGATCCTGATGAGCTATACACATTGTTCGAAGCTTCTGAGGAATCAGAACAAGAAGAAGAGCGGGATGAACAGCCCCACCAAGACATAGGGGGTGCTATTCAGCTACCCCTCCATGAACCCCAAGTTCCTCAACAAGAACAAACCAAAGAGGAGGAGCTCAAATCCCCTGATACATGCAAAACATTGGAGCACTTAGAGTCGCTAGAGACCAAGATTTTGGAGCTCCCAATGCCCAACTTACATGAGGCTCTTTTCGAAGAGGATCAACCCCTGGTTGTAGGGACTCACTGATGATGCAGTCCTCCATATCTCAGAATCTCCAGATTCTGATGAGCTATACACATTGTCCGAAGGTGAGGATGAAACAGAGATAGCTCAAAGCAATCACATACGGCAGCATCGACATCCCGTAAATATCGATGAAGCATGTCAAATGATAAACATAATACTAGGGCATGAGTGGCGCATAGACCCAGCCCACCGACATCACATGTCGATCCCACTCCTTGGGGAAGGTCGCGAGCAACTTCCACCCAGAGATATCATAGCACCATCAGTGTCGAAGGCAGACCCTGTCTTCCTATCCGTGCATAAGGCCGATCCATTCGTGCCAATTCCTACAGAGCCAGATCCGGTGCACAAAGATTGTCAAGCTGGGGGTACCTCTATTCCCTGAAGAGCAAGTGGATTACACCAAATGCTCCAAAGGTGTTCATAAACCCTTTGGTCAAGCCCAAAAGCTCCAAGGATTATCACAATCTCTTGGTCACTCCCAAAAAGCTCCAAGGATTATCACAATCGCTTGGTCAACCCAAAAAGCTCCAAGGATTATCGCAATCTCTTGGTCACCCCAAAAGCTCCAAGGATTATCGCAATCTCTTGGTCACCCCAAAAGCTCCAAGGATTATCGCAATCTCTTGGTCACCCCAAAAGCTCCAAGGATTATCACAATCGCTTGGTCACCCCAAAATGCTCCAAGGATTATCACAATCGCTTGGTCACCCCAAAATGCTCCAAGGATTATCACAATCGCTTGGTCAACCCAAAAGCTCCAAGGATTATCGCAATCGCTTGGTCACCCAAAAGCTCCAAGGATTATCGCAATCGCTTGGTCACCCCAAAAGCTCCAAGGATTATCGCAATCGCTTGGTCAACCCCAAAAGCTCCAAGGATTATCGCAATCGCTTGGTCACCCCAAAAGCTCCAAGGATTATCACAATCGCTTGGTCAATCCCAAAAGGCTCCAAGGATTCTTGCAATCGCTTGGTCAAACCAAAATGCTCCAAGGATTATCACAATCGCTTGGTCAATCCCAAAAGCTCCAAGGATTATCGCAATCGCTTGGTCAATCCAAAAAGCTCCAAGGATTATCGCAATCGCTTGGTCACCCCAAAAGCTCCAAGGATTATCACAATCCTTGGTCACCCCAAAAGCTCCAAGGATTATCGCAATCGCTTGGTCACCCCAAAAGCTCCAAGGATTATCGCAATCGCTTGGTCAACCCCAAAAGCTCCAAGGATTATCGCAATCGCTTGGTCACACCAAAATGCTCCAAGGATTATCACAATCGCTTGGTCAATCCCAAAGGCTCCAAGGATTCTTGCAATCGCTTGGTCAATCCCAAAACGCTCCAAGGATTTCCACAATCACTTGGTCAAAAAATCATGAAAATTCAAAAACAACAAAAATCACCAAAAACAACAAAAATTTGCATCTCATTTCTAGGCATATTCAAATTCATCAAATAGAGAGTTCTTCTCGCAATTCATCTTCATATTCACCAAAATCAATCCATCAAAAATACAAAAATATGTAGCTGCATTAAGCATTGCATCCATACATTGCATATTCATGGTCGCATAGGTCAAAAGGCACCATAGGCTGTCATGGTTCTACTAGTCCATCTTGTTCCACACTGTTCCATTTTACAAAAACAGCAAAAACACCATGCACTTTACCACACCAGAGTCAGTGGTCTCTTAATGTATCAAGAGTTTTTCGTGATTCAGTCATCATTTTGCTCTTTAGCAATGAAATGTATCAAGTCAAACAGATTTTACGAAGGTAGAGTTACACTTGCAATACACCTTGTTACGTAACATCCCAACACAAATTAAAACACATCAAAAATTCCCGAGTTGTGTGAACGAAGGATGAAACCTGCACATAATCCAGGTTACCATAAGCGAAACGGTTATCTTGCTCATCCCCCTGTGCGAATGACCCCAAGAATGTTGAGAGTTGGCAAAAGGACAAGCATCCTCCCTACCCAATTCCCTAAGAATCCCAAAGTTGCAAAACGTCAAAAATTTGCAAAATGTCAAAACTTCAAAATTTGACACCCTACAGTGCACATCTCAAAAAGCACAAAGAATAGTGATTATCGTCACTCCATATCCAAATCCCTTGCTCAAGAGAAAAGAAAAATAAATCAAAATAAACAGTGATTATTATCACTATAACGAGCAAGTATCCCAATACAATTGAAAAAAAGAAGGGAGTTGACCTTGAATCCCTGGAACTCTCAGCATTCTGACAGGTCATGAGGCAAGCCTCAGTACCGGTTTGGTTGATAGCCTATCGGTCACTGGCGGTAAACTTCTCGCATGATGATATATCTATCACATTAACTTGTGTACAGATCAATATTTGCATGTGGATGAGCTAGCTTATGGTATCCTGGAGAACACCGCAGATTAATCTAACTACATACAACAAAGGAGTTAGTGGAGCTAATTAGGTGATCCTCAGTACAGGTTCGGTTGAAAGCCCATCTGGCACTGGCGGTATCCTGACAAATACCACATAAATGAACTCAATTGCACACACAGGGATGTGAAATAACTTGGTTAAAAACAAGTCCGATTCATACCTTGTTCAAAAGTCTTGTAAGATAAAGTACAGTCATGGCTAGTGAGTTAAAACTGTCTGAGTCTCGAAAAACCTTTGCTACATTTCTAAACCAATTGCACTACTTTTCATCCTTGCAATACCATCAAAAAATACAAAAAAAAGAAACACCACATTTGTACATAGCAAAGTAATGGAGTTCTAAACAGTCTATGGTGCCATAACCAAATATCACCAAGTCCATACATCCATTTCATTTCTGCATATCACATGCATTTGCATTCATCATGCATCCATCAAACTAAATCAACATACAACATTGGTAATTATCATACCATATGCATCCATCCATATAAAGTAGCATGCATCCACCAACATCAATCATTGTGCATAAAATCATGACATCTACGTAAAGAAAGAAAATCAAAACAACAAAAACATCACAAAAATGCAACACAAAAAGAAGCAATAAGCATTGCCGGACACGAGTGCTCTTGCACTCAACCTCTTGGCATAGAAAATCGATGTCGGGGCTCAAATTCTCATTCTCCTACTTCCCTAAGAAGGCTATCATAGCTGGACCGCTCCACGGGAAGACGGGTTTTTGATGATTTCACCCCATTATGGCATCACCAAAAGGGTTAACACCCACCAAAAATAGGTCCAAATGTCGGGAAATTGCACGTGCTCAAATGGAAAAACATCTAAAGGCACCCTAACCTAAGTCATCTTGGGTCAAGCGACTCGTCGCTTTTCTCACGAAGGTCATTCCCTCATCGATTCGTCGCTTGAGGGGGTAGTCACACTTAGTCACCAATCAACAACCACACACCCAATCAAGGCAATGACATGCATTCAAAGAATCATTGACAAAGACAATCACGCTCCTGCTTGGGGCAGTAAACAAGCAACAATCAAATCAATCAAACACTTGGCATTTCGTGAATCATGAATACAAGGTTCCCCTGTGGATAAAACGCCCTTCACTTATTCATGACTGATCAATGTCTAAGTTCAAGTCACACCTCACCAAAATAGGTTAATACTTGAAATCAAATTCCTTAGCTCGTCAGAAGCAAGGATTCAAGAATGCATGTCCTTTCCATACTTGGGGCATTAAAAGTTGGTTAGGTTACCAAGAAACCCTAATCATTAGTGCTTTGGTCGTATATTTTTGCTCAAGCATCGCGTCACCCGCAGCGCTTCCCAAAAAGGGGCATCTGTAGACACCAAAACAGCACCATTTCGATTAAGTGATTACAAACATTGATCACATTGATATCACAGCTTTTAGGGCAGCCCTTAGAGGTCAAATAGTGGTCTTAACCACTCACACAGCAATTTAAAAGATCAAAAAATGAGCAGAGCAAAGTCGGTCGTTCTAGAGCCTTTAACAAACTTCAAAGCCTTCTTAGCCTTCTTCAAAGCCTTCTTCAAGCCAAGCCTTTATCCGCGCCAAGCCTTTTGTCAAAAACCAAGCCCCGGCCGAAGTGTCGCGATATCGCGACACTTTGGGCCCCGACCCCAAGCGGGCCCAAAGTGTCGCGATATCGCGACACTTTGGGCCCCGACCCCAAGCGGGCCCAAAGCGTCGCGATATCGCGACACTTTGGGCCCCGACCCAAAGCGGGCCCAAAGCGTCGCGATATCGCGACACTTTGGGCCCCGAGCCAAAGCGGGCCCAAAGCGTCGCGATATCGCGACACTTTGGGCCCCGACCCAAGCGGGCCCAAAGCCAAGCGTCGCGATATCGCGACACTTTGGGCCCCGAACCAAAGCGGTCCCAAAGCGTCGTGATATCGCGACACTTTGGGCCCCGAGCCAAAGCGGCCCAAAGCGTCGCGATATCGCGACACTTTGGGCCCCGACTCAAAGCCGGCCCAAAGCGTCGCGATATCGCGACACTTTGGGCCCCGAGTAAAGCCGGCCCAAAGCGTCGCGATATCGCGACACTTTGGGCCTCAAGCCAACACCGGGCCAAAGTCAAAAGCAGACACCTGGCCACAATCAAAAGCATACATTCGACCATCCAAGGAACGACCGCCACGTGGCACCTCTACGTGTCCCTTCTCGAAGAGACCCCATGGCTCTGTAAAACGACGGATTAAACGGCGAAGCATTTTGTTAACACAACGAAGTGCTGCTCATTTGGATATCCGACTGTATCAATCTAAGTTCACCTTCTTTACATCTAGAATCTCTCACAAATAGAGGTTGGTGGGTGATTCTTAGAAGAGTGAACCGGACTTTCACACCCGACAGATGGATCACTGCATTCCACTAATTCGACGACAACACACGGCCTTAGATCTCGAGCCCATTCCTAGTGGATTGGCGTCGAGACTAAGTGTAAACCGAGGGTGGCCCGCTTGGGCAGCCCATGAACGTTTCTAGTTAATGCAATATATGCTGTTCTCTTTCGAAATACATTGCAAAAACTAACAGTATCGAAATAGCTTATTCTAGAATATATCGTGTCATACGTTATATGCTCGAATGCATCTTGCAATACGTTTTATCGAATATTGTCATGCAACACAATGAAGTGCTAACTTGCAGGCAACAACATTAGAATCGGTTGATTATTTTAATGACTGTCCATGTCTCATGTATTGTGTTGTCTTCAAGTAGAATAAAAATAATAGTTTACGTTTTACATCCTCGGATATATGCCATTTCGAATGTATACTGTTCTCTGTTCTCGACAAAAGTTGCAGTTTCACGAAGAGTTGTTTTATTCATGCATCTGATCTATCTTCATATGTATGCTAAAGTCAGAAGGTTCTGCCCTCTTGTTACAGGTGCTACTAACGTTCTTCTCGTGTTTCTGAATGCAGGGTAAGCGGCGAACGCAAGATAGGCAACGGCTAACAAGACTCATTAAAAATCAAGCGACGGCAACATTACAGCCTGCCCATTTTACGTGTGGGCATGCGGAAGGGGATCACTGTTCATCTATTGTAACCGAGAACATGTAACTAAGGAGACATATTGTAACCGAGCGGAATTACATTAATAAAAAGGGATGTGCTCTTGTTTTTAATTTAATTCCATCCGTGTTATTTTATGCATCAATTTAGTTCTGTTTTTATTTGCATCTCAGTGTTTTATTTCCGGAATCTCATGCTTTCACTAAGAGAGAGGTTTACATGGCTTAGGATGCAGCTTCCTCTTACAAATATGGGGATAGAAGCACTTTAGTGTGGATAGATTGATTGAGCTACCATGAGTTGCATGACAGGATATGGTGGACATAAATATTCCTTACGCTATGCGATGGATACATGAGCAAGAGTGGGGTAAGAGCCACCCATTCTAGGGTATCCTTCAGTATTATGCAGACTCATTCGCTAGATTGTAGCCAAGACAGGTGACATGGTGGTTGTGGAGAGGAGTTTGGACCTAGACTAAGGAGGGTGAGCACCTTAGATGAGTGCGACATGGTAGATGGTTGATTGGCCACCACGAGATAGAGCATAAGTACTTTCAGTACTCACATGTGACCCATAAAATCAGGTTGAGATAAGGAGTGCCTAATGACCTAGTAGTATATATGCAGGGAATGAGTGAGACTCAACTGGTATGGTTACGAGCTGAGCCTATGGGTGAGGAGTCATATGAGACCTTGATATATCCAAATGTAGAGGATACTAGGACTACACTAGATTATGATGCCTGGTGGATAAAATAATAATTCTAGGGAGGTGCAATAGGTGGAAAGGGGTATGGGATAGCAGAGGAGATGATTGGGGTAGTGATTGATCCATCATAATGATGAGTGCATCATCGTGTGGAGGGGGATGTGGGTACCTCATAGGGAGTCATCAAGGGGGAAGAGACACCTAGGCAAAGTGATGAAGGTGAGGAGGAGGACCCATAGGATCAGATTGCTATGTTTAGAGAGTATTTATGCATTCTTTAGGGGTAATTGATAGATAGGGAGATAGCCCATGCTATAGAGCAGAGCCAATGGGATACAAATAGATAAATATGGTAGGGCTAGGTGAAGAAGAGGGATACCTTGTGAGCTCAGGTGCAGAGCTTGTAGGAGGAGGTGATAAGAGTCACGAAGAGAGAAGTACTCGATAAACTCAGGTGGCAGGGTCAGTAGTTGGGCAAGTATAGCCATTGAAAAAGGGATAGACCATAGAGAAGTGACTCAACTATGGGCTATGGTAGCCACATATCACGCTTGGCATCAAACTGAGCAAAACTATGTGGGGTTGTTGGAGGATGTAGTGTATAGGATGGGTGGAGCACTATCATCATGACCATCATCATCCTAGTCACAACAAAGTTGACAGAGCGTAGCATCAGGAGAGCCCTCAATGAGGCCACCTACCCCACAATTTATATCATCAGGTTCATCTTATATATTAGGGGCTAGTGGATCTAGGCCATCTTTTAGAGACAAGATAGAGGACAATGGGGAGAGTGGTGGCACAGGGTCATATTGAGCACATGTTGTTGTTATGGGCTTATATTTTTGGATGTGAGGTCTGAGGACCCACTATATTATAGCCTACGGGTATTTTGTATCATGATGTACCATTTTGATATATATTATTTATTAAGGATTACCATGTGTTTATTGTGCATTTATGTATGTAATGATGGATGAGTATGGATGTATACCTAGATTTGTAGATATGATTATGCATGGATGTTAGATGAATGTTTTTGCAATGGTAGAGCTATTATGTATGCATGGAGCTAGATATGTATGTGATGCACTAATGACATATGAAGATGATTTAAAATTTGGATGTATATTTTAATTAATGAACATAATGAATCACTATGTAATGCAATAACAAACTAAGTGCAAACACCACATAATGTATAAACGTCACAAGTCAAGACTCAATAATTTTCATCTAGGGCATACACTTGAACAAAATGTAGTGGATGGTAAGCTGTGAGAAGTCATAGGTGAACAACAAGATTTTCATGAGACTCAAACACCCTAGTTTACCACTCAAAGGTTGTATATTGACCATGTAGGATCCTGAAAGATAAAAATATGCTAGGAAGACCAAGATATTAAATATTCCTATGTGTGCATAGTGAAGTTCATTACATCGATTTTGGATGCAGTTAGACTTAACTACTATGTAAATAAAACCACCAAAATCTAGCTCATTCGTAAGCGAACATTGGTCTGTAAAAAAGAAGGTCACTAATGTGATAGACATGTCACCACGTGTAAGGCTACTCTACTACCAGGGAGGCATCTATAGCCTATTTCTAACGATGGAGATCACCCCTTGATTGTCAAAAACTAAGAATTCTAGGGATTCAAGCTATTTACTCTTTTTTTTAATACTTCTAGGAATACTTGCTTATTTTGTGGAAGAGTAAGGGGATTTTTATTGTTTCTTCTTTTTTAGGGGAGGGTTTGCTTGTTTTGTTGAAGAGCAAGGGGATTTTTTTTAAGGAGGGGCTTGCTCATTTTGTGGAAGAGCAAGGGGATTTTTTTTTGAGAGGGAGGGGGAGCTGGTCCTTTTGTCAACTCTCAACTTTCTTAGACCATGTGCGTAATAGGAGAGCAAGGAAAACCTTTTGCTTAAGGGTTAAGACCTAATTCATAATATCATATTTCCTTGTTCAAAAAATTGTATTTAAAAATGTGAAGATGTGTTGGGATTTTGAAATAGCAAGGTACATTTAAAGCAAGACCCTACTGTCAAAGATTAAGATGGCCTTCTATAAAATTTGAGAAGAAAACTAGGAATGCTTGAATGATTGAAAAAAACTACATTGAACACCCGGTAACAACTTACTTAGAGAAAGGGGGGGAACACAAACACCAAGGAAGGGGAATGTGGATGAAAATAAACAATGGAATGGGGTGTATGCCTAAGATAGAAAAAGTTTGATCAAGACAAGTGATAATCATACAAACATGGTGATTCTTACTGTGCAAGAACAAGAATGGATAAATGCAAGTGCAATAACAAATATATCTATTACAATGTGACAATGAATGCAGCTAGACACTAAAGACGTTAAAATGCATGGTGTAGTGAATGGGAATATGCAATGCAATGGTAATATACAATGATATATGATGCATGGTGAAATGAATGAATGCTATGTTTTTGTATTTTTTTTTTTTTGTTTGTTTTATTATATATATTTGTTATGCATAAAATATCTGCAGGTGGATAATATTAAGGGTTTCAGGTTCCTCAACACCCTCAAGTGAAGCTAATCGATAAGTTCTTGGTCCTACCTTCTATGTGATTATGAATGGGCCTAACCAGTTTGTCGTAAATTTATCCCATAAATGGGGTGATAAGTTGGGATCTTTTGGATTCTATTTTAACACTAGATCACCAAATTGAATTTCTCTAAGATGTATCTTTGTATCGTAGTCTTGATTTATACGACCTTGATAAATGTGTAGATGCTCAAGAGCATTAATGCATCATTCATCAAGAAGGATGAGTTGATCCAAGTGAGCTTGTCACACATTTCCATTGTCGATGAACTCTTGTAATGAGATGCACAATGAGGGGATTTCAAGTTCCAAGGGCTTGATGGCCTTAGCGCCATATACTAGCAAAAATAGAGTTGCCCCAGTTGGTGTTTGAATGATCGTTCTGTAAGCCCAAAGTGCTAGAGGTTATTGGAGGTGTCAATATTTGTGATGATTATTTACTATTTTTTTAAGAATAGCAATGATCATTTTGTTTAATACCTCAACTTGCTCATTAGCTTGTAGATAATGAGTAGAAAAGCTATGCTTGATATGATATTTTTTATACAAATATTGAACATCCTTATTTTTAAATGGTGGCCCATTATATAATGATCTTGGATGGAATACCAAAATGACATATGATGTTATGGAGTAAGAACTCCGTAATACATGCACCGATCATAGAGGTAAGGGAAATAGCTTCCACCTACTTTATGAAGTATTCAATGGCCATTATAATAAATGTGTGTCAGCCTAAAGATGGGGGTAAAATTCTACCCACTAAATCAAAGCCCCATAGCAAAAAAGGCCACAATAAATGAATTAGTTGTAGAGTCTATGAAGGTATGTGTGATTTATTAGCATGATACTGACACTTGATGTACCTTTTGACATAAGCACAACAATCCTACTCCATGGTAGGCCAATAATAGCCCATTCGAAGGATGTGCTTGGTGATAGCCATGCCATTGAAATGGCCACCACAAGTACCATCATGAGCTTGATAAATAACCCAAGTAGATTCTTGGGGCTCTAAGCAACGAAGGAGAAGACCATCATAGCTTCGATGGTAAAGTATGTCTCCTAATAAGACATATTTTGTCCCTTTGTTCTTAAATATGCACTTGGTAGTATGTGACAATCCTAAAGGAAGGTTGCCAAGTTTTAAGAAAATTCTAAGTTGTGATAACCAGTCTTGATATGGTTTAGCTTGGACTAGATGAACAACTTGCTTCTCTCTAGAAACATCTCACACAAATGCATATTGAGAGAGAACCTTAAGATAAATGGTTGTTTTGTTATCAAAAGGGTTCTACGATACCAAGGATCCCTAGGAAGCAGTTTTAAAAAGTCTTGAATTTGAGAAAATCAATCATGGTATGGTTCAATTTGCACCATGTGGATGCTTTTCTCTTATTTAGAATTGTCTCATGAAAGCATGGATTAAAAGAGCATTTTGAAATTAATGGTAGTGGCATTATCTGATGGGTTTTGCGAAATTAGGGAGCCCAATGAAGCCATTGTATCTACAAAATGATTGGAGGAAGGAGGGACAACCTTGATGTCATTCCATTCAAATTTAGTAAGTAGTTTATCCACAAGGGCCTTGTAAAATTTCAATATTGGGCATTTGCATTGAATATTTCCTTAACTTGGTTAACGATGAGCAAGGAATTACCAAAGATGTTAAGCTTCTTGAAATTCATGATGAGGGCCATTTGAAGACCCAAAAGAAGGGCTTTGTATTCAACATTTTTGTTGGTGCATGGAAAGTCAAGTTTGAATAAAAGGGTAATAGGAGCCCCATACAGTGTGAAAAACACAACTCCTACACCAACCCCTTGCTCACACTTGGAACCATCGAAGAACAAAATTAGATTAGCTTTGTTTTCTAGTTCATCTGGTTTGCTCGAGTTTGATAATGCAAATACTACATCATTACGTAACTCGATGGTAAGAAGCTTATCATCAAGAAGAGGCGTATTTGCGAGTTGTTTAATGATAACTTGATCTTTGATAGATTTTTGACTGATAAAATCAAGGTCAAACTTTGTTAGAAGTATGATCCACTTTGTGGTACGACTATTATGATATGTGTGACTCATCATATACTGCAAGGGGTTTTCTTTAGATATAACATACGTGGTCTGATTGGTCATGTAATGACAAAGTTTCTTGGTGGTAAATACCACCACTAAACAAAGCTTCTCTACATAAGCATATTTGACCTCGTAGCTGACCAAGGTGCGAATAATGTAATAAATGACCTGCTTCTTATTTACCTCATTCTTTCGAGTCAGCATGGTCCCTAAGGTAAAGTCAGTGGTCGAAATATATACTAAAAATGACAAACCTAGTCAAGGAGGAGCTAATACTGATGGAGAGGCCAAATATTGTTTTATGTCCTCAAATGCTTTTTGATATTCTTGATTCCAATCAAAAGTGACCCCCTTTTGTTAAAGATGATTGAGTGGTTGACATTTATCTGAGAGTTGTGCTATGAAGAGTTGAATGGCCTGAATCTTTTCTTGCAAGATGTAGAGATGCTCAAGGTTGGTTGGAGGATGCATGTCCATGATTACCTTATCCTTGTTAGAATCTACTTCAATGCCTCGTTTAGAAACGATAAAGCCTAAAATTTTTCCATATGTTACTTTAAAAATACACTTTTTAGGATTTAATTAAACATTTTGCTCTAAGAAGCGATCAAAGACCTTACGTAACACATCAATATGTCATGATGCAACAAGGCACCTGGTGAGAAAATGGGATGCAACCTCCCTTTGAATCACTCCCTAAAGCCCACTATGAAGAGCCCTAAATTTTGACTAAGTTTCAAAGCGGGTGAAGAAACGAGCAATCATTGGACTTTGGGTGGGTCCCAAAATTTTGCCATAGGAATAAAAGAAATGGAAGATGGCTAGAGAAATGGGTGATCATCGAATTTCGAAGGGATCATAATATCCCACCATAGTGAAAGCCCAAAATCGATCAAGTGACAAATTCGACGGAGAAATGGGATGAAGATAGACCTCTTGCAGGTCCCAAAATCCTACCTCAAAAGAGTAAGGAGCTAAATATGATGGAATAATGAGAATTGGTTGGACGTAGGACCGATATCGAAAGCTTACCATACACAGAAGAAATGCCTGATGAAGAAATATGAGGCAACCAAGATTCATGTAGGTCTTGAAAGCCCATTTTAGCATAAGAGTAAAATCATAGTTTAGTGGGAGGTCTTAGAAGCCAATTTGTCTGCTAATGGAGGGAAAGCATTGTACCGAAGTTTGAATGGTACATGGATGTAGTACCCAGTCAAGGAAAACCCTATGTGTAGCTAACATGCAATAGATGGCCTTATGATGTGTTAGGACTGTTCAATGGTACAATACAATCTCCACGATGAAATGTAGAATACATAAATAATCTTAATAACCTACTATCTCTAGGCACATGGAGGTATTATGGAAAACAAGATCTCAAGGTGCATCAGGTGGATGGACAAACCAAGTGCAACCATCGAAGCACACTCTCAAGACATACGAGTGAGCAATTAAGGTTGCAGGGTTGTGGTTGGTGTATATAGCCTAAATACTTTATAACACAACCACACTTCATTAATGAGTATCTTAATCGTTGGTAGTAGGAGTTGTTGGCCAACTTCATTAATGGTAATCATATTCACTTGTAGGAGGGGTGGTTTTGAGAGGCTATCTATGTAAAAATATAAGGCATAAAAATGGTCGACATTTAGCTATTACAATATGCATGTAAAACTTTTTTCAAAAAGAAATACAAGTGGATTATTGTTTAGCCTCCATAATTTCTCGTGTATGTATGAATATTTGATTGTTTATTTTTGCTAAAATTGGTTGGATGAATTTAATTTAATTCAGCTTTCTGGATTTTATGCATTTCATTCTCTAGTTATGGAATTTGTAGTCAAATTGTGTGTATTAATTATTAACAGGAAATGATGGCTGGTTTGTTAGATGGTTCATGAAGATTTCATGTAATTCTTTAAGTTTGGATATACATGTATTTTGATGTGACTAAATCTGTACCCCTATAAGTTCTAGCTTCAACTCTTTTTATTTCCTCTAGACACCCTTCTTTAGAGATTGATCCGCACAACTGTCTAGCCTCGTGATCATTCAATGTTGGTTGAGGTTCATCAGTGCACAAACCTTTTCATTAGATAAACTTCCAACCAATAGTTTTTGGTACACCTGATGGACCATTGTCTCATATCTTGGATAAATCAGAGTTAGATGATGCCCTATTTTACCCAGTTATCTTTAATCACTTAGTGGCTTCATCAATGTAGAAACCCAAAAAGCCATACCAAGTTGTAGTTTCATGATTACAAGGTATAAGGCTAACCAGTCTAAAGAACCAATTTAGTTTTTAGAGTTATCCTTTAGAAGAAAGCAGTATTTGCTTTTTTTGAATCTTCCTCATCCTCATCTCTCACAAAAATCAAGGTGATATAAACCTAATACCTGAGATACCTGTTCACCCTCGATCAGTAATGGGTCAAAACCAGAACATGCATTACCCCAATTGGAACCATACATGCCCTCTTAATCTTATGGATCAACATGTTATTCCTTAGGCAATCTTGAAGGCTCTAACAACATATGATGACACTGGAAAATAGCATATAAGCACTGCCAGGATGTAGTATCATTGGTTATCATTCATAACATCCAAGAGGAGGATGTGATGATAATATTGTTGATTGTTTTCTTGAAATATAAGATGCTATATTGGTATAGAACTCTACCTAATGGAAGTATAACCTCTTTGGTTGATTTGGTTGGTAAGCTGGTAGAAGAATTAAATGAGCAAACATATCCTTTCTCCTTGCTTACTCAGTTCACAGTGATACAAAAGCACCCACAAGAGGAAATAATAGATTTTAACATTAGGTTCAATTGTACCTAGAGGAGAGTGCCTGATGATCTTCGACCAACTAATGAACAAGCTATATACTATTACATGAGAGCTTTTAGCTCATATTTGAGTCTGATAATAAGGTAAACTAACATCCTAATCTTTAACCAAATTTTTTAGGAGGTAATAAAAGCTAAAAAGGTCCTCATTGTTATAGGCAGGCTACCTCCCAAGCCTATAATGCTCATTTTTCTAGAGCTCCCTCAAAACCAACTATACCAAAGTCTCATCTCTTGTAAGTTTCTCTCACTGGTCCAACCCTACTATTGTACTAGCTCTTCCAACTCAACCAATGCTACCAACATTACTTTCTCCACTTGTAGTTCCTACATTATCAGTCCTAGATCCACAAACTACTCTCATACAAGAGATGAAGAATACCATGAAGTATTTTACCAATGAAATTACTTTGATGAAGATAAGGGAAGTTGAACAAAATTTTCAACCAAGAAGGTTCCCATATGTGACCAAAGATCAAACTACCTCCACTAGCAAGCCTCTCGAAAGGTCAAACACAGTTTCCACAATTGAAGATGGAGAAGCTTCAACCTCTACATCTGAATCATATTATTGGTGCTCCACATGCAATGATCCTCATGGGGAGAGTGCTTGTATGATGCACCAACATTATGTACAAAAAGTGGCTATTGAGAAGGCCCATAAAGGACACATTAATATGATCAGGAAGGGTGATCACAACTTCATGATACCATCTACTGAGCAGGTCTCTATCTTGACAAGGTCAGGAAAGAAACCTTTACAAGTAAGTCCTAAGGAAACTAAACCATTAAATGTACCTATAGATACAAAGGACACTCCTGAAAATACCCCTATCCATAAGTTATTCCAACAACAAAGAAAGGAGACCAAACCCAATGAAACTCAACAAAAGTGGGTCAAGACACATGAGGAAACCAAAGATAAGTTATGATATCCTTCTCTGATAAAGTAGTAGCATATTGAAGCCACTAAAAAGTATAGAATTATATTTGAATAGCCCCCAAGAGATAAGGAAAGGTAATATGAAATTCCTACCTTCAACATTGTTGAGGAATTGAAGAGGACACCCTCAAAAACCAGCATATATGATGCTCTACTTATTCCTGGGTAGATTGATTTGCTCCAAGATTCTCTTAAACTTATCAAGAATCAGAGTAAGGTCCTTCCAGAGAAATATTTGGCCCAAGGTACTCCCATCTTAGGAGCAGGAAAATGGAAGGATGGGTAGTCCACAATTGTATGATTGACTTAGGAGATGCTACTATAGTGATGCCCAAGACTATGTGTGATATCATGGGAATGGAATATATAATAAATTACCATGGTATTTTGCAGCTAGATGGAACCCTTGTGAAAATCATGGGGATCATCAAGGATGTCCCCATGGTATTACACAGATTTCCTTAGGTTATTATCATTCAAGAGATTGTAGTGGTAGACCTAAAGCCCTATTTTGGAATGTGCCTCTTAAGGGAGTTCACTACTAAGTTGGATGGCTATCTTTTCTTGATCTATTCTCATATGTAAATACCCTACAAGGGAAGAAGAGTGAAAATATATTCAGAAAAAACCTCCTCATTCCATCTAGAAAAATTGGAGGAGGGAAACCAACAAGCTAACACAATCAATATTGTAACCGAAGAAGAGGATTTGATGGAAGAGCTATTGGAAGAATTACAAACAAAATAAAATTCTCATTGAAGGATTTTAATGCCATGATTAGGACAAGAATGGACACTTATACCATTTAAAAGCCGAAGAAAAAGCAACTAGAGGGCTTGCAGGAACTGATCCATGTGTCCAATCAGATTTGGAAGCTTCATTTTTATGGAGCAAGATGCAAAAATGGTGTTGAAGCAGGTATAATCATAATATCACACATAGGAGTTGAAAGAGCCTTCTCATATAGATTAACTTGGAGCTATACAAATAATGTAGTAGAGTATGAAGCATTGTGTTTGGGATTAAAGAAGGCAGAAAAGCTTAGGGCCAAACAACTACAAATATATGGAGATTCTGAATTGGTGATAAATCAAATCACTGAGAGATTTGTTAATAAGCAACATTATCTTAAAGCTTACAAGAACAGAGTCTAGGAATTTCTAGAGGCTTTTGAGGTCCTGAATATCAAGGCTATTCCTAGGGATCAAAACACTCATGTTGATATAATAGCATCCAAAGGGTCTAATTATTTCCTGACATCGAATGCCATTCACAAGGCTAAAATAATAATATTGGTATACATGCCTTCTATCCCAGAAAAACATGTCTTTTGGCAAGTGTTCGAAAATGATGAGCAAATAGTAGATTTATTAATTCATGAGATGAATTGTTCAACCAAAAAAATCCTAGAGGATGAATATGAAGAATAAGGAGAGCTCATCCAACTAAAAACAATGATATACCAAAGGGGTTGATAACACTTGGAAGGTTGTTTGATAACAGTGATAGACCAGTCGGTTATATCATAAAAAATGATGCTAAAGGCTATAAGGAGGTTCAAGTTGCATCTGAAAGGAGCCTCAAAATAGGGGTGCAATGCTCTGAGGAAGAGGTTAGTCAAGTATAAGAATTATGCATAAAATATAATGACATTATAGCATAGACTTATGATTATCTCAAGGTCTACAACAAGGAGACTATACAACACACCATTGAGGTGGATCCTAATACAAAGTCTTTTCGGTAGAAAAAGAGGCCAGATAATCCAAACATAGAAGCCCTAATGAAGTAGGAACTTTTAAAGTTATTGAACACTAAGATAATATATCTCATCAAACATTCCACCTGGGTGGCGAATATGATTTCAATGACAAAAAATAATGGGAACATTCATCTTTGTGTTGAATTCCAAAATTTGAATAGAGCCTCTTTAAAGGATCATTATCCTCTACCCCAAATTGATCAGAACTACATACAGTGGCTGGGGCAAAAATGTTCTCATTGTTGGATGATTTCTTTGGGTTCAATCAAGTATGGGTCAGATATGAGGATCAACTCAATACAATGTTCACCACCAAGTGGGGAACCTTTGCAGATCAACATATGCCATTTGGGTTGTCTAATTCTAGTGAAACCTTTTAGAGAGCAATGTATTTGGCATTTGGTGAAATTGTGAACAAAGTGATTGTCATCTATCTTGATGATATGAATATATTTTCTCATAAGAAATAATACCATGTAGAGCACCTTAGGTAGGTCTTTGAAAAATGTAGAGAATTCAAGATATCACTGAATCCAAAAAAATTATTTTTGTTGTGCAAGAAGGTAAACTCCTAGGACATGTTGTATCAAAAGCAGGGCTTTCTATAGACCCAGATAGAGTGAAGGCCATTCTGGACCTGCCCTTGCCATTAAATAAAAAAAATTGCAATATCTCTTTGGACAAATGAATTTTGTGTGAAAGTTTGTGTCAAACTTTGCTCAAATAGTCAAGCCTATAACAAAATGCTAAAAAATATGTGGAATTTAAGTGGACAGATGTACATAGGGATGCTTTAAAATATATCAAAGAAGCTATTTCATGGGCCCTAGTGCTTATCAACCCAGATTACTCCAAGGATTTCATTCTATACACTTTTAGAACAAAAGAAAGCTATGCGACAATCTTCACCAAAAAGGGAGAGGATGGCAGTGAAAGACACATCGCTTTCCTCAGCCAAATTTTGCATGATCATGAAGAAAGGTAAAATTTCATTGAAAAATAGGTGTATATCATCATGAAGTCCCTGAATAAATTCAAATATTTCATCTCCCAAAGTAAAAATATCGTATATGTGGTGCACTCAAATGTTAGGAGCTTTATGATTCAAGGAGATTTGGGTGACAAAAGAGCCAGTTGGACTACAAAGATTCAAAAATATGATATGGAAATTAGGCTGACAAAGCTGGTAAGAGGAAGAGCACTCTAACCAAAAATTGGTGGAATCTATGATATTGGAGTCTAACTTGACCATGGAAGAAACAAACCTAGTATAGCCACAAGGAAAGGAGATGTCCATTAATACTTGGATCCTTGACTTGATACTCTACTTCAGCTCTAGCAGGTGCCCAAAATGGTTAACGGTATCCCAAAGGTAGAGATATAGGCTTCAAGAAAAGAAAAATTGCATTAATTAACAATGTTCTCTATTGAAAGAATTTTTATGGGATCTTGTTGAGATGCATACCTTTAGAGAGAGCTAAGAAGGTCCTTGAAGTGTTTCATGCAAGATTTTTAGGGGGATATTACTCAGCACAAACCACAACTGCTAAAATCCTAAGTATGGAATTCTATTGGTCCTCTATCTTATCTAATGTATTCAAATTGGTAAGAGCATGCAATAAATATCAGAGGTTCATTGGAAAAGGTAAGCATATCACTATGCCACTACAACCAATAATTACAAAAGAACCATTTAAGCATGGGGTTTGGACTTCATTGGTGTGATCAATCTAAATTTGTTAGCCAATCATAAATACTTTCTCATAGTAATGGATTACTTTACAAAGTGGATAGAAGCTGAAGCTACCAAGCATGCTAACTAGCAGACAATAATTGATTTTATGGAGATATTGATCACTAGGTTTGGGGTTCTTGTTACTATTATTTCAAATAATGGCACATATTTCATAGGTGCAAAAATGATGGATTTTATTAGAAAATATGGTATATATTGGAACGTTGCCTCAAACTACTACCCGTAGGGAAATAGTTTGATTGAATCCACAAATAAAAATTTTCTCAAGATAATAAATCAAAATATTGAACACAATTCCAAAAGATGACATCTCCTACTCAACCAAGCACTTTGGGAAGATAGGATAACCCCTAAGAAATATTTGAAGACATTGCCATACGCTCGGGTCTATGGAAAAGAGGTAATTATTTCAATTAAACTTGAGCTTCTGGTGCTTAGATTCATGAGTGAGATGAAGGTGGAAGACTTATTAGCAATGGAGAAGAGCTTGGCACAACTAATGGAGCTAGAGGAAAAATCTAAGTAGGCATACAACAATGTACGTCAATACCATAAGGCATTCAAATGTTTGTTTGACAAAAAGGTAGCACCAAAAGGATTTTGTGAAGGTGATCTTGTATTAAAATGGGATGCGAACCAGGAAAAGCTAGGTGCATATGACAAATTTTATTCCATCTGGTTTGGACCATATCTCATTGAGAGTTACAAAGATACAAATGTGTTTCAATTGCACAATCTAGATGGTAGGCTCCTCCCAATATCGATGAATGACCAGTATTTGAAACATTACGCTTAGCCTCATCAAGGGCGAACTTGTATATATGTATATAGCCATGTTTCTTTTCTTTGCCTTTATTTTCTTCCAATTTTTGGTTGTAATTGATAAAGACCTAGAGTAGTAGGTTAAGGTCGATTATGACAGATATCTAAGCTTGTATACCATATATGCGCCCACTTTTCTAAGCAAGAAAAATGGCTAAGTGTGGACTAGGCAAAAAAATGGGTGGGCACTGAACTCTATTTAGGCTCTAAAATCTCGACACAAAGGAAGCAATAGTGCAGGGAAAAAATAAGTAACCTTCAAACCTTAGATCTCGAAACTCTACCACAAGCAAATAAACAATTATCATTGGCCAAAAATTGAGAAGTGACAGGATGTCGAGATGTCTTGAAAGTTCATCACTAAGGCAATCAACAATGAAATTTTGGGTAGTGGACAGACAAATGGGATACGATCAAGCTGCACGGGTATCCCATATTCTTGCCATGACCAATTGGAAAGAATTCTATTATTGCTAGTTGTGGGTTGGTAACATGCAAGTATGACTAGTGTCGACAAGGGGACACACACGACGATTGTTTTTCACCACAATGCTATCAATGGTATCATGCCCTGATAATATCTCCCTTTTTTATGCAAATTCACCTCAATTATCACATATGTTGTTTCTATATCACCCTTCATCGAACATTATAAATACGGATGAGCAATGCTGCTGCTATACTCTTGCCCTCTTTATGTTGTCATAGCACCAAAGCTGATAGAAGATTTTGCAAGATCAGGATCAAGGAAGATATTTGACCATTTGAGTTTGTATTTCTTCTAAATACTGTCAAGTAAGTTAGTAGATAATTGAAAAGGCAAGATGACAAAGCCAAAGCCCCCAAAGTAGTTAGAAGATACACTTAAGGGACTGTTCAACATGAAAATCACCATTAGGCCCAAGTTGAAGCTATCCCACGAAGGAGCAACAACCAAGGCAAAAAAACTCCCTCCTAATCACTCAGGGGTTGTTCCATGGAAGACACAACTAAGAACCTTTATGCCAATTCTTGTGCATCCATACCCTGAGTTGGTCGATGCAATTTCAAAGTATTATGATGCAACTATGGGTGTGGCTCAAAATCAAAATTTATAATGTTTGTTTCTAATTGATGCACATAATATCAAGCAAGCATTTTCTATTAAAGAAATCCTTGCTCATGAGCTCCCTAGAAGGCATCTAAAGATCATCAACCTGGAGTAACAGATGGAGCATCTTGGTAATGATGACCCTAAGAAGTGGTTGGCTGAGGTGCTGGGTATATTATCAAGGGACTATATGGAGAAGACATGACCATTTATGGAATTCAAGGAAGAGGTCCAATCGGTTCTTTCTATGCTGGTTGTTTTTTTGGGTCTTCCATCAGACGACAAGATTCATCCACACTAGATGGTAATGGCCCACATGGTGCTAAGGGCACATAATATTGCAAAGTTGGATTGGACGTGGTTTCTAGCCAAAAACATAAAAAGGTAGTTGGTGGAGTACCAACAAAGTATAGCACACAATTTTTATATTTTTCTTACTTGGCATGGCTATTTTTCTATTGCATGCCCCACATAAAGCATTATGTGCCGATTTAGGACAAAGATGAAAATGGCCAGATATGTCCAATGGTGGATTAGATGCATACAATCAAGAGGAAAAATTCATACATGGATTTCAATAAGAGGTTCTTGGGACATGCCCTTGCATATATTTTTGAAGTCTACCCATGTATGTCTAGTGTTGCATAGGAGTTCTTAAGAGGAAAACTATGGGAAACAAGGGATTAATATTATTTGGAGGAAGGCGCATGCATATGCCTGTATGGGTTTTTTGATTTCCCATTCTTGCTCCCTTTTTGCCTCACAAATTGGGTTTTTGAAATAGAGATATGCTAATAAATTTACACCATTGAAAAAAAATTGGGTCTCAAGGCAAAGAAGAAGGTAATTTTCATGCTGCTTGTATCATTTGGGTCCATCAATATGCCAAAAAGAGATAATGTCATATACCAAAAGCTGGAGAGTAGACTATTAGCCTTGGATCTCCCCGTGATGCCTCCCTAGTGGCACTCTGACCCAAAAGACATCCTCAAGATGAAGATCATTGTAAACAATGTTAAGTTGCATCATTTCAACCATCTAGAGAATGAAGCCAATGTGAAAGTTCTACAATACAAAAATCTAGATCATGATCAGGTAGCCCCATTCACATGATTTTAGATGCATGAGTGACTACCATGGAGATATCATCATATATACAAGAGGATTTTTGATCCTGAGAGAAATCCTAATCAGTGAATAAGCTCGAATTTGGTCCGAAAAATCAATGAAAGGAAGAAGTGGGAAGATGACAAGATTGAACAATAGTGTGTGATGCGATGTGAGAAGAATGACTGCCAGGATACCTTTCTAGGAAAGGTAAACTAAAATTTTGAAGCAGAGTATGATGCCAACATCACTACCTAGAAGAAAAGGGAAGACAAATATATTTCCCTAAAATTTCTAAGAAAGTTAGACGTAGTGAACCCTAGATAGGAAAAATAAAACAAAGAGGAAGGGGAGGATGAAGGTGAAGATAAGTGGGTCCAAAGTGAGCTCTGGTTACAAGAGAATCCATCTTGTGAAAAGAGGACTGAGTAAGAAGTCCTCTATATGCATCTTCTACAAGGTGCCAAGAAAATGAGGTCATCTAGACCTTTCATAGCAAAAGCTCAAAAGCTACCTAGGCCTCCACCATAGAGGTTGAAGTTGAGTGAAAAGAGGAAAGAGCACTCTAGTCTTGATACCTCTCAGGCATGCAAAGTAGAACTTAAATGACATAAATTGTAGGTAAAGGTACCAAAGGTAGAAGAAGCAGGAGCAGTGGCTAAGAAAAATTAGGTAAGTGAATAATTAAGAAGCCCTCGAAGATGGTGCAGGCATAGGGTGCGATTATCATTGATTTCCATTCCACTTCCCTCATCGAAACCCTTCATTTGAAAATTTTTAAGAGTTATTTCCTCACCCAACCCAAATCTTAAGAGAAATATTGGTTGTGGCTACTTTCTTAAGGGATAGAGTCTCAAGTCTCCCTTGTTCTCTCCATTGCATTCTTATCATCTATTTGGCTCTCCTAAAAAATTACTAGAACCTCCATTACCTTTGCTTATATCTAATCTATTTGTTGCCTTGTATCCACCACTTCAACCCTCAGTTTGATCCATACAATCATATATTCCACCACAACCAACACACCCTATGCCTTAGTAATATCCACCCCCTTCACCAGCATAAGAGCCAAGGCATCCCGATGAAGTAGCTAGTGCAACCCTAGCTCGACCAGTGACATCATATCCTTTAACCCCACTACCCACTTTCTTGACTATGCCCCTTATATCACAAGTTGCAGAAGAAGACTTGCTAGAGGTCTATGCTATTATGAGGAAGGTATAATATAATTAGAAGAAATGAGTGAACGAGCAACTGTAGGAGTTATACGATGATAAGGCAAAGGTTGTGCCCATTACTCATCATCAACTTGATCCGATTGAAGGCAAGAGGCACAAGATAATTGCTTGATCCAAAGTAAAGAAAGTCATAAAAAAATGAGGCCAAAAGATTGGCTATTAGAAGTTCAAACCAGGGATATCTCTGAGATCCCTAGAGTTGAAACCCTTTGAGCATTGAATATTGAGTTTGATACACTCTTCTAGCAGAACAAAGATGAAGTGAAGCAATTGAAGCTCATGGGGAAAATAATTAAAACTCTAGAAGCCCAAATCAATTGAGCAAGGTTGGATCAACAAGCCTTGGAAAATTAGGTGAAAGCACTCAATAATTCTTTAGACAAGGCCCCACCCTAGAAAGTGCTACAACAGAAAGATGAAAAGATAGTTGGTTCAGAAAGTAAGCTACAAGCGATGCAAGGTACACTTGAAAAGTAGGATGTTTATTTCAAAGCCAAGCTACGAAAAATGGAGGACTCTTTGAATGCTACATTGTCCAATCTACAAACAGAAAAAGAAAGGCCTTATGGATCAATTATCTTGAAGTATTGAGTAAAACAAATCAGGAGCTTTTATTGGAGTAAGATAAGAGAGGCAACATTGAAATTACTCCCTTTGCACAAAATCTATAAGAAGACTTGGCAAATTCCAAGGAGGAAGTGATTGAATAAGATAACAAAAGGAAGATTGTGTGGGGTATGGGTGCACAAGTAGTAGTGTTGAGGGTAATGTTCAAAAAAGGAGATTCATAGCTGTCAAAATGTTCAACAAGAGATATTGAGCAGAGCAAGATCCATAAGCAGTAGATACTTTGTGTTATAGATCTATACTATAAAATAAATGAACTTCAGGTTGGGCTAAGAAAAGAGCTAGAAAAGATGAATAAAATTAATGCAGAGCTCAAAGCACTTGGTTCCCTAGGATTTGGGATAACAAAAGACAACTCTACATAAAGGAAGATATCAAAAAGTTGTTTTAGGACCTAGAAAAGGATGATAGTGAGATTGTTGCACTACAAGAATCGATAGCGATGGACCAGATGGTTAATATGTTTCTCAAGATTTCTAGTCTCCTCGCCAAGTTAGAAGAGGTAGTTGAAAAATATAGTGACCCACCCTACCAGGATGTTTGCTGGTTGAGTTTTGTTATCGATCACATTGCTCCTCTTTCTACCATAAAAACCAGGGACCAAATATGCCAACAACTTCATATTTTGGTCATATAGGTAGTTGCCCCCCAAGCTGAGTCGTCGAGAGCTCAAGGGCAACAAAAAAGGGAGCTAGAAAGGACATGACCCTTAGGGGACAACACAAATTGTAGATAATGTTGATTATTTAGTCCTTCTAGCTATATTTTTGTGTGACTCCATGGCCCAA
Organism: Wollemia nobilis; assembly: GCA_028583015.1. Taxonomy (NCBI): domain Eukaryota; kingdom Viridiplantae; phylum Streptophyta; class Pinopsida; order Araucariales; family Araucariaceae; genus Wollemia; species Wollemia nobilis. The sequence goes on from JAQPPZ010003260.1 coordinate 1,066,518, forward strand.
TGGACGAAGGCCAAAGACTATTTCTATTTCTTGTTTGGTGCATGATGATGACCCCTCCATTTGGTCTGGGTTCTTTCCATTTTAGTAAGTAAAAATTCCTATGAGTCACCAATATTATGGATGGTGTTGCTCACACCCACATTTTTTTCTTGCATCTAAGCGACGAAATAGGCCTTCGAAAAGGACCTAATATTTGGGCGGGTGGAGGACCGATGAAATCCCAAGAAATTGGCTAAGTATGGAGCCTGGTGGAGAAATGGCCCTGTGATGACCAAAAAGAAAATCCCAAAACTCCACCATGAATAAAAGAGAAAAAAGGTTCCTGGTGGAAAAATGGACCATAGCCTCCCTCTGGATCACTCTTGAAAGCCCGTCGTGAAGAGCCCCAAATTTTGACTAAGTGTCAAGGCAGGTGAAGAAACGGGTAATCATTGGACCTTGGGCAGATCCCAAAATTCTATCATGAGGAATAAAATAAATGGAATATGGGTGGAGAAATAGGAGACCATCAAATACTGAAAGGATCCCAATATCTTGTCGTAGTGAAAGCCCAAAGTCGATGAAGTGATGAATTCGATGGGATGAAGACAAACCCCTTGCAAGTCCCAAAAGCCCACCTCAAAGGAGTAAAGAGTTGAACCTAGAAGAAGAATAGGAATCAATTGGACTTGGAATTGATCCTAAAAGTTTGCCATACACAGAAGCAATACTTGATAGAGAAATAGGAGGCAACCAAGATTCATGTAGGTCCTGAAAGCTTGTTGTGGCATAATAGAAAAATCTAAGTTTAGTGGGAGATCCCAAAAGCCAATTTGCCTACCAATGGAGGGAAAGCACTGTGCCTAATTTTGAATGGTACATGGATGCAGTACCTAGTCAAGGAAGACCCTGTGTGTACCTGACATTGAATAGATGGAATTTTGATATGTTAGGATTGTTCAGTGGCAAAGTACAACCTCCATGATGAAATACAAAAGCATGAATAATCCTAAAAAACCATTGTCTCTAGGTACGTGGAGGTATTTTGGATAGTAAGATTGTAAGGTACATTAGGTGGATAGATGAACCAAGTGTAGCCAACGAAACACACTCTTAGGCCATACAAGCGAGCATTTAAGGTTGCAGGGTTGCAGTTGGTGTATACAATCTGAATAATTTTTGACATAATTGAGCATCTTAATTGTTAGTAGCAGGAGTTTTTGGCCAACTTCATTAATGAGAATCATATTCACTTGTAGGAGGGGTGGTTTTGAGAGGCTATATATGTAATAATGTAAGGCATGGAAATGGTTGTCTCTTTAGTTATTACAATCTGTATGCAAAACTTCTTTCATTCAAAAATACAAGTGTATTATTGTTTGGCCTCTAAAATTTCTTATGTATGTATGAATATTTGATTGTTTGTTTCTGCAAAAATTTGGTTGGATGACTTTACTTTAATTCTGCATTTTTGACTATGCATTTCATTCTCTAGTTCTAGAATTTGCAGTCAAATTGTGTGTATTAATTGTTAACAGGAAATGATGGCTGATCTTTTAGATGATTCATGAAGATTTCATGTAATGTTTTAAGTTTGGCTATACATGTATTTTTATGTGGCTAAATTTTTACCCCTATAAGTTATAGCTTCAACTCTTTTAATTTCCTCTTAGCACTCTTCTTTCTAATCATAGTTAGCTAGGATAATTGAGGAACCAGCCTTCTTCGAATATTGACCCACACAGTTGTCTGGCCTTGCGGTCATTCAATGTTGATTGAGGTTTATGGGTGCACAAACCTTTTCATTAGATAAACTTTCAACCAACACGTACTCTGCATGAAAAAACAGATGCATATTCCTGAAAAATTTCATGCGATTGGATGCTTGCATGTGATTTTGAATTTTCCTCATGTAGGTTGTTCAATGTTAGTGTGAGATCATGCACGGTGTTAATTGGCTGTTTTGGCTGCTAGGTATGTTTTATTTTATTTTATTTTTATTTTTACGTGACCGTATCAGGTCAAAACGGTCTTGATCCTAAGATCGTCTTAGGTCAAGACGATTACGATTCCCATGGGGAAAAGTGCTTGTTGGTGGTAAAAACCACTAAATTAACCCTGCAACTTCTCAAGGTGGACCGTATGAGTTAAAGAGGAGGCCTTCTGGGAGTCTCCTCAATATAACACATTTTAGGTGTCTACACCTATAACATGAAACAACCCCACAAAATTATACCTCCATGAGTATACTTTGTTACATATTAAAGTCCTTTTAGGTCCAAGCAAGGTGCCTTGAGCAGATATTCCTAATGCTTATAGGCCAGGATCCACCATATCCATACCACTTTCTCTTCTTTACACAATCTAGAAAGAACCTTCCCAGTTGGTCATTTTTTATCATAGGGGTCTCTATTTGTGCACTCAGTCTCATCAACGTATTGAAGGATGTTTTCTTTGGTTTTCTAAAGGAATTTCAATCCTTATATAGAATATAAATCTGCATGACAATTTTTCCAGCTAGTTCTTATATAACCATCACACAATCAAGCCTTTTGATGAAGTGTTTTTTCCAAAATTTTGGCTTTATGTGAGTTGTCTATTCACCTCCTTTTTTTGGCCAATCGAGATTCTTTTTGTGTGTCTGACATTATATCGAGTGTAGTATGGCATGTCATCTTCTTGCACGAACTTTATCAGTTTTAATTTATATCATATTAAAATTTCAAATGCAATCCTTACCATACCTAAACTATTTGAGATTTAGCTATCAGAATATGTAGTTGATGAAATGATGATGGAGGTGAATGTGAAAAAGTTATGTTGTGAAAATATTTGAAGGCAACACAATATCTGTTCTATCTATTTGACTTGCCAAATTCTTGCTATATTTATTAGTCTTATCAATGCTGTAAATTAATTGTTGAAGTAAATTTATTTTATGTACAAAAGTTATACATGTCGAATTGTCCATTGGATCACTAGTGTGCCCATCCTTTTATTTAACTGTCACCTATTTAAATGAAAATACGGTACGCTTGCCTATGCCTACCCTAGATGATTTTTTATATTTTATCCTTAAGATAAAATCACTTAGCTATGAATCTCACAGTATTGGTCATCAAAGATATTTTTTTTTTGGTAAGTAGTGTTTGTATTTACAGCGGGTTTTAACAAGGATCCCAAAGCCTGATTACATAAGCAATGGGCCTAGGGCATCAATCCCTTGAAACTGAACACCAAAAAGAAATCCCCTCGGCGATAACGATAAGCATGAAATAATCCCTCTCGGCGGGAAACAAACAAATAAGAAAGAAAGTAGTTTTGGAGATCCCGCCCAGCGGGGAGAAGTCAAAAACCACCATCGAGAAGATCCTGCCCAGCAAGAAGCAAAGAAAAACCGTTACAATAAAATCCCACCTCGCGGGAAGCAGTCAAACCACCACAAACAGTCCCGCCTAGCGGGAAGCAACAGGGAAATCCCACCATCCGGGAAACCAGCAGAATAGAAAGGATCCTACCTCACGGGAAAACCGGCGGATTTTGCGAATCCCGCCCTGTGGAGAAACCAGCCGCCCACCGGGAAAACATTCCGTTCAGCGAGAGCCATCCTGCAGGAAGCCGACAACCCGGCACAGAGAGGATCCAGCCCATCAGGAAGTGACCAAAGAGTTGTACCACAAGGAACCCACCCCAGGAAAACAGAAGAGGATCCCAGCAGCAGGGACCAAGAATCCCGTCCAAGCACAGAGCCTGTCGAGGATTCACAAGAAAAATGGGGAAGCTGTCCAAACCCTAAACCGTCACCTCCATCGCACCGAGAAACGTAGGGGACCAGATCCACGCGAATAACCTACAAAAAACCCCAAGGGGAAGCCTGAGGGAAAAAGGGAAGGGATCCCCAACCAAACAGGGATCCCTGGGAAGCACCAGTCCAAAAAAACAACCAAGGAAACCCTAGCCGGCCGGGAGGGGCGCAGATAGTGGAGAAGGATCTCCCCCCAGGAGATCATCTGCAAACAACCACTCCCTAGGAGAGATGACCTGGGTTGAGCCAGGGACTGGGCAGGAACCAGGAGCCATGGGAGGGGGAGCAGGGGAGGGACCAGAGCCCTCCCATCGTCATCAAAGATATTTTGAACTATAGAATCCTAGTTGTTTTTTATATTTCATGACCACATTTGGTTCGTCTCTTATCTTGTAGAGCAATTAATTAGGATATTAAAATAAAAGTGGTTTGTTGATTATTTCTTTTATAGTTAATCCTTTGGTTAAGCCTAAGATCATATTATAATCTCATAAAGCCATGATTGTAGATCTAAACTCCTAATTGGATGCAAGTCATTGATTTAGATGTAAGAATTTGGTGATAGATCCTTTTGGTGGGGTTAAATCTAAGCCATTCATATTTATTGATCACAAACCATTCATTTGGTTTTCTAAGGATTTGACCAATTTGAGAACTACGATCCCTTGATTTTAGTATATGTGGCACATTGCGATCCTTTGATTTCCACCTTAGATCATATCAACTTTATTTTCTTTTCTATTATGCAAGGCAAACCATTCATTTTATTTTACCATTCACTATGGGTCATAGATTTTCTTGGACCTTCTGTAAGTGTTAGACCATTTAGCATTTTCAATGTGTCCCACCTGCAATCATTGATCAAAGTACCTTGAAACAATATAAACCATTCATTCTATGTGAGTCATTCATTTGGTAAGTTGATGAACCATGATTGTTGATTTTATTGAACTAAAGGTAGACTGTCGATCTTATTCCACAGGATGGTCACCTACATATGACTTTACCTTTAATGATGCACCAAGTTTGGTAACTACAGACTGTAAATCTTCTTATAGACTAATGCGAGTCATTAATTCTCTCTATGAGTTACACACACAATAAGAACTTTTGTCTACTATGCTATATGGTGCGTTGCAGACCATAGATCCTTCTAACAAATTTTGTCTTATGTGTCAGATGAGACAAGCGATGAATAGATCAAAGGATTTTGGAGCATATGAGAAGACATTTGACTACATGTAGGTCATTCATTTTCTAACAGGATTAATGTAGAGCATCCATTTGTAGTCAAGGAAATAATGAGGGAGAGGAAATGGGGATGAAAGCTTTGGTGGCTAGGATTTGTTGGTAAAGTTTAGAGGAATGCGGACCATAGGTTTTAGTTGAATTTGACCAACCTATAAATAGAGATACTTCTTTGACAAGTAAATGGGGAGAAAGTGCTAAGGATCTTCTACAACTCATATTCATTGATGACACGTGGGATGAAGCGGACCATTGGTAACATGGGAAGATACTCAATGTATAGTTAAGGAGGAAATGGTTTTGGATGACTTGGGTGGACTTTGAATACAAGAATAAATGAGAATTATAGAAGATTGAGGAAGGTGCATGAAATTTAACCATCAAAATACGCAAAATGGAACCAAGGATAAACTTTGACTTTATACGCAAAGAATCATATGAACCAACTAAACTTATGATATTCCTATTGGATGAGAATTATTGAGGGACAATATGGACTATAGACAAATAAGCCAATTAAACATGAAAATATTATGGTTCCCCTATCAGACTTAGAATTTTAAATATATTAGATGTAGATTATTAAAGAAAAAATACGGATTAACCTATAAACTATATTAAAGGCTTATAGAAAAAACATGAAATTAAAAGAATTAAATCTTTGAAAACCATTGAACCTATGGGATTGTATGAAATTTTAAGGCTAGGGGTACTAGATTTTGCGAAATCCAACACATCTCAATATTGTTAAATGCATGATAATATATGCCAATATCAATTATACTTCACATACCTTACTATCCTCTTCTTTACCTTTAAATGTATCTATAATGGCTCACTTATATACCTAAAAATAAGGGACACAACATATGCAATGTACAGTCTAGTATAAGTAAGAAACATCAAGCTTCCAACCATGTTTCTATATATTGTCATGTTCACTTTATCAGCTCCATCATATTTGCATAAAACTATTCCATGAGCAAATATATTTGGGACTAGTTTGCATTCTTCCATGTTAAACATTTTTGATATATCCTTTGCATACTTGGCTTGACAAACAAAAAATGATTTTCACTTTGATGTACTTCCATTCCTAGGAAATATTGCATCAACCCTAATTTTTTGATCTCAAATTATTTTATCATAGCACGCTTAAACTCATCTTTCATCTTAGAATAATTATCCATGCATATCAAATCCTCAACATATAAACAAACAAGCAGAATGTCATTACCTTAATTTTTGTAGTAAAGAGTGGGTCCAGTCTTACTTCTCATGAAACCTCTTTCCTAAAAATAGCCTTCAATTTAGGCATATCAAGCACTTGGAACTTACTTGAGACCAAACAAGGTCTTCTTCAACCTGTAGACTTGGTATCGTTTACCTTGGACTTCAAATCCTTGTGGATTCTATAAACAAACTTCCTCCTCTAAGTACCCATTCAAGAAAGCACTCTTCACATCCAAATCATGTATGGTCTATCTCCTTTAATATGCCAATGAAATTATCATTCTAATGATCTCTTGTCTTGTCATTCGTATAAATGTATCTTCATAATATTTGCTATATTTTTGAGTGAAGCCTTTTGCAACTAGTCTTGCCTTGTGTCTTTGAACACTACCATAACTTTTGTACTTAGTCTTGTAGGTCCATTTAGTACCAATATATTCCTTATCATTTAAAAGTTGTACAATTCCCAAGTATCATTATTATGAATTAAATTCATTTTTTCTTCCATTGCTTACACCCAAACATTATTAGTATAAACATCATCAAAATATGATTGCACAAAATCAACTTGTGATAACAAAGCATAGTTTACCATCTCATCTTTTGGATCTTCTCCATTATCTCTATAAGTTGGCAACCTTTGCAATCTTGAGATCTCATGATCAAATTCACGTGCTTATCTTCTTGTAAGTCTTATTTTAAAATTTATATTCAATATTTGACTTGGAGGATGAGATTTAAGAATCCTACTACTCTTCTTGCTTGTAGAACTTGATGAAGGGTTATTTAGCTAATTTGCATGAGGAATTGACTCATAATTGGGCTACTCACTAGCTATACAATCATTAACAAACTTTTAAAACTTATCAACATGGTCATTTTTCTGATAAAAAATCCTCCCTTCACAATAAAATGATATCTCTTAAAATAATAACTTTGTTAGTGATGGGATTGTAAAGTCTATAGCCTTTTATTTTTTCATTATAACTAACAAATATGTATGCCTCACTCTTTGCATCTAATTTATTTCTATGTTGATCATCAATATGTATATAAGATAAGCAATCAAAACTTTGAAATGAATAATATTGGGTTGTTTATCATACCATGCTTCATATGGAGTCAAATTCTTGAGTGCACTAGTGGTACTCCAATTGAGAATATACATTATCGTAGCAACCAAATCAACCCAAAAAATATTGCTTAATCCATTTGTTTGTAACATGCTCCTTGCCATTTCAAAAATAGTGCGATTCTTCCTTTTTGCCACCTCATTTTGTTGAGGTGTATAAGTTATCTTTTAATGCCAAATTTGTCATAAAAACTCATAAATTGATTTAAGTAAAATTCTCCTACACAGTTAGTCCTTAAACATTTTATTCTACATCCACTCTCATTCTTGATGAGGGATTTAAACCTCTTAAATGCATCAAATTATTCATCTTTATGTTTCAAATAATAAACCTAACATTTCCTTGAGAATTAATAAATAAAAGTGATGAAATATAATGACTTACCCAAGCTCTTTGTTTTCAGCAAACCATATATTGTATTGAATCAACGAGAGTGGATAATGGACCCTCCATGCTCTACCTTCTAGAAACTTTGCTCTTGCATGTTTGCCTTTAGCACAACCTTCATAAACCTCCTTGTCCTCTTCAATATTTGGCAAACCATAAACTAATTATTGGGAGGTTAATAATTCCAAACTTTGGAAATTCAAGTGGTCACATCTTAGATGCCACAACCAACTCTTGTTTTCTAATGCTACATTTGTGAGGTTGATGCTATTACCTCCAAAATTCAATGGAAAAATCCTATTCTTTGACATTGGAATAATTGTACCAACTCTATTGCCCAAATTTTTGTCATCGATAATGCATTGTTTATTATCAAATACAATCTTGTAATTCTTCTCATAGAGTTGTCCAACACTCAATAATTTACGTTTTAAATTTGGAGTAAAATAGATATTATTTATATGTTTTTTGCCTTCTTTTATGTTCACCTTCACAACTCCTTTTGCAACATTCAAATATTTATTGTCACCAAGATTGATCTTGGTCTTGAAGCTTTTGTCTATTGTAGAGAACAAGTCATTTTTGCTGAACATATGGTTAGAGAAACCATAATCTAAGTATCAGACTTCTTAAGAACTATTGTTAACCTTGTCACATGATAGGAATAAGTGGCTTGGTGGAGCATCCTCATTCTGATTAGCATAATTATCTCTTCTACCTTTATTTCCAACTTTAATTCTACATTCTTTCTTAAAATACCCATATCTATTGTAATGATAATATTGAATTTTTTTTTACTAAATTTCCTTTTCCTTTATAATTTTTGTCTCTTCCTTGGCCATACCAATGACCTTGACTGTTAGGGCTGACACCTTCACTTTTGGAAATTCTCAACTTTGATGTAAATGCTTTCTCTTCACTCTCTCCAAATGTATCTTTTAGTATTTATTGATAAGACATAAGAGACCTAACCAAATGATCAAATTCATGTGTAGCCTAATTTTTTTTTTCTTCAATTATAATTTCTACATGATTCCACCTTGGTGTTAATGTTCTTAACACCTTCTTCACCACAATATCTTCTTCAATAGCTTCACCAAGTGTATCCATTTTGTTTACCACATATTTCACTCTGACACCATAATTGCTTACTCCTTTTGCTTCATGAATTCTTAAAATTTCAAATTTTCTTTTAAGGGTTTGCAATTTCATAATTTTAACCTAGTCACTTCCTTGGTAAACCTCGTATAGGGTCTTCTAATCATCTCTTGCTGACTTTGCATCTACTATTCTAGGGAATAGACTCTTATCTATAGTAGATTGGATATGGTGCAAAGCTAGTGAGTTCTTCTTCTTGGCATCTTTCTTATCTTACATGACATGACATTATATTGCACAATGGCCAAATTTGTTGGCTCTTCATAACCAACTTTAACTATTTCCCATAAGTCCTTTCCTATCAACAAAGTTATCATTTTATACTCTAGTAATCATATTCTTGTCTCTTGAATTCTAAAATTGGAAGTGAATTTGTATTGGTCGTAATCAATTATAAGAGAGATCTACAAAAAAAATTCTTTCAACCTAGATATTGATTAACCTTATGCTCTAATATCAAGTGAAGAAATAAAAAAAAACATCATTGTTCTTTCCAACCAAGAAGAAGTAAAATACAACCAATACAATTTAGAATTATAAATGCTTTCATAAAGCACTAATTCATTGATAAAATTATAGCTGAAGTATATATAAAATCACAACAATACATACAACAAAAAGATGTCATAGATTCTTCAAATTTGGCTATAAAACAACATTGCAATCCCCTGTTTTAAATGCTACAACAGTAGAAAAAATAAACACTAAAAAGAAAACTAAAACTAGTAGCAATATACCAACATGAAAATGTCTATTTTCCTATCATTATAGCAATATTTTTAACAACTCTCATAACTCAAAACTTCTATAAATTCTTCCTTTATCGAATGTCTGGAATTGCAACAATACATCCAATTTATGCTTTTTCAACAATGGGAACGAAGGTGGGACATGGAAGGCTAAAAGTCATGTCCCTTCTTCTTCAACTTATTCTCCAACAACTTTTTAGTTTTTTATTTCTCTTTAAATCTAAAATATACCCCCTATATACGTGTGTGTTTATTATTTTTATGCTTGACCGAGTTCTGGATTTTGAATTGGCAACAAGAAATCTTGGTCAACAAAATCTATTTAGTAGCTGGAGAGATCAACATAAAATACCAACATACACACACACACATATATATATATGTATATGTATACACACACATGTATATATATACATAGATATATTGATATATTGTTTTTATGTTTGATCCAATCTAGCAGTTGAATTGGTAACAAGAAATCTTGGTCAACAAAATCTATTTGACACTTGGAGAGATCGACATCATATACCAACAATAATTTTTCTTAAATATATTCTTGTTGTTGCATGTGGTTCACTAAACATTGCATGTTTAAAGCATTAGAGTCTAATACATACAAGGTGGTATAGGCTTGTTGGAGACAACTCTTGTGGTTTGAACCCTACACTTGGTAGTTACTAAAATAGTGCAGATGTAACCAAATCCCTTATGTATAAAAAAAAATACATACTCCAACATAAGGATGAAAAGTATTAGGAGGCATTGTCCACCATAAAAGTTTTGGGTTATGCCTATTATATCAAAATGCCCTTCATTTGATGTGTAAATGTCAATATTGTAAGTCATAATCTACATAATCGTTGGAGTTTAATATATACTTTAATTCATGGATGAAAATTGATGGGAAGAATTATCTATCATAAAAAGGTAGCATTTTATTAATGTGTAAATATCACCACACTATATATACACTATTTACAACAAATTTTAGATTTAAAATAACTTTATAAATATTAAAATAATAATAAGTTGTTGAATATATACCACCAATTTGTAAATCCTGGAAAATTATGCAATTTGAAAACAAAGTATGAAATGCTTTAGTATGCAAAATTTATGGTCTCCAAAAGATTAGGCATATTAGAGCTAAAAATGAGTGGAAAAATGAATAACAAACCTTCAAATTTTTGACCAATTAGAGATTAACACTTGTCACTTCCATATGCCACCTTTGATGATGTCACTTATTGATAGGACGACCAATTAGGATAGGAACAATGAATAGAAAATTATTACCTAAATTTTCTATTGATCTATCTTTTATCTACCCCAATATATATATACAAATATGATTGCTAGCCTTTATTCCATGTCAGCCATAGAATTCAAACTTATGACCTATTGAGCACAATGTGAGTGCCTTACCACTATGAAACCAGACAAACTTGATAGGGGAAAGCTACTTTTTATTTGAAATGTACCATAGCACTTCACAAAAAAAGTAATGCACCCAAATTCGAACACAAGACCTCCTGCTTGGAAAACAACTACCTAACCATTGTGCTATAATGGTTTGTAGAACCCTTTTACCTCCATGAGATTAAAGTTATTTTTTACTTCTGCTCCTAGAGACGTAAAAGCAATGAGCACTAAAACAATACATTATTGCGGTTAAAACCCATGATGCTTTAAGTTCAAGCCCTATGACTTGTCATTGCACTACCACAACCATTGAGAATGGCTTTTGTCTTCACAATTTAAGGATGATAAAAGTCATTAAAATAGCCTACATGCACCTCCCTTTAAAAATTATTGTTGATGTGAATTCAATGCAGATCCTGTGTTCATCGAGCTAGATGACCCATCGTTGCACTATTAGGACTTGCTAGAACTAGTTATGATTTGATGATTTTTTTTTTAAATTGCCACAAAAAACTTGTTGCACCTCCATGCCCTCTTCTGCGACACAACATAATATTTTATAGAATATTCTAAATTTAAAAATTTGGAGAAAAATTAAGCATTTTTTTATGCAAAATCTCTAAATGTACTGAACTAGGACCTTTTTTTGAAAATTTACAAGGAATCCAATGGAACTAATGATTCATCTATCTAGCATAGTTTTCTCTATACAATATTTTAGTATGATTAAGTGAAATTGCTTTGTTTTGCCTCTAATACCATGTAGAAATTCCAAAAAATTATTTCAAAACAACATTTCACTATGTTCATATGCACAAAAATAAAGAAGAGCATATAGATGAAAAACAAAGAAAGAGATAAATGACACAAAATAAAAGAAGAAATGAATGGTGGGTGCATGTAGGCACACTAATATCTCATATATCGCATACTAATACAATGGATTAGTCATTGGGGGTATTTATAGTGAAATTAAAACCCCAATTAATAGTTAACATCAAGCTGACATTAACTTAACTTTGAGGTTAAACTACAATAATATACTAATATGAAGGATGCCCTTAGGCTTACATTAAGATTCCTGTAGACTTATACATAGATACCTATAAGCTTACATAGGAGAATGCTCGTAGGCTTACATAGAAGGATGCTCATAGGCTTACATATACAATGCCCATAGGCTTACATCAAGATTCATGAAGGCTTACATAGAACTTACCCATATGCTACATCAAAAGCACTTATAGGTTCTTCATCATCATTGGCCTTGGCCTAATAAGGTCAAATTACAAATATTGTATCACCCTCCCATAATCTAAACTGAAGGACCAAGGATAAAAGACATTAGAGATGACACAACTCCCCCCATAATGAATTTTTGTATATACTAATGGATCCTGCTATCTTCTCTTGCCAAAGGTACATGAACTAGATTAACCTCTCCCAAACATGAAGCCATAACTACACCTTCTAGATCAAGATTTTGAGCTTTTCGTGAGAAGATATTCAACATGCACTATGGTGACCACAATCTATCCTTCAATGGCAAGAGAAGGTAGTCGAATCATGAAATAATAGGTATATCTCATATAATCAACCCCAATAGCTAGAGAAGACCCATAGAAACAAAGCAAACCTTGCATTGATCATCCAAAACCTACTCCTCTTGCAACCCAAAATATTACCAATCACCACACTAACAAGTTGTTGGAGTTAGAGCAAACATCCACTATAAGAAAATAGAAGGATAACACAAGAATTTTGAAATCTCTAAATTATAGTATAACTAACCAATCGCTATACTGTCAAGCTTAGATAGAGTTAGATGTTTAGTGCTCCATGAAGACATAAAACTTGTGATAAAAAAATAAGAAAAAAGGGTTTTGGCCCTGTGACCTTGCAAAATGAGTTTTTTTAAATCATACATGAGTTGGCTATGAGTAAATTTACCATCATGCCAATAAACTATTAAAGTTAAAATTGTATTAAAAAGAAGACCAATTGGATATATTTTGCATAGAAAATTCCATAGAAAATAGTAACAAGTCCTTGAACTAATGCCACCAATCTATAGTACTTGAAATTCTATGCAATTTGATAAAAAAAGACCCAAAATGCTTCCATATGCAAAAAAATTATAGCCTCCAAAAATTTGAGTATATTAGAACTAAAACAAATAAAAAAATTAAATAACAAACCTTAGAAAATTTTGACCAATTAAAGACTACCACTTATTATCTCCAATGTCATCTTTATGATGTTACTCACTAATATGACAACCAATGTCATCTTTATGATGTTACTCACTAATATGACAACCAACTAGGATAAGAAACGACGAATAGTAAGCTCCAATATAATGTAAAATAATTGGCTAGTTCTCTCCCTAGAACCCTTCTAGGGATTAAAGCCCATCTTTAATTTTGCTCCAGAGACAAAAAGTAATAGCCACTAAAACAATAAACGTGGTTCAAACTCATGATGCTTTCAGTTCAAGCTCTTCGACCTCAGTTCAAGCTTTTCGACCTGCTATTGCACTATAACAACCAATGGGAATGGCTTTTGTCTTCATAATTTAAGGATGAAAATAAACAACCTACGTGTGCCTCCTTTTAAAAAAAGATTGTTGATGCGAACTGAATAAAGAACTTGCATTCACCGAGCTAGATGTCCCATTTGTTGCATTATCGGGGCTTGTTGCAACCAGTTAAGATTTGACAATTTTCTTAAATTACCACCAAGAGACTGTGTGCCTCCATGATCTCTCTCGTCACACAATATAATATTCTAAATTTCTAAATTATAATTTTAAATTTTATAAGAAAAACTAGTATTTTTTCCAGACGCAAAAGCGGATATTAAAATGACAAAACTTCGAAAGTGTTGAACTAAAACCCTTTCTTAAATTAAAAAAAAAAACCAAAAAATTTAATGGTTTGTACTTATTTATCACAAATTTTTCGCTTCGATTTAACTCTAATACCATTAGAATTCCTAGTATTTTTCAAAAACATCTCAAAATATTCTTCTACCACAATCATAATCATTTGATTTATTTAAAAAAAAACGTGTACACAATTTTTTTTAATTAAAAAATATAAATTCTTCTAAATGTTCTAAGGGGCATATATCTTGTCACAAAATACATGCTCACTCAAGGATTTACATGGTGTTGAATGAGATGAAGAGCCCATGCAGACAATTTACGCACTTAGGTCAAAGGAGTCCTCTATAGGTAAAGATGTTCTTTTGAGGTAATAAACCGATCAATTTTTCGATGAGTGTTTGTTAATTTTAGGTTGACCATTCCAATCCCAAACCCCTCCAGGGTCTACTTATTTGGAGTAGAAATCTTATTGAGATAGGACGGGGATTATAGTGGTAGCATTTTAGATTTTAACAGTGCATGCGAGGATGATACCATAGAGACTGTTACCAATTCTTCCATCTCTTAAAATAAAAAAATACATAGTAAGGAAGGGACCTTCTAAATTTTAGAGTTTTATTATAAACCCAACATCATTTTTTTTTTATTAGATTTAAAAAGGGGTTTTTAAAGGTTCCTATAACCTTTTACAGAGCATAGAAGGTGAATAGAGGGACTTTAAGTCACTTACAATAGGTCATAGCCATAAGCAAATGGTTATTCGATAAATCAAAAAGAGAAGCTGAAACACGATTCGATAAACTTGGATCTAAAAAATAGAGAACAAAGTTGAATCTCGAGTATCCAAAATGAACTTTTGCAAATTGGGGTTTTTTAAAACATACTGTGAATGTCGAGGACATCTCGAAATCCACAAATCTATCAAATCTAACTCCCATAACTTTCTGTCCAATCCTAGAAAACTTTAAATACAAAATTACAATACAATTTTCCGCCCAAGCTAAGAAACGTAGATCTCCAAAAAATAAAAAATAAAAATAAAAATTACAATTTCTTGCCCACATTGGAAAACAAATTGTGGGGGAAACACACACTAGAACTAGGGAATTTTAGAAATACTAATATGAAAATTCCCCGCCCACATCGAGGGGGAAGGGGGCTCTTTGCAACATTGATCCACAACACAATATTTTTGAGACCCAACTCCCCTAGACATAACATAACCGTACTCCTTGGGATGTCATCCATATACATGCTTAGTTGAACCACCATCGGGACAACTAACCTGTGATAAACAACCCACACCATCTAGACCGATTGCTGTAAAGAGAACCCCATAGGGTTTGTCATCTTAGTCCAAAAATATTCAAGATTAGCAAAAAACCATTTGCTACCAAAATATCGCACTTATGCCTTAGCAATTTGTATCATTTCTCAACCTAACACACATGCTACAAAAGGGAAAATTTACCCAAGAATGGTCAAAATCAAGAGATGGTTCCCATTCTCCGACAAAGTCACACTAGGATCCGCATTAAAGCCCAAAAAGGCTGCAATCGTGTTCACTTTTGAAAATAAATTTTGCAACTTCTTTTGGACCAACACAAAGTATGTAGAAGGAAGAGTCCATGGGACCATCTTAGGATCCACACTTTTGGGATCCTTGTTCCTGGGCATAACACCATAAAAATCCATTGTTGAAGCACCACCAACCGAGATCCTCCACCCAAGGAGTAGAGTTCCATGAACAACAAATGAATGAGCTTCCCACCCAGGGTAGAAAACCTGCATGAGACTTCTAAAAAAACACCATACGAACCTCATTTATTGTTTTATTATTTTTATATTTTAAAATTTAATCTTCACCTTATGATCATGGTGGGATGGAGATGCCCAACCACTAAGCTTCAGTCGTAAGAGTTTCTCACACTAAGCAAATCTAAAAAAAAAACTAATAAATGGAAGGTCTTACCGTTAAATTCAATTAAATTAAAAAATCTATTTTTAATAGGTTATATGTGGCTTCTATTGGGGGCCACTCCCATCAAAATACCAAAATATTACATTTGTTGTAGCATACCTTTTTATCACAGTTTTTTCATTTTTTTCTCTTAAATATATTATATTCTTCAACTTCAAGTATTATGTTTCCACAATCAACTCCTTGACATCATTTTGATTAAGACATAAAATCTCACTTGGCCAGTTGCCTTCTAAAATTTGAATTTCACCAAGATGAAGATCAACACCATAATTCACTAATTTATCTACTACTCGATTTCCTTCTCTATAAATATGCTCACACTGCCAAGAGATTGCCTCTAGTAATAGATGATGAACATCAACAATAATATTATTTTTTATCCAGTCTCCACATCCATTTTTGTTAATAGCATTGATGATAATTTGTGAGTCCCCCTCAATTGAAATATATTTCCATCATTTTTCTATTGCAATTTTAATCCCTGTAAGAAGTGCCCTAGCCTTTGCATAGTTGTTAGTTGAAGTTCCATATGATTCTAAATAAGTGAGGAGAATTTTGCCTTCACTATTTCTAAAAACACCACCTCCACCAACTTTTCCTAGATTTCCTTTAGAAGCACCATCAAAATTAATTTTGATAAACCCAATTTTTAGACATTTCCATTTTACCATAGATCGAAGTAGATCCTTTGTTTTAATTTCATTGTCGTAGATGACTCTTCCATGTATGTTCAAATCCTATAGCCAAGTTATTAGCACCTCTTTTTCTACAATTGAGACTTCCCATGATGAGCACCATATTTGTAGACATTCTACAAGAGAGGCAATAATATGGTTCCAAACTTGGGCATGATTTTGATATTTATTTTTAAAAATTATATTATTCCTTTCAAGCCATAAATTCCAACAAATAATGGTAGGGCCAATCCTCCAAAGAATACATAATGCTTTAGCTTTGAAATAATTTATCCAACATTTTATCAACTCTTTCAATGTTGATGGAGCTACCCAATATAATTTCATATTTTTAAAAATAACCCCAAATGGTGTGAGCAAATGGACAATGAAGAAGTAAATGGTCTGATGTTTCTAAATCCTTCTCACACAAGGCACATCTAAAGGGTCCATAATATCCTCTTCTTTGTAGACTCTCTCTCATAAGAATCTTACTTTGAACTGCTAACCAAAGAAATGTTGAGGCCTTAGGGAGAGCCTCTAATGACCAAACATTCTTCCAAGGAAAATCTTTGGGAGAAGGAAATTTTGATTGTTCTAAATCCTCATATCCCAACTTGATCGAGTATCCACCATCCTTTGATAAATTCCAAACCAACTCATCCTTTCATGTAAAAATTGACAAATAAAACTCTTGAAGCATCTTTTGAAGTTCATCTACAATTTGTTTGAGTTCCTCTCCTTCAACCAAGTTACTAAAAGAAATCCATGATCTAGAGTTTTTGCTCATAATAATATAATATTTGACCTTTGGACCTTTACATGCTAGGCATGCTTGAGCCAATGGTTTCCATTTTGAGTCAGAGATAAGAGGATAAGGCTTCAACCAAGCATCAGACCAAAAATTTGCATAACTCCCCTCATTGACTGACCATCTAATATGTTTCTTTATCAATTGCAAACTCTTTGATATGAAGTTCCATGTTGATGATCCTTTGGGTAGAGTTATTTTCCTAAATAATTTCATTGCATCAAGAGAACCTATATATTTTTGAAGTAATATTTTTACCCAATTCTTTCCTTGATCTCTAAATAATCTCCACCCAAGCTTTGCTCCTAATGCCAAATTCATAAGTCTACAATTCTACAAGCTATCCTCCAATATTCTTTCCTTTGCAAACCCTATCCCACTTACAAAGAGGAAACCTAAAATTTTCCTCACAACCTTTCCATAGAAAGTCTCTTTGAATTTTATCAATTTTTGATGCAATACCTATTGGTAGTCTTGAAAGTGACATCATATAAATAGGAATGGATTGCAAAGTAGTCTTTATGAGTTGTAGCCTTCTTACCATGGTTAAGAACTTACCTTTCCAACCTACCAAGCAAGCTTTCATTCTATCCAAAAAAGATATCCAAAGCTCCTTTTTATTTCCTTTATCAGACAAAGGAATACCCAAGTAGGTTGATGGAAATTTTTCAATTTTAAACCCTAAAATATTCACAATAATTTGTTGTAAATCTAGGGCAGTATTAATGAAAAAATCCTAGATTTTGAAGTATTTACCAACTGTCCAGTAGCCTTCTCATAGCATGATAATATTGATTTAAACTCCATGGCCTCACTAACTGAGGGATGACCCAAAAGAAAAGTATCATCAACAAATTGGAGATGAGATTCAAAGGGACCATTTTTTGCAACTTGAATACCCTTGATTTTTCCTTCCATTTTTACCTTTGAAAAGGCTCTCCCTAATGCTTCCACTAGAATAATGAATAGATAAGGAGAAAGAGGATCACCTTGACGAAGTCCACAAGATGACTTGAAGTAACCAATAGGAGAACCATTGATCAAAATAGAAAATTTTATAGTGCTATAACAACATTTAATCCACTCACACCAACTATAATCAAAGCCAAACTTTTTAAGAATAGCATGTAGAAAATTCTAGGAAACCCTATCATATGCTTTGTTCATATCTAATTTCAAAAGCATACCTAGTTTTTTCATGGAATGAAGAGAATGTATGGCCTCTTGTGCAATAATTATACCATCAAGAATTTGTTTACCATGAACAAAGCCACCTTGTTCCTCTGAGATAAGACACCCTAGAATGCCCTTCAACCTATTTGCCATAATTTTTGAAATGATCTTATAAATCATATTACAAAGGCTTATTGGATGAAAATTATCAAAATATTTTGTGTCACCTTTCTTGGGAACCAAGGTAATAAAAGTAGCATTGATCTCACT
Organism: Wollemia nobilis; assembly: GCA_028583015.1. Taxonomy (NCBI): domain Eukaryota; kingdom Viridiplantae; phylum Streptophyta; class Pinopsida; order Araucariales; family Araucariaceae; genus Wollemia; species Wollemia nobilis. The sequence goes on from JAQPPZ010003260.1 coordinate 1,085,431, forward strand.
TATTATAGCCTTCCTTTTTGGGCCTCTTCAACCACATCTAACATATCACTCTTCAATAAATCCAAAATTTTTGAAAGAAAATTGTAAGAAATCCATCGAGGCCAGGTGCCTTGTTAGGATGGAAAGAGAAAACTGCTTCATGGAGCTCCTCCATAGATATCTTCTTCATCAAGATTTCATTTTGTCCCTAAGTGATAATTGATGGAATATTTTGCAAAAGTTTTTCTTGTGCCTCCTTATCTTGCCTAGAATCTGACAAAATATTTTTGAAATAATTAATTGCTTCCTTCCTTATATCTTCTTCATCCTCAATATTTCTTCCATCTAGAGTTATAATATTTTTGATATGATGAACAAAAAATTGTTTTTTTGTAGCATGAATTTTGTATTTCTATCTCCTTCCTTGAGCCATTTCTCTCTAGATTTTTGGAACCAATATGACTCCTTTTTCAATGCATTATGATAATCAAAAAGTAATTATTTTTCTTTCACATAAGAATCCTGATCCATTCCATTAATTTCTACTATCTCTTGTAAATTTTTGAGCTTGGATTCAATTTCTTTCTTTTCTTTAAAAATGTTACCAAAATATTTGGCATTCCATATCTTCATTTGCTCCTTTAAATATTTCAACTTTTGAACAAACATGTACATACATGATCCTTCAAATTTTGATTCATCCCACCATAACATAACCATATAGAAAAATCAAGGTCTTGGAGCCACATAGACTAGAAGTAAAATGGCTTTGGATGACCATTATTAGGTAACTCACAAGTCAAAAGAATGGGTTTGTGATCTGATCCTACTCACAATAAAATATCTGAAGAGATTGTATACTTTGTTTGCAACCATTTATTGGATAACAAGAATCTATCCAATCTTTCTACTATATGATTTTTTCCAATGCATCTATTATCCCATGTATATTGAAATCTTGAGGGACTAACATCCCAAAGGTCATTTGAATTGACAAATGAAGCAAAATATTGCATTGATTTAGACCATCCTAGAATGCCACCCTTATTTTCCAAAGGAGATAGAACAATATTAAAATCACCCCCAAGAATCCATAGATCACAATGAATCATCATTGTATTTGACAAAAATATACTAAGGTCCTTCCAACATCTTTCACGAGGAGTAACTATAGTTGGAGCATATACATTTATAACCCCAACTTTGATGTTTTCCTCTTTCTTACAAAATAATCCAACAACCCAATTACTTTTTGCTTCTAATAGTTGTCCATCCCATTTGCATTTATCCCATATTATTGCAATACCCTCTTAAGCTCCTATAGAAGAAACTGCTAAACAATCACCTATCTTCCAAATCTTCTTAAAAGCATCCTTACATTCCTCACTACTTAATTTTATTTCTTGTATTAAAATAAACTCAGGACTATAACAACCTATTAATTCCTTAATAAATCTTTTTTAGGGGTTTTATTCATACCCCTAATATTCCATGATATCATTTTCATCATCAACACTTTTTATTTTTATTAGTGGGCTTAGCCCCACTTCTTGTTAACACCTATGATATTTTTATTTGGCTTCCCAGATCAATATCCTTTTGAGTTTCTTTTTCTCTTTGTTCCTGCTTTGATGGCCTTCCTCTCCTTCCATTCCCGCCAACACTCTCATCTTCATCAATCTCTTCTATTTTTTCATATTGTTCAAAATGAGACTTATCTTCTAAAGATTTATGTTGCCCTAAAGAGTCGAAAGTGCAAGGAATAGCCTCATTAGCATTTTATTCTTTATGTTGCCCTAAAAACTCTAAATTACATAGATGATCCTCCATAGTCATCACTTTCTTATGTTGGCCTAAAAACCTAAATTTCCTTGGATATCCTCCATAATATTTTCTTTACTATACTACTCTTGAAAACCTAAAGTGCAAGGAATACACTTCATACTACTTTCATTTTTATTGTAAGGAGAATATTTTAAGCTACTTGAGGATAATAAAGGTGATTTACCTAGATTAAGCTTGACCTCCTTCACCTCATTTGCTTTAAAATTTATCTCCCCATATTCCTTTGTTTTAAAATTTGCCTTCCCCTCTTCCTTCACACCTTTAGCTCCTTCTATATTTGAACTTATGCATTGTACTTCCTCATCCCCCATATCATTTTTTTCTTCTAATGGTTGATTCGAGTGAACTATAATGGCCTTTGCCATCTGATGATGTAGAGGGATTTTTCTAGCCACTTTCTTAGGAGTGGAAAATCCTTGATTTGACCTAGCTTCTCCTATGATATGATCTCCTTGTTTCAAATTGAAGCTACCCTCATGCCCAAAAATTCCATCTCTTCCTCCATTTTCACTTTGTAGTCTCTTGCCATGTGCCCAGTTTCATGATATTTGCGACATCGGAATGCAATATTTTCATAATCCACTTGTTGATCCCATTCTCTTGATTCAGATTTAATCCTAATCGACTATGGTAAAGGTTTAGAAATATCCATGGCAACACATATTCGAGTGTATACAACATGCCTTCTCTCCTTAGTAGTTGGTCCCTCCTAGATGAATTCACCTAGAGTATTACCAATATTCTTCAAAACCTCCTTATTGATGAGTTGATAAGGAAGTCCAAAAAGCCTAATCCATACTCAAAGCCTTTTAATAGTTTCTATGTCCAAAAAAATTCTCACTCCAAGGTCTTAAATATAATGCATCTTTACCCCTAAACCATGAGCCTCCATCCATTATTTTATCCCTTATTTCTAAACTAGAGAAAATAATGAGGAAAAATCCTTTTGGAAGAAAAGTCATGGAGTAATTTGAATTCAATCCCCACTTCCACTTAATCCAATTTTGAATCTCAGAAAAACCTAGCCAATATCCATGAAACTTACATATTAACCCTCTAGTTTTAAGAATCATTATATCATGCTCAATCATCTCATCCTTGATAATCACTTCTGGTGTAGAATCTGCTACCTAGACTAGGTTTGCCATAGATTCTCTCTTCCTCTTATTGCTAGCTAGGGCATCCAAACTTCCAACTTGGCCATTCATACTTTTAATAAGGACTTTCACAAATGACTTTCTTTCCATGTTACCTAGATTTTCTTCAAATGAATCCTTTAAATTCTCCTAAGATCTAGAACAAGAAGTGGCACTTGTTCCTTGATCACACTTTGCTTTCTACTTTTTGCTTTCTTACTCACACTTCCTCCTCACTCCAGCTTGTGCTCGCACTCGCTTTTGGTTGCACTCACTCTCGGCTTGTGCTTGCACTCATTTTTGGTTGCACTCACTCTTGGCTCATGCTTGCACTCGCTACCTATTGCACTCACTCCTAGCTTGCACTCACACTCTTGTTTTTGGCTGCACTCACTCCTAGCTTGCACTATCACTCTTATTTTTGGTTGCACTCACTCTTGGCTCTACTTGCGCTCACTCCTAGCTGCACTTGCTCCTTAGCTTACACTGGCACTCTTATTTCTAGCTGCACTCACTCCCAGCTTATGCTCATACTTGCTTTCGATTGTACTTACTCCTGGTTTGTGTTCACACTTGCTTTAGGTTGCATTCACTCTTGACTGCACTCACTTTCAGCTGCACTCGCATTCTTTTTTTTGCTGCACTCACTCTCGGCTCATGCTCACACTCGCTCCTGACTTGTGCTCAAATTAAAAAGTCTAATTAATTAAAATAATATTATTTAATATTCTTTAATAATAAATTAGTTCTTTAAAATTGAATAATTAATTTTTTAATTCTAAATACTTGTAGATTTTTTTTAAAACATTGAAGACTTTTCTTTAGTTTAGCTTGGGTTTGGGTTTTTTGATGAGAGGTTAAAGCTACAAAGTTTACATGTTTAGTTGTTGATATTATTTGTAAATATTAATAAATTTTATTATATTTAATTTTTAACTATAATAATTTGTTTGAGTGGGTGAGTTGGTTGATCACTGTTGGGAACTTAACAAAGGGTGTTGGTTGTGGCTGATCCAAGTACGATTCCCACTCCATCTTGTAGATGCGCAAAAAATCCATTCCTCATTGGTTGTGGCCAGGCATCTAAGGGTTACTTTGGTGCCTATCCTAAATCAAATTTTGGTCTCCGGGGGATAGTGCAATGGTTCGGGCTTTAGCTCTTATTCGGGAGGTCCAAGGTTCAAACCACAACGTGGGCGAGTGTGTGAGGGGTGGGTGTGTGTATGGCTATGTGTTTGGCCCCTATTGATAAGCTCAAATCTCACCCTTATGAGAGGTCATGGTTGGGATGGGGATGCCCAACCTTGAGCATCGGTCATAGGGGTTTCTCACACTAACCTCAATAAAAAAAATTAACTATAATAAATTATTATTTGAAAAATATTTAAATGATTACCAACATATTCTCAACATAAATATTTCATACATAAATATTTAAAAATGGTATTTAAATTAATTAAATAAAATCTTAAATTATAGAAATTACGAATCTATAGAGTTAAGGATTTTTTTTTCATTAAAAATAACTCTACTTTTAAGAGCCATATATTTGCATAAAGTTGTCAGATTCAAACAATTCTTGTGTCATTTTTTGTGGAATCTAAAGTGCTCTATAATGAGGGGTCATACAAAAGAATCTAAGCACTATTGAGGAATATATGATCATATGGAGACAAATATCCAAAACAAGAGCAATATATTTTCCATTAAAAACAACTCATCTTTTAAGAGCCATATCTTTGCATAAAGTTGTCAGATTCGAACAATTCTTGTGTCATTTTTTGTGGAATCTAAAGTGCTTTATAATAAGGGGTCATACAAAAGAATCTAAGCACTATTGAGGAAGATATAACCATATGAAGACAAATATCCAAAACAAGAGCAACATCAGGGTAAAATTTCCAAAAATATCTTATCTTTTTGGAGCCATATCTTTGTGAAATGTTATCCAATTGAGATGATTCTTGACCAATTTATGTGGAACTTGAAGATATTTAAAATGAGTGGTCATATGAAGGAATCCAAAGATACTACCCTATAAGTTAGCCATTCAAAACAAGGGCAGTGACAATTTTTCAAGTCACAACAAATGAAATTACAAATATTTGTCATCCAAGGTTCAAATGACGGGAGGAGTAATGGAGAGCTAGGGCATCATCAAAGTGAGACATTCTATTTGGAAAATTTTTTTTAGCTAACTTTCATTTATCCCTTCATTATATTAGAAGTTATACATGCTGATTATTGTAGGTTTATTTTCAAAAAAAATAATTGCTATAGGATATTTTGATAATTTTTAATATATATTTTAAAGGAGTGAAAGAATTACAATGTTGTAGAGATCCACATACAGGTTTTTTAGGGTTTATTTTTCGTGGTAGCTCAAGCGAAATCCGTAGAGGACATAGTGAAAGGAGGGAGTGAAAGAATTTTTCGTGGTGGCTCAGGCGACGATGGGAGTGAAAAAATTACAGTGTTGCAGAGATCCACAGACAGATTTTTAGGGTTTATTTTTTCATGGTGGCTCAAGCGATGGAGGGAGTGAAAGAATTGTAGAGATCCACAGATGGGTTTTTAGGGTTTAATTTTCATAGCAGGAATTTCTCAGGATGGTGGGTGTTTCTCCTCGAACAGGATAGTCAAATAAACAAAGTTGAGCGAGAATTCCTACGATGAGAGTCAGAGAATTTGAATTGAGTAATGGTGGGAGGGAGCAGGTAGGGCTCGATGATGGGTAGAAGGGTGAGGTTAGTAGCGGTCTATAGGTGGTGGTAGGACAGGGAGTGAATGTTGATTTGCAGGATTCGAGCGGTCAGGTAGCTGCTAGCGGGCAGGAGAATGGTGAGCAAGTGGCCATTCCTAGGGAGGTGAGTTTACCTAGCAAGTCAGGCTCTGAGGGCCCGATGATTGAGGTAACTATTCCCGATGGTGAGTCTCCCAGCTCAGTGGTTCATGAGACTCCATTCACTAGCAATACATGTGGGTCCCCAAGTTTTGGTACCTTCCTCAAGCCAGGTAAGTTATCCTTTGTCGAGATCACAACTAAGGGTTTTGGGTCTCAAAACTCTTGTTCTCTTTTTGACCTCTCTCCTACTGGAGATAAGTTGGTCATTCTAGATGATCTTATGGTGGTCACCATGGAGGAGGGCTCGTGGAACCTTATCAACAAATTCCATGGTGATAGACCTGATATTGATGCCATAAGGAGATGGGTGATGGTCAAATGGAAACCGAAAGGTTCTCTGGATATTGTTGTGGTTTCTAATGCATTCTTCTTGATTAAACTCAATTGCGAGGAGGACTCAAAGTGGATCCTTGGAGGGGGTCCCTAGTTCTTTGGAAGAAAAGGGTTGTTTCTATGCAAGTGGGGGCCAAATTTTAATCCATGAACCCAGAAGATCAATCTGGCTCCTTTATGGGTACGTCTTCCTAATTTTCCCTTCCATATCTAGCATGAAGACATCCTAAGGGGTATAGCTAAGGTGATTGGTGAGTTAGTGTTAATAGACTCGACCACTAGAGAAAAATCTAAAATGATTTTTTCTTGGATGTGCGTAATGGCGGACCCGAAGGTGGAGTTGCTAGGTCATATCGATCTTATTTCCAAACACGGTGTATGGACTCAAATGATAGTCTATGAAAATAGGCTTCTTAAGTGTTCAGTTTGTAGGAGGTTGGGCCACTCGGCTGGTTCATGTCTGGCTAGAAAGGAGGTTCCCAAGGGGAACTAGGTTAGAAAGTAGGGAAATTTTAAGTCTCAAGGCCATCCTCAGTCGGGGCTATCTGAGGCCTCAGGCCCCAACCAGTTTGCTTCAGAGAACTCAGGACCCAACCAAATTGAGAATGATTCTAGGGTGATGGAAGTTAGCAACCCAGAGTCGACTGCTATCAATCAATCCAGTGTTTATTCTAGCCTCCCGCAGGTGGATAGAGCAGAGTTGGTGACTGAAATAGGTATCCTATCAAATTTTCTTCATAATTCCTTTGAATGCTTAAATCCTGAAGATGCTAACCCTAAGGAGGAGAAAGGAAATCAGGATGAGCTAGAGGTGCTTGTCTCACCTCAGAATATGGTGAAAGACTCTAGCTCTTCTCCCAAGCCAAATATGGCCAAGTCATTGGAGTGGGGAGAAGGTTCATCAGGGGTGAAATATTCTCATCCAAAAACAAGAAGTTCCCGAAAGGGATTGGCTAATGTTGGAGTGCCCAGGAAGGTGGGTAAGCCCTCTAACAAAAATGTAAGAAATAGGGAGGTAAAAGTAGATATTGCAGATGGCTTGCAAAGCCAGTTGAAATTTGAGAAAGAGTCTAAAGGGAAGCAACTTAAACTGGATTCATTTTGTCACTCGCCCCATTCTCCTGAGGGGGGAAATCGCTCCAAATATCATAAATGAGACTCATCACATGGAATATTAGAGGCCTGAATGGGACTGCTAAACAAAGAGCATTGGCCTCTCTAAGGAAAGAGTTTAAGTCGGATATTATTCTTGTACAGGAAACAAAAATGGATAGTTACAATGTTGAATTAGTTAAAAAGAAAATTTGGAGAGAATCAAATTTTGTTGCCAACTCAACAAATGGAGCTTCAAGAGGTCTGTTATGTATGTGGAACCCAAAATCTATTGAAGGATCGACTCTGCTAGTTTTTGATAGAGTTATAAATATTTTATTTTCTTCCAAAGTCTCAGGGGTCAAGTGGGTTACTTCAAATATTTATGCCCCTAACTCTCCTCAGAATAGGTTGGTATTCTAGGACTCCTTGCGAGTTATGAGAGAGATTTTTAACAAGGAAGCATGGCTTTTGGTAGGAGACTTTAATACCCCTTTATACCCATCTGATAAGAAAGGAGGGACTCCAGTCTACAAAAGCATGGAAGACTTTACCTCTTTTGTGAATTCCCAAGAGCTTATGGATTTGGAGCTGAAGGGGTCTAGGTATACGTGGAGCAATCGATGATTGGGATGCCAAAATATTTAGATCAGGCTAGACATAATCCTCATATCTAAGGAAGGGCTACCTTTTTTGGAGATGCATCTTTGCAGTCTCTTCCTAAAGTGGCCTCCGATCATAATCCTCTAGTGCTGGAGCAAGTTCAGAATTATCCATTTTTTCCTAGGCCCTTCAGATTCGAGGCCATGTGGCTCCCTCACCTAGACCTGGAAGGTAAGATCAAGGAATGGTGGGCTAAGGGCTTTTAGGGCCACCCTATTGCTCAAGTTGCATCGAAGCTGAGGTATATTAAGGTAAAGTTGAAGGAATGGAATAAATTCATTTTTGGTAATATTTTGTTAAGGAAAAATGAACTCATTGAGCAGCTCAAAGAAGTGGAAGCCATTTCAGCCAGGTCGGAGGTAGTGGAGGTGGTGAGATCCAAAGAAAGAAGTCTGCTTGTGGATTTGCACAATGTCTTGGCTGAAGAAGAGATTATGTGGCATCAAAAATCAAGGAATTTATGGCTCAAAGAAGGAGACCGAAACACAAATTTTTTCATACGTCTGCATTGAGGCATAGGAGTCACAACAGGATCAAGGAAATCAGAAAGGTGGATGGTGAGGTTACTAAGGAAATTAACGAAATTAGGGAAAGTGTTGTGGAGTTCTTCAAAGACTTGTTATGCTCCTCGATTCCCAGAAACTTGCAAGTGGAAAATCATCTTCTCTATAACATCCTAGCGCTAGTCTCTGAAGATATGAACAAGATCCTGTGTGATCCCTTCAATGATGATGAGATCAAAAAGGTAGTATTCTCAATGGGAGGTCTTAAGGCTCCAGGTCCAGATGGTTTCTCGCCTATATTTTTTAGAGGTTTTGGCATATTCTGGGTCCTGATATTTGTAATGCAATCAGAGAGGTCCAAAGATCTAATTTTATCCCGATCGATGTAAATTCCACCTTTTTGGTTTTACTACCTAAATCATCGGGTGCCAAAGGATTTACAGATTTTAGGTCGATTAGCCTGTGTAATATGATTTTCAAAATTTTGACTAAATCCATGGCCAATAGACTTAAAATTTTGCTCCCTTCGATCATTGATGCTCCGTAGAGTGGTTTCATGCCCCAACGATAGATTTTGGATGGTGTTATTGTTGTTCATGAGATCATCCACTCTATTGATAAAAGTGGGAGGCCCGAGACTCTTCTCAAGTTGGACATGAACAAGGCGTATGATAGAGTGGCTTGGGATTTTCTTCTTAGGGTCCTTGATAGGTTTGGCTTTGCCCAGTGCTAGTTGAGACTGATTAAATCCTGTATATCTTCAGCCATGTTTTTAGTAATTATTAATGGATCTCCGATGGGCTACTTTCATAGCAATAGAGGTCTACATCAGGGAGACCCTTTATCACCCTACCTTTTTATTCTTATGGCTGAGGCATTGGGCAGGTCCATCAAAGCTAATCAGGTTATTCAAGGTTTGAAGCCAACCCAATCGATAGATCCCATATCCCATCACCAATTCATTGATGACACTCTTCTTTCCTTCATGGCATCAATCCCTCAAGCTAAAGTGGTTAAATCAATTTTGGTGGATTTTGAGAATGCGGTAGGTCAGAAGGTGAATTTCAAAAAAAGTTTACTTTTTTCTTTCACACCTCGGTTGATAGGCAGAGGAAGATAGCAGATATTCTAGGGTGCAACATTGGTTCCCTTCCCTCGGTTTACCTTGGGATGCCACTATTCAAAGGTGCATCGAAACCATCATTGTGGGATTCAGTAGTTGAAAGAGTTCAGAAGAAGTTAGCGGGGTGGAAAGGTGCCCTTTTAAGTCAAGTGAGGAAGATTTTATTGGTCAAAGCCACTTTACAAAGCATCCCGATGTACTTCCTCTCCTTGTTCAAGATTTTGAGGAAAGTTATCGATAAGTTAGAGCAAATCCAACAGTCCTTCTTGTGGTCAGGGGCTGAAGAGAAGAAGAGATTCCACCTGGTGGCATGGGATCAAGTCTATAGTAGGAGAGAAGAAGGAGGCTTAGGTTTGAGAAGGTTGAGAATATTGAATAGAGCCTTGATTGCAAAATAATCTTGGAAATTAGTTCAGGATGACAATGTCAGTTGGGTTAAGATTGTGAAGGCTAAGTATCTTGGCGGTGGTAGCAATTTCTTGAAATCCCAAGCTCTCCTAGTGGGGTCTGCTTTTTGGTCCAGCATAGTTGGTAGTCGGGTGGATGTGCGTAAAGGCCTTCATTGGGTGGTGGGGGATGGTTATTCCATTGATTTTTGGGGAGATTCTTGGGCCTCGCCATCCCCTCTTGAATATTGCCCGACCTTCACCTATCTAAAGCCAATCACAGATAGGTTCTTTGGTCCCAAAGTTTTTGAATTTTTAGAATTATTCAATGGTCATATTTGGTGGAAGTCCTTTGACTTCCCAAATATTTCTCAGGAGGAGAAACTTGCTTTTATAAATTTAAAAAACTCCATAAAATGGTTCTTAACCCCGGGTATTGGTCTTCACGATAGGTTGGTTTGGGATCCTGAGAAAGATGGCCAATTTTTAGTTAAGTCTGCTTATGGCTGCTTGGACTATGATTCGGATCCCTGGTTCTCGATGAATCAAGTCTGGATTAAAGGCCTGATGCCTAAAGTCAATGTGTTCTTCTGGTTGGCAATTCAGGGAAAGTGCCTTACTCTTGATAATATTCAAAAATGGGGAATGATTTTCCCTAATAGGTGCTTCCTATGTGGTAGGGCTTTTGAATCACCTTTCCACTTATTTTCCCATTGTGCCTATACCCTTGAAGTCTTCCATCAGTTCTTTTTGGAGTTGGGTGTTGCTTGGGTTCTTCCCAACTCGTTGGAGGACCTGGTTGTTCAATGGGTCTCCCCCTTCTCCTCTCCCCACCTATGCCAATTTTGGAAATTTGGGTTACCCCATATTTGGTGGTGGGTGTGGAAGGAAAGGAATGCCTATGCCTTTAAAAATATTTGCCATCCTGAGTCATCGGTCTCCTCGAGGGCCATTGTAGATACAGTGGAAAATGTGAAAGCTTTAAAACTAGATTCGATAACTTGTGAAGGGGAGATCGGTTTGGAGAGATCATTGGGTTTTTTAACTCAGCCTCAGAATATAGTGAGCAGGGTGAGTCAGGATAGGGCTAGCATGATTTGGGAACCCCCTCCATCGGGTTGGCTGAAATTCAACTTTGATGGAGCTTCTAAAGGGAACCCGAGTCCGATGGGTGCAGGGGGTTTGTTTAGAAACTCGGAGGGCAAAATCCTTCTTGCCTTTGCTAAAAACTTGGGTCACCAAACCAGCCATTTCATTGAAGCTCGAGCATTATTTTAAGGTGTTTCCCAACTGAACTAGGTGAATTGCAGGAAACTAATCATAGAAGGAGATTCACTCAATGTTATCAACATGATTAATGGCAACCAAAATCCCTCCTGGACTATTGCAAATTTTATAATTGAAGCCAAGAGAATGATTCAAAATTTAGAAGAAGTCCAATTCAAGCATCGGTTCAGGGAAGGTAACAAAGTTGCGGACTTCCTGGCTAATCAAGGTCTTACGCAACAAGATCTTCACATTTGGAGAGGTAATTTCCCAGATGGCCTTAGATCATTGGACAATGAATTCAGGCAAAGGTCAAACTCGAGTCAGAATACTTAGGGTGGGTGGTTGGAACCCTCCCCATTGGATGTTGCTTTTTGAATGTTTTGGTCGGGCCTGCGTGCCCAGTTTTTTATCTTTGTTTATCCATGTGGGCCTGCGTGCCCAACTTTTATCTCTGTTTGGCTTATGTGTCTGGGTTTGTTCGGCTAGTATATGTTGGTATGGGTGTAGGTAGTTGTGTCCAAGGGCTGGTTGGCTTTAATGTTTGAAGTGTCCTCAGTCTCCTAGTGGCTGGAGATTAGCTTCTTTTTGTTATAAGGTTTGGAGGTCCTTTCAAAACTCCTTTCATCCAACTAATAAAAAAAAATTCAATAGATATTGAATTATACTTTCCTTCCCATAGTTCTATTTACAACTAAATCCTTAGTCATCCCAAGGAGTAGAGGTTAGGGAGGACCTCATAGAGCTATGATCATCGTTGCTAAAAATTAAGACAACCATTGATAACTTTAATGGAGAGGTCTTGGTCAAGTGCTTCCACTCTAAGAAATTGGATTGATAGGAGATGGAAGTCTCGATGAGTGAATCTATCCTTTATACCCAAAGGTTTATTCCTAGCCATTTTTTATAGGGAGGAAATAAATAGAATCCTGAAAATGGGTCATTTGTTTATGGGAAGAGCAAGACTCTTCCTTACCTATTGGTATAAAGGCTTTGCACATAAAACTGTAAATATATTCCTAGTACCATTTGGATCAGGATGTATGGGTTACCCATTGAATTTTAGGAAATGGGTACCTTCAAGGCAATAGGTAACACTCTAGGATAATTTTAGACAAAGTCTTACCTCTTTATTCTTAGATATTGGTCATGATTGACATCAATAAGCCTTTATCATAATTAGTCATTTGTAAGTATGGGGGTAAGTCGTGGATCTAGACCATGGATTATGAAAATACATGTTTTAGATGTAGAAGATGTCATGAGGTGGTGCATATTGAGAGATCATGCCCTAAGAAGAGTCCAACAAAAATATATGTAGAAAATTACAATAGAAACTTACAAATAGATATGGATGAGGATGGTTTTCAATTTCCAAAAAATAAGTCCAAACATATGAAAGTAAATAAATAGTGGAGATCATTGAGAAAGTATATTGGAAGAAATACCAAGTCTTTTGAGGCTTTAGCATATGAAGAAAAAACATATCAGAGCTTAAAGGATATGGTACGATAGTACCCGAATATTAATAAGGAACCGTCTATTCAATATGATCCTAATTTCAATATGAACATTCCTGTTGAACCTAAAAAATATGTCTCATCATACACCATGCACCATTTAGGAGAAGGAATGTGGTAGAGAAAACATAGTATTAGATGTTAATATCTCTACCATTAACAAGGAAATGCCAAAAAATGAGTATGATAAGTCAAAAGCTTTCTTAGTAGAGCTAGGAGCTGGTAAATATAATGAATAGGAAAGTTGTAAAAGAATATTGAGGAATAGAACAATAAAACCTACTATTGATACTTGTAAGACAAAAAGAGGGAAACCATTAAATTATCAAGCAAGAGCAAACATAGAGAATAGTACACAATCTAAGTTGGTTGAACTCTTTACCAAACAACAAAATGATATTGGTAATTCGTAGGAGGGGCCAAAAACCCCTAATGAGATATGATTATCATATCATGGAATATAAGGGGTGCTAATTCCTCCTTAAAGCATAGGTTTATCATGACATTTGTTTAATTTATAAGCCTTATATTCTTTGTATCTAGGAAACTAATATGACAAAAGAAGTTTTCAAAACTATAAAAACAATATGGGCAAGATGTGAATGGGATGCTATAATTTTAGAAAGAGTGACAAGGGGAATTCTAACATATTGGAATTCACTTAGAACCTCCTGTGAAACCATTCAAAACTAAGCATTGGATAGCCTCATTAGTCACTTGCTACTTTGCATATATTCATTTCATCCTTGTCAATGTCTATGGACCTGCAACTTAGTTAGGCAAATCAACAATATGGAGTGGTATTGAAGCCTTTATGAGAAGTAAAGACCAAGAAACTTGATACATGATCATAGGATATTTTAATGTTAGAACCAAATTGGATTAAAAATTAAGGGGAATTAAGAAAATAATACAAGGTATGAGAAAATTTTCAACTTTTATTCAAAATAATAATCTATGGAAGGTTGAGTTTGAAGAGGAAAACTATACATGTACCAACAATAGGTTAGGCCAAAACATGATAGAAAAAAAATTAGACAAACACATACTCTCAGATCATTGTCTAGATGAAGGCACTTGTGCTAAAATTAATACCTTGACAACAATTAGTTTAGACCACTGGCCAATAAGAGTTAAAATGGTGGTAAGTGTATTCCAAAAAAGATAATATTTTAAATATGAGCAAATGTGGAAAGACCATCCCCAATTTATTGATATGATAACACAAATATGGAATTCTTTAGGAAATAATGGGCTATATACATTTCTAAATCAAATTAAATCAATTTATTAAAGAATAGAACAAGGATACTTTTAAAAATATTTTTGATAAGAAAGAAGAACTAAAAGAGAAACTTTCAAAGTTTTAAAAAATGTGAGTACAATAACCCAAGTTCAGAGGAAATGGAGTTGCTTAGTGAATATCATAATATTTTGAATAAAGAAGAGAAATTTTGGAGATTAAAATCGAGATAGACTTGGTTAAAAGGAGATAAAAACACAAAGTTTTTTCATAGGATGGTAATAGTATAGAGATCAACATCAAAATTAGTAGAATTAAATCAATAGAAGGGGTTTGGACTGAAGACCAAAGTAAAATTAGAAAGGAGATATGGGTTTTTTACCATAATATTCTAGGATCATAGGAGATTAAAGTTACTACTACAAGAAATAGCTTCAATTATAACATATGAAGATAATAGCAAATTTATGGAGCCTATTACTTTGGAAGAAGTTCATTCAACTCATTTATCTTTTGATAAGGATAAATCCCCAAGTTCAAATGGACTCTCTATATCATTCTCTTAGCATATCTGGGACATAGTGAAGGATACTTTATTGGTGGTAATGGAATAGTCTAGGGTAAAATAATAGATACCTTATAAAATAAATGCAACATATCTTACCTCGACTCTAAAAAAAGATGCATAATTGTTTGATTCATTTAGGCCCATAAGCATATATAATATGACATATAAGATAATATCCAAAGTGATGGAAAATCGGTTAAGACCACTATTAGACAAAATTATTTTAGAAGAGCAAGGAGGATTTGTGAAAGGGAGATAAATTTTAGATGGGATCATAGTAGCTCATAAAGTAATGCATTCAACAACTTCTAGAAAAGAGAGAGTAATGATCTTAAAACTTGATATGAATAAAGCCTATGACAAGGTTAAAATGGATTTTATTTTTATAGTATTAGAATATTTTGGATTTGGAAAGAAATGAGTTATATGGATTAAAGCTTGTGTCTCTACGATATCATATTCAATTTTGGTCAATGGGCTAGTAACAAATCATTTAAAACCAAGAGGGATATTAGACAAGGATATCTTTTATTACCATATATGTTTATTATTATGACAAAGGTATTATGAAGGAACTCAAAGAAGGCATGCAAATATGGGCTAATAAGTGAACTTAAGACTAGTAATAACATCGATAACATCACCCCCCTAAGGGACTTAGAAAATGGTTTGGTGCTTTAACGATCAACAAATTTGAAGGTTGAAGGAGCATGGAAGGATGAATGATAAGTTAATATGTGGAGTGTCAAGGATAAAGGAGCATGGAAGGCTAGGTTGAATGAAGGAGCTACAATGAAAGGATGAGATGTTGGGTGGAAGACTGGGATGTCTGAAGAAACGTGGAAGGTTGATAAGGCTAAAGGAGTGTGGAAGGTTGGGCCGATTGAAGGATTTGTAGTGGAAGGCTGGGATGCTAAGTGGAAGGCTGGGAAGGCTGAAGGAGCATGGAAGGATACTTAGGTTGAAGGAGCATGGAAGGTTGGCCTTTGTTGGGTGGAAGGCTTGTTTGAGATCAGATCAGTTGAGGGAACCACAATAATAGGATGGGTTGTTGAGTGTAAGCAACATGTCGAGGTGGTGGGTGGAAGGCTGGATCAACTAAAACCCCCTATTTTTGTCTTTTATGTGCCTATGGGTTTGGAACCCATAGGTATTGGGATGGTTTCCCCTTAGGGTTTTTTTTTTTCTAAAAAACATCTCATCTTTTAGGAGCCATATCTTTGCAAAAAGCTATCTAATTTAGCTAATTCTTGGACTAACTTGTGTGAATTTTAAATAAATTTAAAATGACTGGTCATATACAAGAATCCAAGCAATATTGAGGGAGATTCAACCCTATGAAGTCAACCATTGGAACAAGAGTAGTGACAATTTTTCAAGTCATGAAAAATGAAATTGTAAATATTTGTCAACTAGGGTTCAAATGATGGGAAGAGCAATGAAGGGCTAGGACTTCAGTGAGGAAGGAAACTAGCAATCCATATTTGGTAAAGCAGACTATGATAGTGTAATATTTTGGAAATATTACTCTACTAATAGATAGTAGAGGTGAAGTTTTGGCATTGTGAAGGCTGCTATAGGAAAATGTCAAGAAAGATGCTAAATTATGGAATAATTGTATTCATATAGAAAATTGAAAAGATCCAAAAAATGAAAATCAAGAATTCATAAAATTTATGTAAAATGATGTAGGTTTCTAGATATAGCATCTCAATTGAGATGAGAAGTGTATTTATTTATAAACTCTCAAGCTTTAAAGAAGAGAGTTGTAATTTATCAAGGGTGGCAGAACCGAGTACAACCCCATTCAGCAAAAAAAAACATTGACAACATCACCCATCAACAATTTATAAATAATATAACTCTTTTTGAGAGGGTAGGGAAAAATGAGATCAAAGAGCGTAAGGGTAGAAAGCTAATAGGACAAAATCCAAAATTTTCTTCCTAAACACTTAAACTAGAATCAAAGCAGGGATATGCAGGTCACTTCAAATGGAGGAGGAAACTTTTATAGCAACATATCTAGGGATACCCTTATTTGAGGGGAGAATAATGATAGTCTGAAGACAAAAATGCAACACAAAATAAAAAGATATATAAATTGAACCAAAAAAAAACAATATTGCACAATGAATGATTTTATTAATGAGGGGAGCCTCAAAACTCCATTGTTACAATAAGAATCCTTAAATTCTTTGATACATGTTTTACAATAGCTAGGGTTCTCCAAAACCCTAGCAAACATTGTTGGTGATATCTCAAAATGTGTCTCTGCTCCCAATAGAAGTTAGTGGGCTTCTAGTTATCCAATGCTGGGCCACTCCAACTTAAGCAGTTGTCCAATGCTAATATAACTCTTCCAGATCTGCACACAAGACAATAGCAAATAGGTTAGTAGCAACTGTGAGGGCTCCACAATGTGAGGCCCTCTATAATCAATACAAAAACCCTAGCTATATGATGTAAATAACATGAACAGAATTGAAAGTGCATAAAATGAAATAACAATGAAAATATTTACCTTGCTTATCTATAGTTCTTTGATTTGATTATATCTGTTGCAGCGGATTGGTGCGATTATGCCCTAACGTCACCCAGGAGCTAGGAGGACTTCAGAATGTTGGCATAAAACACCCACGGGTGCTCAAAAAATTTAGGAAACACTCATGGGTGCTCGAGAATGGTAGGGGGCACCCAGAGGTGCTTGGCAATAGAAGGGAAGTGCTCAAATATGCTCAAGAATGATAGGGAGCACCCGAAGATATTCAATTACTGAAGGAAAATTTCCAGAAGCAAATCTGGCTGAACGAGGGAGGCGGTGATGGATGCGAGGGTTGTGGTAGGTGAGGATGGAAGGAAAGAATGCTCAAATGCTCCAAGGAACTTGGGGATGAATGATTGAGGACTCAGGATGTGAATTGCTTAGGAAAAATTTCTAGGATTCAAGGGTTGAGCCATCAAAATGGATCCTATTAATAATCCAACCTAGGGCATGCTAGGGTTTCAACAACACTAATCATGTGGTTGAGATAAAAGCATATTATAGGGTGGACATTAAATCTAGGGTGTGGCATGGATTGACATGATTGGATGGATAGGATTAAGTGAAATCAAATGGTTGGGATTAATTCACTTATATAAATATATTTATTAAATATATATAAAATATAATATATAAAATATTAATATTTAAATATATATAAAATAAATATACATAAATATATATGAATAATGGGTGGAAATGGCAAGAAAATTAGGATGGATGACAAGTGGCTAGGTTTTGGTGTTTATAGATGCCCATTTTTGTATTGCATTGCGTGAAACACAATGTATTGCAAAAACACATGACATCTGTTTGGGCAAGGTGCAGAAGCAAATTTCTCTTGAGATGCAAAACACGAGCTTGAAGATAAAATAATGAAAGAATTTGAATTTTGCGTAGCTTACCCCCTAATTTGGAAAATGAGTTTGTGGATAAATCTCACAAACTAATTGAAAAATCTGTGTAAATGAATGATGCAAATGTAAACCATTTTTGCCTCAATGATGGGAAGGTGTTAAGAACCTGCAATAATACTTAGAATGTAATGCAAAGAATCGCTATTTGTATTGGAGTAGAACCCACAATAATATATATAAAATAATGTATTTGATTTGATTGATGTCCTAAAATGAATATGGTGATGTGCATAAATATGAAGGATGGGGTGCGATTGGAAAGATGCACCCCCTAATAAATATATAATTATAATATGTTAGGAGGGTCCTAACATGCCACCCTCCTTAAAAGAGCTTTGTCCTCAAAGCTGGAAATTTGGAAATTTCTGCTGGATATCTTGAAGAGTTTCCCACGTCGCGTCTTCTAAAGGTAGACCTTTCCAATGGATTAAAACTTCCGTGATATCGCGAGTACGAAGGTGACGAGAGCGGCGATCCAAGATAGCTTCTGGCTCGACTAGAAGTACTCCATCCTCGGAGAATTCCGGAAGAGTGGTTTGTGTCGTGATATGCTTTCCGACTGCGAGCTTAAGGCAAGATACATGAAATACGGGGTGAATTTTGGAAGAGGGAGGAAGCTCAAGTTTGTAAGCAACGGCCCCAATACGTTGGAGAATTTTATACGGCCCATAAAATTTGGGTGCTAACTTCTGAGAACCTTTTTGTTTAAGAGAGGATTGTCGGTAAGGTTGGAGACGTAAGAAAACCATATCCCCCTCGCGAAAACTACGTTCGCTTCTATGTTGATCGGCTTGCTGCTTCATGCGATGCTGGGCGGTGTGTAGGTTCTCTTTTAGGATCCGTAGTATGTCATCTCGAGTAGCAAGTTCTGTTTCCACCGCATGGACTTTTGTAGTCCCTGGAATATAGGAAGTGAGGGATGGTGGTGTTTGACCATATAGTGCTTCATAAGGAGTCATTTTGATGGACGTATGGTATGAAGTGTTATACCACCATTCCGCTAGTGAAAGCCACTTTACCCAATGGAGTGGTTGAGTAGAAACAAAACATCGAAGGTATGTTTCCAAGCATTTATTTACAACTTCTGTTTGGCCATCGGTTTGAGGATGGTAAGCGGAGCTCATACGAAGTTGAGTACCTTGTAACTTGAACAATTCCTTCCAAAAGGTGCTAGTGAAAGTTGGGTCACGGTCACTAATAATTGTGGAGGGCATACCATGTAATTTAAAGATGTTATCGAGGAAGAGGTGGGCTATAGTGCTAGTGGTATAAGGATGAGCCACTGGACAAAAATGGGCATATTTAGATAAACGATCAACGACTACAAAAATGGTTGTTTTTCCGCCTGATTTTGGTAATCCTTCAATAAAGTCCATAGAAATATCTGCCCATGTTTTGGTGGGTATAGGAAGAGGTTGAAGTAATCCTGGAGTAGCGAGGGTCTCCCCCTTTTGTCTTTGGCAAACTTCACATTCTTTTACAAAGTTTTTGATGTAATTTTTCATCCCTACCCAATAGAAGGAGGTAGTGGCTCTTTTATAGGTTTTTAAGAACCCTGAGTGGCCTGCGGTGGGTGAGGTATGTAACTCGTGAAGAAGTTTTTTTCGATAAGTTGAATTGGGAATGAGGACCATCCTCCCTTTGTATCTTAATATATTGTCCTTCCAAGTGTATGGAGGTTTGCTACTAGGATTATGTTGAAGTTGTTGAATTAAGGCGTGGGTAGTAGGATCATTTATCCATTCTTCATGCACCTCATCTACCCATTTAGGAATAAGGGAGGAAAGAGCATGGACTTGAGGCATATCTTCAAATTTTCTAGAAAGTGCATCGGCTGCCATGTTGTCCTTGCCTTTTTTATATGTAATTTCATAATCATAGCCAAGAAGTTTAGTAACCCATTTTTGTTGTTCCGGGGTATTAGTCCTTTGTTCCAAAAAATACTTCAAGCTATGATGGTCGGTGCGTATAATGAAATGTTGGCCAATAAGGTAAGGCCTCCAATGTTGAATAGCATGGACGATTGCCAACATCTCTTTTTCGTACGTAGAGCGAGCTAAATTCTTAGGAGAAAATGCTTTGCTTATAAAAGCTATAGGTCTTTCATCCTGCATGAGTACGGCTCCCATTCCTATTCCTGAAGCATCACTTTCAATGACGAACGGTTTTGAAAAGTTAGGCATGGCTAGAACAGGGGTGGTACACATTGCAGTTTTCAAGGTGATAAAGGCCTCGTCTGCTTTAGGCGACCATTTGAAAGCGTTTTTCTTAAGTAATGCTGTTAGAGGAGCAGCGATTTTCCCATAATTTTGGACAAATTTTCTATAATATCCCGTTAGTCCAAGAAACCCACGTAGAGCTTTTAAGGTTTTTGGAATAGGCCAATTTTTCACCTCCTCGATTTTGGAAGGATCTACCATCACGCCGTTCTTTGAGACAACATGCCCTAAGTATTCAATTTCTTGTTTTCCAAAGGAACACTTTGATCTTTTTGCATAAAGTTGATTTTCCTTCAAGATTTGTAACGCTTGTCTAACATGGTCCAAATGTTCTTCCCATGTTTTGCTATAAATCAAAATGTCATCAAAGAAAACTAATATAAATTTACGAAGGAAAGGGTGAAATACCTTATTCATTAGACTTTGAAAGGTAGAAGGAGCATTGGTAAGGCCAAATGGCATCACCAAGAATTCGTAGTGCCCTTCGTGAGTGCGAAAGGCCGTCTTAGGAATATCCTTTTCATTGACTCGTATTTGGTGGTAGCCTGACCGTAAGTCCAACTTGGAAAAATAAGCTGCCCCATGGAGTTCATCTAATAGCTCGTCTATGACCGGAATAGGAAATTTATCTTTGATAGTCATTTTATTAAGTGCTCGAAAATCGACACATAAACGCCACGAACCATCCTTTTTTCTAACTAAAATAATTGGAGAGGAGTAAGGGCTTCTGCTAGGTCTAATGACTCCTGCCGTAAGAAGCTCTTGTACTAATTTCTCTATCTCAATATTTTGGAGGTATGGATAATGATAAGGCCTAATATTAGGAGGTTGATGCCCTGGAAATAGTGGAATAGTGTGATCGTGACTTCGTTGTGGAGGTAGTCCTTTTGGTTCATTGAATACCGCCTTATGGTGGTCTAGAATCTTTTGTAACTCTGGTGTCTCGTCTTCTTTGTGACTAGGTTGAATTGAAAATAATTGGGCGACCATTCCTTTGTTTCCTTTTCGGATAATTTTCTCCATTCTATGCGAGTCGACGATTTGGGAAGGTCCTGATTTCAGGCCTTGGATAATATAGGTTTGGTTCTTTGTTGTGAATTTCATCCATAGTTCATCAAATTCCCATTGGACTACGCCCAAGGTTCTTAACCATTGTACGCCTAGTACAATGTCGCACCCCCCTAGGGGTAGAACGTACATGTCGCTTTGCATGGTATAAACCCCCATAGTTAGTTTTATATTTCTGCATTTTCCTTTGCATGCAATTTTTCCGCCGTTTCCAATCATCACTTCGAAGTTATTGCAAGGGTATATAAAACAATTTGCTTGTCTAGCCACCTTTGGATCGATAAAATTGTGCGTGCTACCAGAATCTAGGAGCACGGTAAGGTTTTGTTTCTTAAAATACCCTTTTACTCGCATTGTTTGAGGGGCAGAAAATCCGGCAAGGGCGTTGAAGGAAACCTTTGGTGCATTTTCTTCGTCACTTTCAAGTGTGTTGGATAATACCTCTACTTCGAGTTCAGGTTCCTCTTCAGTAGAATTTCCTTCCTCTGTGGCATCTAGAATATATAATTTTCGTGAGGCACATTTATGATTTCTATCAAATTTCTCATCGCAATGGTAGCAAAGACCCTTAGCTTGTCTTTCCTTCATTTCCTCGAAACTCAGACGTTTAATTGGTAGAGCGGGGTTAATTTTGGGGGTTGTGTAGGAGTTTTGGGTTCGTCCATTTTGCATTGGTTTGGGGTTGGTATAAGTGTTTGATTGTTTCCCCCAAGTTGGTTTTGTGAACCGATTCCGTGCCTTGATTTTGTCTTCCGCTAATTTCGCTAGGCCGATGGTCTCTAACATGTTTGTAGGGTTGTACATTTGTACCTCAATTCGAATTTCTTCTTTTAATCCGCTAACGAAACATTCTTGAAAGAAGGCGGCGTCTAATCCGGATGTTCGATTAGCTAACCTTTCAAATTCTGCTTGGTACTCGCTTACTGAAGTGGTTTGGCATAATTTAGTGAGGGCCCCTGTAAAGCTTTGAAACTTGCTAGGGCCAAATCGTACTAATAGGTTATGTGTAAAGGTTGACCACATCGGAGTGCCATTAGTTTTCTCGAACCATTGGTACCATTGGATGGCGTCATTTTCCAAATGGAAAGAGGCGATATGCACTTTTTGTATTTCCGGAATTTGATTTAGTGAAAAATATTGCTCTGCTCGGTAGATCCAGTTTGTAGGGTCTCCGCCTTCAAATTTTGGGAAGTCTAATTTGGTCGTCCGTGGTAGAATGGAAGTTTGTGGACCTCCTAACATTGCTCGGTTTGATGACCCGTTGTTGGTTGAGTTTGCTTGTGTTGTTGCCTGTTTTTGACTGATGGCATCAAGTTTAACATCCATTGCAAATATTTTCTCGAAGAGTTCTCTTATGTTACGGGAACTCTCCTCTCTTTCCTGTTTAACTTCTTCAGCGAGCCTTTCGTGTTTTTCGTGGATGGAGTCCAGTGATCGTCGTCCGTCGGCCATTGCAGTGGGTAGATGAGAGAAATAGTGCAATTTGGTATTGTTTATTAACAGTAGCCTTTAGATCTTATTATGAACCGGCACGAATTTCGGAGTGAGTCAGCACAACAGGGCCCGATATGAAGCACGAGGCGGGGTGGAGCGAATGCAAGGCAGCTGGCGGAGGGATTTGTTTTAAGGGCACACACTTTGATGACGAACAAGTGGCATATGAGGGTGGGTTTGCACGAAGTTTCGGAGGACCACGTGCTTCTTAGTAATGTGGGATAAAGGCTTATACGTCTTTCCCAGCGAACCGAAAGCTTCTACGTTTTCTCAGTTCGGTGATGAGGAAAACGTATAAGGTTATTTCCTGGCGGTCGGAAACTTTCTCGACGACGGCCGTTTAATCCAAAACCTTAACCCCTCTGGCGGTCGAAACTTTGTCGACGGCGGCCGAAAACCTTAGATTATTTTTTTTGAATCCAGCGAAATGGCGGTCGGAACTTTCTCGACGGCGGCCGAAAAACCTTAGATTATTATTTTTTTTGAATCCGACGAAATACCCCTCTGGCGGTCGAAAACTTCTCGACGGCGGCCGATAATCTAAAACCTTAGATTATTTTTATTTTTTATTTTTTATTTTTTAATTTTTATCACCGTGTAAAACTCGACGTCGCCGTAATTTAAGCCGCGCGTCCAGAATTTTGTTTGAGGTCTGTTAACTTTCGATATTTTTCTGATGCCTGTTCTCCGAAAACCCGATGCCTGTATTTATATGTACGACTGTGTATGCCACCGGCGTGAGGACAGTGGGGAGATCGGTTGTCCGAAACCCTGTCGGATGATGCCTGTGCTAAGGAATTTGGAGGCAGCCCGTGAGATATCACGTTAAGGAAATTCTTTGTTTATTGTATACGTAATAGAACTACTACTTTACCAAAGGGCAGTGGAATAATTAACCAGGCTTAGTGTCTCAGATAAGGGAAAAAAAATTTAGATAATGCGCCTGGTTGAAACTGGCTCTGTACCAAATGTTAAGAACCTGCAATAATACTTAGAATGTAATGCAAGGAATCGCTATTTGTATTGGAGTAGAACCCACAATAATATATATAAAATAATGTATTTGATGATCGATGTCCTAAAATGAATATGGTAATGTGCATAAATATGAAGGATGGGGTGCGATTGGAAAGATGCACCCCCTAATAAATATAATTATAATATGTTAGGAGGGTCCTAACAGAAGGGGATTGGTAAAAAATGTGAGATGGTGTGTCTATTTTTTCCCCAACAGATGAAGGGTTTTGTGAAAGATGTGATGCAAAATGTGTCTATTTTTGCCCCAACCGATGAAGGGATTTGTGAAAATGTGTCTGTTTTTGCCCCAACATATGAAGGGATTTGTGAAAAATGTGTTTGTTTTTTCCCCAACAGTTAAAGGGTTTTTGTGGAAAAATGTGATAAAAAATGTGTCTATTTTTGCCCCAACATATGAAGATTTTTGTGAAATATGTGTCTATTTTTACCCCAAGATATGAAGGGATTTTTGCCAATTATAGATGCCATGGTCATGTAAGATGTATCCCATTGTGGAAAGTCAAAACCAAACGTGGTTGCACCAAATTTTGGGTGATTTGATGCTGCTGAAGAATGTGCCTGTCGGTGTCATTGATATGCAAATATGAAAATGCAAGAAAACATACAAATAGTCAACTTCGAAGGGTCAACTAGTGACTATCAGATAGTTCCTATGATCGGAACCAATCACCCTAGTTAAGGCCAATCGCCATGATGACTGTCAAGAAAATGTGCAATGATGAAATGTGATATTGTCCATGTTTTAAGCCCCATGAACTAGGCCATCAATGAAAACTTTTGTGCAAATTATTCTTGGCAAGGTTTCACTCAAAAGGTGAAGTACAAAATATGATTGTGATTTTGAACAATGAGATATGAAATTATAAAAATGATCAAGTGTCCTTATGGTAGGCTCTTCATCTTATCGAGTTGCATGGATTCAAAACGCTGTAATATCTGAGTATATAGAAAAACCCACTAGATACAAGAATCACTTACATGTTGTTTGAACTTAGCAAATATGCAAATGATGATATAGAATGATTTTTATGATGATGTATAAATGATGAGAGTGATGATTGTGATCGTTTTGTGAAGATTTGAATAATTTTGGAGTGCTTTTGTAACTTATTAAGCGAATTTACAAATTGTGGTCACAAACACAAATTATGCATCTAAATCAGTTGGAATATTCACAAAACCTGATGAAATGATGGAATAGATGCATGTATGCAATATGAAAATATTTGGTGGGGATAAGCCACTATTTTTTAAGAATTTGTCTTTTTTCAAAATTGATGCCAAACACTCGTTGGTGCTTTTGGTACGCAGAAACACCTGTTGGTGTTTGGGCACTCTGCAAATACCCATGGGTGCTTTAGTGCACCAAGAAATACCCATGGGCATCTCAAGGTGCCTTAAGCCACTATAAATAGCTTACTGGGTGAAAATGGAGCTCATTTGTACATTTGTGATTTTGAGAAGCTGCGTTTGGGAGAGTGGAGTGAAGTGAGGTGAAGTAACATGAGTGCAAAAGCTATGGTAGTGGAGGGAGCCGGTGTAGAGTCTAGGACTAAGGTTGGAGCACGAACTACTGAGCTAAATCTCTTATCTTGTGCAAAAATAAAAATTTTATGATGATTTTTTTTAAATGTGTAAATGATAAATATTTTGTGTTGTACTACAGCTTAGGATTTTGGAGGCTCAACATAGATTCTCATCGTATATTCCTGGGATGAGGAAGGCGATGGTGAAGGATGAGTGGGGTTTGTTTGAGATAGTGGGGCTAGTGGAGGTAGCCCAGATTGATGTGGTGAGGATGGATGAGAGGTAGCTCTCTACCTTAGCAGAGAGCTAGTATCCTGATAGGAGAACGTTTTAGCTTCTCATAGGAGAGGTAACCCTAACATTGGAGGAAGCATATCACATCCTCAAGGTTCCAGTAAAAGGGAAAGAACATTGAGGTTAGAAGTGATTGGGGTACAAAGATGAAGAAAATATTTGGTGATGTTTTACAAGGTGTAAGGATGGATATTGGAGGTATACCTTACTTGTTCATGTATGTGGAAAATGAGTTGGATGCCTTCTGTGCCTTGGTTATGTTCATGTTGGCCAAAATCATGGCCTCAAACAGTACTGGGTGTAGGTTCCCTTGGAACCTGATAGGATTAGTGAGTGATATGTTCATTAGGTGATAGGTGTATGCATGGGCTCCTGTTTTATTGGCACATGTATACCAAGAGCTTTATGAAGTGATGAGGTGGGGGAGGAAAGTATTAGGATGCAACTTGTTGCTATAGTATTGGGGATAGGAGCACTTCGGTGTGGTTTGATCAAAGGGCTTACCAGTAGCAGCCTTGGGTAGGGATCAACCCTATGCTAGGAGATGGGTGGTGGCTAAGGAGGTACAGTCAAGTCATTTGATGCAAATGAGTCAGTGGTATCAAGATTTATGGGCTGGATTGACATCTGCCCAAGTGATATGGAGGGCATGGTGAGGTAGTAGGCGGACATGAGATGGAGAGCATCTATGATGGATGCGATAGGCTAAGTGGGTGGTTGGGAGATATCGAAGTGATATTGAGTATTTTTAGTTCTCATGAGTACTTCGATAGTTTAGTTTGAGGTAGGAGGTCACGGATGAGCCGATGCGCTATAGGAGGCATTGAGAGGAGATATGTCTACCATATGAAGAGCCATGGAGGGTGACCTATGAGGATGATGAGGATATGGATCTCCTAGATATGGATGATGTAGGGACTACCATAGAGTATGATGTATGGTTCACTATAAAGCCACCATGGGCACCACCTTGAGTAGTGGTTTGCAGATATGGGGATGAGGTTGTGGGTGAGGGTGAGGGGACCCATGAGACCCCAAAGCGACAATGGTACCTTTAATTAGATAGTCAAAGGAGGAGGACTAATGGTGTAGTTAGGTAGGCTCATGAGAGTGGGGGAGATGGTGTAGATGGAGATAATATGGAGGTGAATTTGGATGGGCCTCCATATCAGGGCAAGGAGGATTGAGCAAGGCTAGAGCAGTAGGTAGCAGATCGATATGTGATGGTGATGGCTCGGGATGAGAGGATTGTAAGGATCTAGGTAGAGCTACTAGAGAGGGAGCATTGGTATTATATCGACATAGCATGCCTTCGGTCTCAGTATAGGTATATCAAGTCATTAGAGGATAGGTTGATGGAGCATCATATTCCACTTCCTGATCCTCCAACCTCATCTGTATCCGAGGCTGCTAGGCATAGCAAGTCTAGGCATAACTCTAGGTCTAGGGCTCCTCCTAGGTCATGTGGGTCTTCTTGGAGGACATAGCTAGTGCTTAGATGCATTTTTTATATATGAGACTTGGTGCTCCATTGTATATAGCATTTTGACACTCTTTGTACATGCAATATTTATACATATATATATATATATATACATGGATTTTACCTTTTTGTGTTATATGTGTTTGTGTGAATGCCTTTGTGGAATAATTTTGTTTATATGGATGATGAATGCATATGATATGTTATAGATGATTAATGAAAGGAGAAATGTATGGATGATTAATGCAAGGTATGGAATGCAAATTTTTCTAATGATCATTTATAGTTTAGATCTTGCTTGTCCATTTTCTAGCATTTGTTGTTTAATCAGGGGCACCAAACTTGGTGGGATGTGGGGTGAAAGACTCATGAACTGACATGGATGTTGACATGGAAGAAGATATAGATATTGATATGGAAGGAGATATGGATGTTGATATGGAAAACTGACTGTTTTGTAGAGACTCGAACATACTAGTGGCGTTAAACAAACTCACTAAAATTGCCTAATCCCTCTAGGACAAAATATGTGTGCAATGAATTCATTTACCAAATCAAGAGCATGGTAATGACTCGAGGCAATCAAGAACCAATGTATGTGTAAGTGAGTTCATTAACTCACCTTGAGTAAATTGGGTAAACTTGTTATGGATAGACCAAGAAGCTAGCTTGTCCGTATGAGCGGTCAAAGATCTCTTTAAAAGAGATGTGTCACCACACATGCGCATACTCCACTGTTAGTCAAGCATCTATAGCTTCGATGGAGGCTAACTCCATAGTCCACAATTTGTGTTTTGATCTCTTAAGTTTTGGGTATGACTACCTAGCCATTTGACTAGAAATGTAGTATGATCCTTACAACCCAATGATTGGTTGTGTGTGATGTAAAATATTTAGAGTTATGGGGAATCAGATTCTCAACCTAAGTATGGTGAGAATTGTACCCTATCCTTAATACTCCATATTTTGCATTTGGAAGAAACTATGATAGTGATGAAAACCACTGTTCTTATGGACTATGTTGCATGATGGGACTAGCAAGGATGACCCTTTTCACTTTGAGGTTCATACCAAGTATGGTGTTATCCCTATTTGAAACAAGATGTTTTTAAGATATGAAATTATGTTTGGTTCAAGAGTGCTTTAGAGTCAATTCCCATAACTCAATATTTTCTTAGTGTATCTATGTGATGGTCCTAAAATGAACTCGACATGTATTTTGAAGTTTTCTTAACACACTAGGAGTGGCTGAGTGACCGAAAACACCTAGGACTTTTATGGAAATGCGGTTTGTGCGAATGGTAATTTGACTTGGTAGACTTGTGAGGATGACATTATGAAGGTGACCCTCATTAAGGCAACATGAATTTTGTTGGACCAATTAAGACCTTGAAATTAATAAATGATCCCTAATATGACATGTGAAATGTGGATGTGAATGCAATGCAAAATGAAATGTGTACGAATGCAATGTTTGTGAAATGTGAAATGCAATATGAAATTTGTGTTAATGCATTGTTTTTTAAATGAACATGCAAGGGAAATACAATTTTGTGATCAAATGTATGCAAATATTTTTGTATATTAGCCATGTATATATACATATATAGAAATAAAATCATGCACAAAATGCTCTCAAGTGTATAACATTAAGTGGTTCGGGTTCTTCATTCCCTCTAGACTGGTAAGCCTATAAGTATCATTACCCAATCTTTGCATAACAATGTATGGACCTAACCAATTAGCCATGAATTTATCACAAAGATGTGGTAATGCATTGGTATTTTGTTGGTTCTCTTTAAGGACAATATATCCTACTTGGAATTCATGTAGATGAAATTTGGCATTGTAAGCATAATTTAGGCGGTCTTGTTAAACTCGTAAATGCTCTAAAGCATTGACTCACTTCTCATCAAAAAGTGTGAGTTGGTCAAGATGTGCTTGTCTAGCAGTGTCATCATCTATGAATTCCTGCAAAGAAATTTGTAATGAGGGGATTTCAAGCTCAAGAGGTATGATTGCTTCGGCTCCATAGACCAATGAAAATGGTGTTGCCCTTGTAGTCATGCGGTTGCTTGTTCTATAAGCCCATAATGCCAAGGCTATTTGTGTGTGGTAATATCTATAATTTTCTTTAACAATTAAGGTTTTGTTGGAAGCTTCAACTTATCCATTTTCTTATGGATAATAAGGATTCGAGAAGCTGTGTTGAAAGTTATACTTCTCACAAAGTGCTCAAATGTCCTTGTTATTAAAAGACTTGCCATTGTCAAAGATGATTTTTGAGGGTATACTAAAATGATAAATGATGTGATGAAGTATAAAATCCACAATTCTAGGTCCTGTCGTACTGGTTAGAGGAATTACTTCAAACCACTTTATGAATTATTCAGTGGTTGTGATGATGAATGTATGTTGTCCCAAGGAAGGAGGTGAAATTTTACCAATTAGATCTAAAACCGATTATGAAAAGGGCCAAAGGCTTTGACTAGATTATAGAGCTTGTAATGGTACATGGGTTAAATTAGCATGTTCTTGACACTTTTTTCAATGTTTGACATAAGTGCAACAGTCACATTCTATTGTGGGCCAATAATAACCCATGCATAAAATATGCTTTGTGATGGCCATTCCACTAAAATGACCACCACAAGTACCATCATGGGCTTCAAATATGGCTCTTTATGCATCACTAGCCTCAAGATAACAAAGAAGGACTTCATCATAACCACATTTGTACAACACGTCCTCCAAGAGAACGAAAAAAGTTACCTTTTGCTTGAAAGTGCATTTGGCAGTTTGAGACATATCAGATGGGAGTGTTCCAAACTTGAGAAAGGCTACTATCTGGCTTGACCAAGGCTCATATGGATTTGACTGGAT
The DNA here is from genome assembly GCA_028583015.1 of Wollemia nobilis. Taxonomy (NCBI): domain Eukaryota; kingdom Viridiplantae; phylum Streptophyta; class Pinopsida; order Araucariales; family Araucariaceae; genus Wollemia; species Wollemia nobilis. The sequence continues at coordinate 1,115,458 of JAQPPZ010003260.1, forward strand.
AAAGCAAACATCCTTTTTGTCTTTAGATTCAGCATGGAAAATTATAGATTTAGATACAATTGAAATGATAAGGGGTTGTAAATCTCCAAAGGAGTCTTTTGGAATCAATGATCCAAGGGAGGCCATCACATCTGCAAATCTATTAGTCAAACATGGAAAACTATGGATTTCATACCAATCAATCTTAGAGAGCAATTTCATTGCTACTTCATGGTAAAGCTTAATGGTAGGTTCTTTGCATTGGTATTCTCCATTGATTTGCTTAAAGAAAAGTTGATAATCACAAAATATCCTAATACACTTAATTATTATAGCTATAGTTGATTTAAGACCTAGAATTAAGGCTTTATAGTCTATAGTATTGTTTGTGCATTGGAAGTCAAGTTTGAATGATAAGGGGATAGGTACCCCTTGGGGTGTATGAAACATGAATCCAACACCTTGACCTTTTGCACACTTAGAGCCATCAAAGAATAGTGTGATATCAACGTCTTTCTCTGGAATGACATCTTCTTCTTGTTCAGTGATGAAAAATACCGAATCATATGGGAGCTCAATAATCAAAGGATGATCACTAGGTAGTGGAGCTTCTACAAGTTGATCAACTATTACCTAACCTTTAATGGATTTTTGACTAATGAATTCCAAGTCAAATTCAGTAAGGAGCATTATCCGTTTAGCAGTGTGAGTGTTGTTGTAAGTGTGAGACATCATATAACATAGAGGATTTTCTCTAGCTATGACATATTTTGTGTGACTAAGCATGTAGTGTTAAAGTTTCTTAGTGGCAAAAACCACTGCTAAGCACAATTTTTCAACAAAAGCTTATCTAATTTCATAGCTTACCAATGTTCGACTAATGTAGTAGACAACTTGCTATCGATTTTTTTCATTCTTTTGTGCAAGAATTATCCCTAATGCAAAGTCCATTTTTGAAAAATAAATATGGAAAAGGACCCTCGAATGTGGAGGGGCTAAGACTTGCGGAGAAGCTAGATATTGCTTAATGTCATCAAAGGCTTTTTGACATTCATCTATCTAGGAGAATGACACCCCCTTTTGTAGTAGGTGATTGAAAGACCTACACTTTTTAGAAAGTTACGCAATAAAATGATGGATTGATTGAATATTTCCTTTTAAACTACACAATTCATTTAAGTTAGTTAGAAAGTTACACAATAAAATGACGGATTGATTGAGGTATCTCCATGATGACCTTGAACTTGTTTGGATCCACCTAAATACCTCTTTTGGAGACAATGAATCCTAGAATTTTTATCGAGGTAATGCCAAAGACACATTTCTTGGAATTAAACCTTACATTATGCTCTAGGAGTCGATCAAAAACTTTCTCTAATACACCAATGTGCTCTTGTCAAGTTTTAGATTTAGCCAAGAGATCATCCACATAATCTTCAATAATTTTATGCATGTAATCATGGAAAATGTATGTCATGGCACGTTGATAAGTAGCACCTACATTTTTAAGACCAAAGAGCATCACCTTGTAACAAAAAGTTCCTTGAGGTGTAGTGAATGTTGTTTTGTGTTGGTCATAAGGATTTATTCGAATTTGGTTGTATCCTGAAAAATCGTCCATGAGTGAAAGCATTTCATGGCCAGCGTAAGTGTCGATAAGAGTATCGATGTTTGGGAGAGAGAAGTCATCCTTAGGATACGCTTTGTTAAGATCTCAAAAATTAGTGCAAATTCATATTGCCCTGTTAGGTTTTTGAATGGGTACCATGTTTGAAATCCACTCAGGATAGTCTATAGGAACTATGAATTTCATATCTAAGAGTTTTTGAAGCTTTGTTTTTACCAAGAATGCCCCTGTAGGATGCATTCTCCTAAGTTTTTATTTGATCGACTTAGCATCAGACTGTAAGGTGAGATTATAGATAACCAAACTAGGGTCAATATCGGGAATGTCCTTATAAGACCATGCAAATATGCCCTTCTTCCTCTTGAGGAGAGCAATTAATTGCTCTTGTTCATCGGGTGATAAGATTTTACCAAGCTTGATAATTTGGGGATTATCTTTGTTTGAACTAAGGTCCACATCAATGGTATATTCAATGGACATGTGGGAACCTTCATCAAGCTGATGGGGTGTAGGGATAAGATGAATGTCATATAAGCTATTATCAAACTCTTTTGGCTTACCCTCATATATTTTTGCCTAGAAAACCTTGGGATCTGAAGGTGAAGGTGAAGATGAAGGCGAAGGGGATGGAGGAATGTAGTTGGTGGAAGCCCTTAACAATTCCTCGGATAAGATAAATTCAAAAAAGGATGGAGGCAAGGAAATCTAGTTAGGGTTATGCATAAGGGGTCGAACCAAAACGTACTTGTAAAAAATAGGTGAATCCATTTCAAAACTGCGGTGAATCCTGGCCAACCTCACGTCGAAGGCAATGGTGAATTACCTTGGTTTTTGGAAAAAATTGGAAAAAATGGTGACTTTGACAGTTTTTGCTGGATCGGATGCAAAAAACATTATGGATTTGGTTTGATGCATAACTAGGTCTAGATCCGATCTGATGCATAACTAGATTCAAATCCGATCTAATGCATAACTAGGTTTGAATTCGGTTTGATGCATAACTAAGCTCGAGTTTGGTCTGATGCATAACTAATATTGGGTTTGGTCTGATGCATAGCTAAGCTTGAATTTGGTTTGATGCATAATAAGGTTCAAGTATTGGGTTTGATGCATAATAAGGTCTAGGTATCGGGTCTGATGCATAATAAGGTCTAGGGGTTGGGTTTGATGCATAATAAGGTTTGGGTGTCGAGTCTGATGCATAATAAGGTCTGAGGTTGGGTTTGATGCACAATAAGATTTGGTATCGGGTCTGATGCAAAATAAGGTCTGGTATTGAGCCTGATGCAGTTTATGGTCCAATATTCAACCTGATGCACAATATGGTTCGATACCTTACCTGATGCACAATACGGTCCATCGTTGACCACCTACCATGTGTCACACAATCGATCACCCATACTGCATGTCCAATACAATTATACCACGTGTTGACTCCATCCATTCTATCTATAAAAGGGCATCACTATCATTTTTTGAGTTCATTTCTATGACTACACCCAACTAGAGCAAACCGTTATCGAGCAACCAATTTCTCCTATTTTTCCTATTTCCAAGTTTCCAAATTCTAGCAATGGCCACCACTTCCACCCCTATTCCAAAGTTCAAGAACCCTTCTTGCACGTTAATTTTAGATTTGTTAATTACCCTAGGTACGAACTTATCATGGTTAGAAGATGCAGGTTTGACAACCTTGGTGTCAATGCCACATTTCAAAACTGATAAAGTCCTCTTGCAACATATTATTAGTGGTTATGACCATGACAAGGCCATTGTCAAAATGAAAATATGAAATAGAAATCTATCATTCACCATCACAATTGTAGACATTAATAGATTGACAAATCTTCCTTTTGGTGATTGTCCTCTAGTGTCAGCGAAGTGCCAGCTCTCTACAGAAGAGAAAGGCTACCTTGAGAAAATGTACCAACTCACCACAAAATATTTGGTAGGTATAATTCTTGTGTCTTAGAATTTGTTAATGCTAAAAATTTCAAATTTGTAAATTGTTATCTAATTTTTTTTGTAGCTTCCATCGCCAAGTCAAAAAGAGGGTTAACAATCATCGATGTTAAGAATCCAACTCTGAAGGCCATTATTGAGTTCTTCCAGGCAAGACTGATTCTGCTTGGAAGATCAAAAATTCTGTTTTGGGCACTTTCATATGTTATTCATTGTGAGCATCATGAGAGGTTCGATTGGTGCACCTATATTGTAGATCGCATCAGGGCCGAGCTGCATGCAGTGCAATTGCAAACCAACAACACACAACCCATTGTGGGCACTATTAATTATATTTTAGCTCTTTATTTTGAAAGTTTTCATAATTTTCAAGATACTCCTACTCCTACTATAGTGCATGCAACACTACAAGCCATTGCCTTGACACCAGATGAATTGAAGGTAATCAATCCATCTTTGACAATCAAAAAGTATTTTATATTTTAGTACATTTTCATTTTTAAATTTTTCTTTTCATATAAATGCAGGGTAGGGCAACCACAATAAGGAGTAAACAAGATGTTGCCAATAGGAGTCATAGGCCAGAGCAAACTAGTGATTCTGAGGACATTGGATCAAAAATTTCACCATTACAGAGGGCACCAAAATATCCAAGGCAAGCTCCTTCACCTGGTGGATCTCGTACGCCTAGGTATGCACAAAATGTGTAGGCTGAATCTAGTGTGGCCACCCCCTCCCCATCGGTGCACAAATTCAATATATTTCATCATCTTCAGGTAAAACAATGTGTATTTACTTTGAATTAATTATTATGGTTGTTTTCTATTTAATTTTTAGAATAATGTTAACAAAACTTTTTTATGTTTTCAGCCACCTCTCAATGACAAACTACGAGAATGAGAGGCCATATGGTGCCACCGCTTCCACCATCTACCTCTTCCACCACAATAGCACCACCACCAACAACAACAACACAACAATAATTCCACTACAGCAGCAACATCCATCACAACATCCACGTTCACAACAATGATAGGCACATGTACAACTTGGCCCTACACAGATGAGAGGCCAAACATGGGTTGGAGGTGGAAAACAACTTTTTCATAGAGATCATAGTTGACATGAAGTTTCGGGCCTAGGTTCTCATATTTTACATTTCACACTTCTTCACAGGCACCAGAAGTTTCATCTATTGGGTTGGATAATATCCAACTTGATGATGATTTTTTATTGCAGGGCAACATTTTAGGTTTTAAAGCAACATATGTGCTTCAAGATCCACTAGATGAAGCACAACAATAGGAAGCCCCTACACCTGAGCATAGATCATTCCTAGCTCTGAAGGAAATGACCCTCATCCTCAAACTGAGGATGACATTGTTAATTTTGATGAAAATATTTTAATGGTTGAAAATATGGAAGCAACAATGAAAGAGATTGTCCTTCAAGATTTGCAAGAAATGAAGGATTGGGAATATCGGGCCAAGGTTCTAATAAAGCAAATAAATGCTCGATATAAGAATTATGTAAAAAGAGATTCAATCTATTCTTTGGTTCAATATGAACCAGAAAAGCTTAGTGGCCTACTGAGTTAGGCCACAACAGGAACAATAAATTCTAAAATTGTTTATGATGATGATGTTTTAAATGTTGTTGTCAGCAGATTAGAGAATATTAATGTTGAAGCCCAAGATTTTTATAACCAATGGGCTTTCGATAAAGAAAAAGTTGCACTTGTTGAGTCTGCCAGGGATGTGGCTGAGGTAAGAAAATATTTATTTATTTTTCAATTTGCTTTTGCACTTTATTTTTCATATTTCAATTTTCTTTAAAACAAGTAACAATTTTTTATATAGTTATTTTGAATGATTTACCATTTTATTTTTTGCAGTCAAATTTTGAAAACTTAAAAATGCAAGTTAACAACATGCAAGTTAATATCAATGCGGAAAATTTTTTTGCTTAATGCAATGGAAATGAAGAAAAAATGCAATTAAAAGTGGCAGATAATAATCATTTGAGAAAATATATCAGGGAGAAGCTCCATGAAGATCCGGACGTCGTACTACAACACCAAAAAGAAAAAGAAAAACTTCCAACAATACTCGAAGATCCAAACCAACAAGAAAGTGCATTGTTGGGAAGTATTGTGAAAGGTCAAGAAAATCTAGTCAGACTTGGTGCGCTATCGGAACAAGGAGCTAAGCAAGGAGATAAAGGAAAAGAAGTCATTGTTGCAAGTGAAACTGATGTAGCTATGCCAAAATAAGATATTTTACAATGTAAAAATATTTTGAAGTTGACTGTAGTCAACGATTTTGTACAATGTAATATATTTTCAATCATATTAATGAAAACTATATTTTCTAAATTTGTGTCTTCAATTATTCAAAGGTTGTTTGCATTTATAATTTTGTGTTGCTTTTCTAGTATTAATCATCAATATTATTTACTATCTTCATCTCAAACATCAAAAGAATATTTTTGTTGATCATAATTGATACATTAACAATACAATACCAATATTTGATATAAAATAAAATACAACAATTTATTAAAAAAATATTCAATTTTTAAAAGCATAATGTGATATAAAATGTACAATTTTTATAAGCATAATGTGAAAAAGTAATTTTTTGAAATCTTGTACATCTAAAACAACATTGTGAAATCTGGAATGAATAGTTGTGAAATCTAGAATGAACAGTTCTCAACTTGTGAAACAACATTGTGAAATTTGTAATGAACAAATATTGTGAAATCTGATAACAAAGAAAGTCAAAAGTTACATTGTTGTGAAACACTAGAAAAATTAGAATTCAGGTAGCTGAAATGAACACGTTTCAACTTTTCTAGAATCAATCTGTGAAGACACCATTTGATCACTAAAAGCATCATTATCCTCCTTATCGGTCGTATTCATAATACCCCTTATGTCTGCAATTGAATTCCAGTATGCTAATGCTCTATCATATGGAAATTTGTCCAGTTGATATGATGACACATAAATTCTTAAACAATTTTCTAGATTTTTGTCCAGCCTATTGTGGAGCTTAGATTTAACAAAATATAGTGCACTAAAAACCCTCTCATCTTCCATAGATCCCAAAATCATTGTTTGACATAATTCATATAAACAAAAGTATTCACTAATCGTATCTTGTAAGATACTACTTGGATACAAATTTTGCCACAAACGTGCAATGGAACCAGTCTCATGGATATTACTCAAAAGTGATGCTTGATGAACCATTGTTCTTCCAAAATGTTGTGACTATTGTCTTAAAAGATCTTTGTTGAGTATACCTTTTATTTCAACACCATTGACTTCCACACTTTTACTGAAATGCTCAATAAGGTTGCCCATATATTTAATAAACAACTCTTGTGTAGATTTTTGATCATTGCAAGAACCCCAAAACAAAGGGTTAACAACACCCATGGCCTCAAGCAACTCATGTCTTTGAAACCGATCTCTTATCTCTTTTGTCAATGATTTTGCTATGTTGAACAATTTTTTTTGGTATTGTGTAAAACAACTTCGTACCTATTGTGTGTTACACAAACTCTTTCAACATTGTCAGTAACTACACTTGAATGCCTTTCATAACAATATAAAGGTATCATCTTTTCATGAACATTAATACAAATATTATCATTAATGTCAAACTTCAAAAAACTATTTGCATCTTTCACGTTTATCAATGTTTTCCAACTTTCAAATAAGGGATCTGTAAAATCTGGTTTGGACACATATAACCTATCAATAATCACACATATTTGCTTTCTCATCCTCATGAAATCAATGATATAGATGGATCTCTCTTGTGCAAGTTTAGTCAATCTGTTCATTTCTTGTAACATTGGAAGAATACCACATAATGTTAAAAGAGTTTCCAAGTTAGTCAAACGAAACAACATATCATTTGCCTTATCAATTGCTCTACTATTTGCATACATAAACCTTATTAAAGATTTATATTCTATAAAAACTTTGAGTGCAGGTTGATACAATGAAATCCACCTTGTATCCACATCTTTCAACAATTTTTTCCTTCTGTAACTCCTAGTGCAAACTATTGAAACTTTGCAAACCTTTTAGGACTGCAAGAAAAATAAGAATGTATTTCATGAATGAGATCTTCCACTTTAGCAACATTGTCAAAAGTGCTCACGATTTTATAAGCAAGATTCACTCTATGAGCCATGCAATGAATGGGTATCATATATGGGGCAACTGAATTTTGGAGTCGAACACATAGGCCATTCATGTGCCCTTGCATTATAGCAACACCATCAGCTCCAATGCAAATTAACTTTGTGGCTATGTCAATATCATTCATTCCCACAATTTCCTTTAAACTAGTCAAAACAACATTATAGATATTTTATGCATTTGAAATTTCAACCATCTTATGTAATCCTAGAAAACTAGGCCTTCTTACATGATTTTAAAATGTGTACACATGCATGCAAATCCAGGATGTGTTATCCACAACCATCACCTCATCAATAGAAAGTGAAATGAATCTAGCATGTTTTACCTGCTCCCTCAAGTCTTCCTTCTCAACTAATGATAGACATTTTACCATTTCCCAACCACTTCGATCTGACCAATGGGAACTAGGAAGGTTTTGCACATCAACTAGTTGATAAAGGTGCTTATAATCAATAAAATCGGACATGGGTCTACCCTTTTTGAGAATACTAAATACAACAACAAACTGCAAACTTTTTGAAGTTAAAATGGTCTTCTGCATTTTATGAAATTGGGTTTCAATCATTCCACCTTTCTCAACAAGGGATTGTTGTTGCTTTAAGTGATTCTCATAATCTATTGCATATCTGACATGCATACATTCTGATGCATCCTTCCACCTAACGGATTTTGTAATTTTACCATCACTTCCTATAACTTTTACATATACTTTGCCAACATGTTTTTCTATTGTATCTTTCTTAGTTTGCAGCCTGTGATCCTTACCTAGTTTCCAACTACAAATTTTGCATCTACATTATTTTTTATTGACTTGGTTGTCTTCAGTCAAGACCGCCTCAATCCAAGGAAATTTTTCTGCCCATTCATTCTTAAATGATCTTCCAATAATCCAATTAGAATCTATCTTCCTCTTTTTAGAATTTTTGCTTGAAGATTCATAAGAAGTTTGTAGTGTATTTGATTTATCGCTTTCATTTTCAACTTGCATATCTTGGCCAGGAATATCTTCAAGTGATTGTTGGATGTCATTGGTAAGAGAATTTTCTTTAGAAGGCATCTCTTGGTCAATAGGGTATTCTGCATAGTAGCATACAATAATATTCTTTACTATTTTTGGATTTAAAAAACTAACTTATAGATAGAAAAAAATTCATATCGATGAACACATAGTGACAACTAACTATTTGAGGAAGAAAGCAGTATTGAAAATTATTACAAAATATACAACTAACTATTTATAAGTCAAAAATCATTTGTACCTAGAATTTGTACCGATGTCGATGGCTTGTTTGATTTCGATGTATGACTAAAATATTTAAGGATACTCTTTTCAGTAGAATATTTGGCCCCCTTGTTTCCATTGTCGATAGGTGACATTTTACTTGTAAAGAAAGTGTTTTTCATTTTAGAAAAGTAATAAAATATTAAAGAGATGTTACTTCTCATAGGCCTCAAGATAATATTGTAATTAGAATAAACAGATGGTCATCGCTAGAAAATAAATACATGTTTCTTGCCATGTTTTATTGTGATTTTGTTAGTGTATGCCACTACTACGTTTTCTGGTGATAACACTTGTAACTGATAAGAGCAGACAAATATGCAATATACAAATTCAAATTAAATTCAGAAAATAAGTTCTCTATGCAAAAAATAACTAGAGATACATATATTCAAAAAATAAGCATTTACCAAAGTATTTACCTATTTATAATCTTATCACAAAAAGTAGATCTAAATAGAACAGGGTAAAATAGAGAACTTAGTGTAGAACACGGTCCGAAAATCTATTCTAGTGTAGAACAGGGTCCGAATATTGGTGTTGAAGACATGTAAAACAGGGCAAAATAGAGAAAAACATGGGAAACAAAGCATTGAAATATTTTCAATAAATGATAGAAAAATAGCAAAAGAAAAACTTACAATCTACTAGAAAAAAAAACTATTACTATATTAAGAATGTCTTAAGAGAAATAGAGAACCTAGTGCAGAACATGATCCGACAGTCAATCCTGGTGCAGAACAAGGTTCAAAAATTGACCTTGAGCAAACAAGGTCTGGTCTATTGTAGAACTAGGTTCGGTCTACTGCAGAACTAGGTCTGGATATCGGTCTATTGTAGAGTTGGATCCGATCTATTATAGAACTGAGTTAGATCTACTATAGAATTGGGTTTGAATATTGGTCTATTGTAGAAATGGGTTCGATGTCGGTTTGTTGAGAATGAGTATAGTCTATTGAACGGGTTTGGATGTCGGTCTATTGCAAAACTAGGTTCGGATTGTTTAATATACTTTGTAGATCTAGGTCTAGATGTCGATCTGTTGTAGAACTGGGTTCGAATATCGGTCTATTGTAGAACTAGGTTCGGATATCGGTTTGTTGTAGAACTAGGTCCGATCTATTGCAAAACACAATCTAGATGTCGGTCTGGTGTAGAACAAGGTCCAGTTTGGGTCCATGTAGAGTTTTGTTCTGGATCAACTAGTTTTTGCACATGGTCAAAGTTTGATGGAATTCTCGATTCTGTAATAGTTTGAATATTTTAAGTGGAAAAGTATCATTGTCGTGTTAGTTTTATATAGTGGTATACTTGGCAAACTTGGCGGGATAATTTTAAAATTTTAAATTTTTTGGGTGAAAAGTGTCCTCATTCTGGCAAAAAATGATGGCGAAGTTTTATAAAAATCCGTAATACTATTATCAACGGACGATGAACCGACACCTTAAAAAAAAATCTGAAAATTTTGGGCGAAAGGGCCGACCTCCGGGTCCCCCAAACTCGCCAATTTGAGTTTTTGAAAATGCAAATATTAGCCCAAATGGTGAATATTCACCGTTGTGCATAACCCTAAATCCGGTCCATATCGATAAGGCTTATGTCAATTGTATTTGGTTTAGTCGGATCGTATGGATTACAGAGTGGGGTGAATAAATCAACAGGATTCATGTTGACTTATGGGCAAGGTGAATAAGGTCGAATGGAATGGATGGGACCTAAGAACCGATGCTAAGAGCTTGGTAAATCTAAACAATAGAAAGCAACACAAATAAATGCATTTATCTAATGATATGTACATGCAATACTAGAAAAGAAAACATATTTTTGTGTGATTTTTAATTTTTTTTGTAGTGGTAAAAACCATTGTTTTTGTATTATATACATATGTTACAAGTTTGGCTTATGAAATGGCTTAATGGAATGGAGGTGGTGGCTCATCGGTAGGGGAGGCTCATTCTTGTGGAAGAAGCAAGTGAAATATGAGCTCATGGATGGGGAACATGTTGAGATAAAACTCATCTTGTTCGATATGGGGAATAATGGGCTCTGATTCTTCTTTAGATTCGTCCTAAATTATTGACATAAGTTCAAATTCTTCATGAATTTCATCATCAGAATCATCAGATGGAGGGCTTATCCTGAATTTAGATTAAGCCTTTGGAAGGCTTGTTTAAAAGAAGAGGTGATGGAAAGTGGGTGGTAACCTAGACCTAAACGATTGTGCACCTCTTGATATGGAACATCAATAAGTTGAAGCACTCACTATTCATGCAATCCTAGGCCATGACCTTGCTAATTGACTATGTGAAAATAGCATGATGGAAATCCTGATATGTTTGTAATGTTGGCAAGTATTGGTTCTTTGGGTTCCTCTAGGGGAGCTGGATTTGATGAAGAATCAATCCCCCCATACACAAATTTATGCTATTTGGAGCTGAACCCATGTCATATACTTCTCCTATGGATAAAGGTGGATCACGTGGGTGACTAAAATACTTAGTATTATGAATTGTGAGTGGCATTACAGTGATATATTGGACCACATATTCACCAATACCAAGATTAGTAAGGTGTACCTCGACTTGGGATGACATGGAAGGAACATGGTTGGGTGATGGATCGGGAAGTGGTGAAGATGGAGATGTCTCACAATCCATCAACTTGAATTGTGAAACATTAGGTGATGGTGATAGATTGGATTGGGAAGGTTGTTGAGTGGATGATGATGATGTGGATGGCAAGGATGTTGATGATGTGGATTGATCGTGATCACATGTGCATGCAGTCAATGATGAAGATAATGGGGATGTAGAAGCTTGATGGGGATTGGCGATAGGGATATCCTTAGGAATATGATATTTTGATGAAGAAATGAATGAAGTGGTAGATGGATTGGCTAATGGTGATAGGAAAAGGTGGGTGGAAGGAAGCATAGATTCATACGAATTTGAGATAAAATTGCAATACTTGAATGGTTCAACATCTGCTGGTATGCAATGCACCTATCCTTCATAAATGTACTTCAGGCATTGATTAAAATGGAAGGGACACATCTCATTTCCATCATCCAAGGTCTTCCAAGGAGTACATTGTACGCCATGGATCCTTCCAAGATGTGAAATATGGTGTGCAATATTTTGACCCCTAATTCAATGGGCAAAAAAATAGTGTTTACTGTGGAACACAAAGCATTGTTAAATACTTTTAAGATGAATGATGACTTGGTGATATGAGATGGAGGAAGGTTAAAATAATTAAGAGTGGATGTGGTGATGATATTGACAGAGGAACCGATATCAATTAACACTCTTTTGAAAGACTTCTTGTCAATTAGAGCCCTAATATGCAATGGAGGGTCTACTAAGTCTGATGATATTATCTTAATCTCAAAGTCATAGAGTGTGATGGAAGGATCCATGCATGTTTGGATATTCCATAAAAAGTTGTTAAAGGTATTAGAATTGTGAGATTGTAGTTCAATGGATTTGAGAATATCCATTAATACCTCACGATGTGAGGGAGATTGTTGAATTAACTCATATATTGACAGTTTGGTGGAAGCCATCTTTAGAATTGTGGTTAACCAGCTACTCAATGAGATGACTGGACATGGTGGATGATTGATTGGGAGATTTGGAGGATTTGATTGGCTAGGGATGTGGATTGGCAATAAAGGATTGGGGAAAATTTCAATGGGAGGCGATGTGGGGGGTTGTGACCACACTTGCTTGAGGTGGTTGCCTTACATTTTGTTGATTATTTCTTTGATCTCTAGTGACCACATGGATGGCCCCTACAAACCCTTGATATTTTTGAACGTGATTGACTTGATTAGGAGGGGTTTTGGTGTTAGCCCCTCCTACATTTGTTTGCACCTCCTTGTGATGAGGAAGTGGTGTTTGAAAAATACCAAGGTTTTTATTTTGTTGAGCAAGGGGGTTGTCAAGCTTGATTGCACCCAAGTCAATAAGGTCTTGCACTATGTCCTTAAATGTATGGCAATTTTTAATATCATGTCCATTTTACCTATGATAAGGGCAAAATAAATGTTCTCGATAGTGTTTACTACATTTGGCAAGATCATCCAATATGATTTTGGGCAAAGCAAGTTTATTTATCTCATACAACCTCCAAAAAGGGAAGCATATGACCCAATTAAGAGAGTATATTGGTGATTTTATCAGATAGACTATCACCAAGGATGGTTTTCTACAGTTGACACTATGTTTTGCATGGCTTGAGTTGTCAAGGGTACCGCATGATAAGCAATTTGTTGCGGTGACTATTGCACTGATTGTTGTTGAGCTATTATCTGGCTCATGACCACTTGATTAACATGATTGGGCTGATTGGTTGGGGTAGCTTGTGTTGATTTTGGTTGGCCAAAATAGTTACTTTTATATTGACCCTTATTTTTCCATTCCTTTTTCTTAGGCTTAAGTATGCCTTCTTAGATTTTGATTTCCTCGATGACACTAGCCTAAGATAAAGCTTCTTCAAACTAACGATAAGTCTATAGTTGAAGCATCCAAGAGATATGTTTTAAACAACTCTTAATGAATAGTTTGATTAGCTCATCCATTGGTAGGGTGAATGGCAACTTTGTAATGACAATCCTCCAACGGTTTCCAAAATCTTAGATAGACTCATCATCATGCTATCTTAAAGCATATACATCAGACAATGAGACTTCATTTCTAATATTTAGGATAAAACACTCAAAGAATTGGTCAATCAATTGCTCAAAAGTATAAATACTATGAATGGGTAATTGATTATACCATTCTATGACATTTCCTCATAATTTTTGATGAAATATTTTGAGCATGAGAGCATTGTCATTTTGAATTCTAAAACAGACATGTACAAACGTGCTCACATGCTCTTTGGGATATTTAGTTCCCTTGAAATTGTCAAACTTAGGTACCGTGAAATCTACTAGATATGGCAATGATGGTACCGAAGGATGAATGGGTTGATTGATGAATTGACGTAAGGTTGAATTATGGTTTGTCAAACCAAGAGTATATTATATCAATTGATCTATCTATTTTTTCATGGCCTTAATTCGAGGATCTTTTTCAAGAATGTGGAAGCCCTAAATTACCTAATGATTTTGAGGTGGGGTAGAAAAATGTTGTGGAGTGACTAAATGATGTTGATATTGGTGATGATGACTAGGCAAATTTTATGGAAATTGATGCATGGGAGATGGATGGTGAAAATATGGAGATTTTTTGAATGAGGTTGATGCATGAGGGTTATGATTGGGTTGGCCAATGGAAATAGGATGGGTAGTGGTATGACTTGGTGGAGGAATAGGGATAGAAACCACAAAATACTATGGTGTCCATGATGGACCCTGGTTAATGAGGATAGTCTGAGTAGAGTTCGATAAGGGCTTAGGGTTCACTTGTACTTGTTGTTGAGCATTTTGACACTGCTTAAGTAATTTGTTTAGGTGTTCCTATTCCTCATTAATATCTCTATAAGAAGTGGAGGGTATGGAAGAAGATGTGGCTAGGGGACAAGTTACACTTGGTATGGTAACTTGTGAGGCTAAAACTTGTGAAGCAAAATTTATACGTGGTTCATACTGTTACAGTATATCTTTAGTTTTACTAGGATATTCTGTTTGGAGTTATCACTATTGCATGAGGTTGGTAAAATCTTAGTTGTGATTAATCAGATCTATTGGGTTGTTGTAATCCAATGGCTCACAGTGATCAACTTTGCTATTTATGCAAATTTGATCTTATGGAATAATCAATTAGCACTTGAGCTTTTTGTGATGCTTTACATGTTTAATTTATTGGCCTTTAATATTGTCTTTCAATATTTTCAACATGGTACTAGAGCGAGGTTAGATTTTGCAAGCATTATTTTTTTCAAGATCTCGTTCAACCTATTCGTTCTCCTTAGTGTTTTATTTTGGATAAGACGTTAGTGAAATAATTTTTTTGGTGATTGTGCTTGTCTCTACATTATTTTTCAACATCTACAGTTCCTGTCAGATTACTGGTTTTTGTGGAGGGTAACATTTTTTCATCATATTACTACACGTTTTTTGCATCTTCTTTTGCAATTTTTTTTTTTTGCATTTGCAGATCTGTAACAGGTGAAAAAATAAAATTTTGAAGATTGTTTTCTACGTGAATGACAAGGCAATAAATGCTATTTTTTTTGGCATGAGTCTAATTTTTATAAAGCCTCTAGGATTTATATTTTTCTATGCCATCATGGATCAAAATATCATAGGTATATCCGAACGGTGTACAATAGTGCCACCAACGTACGTGTAACTCTCCTCTGAAATACACTCACCTTTGAAAAGCGACATAGGAGATGCTCTCACAGGTAACCAAAATATTTTTCCTAAGTCAATATTTATTGAAAGGATGATATATCCTTTTTTACAGTGAACATATGACTTTGCATATGGCGCGAGTGCACTCACTACAATGCAAAAGTACATTTTTCAATGCGAATGCTCTACCTTAAGTTTTTCTTATGCACTCCACGCCTAAATTTCATTATCTAGCGATCTCTAATGTTGAACATCCTCTCCTAGAAGTTTACATTTTGACCTGCCATTTGCAAGTTGGAGATCATCACCACTGTGGAACCATGTCATTGATTGCAATGGAGCCAAAGCAAAAAATTTGCATTTATTAGACTCAACTCAGTTTTGTGCATCTCACTAGCATTTATCTGCATGATTTGGAATGAGTTACGCCACCTTCTTCTATCGTGGGAGATAGGAATAACCAAAAGTTACCAGTCCATCCACTAGTTTCCAGCCCACCATTGATATTTATTAAGATTTTCCATCGATTCTTTCATGGCAAGAGATGGTTTTCTGGAGAATTTTGATCATAACGACCATTGGTGGAAATATGTTTCCAACAAATCTTTCTTTTGTCTTGCAGTGCACGATAATTCTGGCAAAAATCACTCAGGAGCGCTGATCTATTTTGTAAATATTTGCATCATTATTTAAATAGATTCTACGCATGGTATCACCCTTGAAACCTAGATCTGTTGTTTTTTTCATCCTTCGATAGGGTCGCTTGAGTCATAGTGTTCTCATTTTTTTATGGTGTTTTCTTCCTACACATCCTTTCCAATGCCTAGCATTGCTATTTATCTCCTGTAGTATATGTTGAGAGAGGGCACGTAAATTATCAACATGTGACATCATCACTACTTGCTAGTCTCTCACATAAATGTTTACCCGGTCTCATTGTTAGTACTTGGTGTGAAGATTGTCAGCTTGCAACGTCGTCACTCTTGTTGATTTCCTGATTTAATTTTTTTTGTCTCTGTTATATAATTTTTCAAATCAATTTTAGAGCAATCTCTTTAATGTGATACCGGTTAATTGGTGATACGAAGATCAAAAATTATTTTGTATTGGCATTCCATTGCAGACGTAGGTTTTTCAAAACAAACACAACTCCCAATCATCCAGGCTACCCATTTTTCCATTGGTCATCATTGCTGCAAGAGAAAAGTTAGTGCTAGAAGTGGGTCTCTGATATTATTGCAAATTGGCATGAGGGCGGTGTTGTGTTTGGGGAAAAATGACCTTGTAAGGCCCGAAGACCATTTACATCATGCTGTTATTGTCTATCAAGTACTGAACTAGCCCACATATACACTACGCTATATCATGTTTCTTTTTGATGATATGTAAAAAAGAAAAAGTATTGCTGCATATCTCCATACTACTATAACAAAGTTGAGAGAGGCCTCAACACAGTATTGTAAACAAACTCATATTTTTATGAGTTTGTAAAAAGCCTCAATATTCTATAAAGTATGTTCCTACAAGGCTCCTTTTCAGAGAATACATTGTAAAAAAATAAATAACATTTTTTTGGGTAGGAGGTCTCACTGCTAATTTTTTGCACCACTTTGCTGCACTGGTTCAAGGGGGATCTTGCTACTTTCTTGCACCTGTTTCAGGAGAATATTGCTGATGTCTTATTGCACCTGTTTGCTGCATTTGATCTTACTTATTTGGAAAAATGAATTCTCTAACACCAAATACATTGACCCACTCACTCCACACAATTATCATACCTGGAAACCAAGAATGCTAAATCTAATTGCACAAAGAGGTCTCTCTCACCTGCTAGAAGAGAAACAACCTGAGTTCGAGAAAAAGTATGAGATATTTGTTCATAAAGGAAAAATGTATGAAACAATGGGAATAATAAGCATGAATGTAAGTGAGAGCTTATGGTTTCACATTTCTGAGTGTAAAACTCCATTTGAAAGTTGGGAAAAATTAAAAAATTATTTGGTAAAGTGGACCAAATAAGATCTATGCAACTTGAAGCAGAATTAACAACATTATCACCTGATGATTACAACACAATTGTGGATTTCCTCACAAAATTTAAGGAACTTCTAACTCAATTAAAAGGAAGTGGGAAAACCAAAATAGATGATGAGTGCATCTATCTTATTCTAGCAAAATTAAGGGGGCCTTTCAAATATTTGCAACAACTTTTCTCTCAACAATGGATGCCCTTGGCACAAATTTCAAAATGCCCACACTAGAAGAATTTTGTGATAGGCTCACTAGAGAAGAAATGAAACTCTCCAAATATGAGACCTCCCCCTCTTCATCCAAAGCCTTGGTAGCTTCCAACTCAAAAAAAGAAAAATTCAAGAAAAAAGAAAAAGCACCTGTAACTTGTACCCATTGCAAAAAAGATGGTCATTCAGTCAAGAGATGTTGGAAAAGGTTACAAGAATTAGAAGTAGCAATGAAGGATCATAAAATTGATATCAAAAAACAAATTGGAAAGGCTTTAAATGTCAAAGGAAAATCTATCAAGTCTTATTCAAAACATTGGGTTCTAGATTCAGGGGCTACTCATCATATGACTTCCTCAAAAAAGTCATTTGCTTCTCTTTCCTCAAGTTCCACTTTCAGCATTGAAGTAGGGGATTCATCCTTCATTCCTGTCAAAGGCAAAGGTGACATACTCATAGATGGTGGTTGCATCAATGATGTTCTTTATGTTCCAAATATATCTACCAATATTTATCAATCTAGGATGGGAAAAATAGTTTTATTCACACCCACAAGAGTGGAGATTAGAAGCTTGCAAGAGCCACATTCCCTTATAGCTAAAGGAGAGATTGATCATAATGCCAGATTATATCACTTTGAAGGTTTTAATGACACTACTAAAGCTTCCTGTTTTGTTGCTCATGCAGATCTTGAGAGCAAACTTTGGCATGAAATATTTGGTCATCTCAATTATCAATACTTAAAATAGTTAAGTACTCATGATATGGTACTTGGTTTGCCCAAAGTCTCTTCTGTTTAAGGTGTTTGTCATGGTTGTGCTCTTGGGGAGCAACACCAATATTCTTTTCCCCAAAGTAAATCCCAAAGAGCCTCCTCACCTTTGGAACTTGTGCACAGTGATTTGATGGTCTTCCCACATCC
Organism: Wollemia nobilis; assembly: GCA_028583015.1. NCBI lineage: Eukaryota > Viridiplantae > Streptophyta > Pinopsida > Araucariales > Araucariaceae > Wollemia > Wollemia nobilis. The sequence continues at coordinate 1,133,999 of JAQPPZ010003260.1, forward strand.
CTCTTTCAAAGGAGCTAAATATGCTTTGACATTCATAGATGATTTTTCAAGATGTACTTGGGTATATTTTCTCAAGTACAAAAGTGATGTCTTCTCTCACTTCAAAATCTTTAAATCCTTGGTTGAAAATCAGGCTTCTTGTAAAATCAAAAAGCTTCGTACAGATAATGGGGGAGAGTACTTCAGTAATGAGTTTTCACAATTCCTTTCTACTCATGGCATTATTCATCAACATTCTGTCCCACATAATCCTCAACAAAATGGTGTGGCAGAAAGAAAGAATAGATCCTTAAAAGAAATGGCAAATTGTATGCTCCACTCAAGGGATTTTTTAGCAATATTTTGGGCAGAGGCAATTAACTGTGCAAATTTCATTCAAAATCGCACACCCCACAAAGCTCTTAAACATTTGACTCCAGAGGAGGCCTGGTCTAGCTCCAAACCTGATGTCTCATTTTTTCAAGTTTTTGGGAGCACTGCTTGGGCCCACATTCCAAAGAAGAAGAGAAAAGCTTTAGATAAAAAGAGCAAGCAACTTATCTTTGTTGGCTATTGTGAGGATATGAAAGCCTATAGGCTCCTTGATCCAACTACTCATGAAATTTTCTTTCATAGAAATGTTCAATTTGATGAAAAATTTCCATCTCAAGATCCTCAACCATCTTCTTCTACCCAAATTGATTCCATAGAGCCTTCCTCCTTTTTTGAGCCTCAATATGATGAAGAACCTATTCTTGAAAATCCTACACCAGATGCTACAATTCCTGCCACACCTATCATTGTTCCTCCAACCATGCCAAAATGGGCCCGCACCACTATTGAAGAAGCAACACCTTACATCCAAGATCTTCCACCTTCTAGACTTGCTCATTCCTTGGGTACTAGCCTTGTTTGTCAATCAGTTTCTAGTGATCCACAATCCTTTTTGTAGGCTAATGGGATAAAAGAGTGGGATGATGCCATGGCAAATGAATATTCTTCTTTGATGAAGAATCACACTTGGGATCTTGTTCCTCTTCCTAAGGGAAGAAAATTGGTTCATTGTAAATGGGTTTACCGAACCAAGTATGCAACAGATGGATCCATTGACAAGTACAAAGCTCGCTTGGTAGCTAAGGGTTTTTCACAGATTGAGGGTATTGATTACACAGAGACCTTTGCCCCTATTGCCAAGATGGATTCTGTTAGGCTTGTACTTGCACTTGTTGCATCACAAAAATGGCCTATTTTTTAGATGGATGTGAAGAGTGCCTTCTTGCATGGTGACTTACAGGAAGAGATATATATGGAGCAGCCCGCTGGTTTTATTCAGGATTCTTCCCTTGTTTGTAGACTAAAGAAGTCACTCTATGGTCTCAAACAAGCTCCTCGAGCTTGGTATGAGAAAATGGATTCCTTCCTTCTCTCCACTAGATTTGCTCGTTGTGAGTCTGATGCTACAGTCTATATTTGGTAGGATGAGAGAGGACATCACCATTCTTGTTCTCTATGTTGATGATTTACTTCTCACTGGTAGTTCCACTTCTCACATTCAGACTGTTCGACACTCCCTTTCTGAGAGATTTGAGATGGCTGATTTGGGATTGGCTCATTACTTCCTTGGATTTCAGATCACTCAAACAGATTCAGGGGTTTCATTATGTCAGCAAAAGTATACTCTAGATCTTCTTCAATGGTTTTGGATGGTTGATTGTAAACCTTCACCTACGCCTTTCCAGTCTGGGGTCACTTTGACTTCCTCCTGCACTTCACCTCTTTGTGATGCTACTCTGTATAGACAGTTAGTAGGAAGTCTATTGTATCTCACTCATACTCACCCTGACATTTCCTATGTTGTTGGTTTGATCTCTCAATTTTCTCAATCCCCTCATGTCAGTCATTGGCAGGCAGCCAAGCGGATTCTTCGCTATCTGCAAGGCACTACACATTTTGGTTTATTCTATGGCAGAGGTTCTACAAAGCTGGTGGGATACACTGATTCAGATTGGGCAGGTTCAATTGATGATAGATGTTCCACCTCTGGATATGTTTTTTGTCTTGGTTCTTCTCCTATTTCTTGGTCATGCAAAAAGCAACAGGCCATTGCATTATCATCTACAGAGGTAGAGTACAGGGCAGCTATTTTAGCCAGTCAGGAGGCTCTTTGGCTTCATCAGATATTGGTAGAGTTTGGTTTCTTCCATGATCAGCCTATAGTACTTTGGTGTGACAACCAGAGTACAATTCATATTTCTCGCAATCCTGTTGAGCATCAGCGTACCAAGCACATTGAGATCCACATGCACTTCATTCGACAACACATTCAGGATGGAGATCTTAGCTTGGAGTACATTCCGACCCAAGATCAGATTGTAGACATCTTCACCAAACCCTTTGCTTCCACATGCTACCATCAACTGCGTGAGAGGCTTGGGGTAAGGAAGTTGTCCTAGGGGGATGTTGATGAGGACATCTTCCTCTCCATCCTCTTTCTTCTTCTTCTTCTATCTCTTTTGGAAGATGGTTTTTTCCCATGTGGTTTTTTCATCATCTCTCCAAAAGAAGATCTTCTAGATATATTGTACATGAGTACCTTATCAGGCCTTGTTGTCGGGACTCATTTCTGTGGATATGCCACTTGTTTATTTATCTTTGTTTTTTTCACTTACCCCTAGTATCACTTAAGGGGGGTGTTAGAGTATATCTTAAGTTCTACTAGGATATTCTATTTGGAGTTATCACTCTTGCATGAGGTTGGTAAACTCCTAGTTATGATTAGATCAGATCTATTGGGTTGTTGTAATCCAATGGCTCACAATGATCAACTTTGCTATTTATGCAAAGTTGATCTCATGGAATAATCAATCAATTCTTGAGCTTCTCTCTATCTTGTGATGCTTTGCATATCTAATTTCTTGGTCTTTAATATTGTCTTTCAATATTTTCAACACATACAAGGGGTTAGTGTATGTGGATAAGTGCTAGGAGCACATGAGGGTTGGGGAATGGACACATGAGAGGAATGTGTAGTTGAAGCCTCGAAATGAGGGTTAGTGTACATCTGGGTAAAGCTAGATGGTGGTTGGGAAAAATAAGGTCATGCTATGAAGTAGGATATTGTCTAGGTGAGTTGGGGACTGACTCTAAGACATAGTTAGAAGACTTCATAAGAGCTTCTACTCGTGCCATGTCTATGTGGGTAATGTAGTGATCAATGGTTGGTGAGGTTGACTCTTCTTGCGGCATAGCCATATGAAAGGTTGTGGATGGTAAGGAATGTGAGGGACTTGTAGATAAATCTACCTATGTCATATTCAGGGAATCTACCATAGAAGTGGTAAGGAAGGTGGATGAAGGTTCTATTAGATTATATTGATTTAATGTTTTCTTTTGTTTTCTTGTTAAGACCATAACGCAAATAAACCAAAATACAAATTATGCAGTAAAATGAAACACAAAATTTAAATTTTACAAGAAAAATAAACAATCAATGCTAAGTTTATTTAACACATGTGTCTTACCTCATTCATTGATTATCTCATTTTAATGTGAGTTCATTTTTTTATAGATTTTGATCTTGTGTGTTTCAAATGTGCTAATCTAAATTAACCAAAGAAAAGTAAAAACTACGGCTAATCTAGGGCAATGAGATTCTTACTGGTGATGAAATCCAACAATTTTGCTTGGGGGTGACCTAAGGTTTTCAAGGGCAAATATTGGTGGATGGATATGAAATCCACCATCACCAAATCTCAAGCAATGGATGGTGAGGAAATCCAGCCACTACTGTTAAATGTGAATCGTGCAATGTGTGATTATTTTTAAATTTTTTTATTTTCTATTATGTGTAGACACCAAATCCTAGCCACTTGTCCACCATTCCCATTTCTCACCATTCAATTGGCCATTCCATGCCTTCCCTACCATCCAATGGCCCACTTTAACCCTTTCCCACCATTTTTTGACCCCCATTTAACCCATTTATATTTATTTTATATTATTTATATTTAAATATAATATTTTATATTATATTTTAATATATTTATTATAAAATATGTATTTATAAGCTCAATCAACCTCAGCCATCCGATCTAGTCTGATCACAGCCATCCATCTCCCTTAATCCATGTCACACTTAAAGTTTAATATCAACCCTTAGATTTGCTTTTATCCTAGCCACACGATTTGGTAAAACCTTAAAGTAAACCCTAGGTCTGGTAATAAATAGGAGCATTCTCAATGCTCAACCCCTGGAAAAACCTAGAAGACTTAAACACTGGAGCTCTAGTTTGTTGATAGTATATGACCTTGCTGAGAGATAGTTTTTGTGAGTAGGTTGTGCCCTAGCTTATGCTTCCCTAAAATCCTAGCTTGCCCTAGGGTTTTTGGATTCCAGCCCTCCTTCACATCCCATTTCCACCACCACCATTACCATCCATCCATCGAGCCCCTTTGTATCTCCTTGATCTGCTTCTACAAATTATACCCTAACCCACAAGCATATCTGAGCGCCTACCGTAGCCCACAGGTGTAGCTGTGCACCTACCGCATTTCGTAGGCATAGCCCAGTGCCTACTATTCCCTTAGTCGTACAGCAGAATCTACTACATAAAATCACTGAGTACCATCGAGGCACCCTACCATCAAATCTATAATGGAGCAACATAACAACAAAGTATGCATTTGTATTTATTTTATTTATTGTTATTTGATTCTGCACGCTTTATTCATTCAGATCTAGGATATTTGGTTTGTATTTCTGAGGGTTCACACCATGGATCCCTCATTTGTTGATTAACTATTTTATGTTTGATGTGTGTGCAGGATTGGATAGCATCAGTCAAGGATTTTTGAGTAGCTGCTGAAGCTAGAGTGGCCCTATTACGGATAACTAGAAGCCCACTCATCCTGTTGGAAGCAAGATACATTGGAGTCACTACCTATTGTTATAGCTAGGGTTTTGGATAACCCTAGAACCTATATTTATTGTATCAATAATTCCATTTAATGGATCGATTGTAACAAAAGGATTTTCTCAGCTCCCCCCATTTATTGAATAAAATTATATTTTGTGCAATCCCTTGTTCATATGAGTTATTTATTTTATATTGTTTTAGTGTCATATTTTTGCTTCACAAAGGTGATCACACTGGGATCCCACAAGGGTTCTATTTTCTGATTTACTTTGCTAAATTTCATTATATTGTTGCATTTTATTGGGTTTTTTGGAGCAAAAAACTAGCCAAAGTCGTTGGTTAGGGTTTTTGGAAAGTCCAGTGAAAGATGTAGATAGGTGCGCAGGCGCTCTGTGACACCTGCTGACGACAACAGACACACAAATACACCTATACACAGAGGTGCTCCACTATGCCTGGCAGTAATTTGGAGCAGAGCGTAGGCTTTCAAGTAAGATCTGCAACCTTTCTGTTCTAAAATCCTGTTTTTACATATTTTAATATTCTACTATATTTTTTAGATTCTGAGTTTAAAATGAACACACATTAAGGAATCTGGAAATAAATTCATGTTAGATTTCATCTAGGACATCTGTGCATTCACTTCATTCACATATTTTAGGTTTTCTGTTTCAAGAAGAATTACAAATTCGAATAATTCCTACATATTTTTGTTTTCATTTGAAAGTGAAAAGCATCAATTAGAATTTGCATCTTAGGAATTAAAGGTTACTTATTTTACCTATCTAAGTCAGAACAAGACTTGAATGCAAAAAATATTATTGCCCTTGGATGGCACCTTTGGCAAAGATGTGGATGAACCCTCTAGTTGTTATCTAGGCAGGGGGTTTTAAGCAGTGTAATTCACACTCTTTAGAGGAAATTTACATTCATGTGTTGGATTCTAATTTAGATGTGTAAAATTTGTTATTTTTAATATTGTTTTACCACAATAGAGAACATAAAAAATTAAAATTAATCACACACAACATGTTGCAATTTAAATAGTAGTAACTGGATTTCATCACTGGTTGTTGCTTGAGGTTTGGTGATGGTGGATTTCATATCCTTCCACCAAATATCTACACCTAGACACCTTAGGACTATCCCCGAGAAAACTTGTTGGATTTCATCACCAACAAGAATATCGTTGCCTCCTCCAGCCATAGTCTTTTACCTTTTATTTTTCATTAAACAAGATTAGGATACATCAACCACACAAAACTGTCATATTTAAAAGGAATTCACATTAAAAAAGAGATAATCAATAAATGAGGTAAGCCACACAAGGTGAAACTTAGGATTGATTGTTTTCTTTGCTTCTAAATTCCTTAGCTTTATTTTCAGTTTTGAAAGTTAATTATCCTGAAATTGTATTTTGATTTAATCATTTTATGGTTTTAACTCGACATCAAACAAGAATATTAAATCAGAATAAATTAATGGAAAATACAACCAACATACCCACTACTTAAGTAGCTAACCTTTCCAATTCCACCCAACCTAGTCCATCTAGGCTCATTCACCAATCTCTCTCACAAGAGGGATCCATTCCCCAAAAAAATGAACAGTCATCCCTCCAAATTGACATGGACAAGTTGGATGTTATCTACAAGTCTTCTAACTATGTCCTTGAACCCCTTAGCCAAGATTATATTGAACAAATATAATTGGCTATAACATGTCCATCTAACCCCACCCAAGGATATCCCAATTTAGCTTATGAATATGGTATGCCCTCCTCTCCTAGTCTAGCCCCACAAAACCTGAGTGTTTTTAACACTCATCACATATCCGACTATACCCAAACCCATTTCAATCCTTTGTATGAGGAGTATGTCAATGCTACCTCATAGGTACCAACTTCCTAAGTTACCACATCAAGTGTAACTTGCACCATACCCCTTTCCTCCAATCCACCCCCATCCATACCGTCATCTTCTAATCCATCCACAACCCTATCAATTTATTTTATGACTGATCAAGAAATTTAGGATATTTTGGGTCTTGTGAACAAAGTGCTTCTAGAGCATCAAAACGCTAGAAAAAAAGTTCAAATAGATCCTATGCATCCTGTAGCTCCAGCCCAATCAACCGTAGCCAACCAAAATTCCACCTGGATATCCCAATAATCGATGATATCCATCCCCAAACCACCTCCAATCCAAAATTTAATCCATCCAATCACTATTTCTTCTGGTCAATCCAAACAAATCCTACAAAATCTTCTTCTTCATCAATTTTCTCCTTCATTCAATCATCAATATTCCTCTCATCAATTTCAAGCTAATCCATTTCATCAAAATCATCTCATCACTCCGCAACATCTTTCTTCTAGTCTATTGCCAAGTCATTAGGTTATCCAAGGATTCCACATTCCTAGGTAAGATCTTAGGATTCAGGTCATGCAGAAGCAAATAGATCAGTTGATGCTAAGTATTCCTAGTAGGTCAAACTAAAAACCTATGCTAAACCAACTGATCCATCAACTAATATATCCTTCGGTACCATCACCGCCATATCCGACATAATTTACATTACCGAAGTTTGATAAATTTAGGGGAACTGAGGATCCTAAGGAGCATGTTAGCTCATTTGTTCATGCATGATTTCATATTTAAACTAACAATGCTCTCATGCTCCAAACATTTCCTCAAACATTAGGAGGAGATGCCATAGAGTGGTTCAATCAGTTACCAACTCATAGTATCTATACGTTTTTTCAATTGATTGATCTATTCCTTGAGTGTTTCGTCCTAAAAATTAAAAAGAAAGTTTCATTATCAGATGTGTATGAAATAAGACAATGGGAAGATGAAACTATCTATAACTTTAGAAACCATTGGAGGGCAGTCATTACCAAATTGCCATTATCCCTCCCAATGAATGAAATCATTAAACTATTTACCAAGAGTTGCTTAAAACCCATCTCTTGGATGCTTCACCTTCATACGTATCATTCATTTGAAGAAGCTTTAGTACAGTCTAGTGCCATTAAGGAAATATAAATCCAAGAGGGTATGATGAAGCCTAAGAAGAAAGAATGGCAAAACAAGGACCAATTTAAAAACAACCAATACGGCCAAAAAAAGTCATATCAAGCCTCTTCAGCTAGTACATCCAATCAATTCAATCAAGTGGTGATGAGCCAACCTGTAATGGCTCAACAACCTATGCAATAACCATAAAAAATTGCTTATCATATGGTTTCCTCGGTAACTCAAGCACTCATGATACAAAATACAATGCCAACTATGGAAAAACCCACCCATCTACTGTTGGACATTTTGAGTCCCTAAGTCAAAGTTGTTATTGATATCACCAGATGAATTCATCATTAAAGTCAAGGACTTCGTCAAGAAACAAAGTTGTCAAAGTTGTCATTTGATATCCAGGAAGAGGGCCAAAGGTCAAGAGAATCAGTGCAGAAGTTAAAGGCAAAAGGACTCCATAATATCTTAATAGTATATGGAAGCTTAGTTAAAAAGGTGTTTCATAAAAATCCCAAGGAGGCTTGTGCAAAGTTAAAAAGGAGATATAATATTTATTTTATAAATTATTTAAATTCAAGAGAATTTAAATTTTATAAATAAATATTATTTACAGCATGGTATGCAATGAGAAGGAAGCAATAAAATCAAAAGGATATAATATTTGTTATTATAATATTAAGTGATATGGTTAAAAGCCCAAAGTAAAATATTTATAATATTCATTATAATATTTTACAATACCCAAATATGGGTTTGGAGTTAAAAACATTCAAAGTGCCTTTATTAAGGTCCTAACCTTCACTGACGTTACATGGTGGTGAAAGCATTCGAAGCATCGACGTTTTACAAGCATGGAGGAAATTAATATATATACCTATGCCCAAAGGGCATTAAAATTTATCCTTGCTTGATTGATTAATATTACATGTGAATTGGAAAGAAGAGCTCGTGAGAAAGTTTACAAATTTCATGTGCCGATGAATAGAATAAAATAGAAGGTGTCAATCATTCGAAAGCCAATTGAGCAGCTTGGCCTAGTGGCAAGTGGGCAGTAGACAGAGCGCTTGTAGGCAAGGAGGCCAGCATTTCAAAATGTGGTAGCTATGCTTGGCAGTCATGTTGGTTGAAGGCACCAAAGGTGCATGTTTTGCAAGGTGCAAGGTAGGAGACATGTTGGTATTTTTGCCACATTGTTTTGATTTGTGATTATTCATGCATAAACTGTTAAAGTTCTCACTCCTCTGTGTTTCTCTACGAGTTTTGATGCCAAAACAGCTAAGTCCGAAGACTGTCATGATATCGCGACCAAAAAACAACATGGAGAGCACGGGTTCAAAACTGTCATGATATCATGACATGTCGTGTTATCACGGGTGTTTAGAGGAGAGAGAAGCCAAATTCGGAGAATGTCGCGATATCACGACGTGTTCCAAAATTGTGGTCAAAGTGGTCAACGGAGGCAGAGCAGTGAAATTGTCGCGATATCGCGACATGTCGCATTTTCGTGACTTGCGATGGCCATGGAGTAGAATGATAGAAAATGTTGTGATTTCGCAACATAATTGAGCAAAGGGCAATGACAATGAATCATGTCGTGATTTCATGACAAAAAAATGAACAAGGGCTAGAATGTAAAAAACGTCATGATATCGCGACATGTCGCATTATCGCGGTCAAGTTGAAGAAAATGCATAAGGCATGAAAAGCATCACGATTTTGTGACATTTTTGAAGATGAGACCAAGCAAGAAGAATACGTCGCGATGTCGTGACAGAAAGTAACAACAGTAGAGAAAGCCAGGAAACGTCGCGATTTCATGACATATTGTGGAGAAGAAGCTAAATAGATAAGAAGTGTCGCGATTTCGTGACATGTCTTGTTTTCACGATGTGAAAGCACAGAAAGAGAAAAATGGTATGGAATATCGTGATTTTGTGACATGTTTCGTTTTTGCTGCTTGCGAGAGAATGAAGGCCACAGAAGAGAAAACTATCGCGATTTCGTGACATGTTACAGTTTCACAGGTGGACAGAAGAAGGACACAGAAGCAGGAGAATTGTCATGATTTCATGACATGGTGACATTTTCATGACTTGGAGGAGTGAAGAAGGCAGATGAAAAAACATGTTGCGATTTTGCTACATGTTGAGGAAAGAAGTCCCAACAAAGGAGAATGTCGCGATTTCGTGACATATCAAGAAGATAAAGCCGAAGAGAGAAAGATGTAGTGAAATCATGACTTGTTGCATTTTCGCAGTTTGAAATAGCGCAAGAACAATATGAGAAAAGAACGTCGCGATTTCGTGACAGGTCATAGTTTTGCGAAAATAGAGCAGGGAAGAAGCAGAATAGTATGAAACATCGTGATTTCGTGACGCGTCGCATTTTCGTGACCTCAGGTGACGAAGGAGAATAGAGAGCCAGATACGTCACGATTTCATGACATTTTTAGTTTTCACAATCCAAAATGGCAAAAGCGTACAGAGGAGAAATACGTCATAATTTTGTGACATGTGTTTTCGTGACCTGTCATAGTTTCGTGCCAGAAAGCAGTTCAAACGACCCGATGCAGCATTACGATTTCCAAGGATTAAAAGCACTCCAGAGTTGAATGTTTTGTTGCTTTCCAATGCGTGCAAGGTAGAACAATGTGCTCAGGCCTATAGTTTTCAAAGCCACTAGTATCCTCAAGCCCAGTTCCCAATGGCCCAGTATCCTCAAGCCAGGTCAGTTTTCAGCATGGAATAGTTCAGGAGCCTTGAATTTGCAAGCTCAAAATCTAGTTCCTCAAGCCGCTTTGAAAGCCTTGCCAACCTATGATGGTATTGGTAAGATCGCATATGAACATATTCATGATATAGCTTCTTTGGCAGCCATTCATGATATTACGAGATGAAGATGTGATGGTGAAGTTATTGGTATTATATTTGAGAGGAAAATTATCGTATTGGTATCGATCTCTCGCAACCGAGCACTATTGCATCATGGGATCAGCTAGGAGAACTGTTAGTTAAGAATTTTCATGAACAGGCTAATCCATTTTCATTACTGCATCAGTTTAATGCAATTCAAAGGCATCCACAAGAGGTGATAACAGATTTCAATGTTTGATTTACCAGAAGCTGGCAGCGAGTGCCTGAAGGTCTTCGCCCTACCCATGAGCAAGATACATTCTACTATCTTCGAGCGTTCAACACAGACATTGGCTTGGCGATTAGGCAGTCCAATGTGATGACCTTCCTGGAACTGTTCGAACAAGCACAAAATGCGGAGGCAGAATTGATTGCAATCGGTAGGATTCCTCCAAAGGTAGCAATGCCCATTTTAATTGATATTCCACAACATTTATATCCTAGTTCATTTTTGTAATCTATGTCTTCCATGTATCCTATTCCATCATGGAGCTCTAGTGCACCTCATATGCACCCATCCCAATTCCTCAGCTCCCTACTTCAGCAAATCCCAAGTTGCCTGCACCCAATATTCTGCCATTCCTCGCTTCCACCTCATTCCCAGCATTACCAGCACCACCAGCACCATCAGCACCTTTGCCCTTACCAAAACCTCCTGTGCAAGCTGTAAATCCTGATCCTTATACGACACTCTTGCAAGAGGTAAAATCTGCCAATTCTGCAATAAGAGCAATGGGAAATAAGATCACACTGATTGAAAGGAAGCAAGCTGAGCAAGATTTCTAGGCCAGGAGATTTCAGCCTCCGTCGATTACTAGAGAGCAAGCTACTTCAAAAAGCAAAGCAACCGAGAAGAACTTGACTGTTTTGGCAAATGAAGATGCAGTCCTTGCAGAAAGAACATATTGGTGTTCAACATGTAATGATCCACATGGCAAATATACTTGCATGGTTCATTTGAATTATGTGCAGACATTGGCCGCTAGTTCTTCGGGAGGGCAAGTCAACATGATCTCTGAGATAGGTCATAGCTTAATGGTTCCATTAGAAGAACAAGTTTCAGTTCTCACGAGGACTAGAAAGAAGCCCGTTTCAGTAGACCTTGCCAAGCTAGAGCCATTAAAAGTGCCAGCTGATTTGAGAAAACAAGTGAAAACTCCTATGCCAGTATCAAAGCTAGATGCACCTGTTTTACCAAAAGATCATGTTCCACACAGAGTACAAGAAAAAGTCGCAACTACACAGGTAAGATCAAAAGCAGAGGAACAAGCAAGAGAAAAGCTGAAGTACCTATCATTGAACAAAAGGTTGAGAGTAGAAGCCACTCAACAGTATCAGAGTAGATATGATCCCCTCATTGAAAAGAAGGAATCTACTGCAGTTGCATACAACATTGTTGAAGAATTGAAGAAGATCCCAGCAAAGGTTAGTCTTTATGATGCATTACAATAGCCCGGAAAGGTAGATTTATTGCAAGAATATTTGAAATTTGTGAAGGATAATGAGAATAGCCCTACCCAGACAATTTATGCTCAAGCTTTAACCACTTCAATCACTGGTAAGAATAGACCACCCCTATTTTATTTATCACTTTGAATGGAGGGTTGGATCATGCATAATTGCATGATTGATTCTGGTGCCGCTACAACTGTCATGCCAAAGGCAGTTTGAGAAGTTATGGGTATGGAATACACACGAAGTAGCCCTGGAGTCTTGCAGTTAGATGGTACTCCTATGAAAATAGTAGGGGTAATCAAGGATGTCCCGATTATTTTACACAGTATGCCTCAAATTACAGTCATTCAGGAGATAGTTGTGGTTGATCTAGAACCGTATTTCAATATGTGCTTATCAAGAGAATTTACTGTAAAGTTGGGAGGTTACCTTTCACTGGATTATTCCCACTTGGAGATCCCTTTTAGAGGAAAGAGACTCTAGATTCATAATGAAAAACCTTCCTCTTTTCATATTAAGAGGTTGGATGAAGCAGGAAAGACCACTCAGTCTGTCAACATGCTAACCGAAGAGTTAGAAGGTCCTGATTTGGTGGATGAGGTTTTGGATGAGCTTCAGTTGGAAGATGGGTTTTCTATGCTTGATTTCAATGCTATGTTGGAGAATAAAATTGGTTGTTATTATATCACAAATCCTAAGGATGGAGCCATGCAGGTACTCCTTAACCAAGATGATCAAAGCTCTGTCCTCGATCAATTATGGAAGTTGTATTTTGATGGGGCAAGATGCAAAAACAGTGGAAGAGCAGGTATTGTTTTGATTTATCCCTTTGGTTTACAAAGAAAATATTCATACCATCTCACTTGGAATTGTACTAACAATGCTGTCGAGTACGAAGCATTATGCCTAGGCTTGAAAAAGGCAAGAAAATTGGGGATTGAATAGTTGCAAATTTTTGGTGATTCTGAGTTGATTGTAAACCAAGTAACAAATAGGTGTATTTCCAAGCAGCATTATCTCAAAGCATATCGCAATCAAGTTTGGGACCTATTTGAGTCTTTCACAGCTCTGAGTATTCAAGCCATTTCACGAGAGCTGAATAAGCATGCTGATATTCTAGCATCTCTTGGAGAAAATTTTTCTCCCATTGAGCAAGTAGTAAAGAAACCAAAGACAAGTAAGAATGGTGTACGAGCCTAGTGTCCCGCACAAAGATACTTTCTGGCAAGTCTTCGAGAGTGATGAGCAAATTGTTAACTTTTTGATTCAAGAAGCTGCCACTATCAAAGGAAGAACCTTGGAGCACGAAGAAACAGATGGTCTGATTTAGTTGTGGAATAATCATATTTTGAAAGGTCTTATCACTCTAGAAAGTTTGTTTGATCAGCATGATCGGTCCAAGAAACATCGGATTGAGATCGACAAGAAGGAGTATATGGAGCTGCAGTTGGAACCCAACAAGGTCATTAAGATTGGGACTGATTCTACTCCTGATGAATTGTAAGAGATTAGGCAACTGTGTCAAGAATTTTCTGATATTGTGGCCTGGAGTTACGAGGATCTGAGGGGATATGACAAACATATTATTCAACATACTATTGAGTTGGAGGAAGGAGTCAAACCCTTCAGGAAAAAGCAACGACCAGTGAATCCAAATATTGAGACTCTCATGAGGGCCGAACTTGTGAAAATATTGTAGGCCAATATTATATATCCGGTTAAGCACTCGAATTGGGTCGCTAATCTGGTTTTGGTTCGAAAGAAAAATGGAGACATACGATTGTGTGTAGATTTTTGAAATCTGAATCGTGCATCTCTGAAAGATCATTATCCCTTGCCTCGCATTGATCAGATACTTCATGTTGTTGCTGGGGCTCAGCGTTTCTCACTGCTAGATGGTTTCTCCTGGATATAACCGATTTGGGTTAGGGAGGAGGACCAGAGACAAAACAGCATTCACAACCAAGTGGGGCACTTTTTCCTATCAGCGCATGCCTTTCGGATTGTCCAATGCTGGGGCCACATTTCAGAGAGCCATGGACATTGCATTCGAGGAGATTTTGAACAAGATTATTGTCATTTATATTGATGATATGACTATCTTTTCACATAAACGGGAAGATCACTGTTCTCATTTGAGGCAAATCTTTGGAAAATGTAGAGAGTTTGGTATTTCCATTAATCCAAAGATGTCAATTTTTGCAATGAATGAAGGTAAACTCTTGGGGCATGTTATTTCAAAATATGGTTTGGAAATTGATCCATCTCGAGTCGAAGCATTGAAGAAACTATCGCTCCCTGCCAATAAGAAAGAGTTGCAGTCTTTCTTCGAGCAGATTAATTTTATCAAGAAGTTCATTTCTGACTTTGCCCAAGTCATCAAGCCCATGACTGAGTTGTTGAAGAAGGATGTAGAGCTTAAGTGGACGACTCAGAGGAAGAAGGCATTCCAGGAGATTAAGGACAAAATAGCGTAGGCGCCTGTATTAATTAATCTTGATTATTCAAAATATTTCATTCTGTATGCAATTGGAGAAGATGAGAGCTATGCCGCAGTACTCACACAGAAAGGAGATGATGGGAATGAAAGGCCCATTACTTTCCTTAGTCAGGTTATCTTACCTCATGAGGAAAGATATAATTTCATTGAAAAGTAGGTATATCTTTGTCATGAAGTCTCTTAAGAAATTCAAGCATTTTATATCTCGTAGTAAGACAGTCGTCTATGTTATACATCCCGATGTAAGGAATTTCATCATTCAGGGTGAGATGGGTGATAAACGTGCTGGTTGGGTCACCAAAATTCAAGAATTTGATGTTGAGATTCATCCAACCAAGTCAAAAGCGGGGTAAGGCCTTATGACAGCATTTAGCGAAGACTGCAACATCTAGGATAGTTGATTATCAAGCAGATGATCTTGCTGAAGATAGGAATCTGGTGAACCTCTTAGTACAAAGAAAAGATTGGGCTGAGGACCTAATTAGCTATTTCACAGTTAAATGCCTCACAACGGAGAAGGTTTCGCCTGCAAGCTCTTAGGTATGTGTTGCTATCGGAGGGATTATTTTTCAAGAATATTGATGGCGTTCTTTTAAGGTGTGTCAAAGAATCAGAGAAGGCTAGACTCTTGAAGGAGTTTCATTTTGGCATATTAGGAGGACACTATGCAGGTAGACCAATGGCTTTGAAAATTATTCGGGCAAGTTACTATTGGCCAACTTTGTTCACATATGCTTTCAGCATTGCTCAATAATGTGATAGATGTCAGAGGTATACAAGAAGGGTTAGAAATGCATCATTGCCCCTGCATCCAATTCAGGTTGAAGCACCTTTCCAGCAGTGGGGATTGGACTTTATTGGGATCATTGATCCGAATTCTTCAGCTGGACACAAGTATATCTTGATAGCTATAGATTATTTCATGAGATGGTCTGAGGCTATTCCAACCAAGGTTGCAAATCAAGATGTGGTGATCTCTTTCATCACCATTACCAACTTCCAAAAAAAAAAGATTTGTTGAATTTCCTCTATGCACACAGATTACCAACTTCGGCTCTTTTTGCATGCGAGCCCACAGGTACGTTTATTTCTTTCTTTTTTGTTCTTCTTTCCCAGTAGATAGTGACTTTTGTTAATTTCTTCCTTCCCCTCCCTTCTTTTCATTCCCTTCCTCACTCATTTATTCTTCTGCCGTCTGCAATTAAGCCACTACTATTGTTTCTTTTCCCCCTATGACATTCCCGCTTCTTTATTTCCCTTTTCTTCTAATCCTTGTTTTCTTTTCAGCATTTATCTACAGTTCATATCGCATTTTCAATCCACTCCCTTCATTTCATTATCCATTTTTTCTGTCCCCGCAGCTGGTGACACAGTAGTTCTCCTCTTCAGCTACTGTATCTACCACTTCACTCCCTTCATTCCCACCATTCCATCATTTACTATTTCCATTCCATAGTCTTCACTCCACTCATTCTGTTCATTTCCATTTTGCAACCCCGGTGCTTTCATCACTGTCATGGAGTTCCTTTTACAGCACCTGGTGAGCTAAGCTAAATACAAATTTATTTGAGTTTTCAGTAAGTCAGCAAGAGTTGTTGTAGCAGTCTACAGAGATGTTCCCCATCAATCAGCATTCTGTTCCTCTAGGTGTTTCTTGACTTTGTTGCCCAATGGATTCAGGCCTGGGATTCGTGCATACAATAGAACTGTATACCTCGTGAGCCGCCAAGAATGTTGGCATTTTTGCCACATTGTTTTGATTTATGATTATTCATGCATAAACTGTTAAAGTTCTCACTCCTCTGTGTTTCTCTGAGTTTTGATGCCAAAACAGCTAAGTCCGAAGACTATCGCGATATCGCGACCAAAAAACAATATGGAGAGCACGGGTTCAAAACTGTCGTGATATCGTGACATGTTGCGTTATCGCGGGTGTTTAGAGGAGAGAGAATCCAAAGTTGGAGAATGTCGTGATATTGCGATGTGTTCCAAAATTACGGTCAAAGTGGTCAACGGAGGCAGAGCAGTGAAATTGTCGCGATATCGCGACATGTCGCATTTTCATGACTTGCGATGGCCATGGAGCAGAATGATAGAAAATGTCATGATTTCATGACATAATTGAGCAAAGGGCAATGACAATGAATCATGTCGCAATTTTATGATAGAAAAATGAACAAGGGCTAGAATGTAAAAAACGTCGCAATATCGCGACATGTCGCATTATCGCGATCAAGTTGAAGAAAACGCATAAGGCATGAAAAGCGTCACGATTTCACGACATTTTTGAAGATGAGACCAAGCAAGAAGAAGATGTTGTGATGTCGCGACATAAAGTAAAAATAGTAGAGAAAGCCAAGAAATGTCATGATTTCATGACATATTGTGGAGAAGAAGCTAAATAGACAAGAAGTGTCACGATTTCGCGACATGTCTTGTTTTCACGATGTGAAAGCGCAGAAAGAATAAAATGGTACAGAATGTCACGATTTTGTGACATGTTTCGTTTTCGTTGCTTGCAAGAGAATGAATGCCACAAAAGAGAAAACTATCACGATTTCACGACATGTTACAGTTTCGCAGGTGGACAGAAGGACACAGAAGCAGGAGAATTGTCATGATTTCACGACATGGTGACGTTTTCGTGACTTGGAGGAGTGAAGAAGGCAGATGAAAGAACATGTTGCGATTTCACTACATGTTGAGGAAAGAAGTCCCAACAAAGGAGAATGTTGTGATTTCACGACGTATCAGGAAGATAAAGCCGAAGAGAGAAAGATGTAGCGAAACCGTGACTTGTTGCATTTTCACGGTTTGAAACAGTGCAAGAAAAATATGAGAAAAGAACGTCACGATTTCGTGATAGGTCAAATTTTCATGAAAATAGAGCAGGGAAGGAGCAGAATAGTACGAAACGTCATGATTTCGTGACATGTCGCATTTTCACGACCTCAGGTGACGAAGGAGAACAGAGAGCCAGATACATCACGATTTTGTGACATGTTTGGTTTTCACGATCCAAAATGGCAAAAGCATACAGAGGAGAAATACATTGCGATTTCGTGACATGTCACGTTTTTGCGACCTGTCACAGTTTCGCACCAGAAAGCAGTTCAAACGGCCCGATGCAGCATTGCAATTTCCAAGGATTAAAAGCACTCCAAAATTGAATGTTTTGCTGCTTTCCAATGCGTGCAAGGTAGAACAACATGCTCAAGCCTGTAGTTTTCAAAGCCACCAGAATTGAAGACGCCTCCATTATTCAAAGCTTATGTTCATGATTTCTAACGGTTCTAGCATGCTATGAGGATGACCATTTAATGAAGACGACCGGTTCCTTGTTTCATTTAATTTTTGGTTTCTCCGAGGTTGGTTTAAGGGGATCATTTCCTTATTTCTGCTGCACATTTTGTAGATATCGAGGAGGTCCGTTTCATGTTTTAAATGCTACAAAGAGGCAAGACCTCTATAAATATCAATGTATATCTCAGAAAGAGGGATCGAGAGAGAGACTTTTGCAAAAAAGTTTTCAAGTTCTTTGCATGAATGAAAGATATTTGGCCTCTGGTTTTGCAAGCAACTTTCTATGTATTTTCCCTTCTGTCTTATGCATTCCTCATTTATGCTCGCATTTCTTATCTGCTGCTTGATTTGAATTATGCATCTGAGTTTAAATATTTCTAGTGAGGAAGTGAGTTCTAGAATGTGATTTTGGAGGTCATCTGCGCAAGGTTGTAAGTGAATTACGTCACTATCTTCTGTTATATGCTGTTAGTGTGCTTAAATTTATCTGCTGTTAATCTTTCCCGATCTGACAAGTTTGGCCTATGGCTACATTTCCCATCTCTTTCTGTAATTTCTCATTTCTTTCTGTATATTTCCAATTCCTTTCCTACAACTTTAGTCTAAAATCAAGCTTAGATTTAGTAAGGGAACCAGCCCTCTCTGGAGATTGGTCTGGAAGACATTTCTTTCTCCCAACCTTTCAATGTTGGCCGGGTCTAGGGTGCATTTTGTATGAAATCCTTTCCTGTGGCAGATTCGTGACCAACAATTTTTGGCACATGTGGTGGGACAGACTGTTTCTATCTCAGAGAGATCCCATAGTATTGAGGGTTTAATATTCACCTTCATGCCGTATAGTTAGAACATTTGGTGACTCTGCAGTACCCAAAAATCTCTGAACGTGGATACAATGAAAGCTGTACTTCATGATCACGAGATCGAAGTCTAAAAAAATTGAAAATCTTGTTGAGTTTTTTGAACTTGACAACACAAAAAGAGGTGAACACTCTAGGTTGGTTTCCCCATCGCTTGCATCATCTGCCATATCCACACACATCCCTGGTATTGTTACTAGTTTTCCATCTTCTCAGTCACATCCACTAGTCCCAATGGCCCAGTATCCTCAAGCCAGGCAATTTTCAGCATGGAATAGTTTAGGAGCCTTGAATTTACAGGCTCAAAATCTAGTTCCTCAGGCTACTTTGAAAGCCTTGCCAACCTATGATGGTACTGGTAAGACTGCATATGAACATATTCATGATATAGCTTCTTTGGCAGCCATTCATGATATTACAGATGAAGATGTGATGGTGAAGTTATTAGTATTATCCTTGAGAGGAAAATTGCTGTACTGGTACCGATCTCTACAACTAGGCACTATTGCATCATGGGATCATCTAGGAGAGCTGTTAGTTAAGAATTTTCATGAACAGGCTGATCCATTTTCATTGCTACATCAGTTTAATGCAATTCAGAGGCATCTGTAGGAGGTGATAGTAGATTTCAATGTTTGATTTATCAGAAGCTAGCAATGAGTGCCTGAAGGTCTTCGCCCTACCCATGAGCAAGCTACATTCTACTATCTTCGAGTGTTCAACACAGACATTGGCTTGGAGATCAGGCAGTCCAATGTGATGACCTTCCTAGAACTGTTCGAACAAGCACGAAAGGCGGAGGCAGAATTGATTGCAATCGATAGGCTTCCTCTAAAGGTAGCAATGCCCATTTTACCTGATATTCCATAGCATTTATATCCTAGTTCATTTTTGTAATCTATGTCTTCACTGTATCTTGTTCCATCATGGAGCTCCAGTGCACCTTAGATTGCACCCATCCCAGTTCCTCAGCTCCCTACTTCAGCAAATCCCCAGTTTCCTGCACCCAGTATTCTTCCATTCCTCGCTTCCATCTCATTCCCAGCATTACCAGCACCGCCAACACCTTTGCCCTTACCAGCACCTCCTGTGCAAGCTGTAAATCCTGATCCTTATACGACACTCTTGCAAGAGGTAAAATATTCCAATTCTGCAATAAGAGCAATGGGCAATAAGATCACACTGATTGAAAGGAAGCAAGCTAAGCGAGATTTCCAGCCCAGGAGATTTCAGCCTCCGTCGATTACTAGAGAACAAGTTGCTTCAACAAGCAAAGCACCCGAGAAGAACTTGACTATTTTGGCAAATGAAGATGCAGTCCTTACAGAAAGAACATATTGGTGTTCAACATGTAATGATCCACATGGCAAAGATACTTGCATGGTTCATTTGAATTATGTGCAGACATTGGCCGCTAGTTCTTCGGGAGGGCAAGTCAACATGATCTCTGAGATAGGTCATAGCTTAATGGTTCCATCGGAAGAACAAGTTTTAGTTCTCACAAGGACTGGAAAGAAGCCCGTTTCAGTAGACCCTGCTGAGATAGAGCCATTAAAAGTGCCATCTGATTTGAGAAAACAAGTGAAAACTCCTATGCCAGTATCAAAGCTAGATGCTCCTATTTTACCAAAAGATCCTATTCCACATAGAGTACAAGAAAAAGCTACAACTACACAGGTAAGATCAGAAGCAGAGGAACAAACAAGAGAAAAGTTGAAGTACCCATCATTGACCAAAAGGTTGAGAGTAGAAGCCACTCAACAGTATCGAAGCAGATATGATCCCCTCGTTGAAAAGAAGGAATCTGCTGCAGTTGCATACAACATTGTTGAAGAATTGAAGAAGATCCCAGCAAAGGTTAGTCTTTATGATGCATTACAATTGCTCGGACAGGTAGATTTATTGCAAGAATATTTGAAATCTATGAAGGATAATGAGAATAGCCCTACCCAGACAATTTATGCTCAAGCTTTAACCACTTCAATCACTGGTAAGAATAGACCACCCTTGTTTTATCTGTCACTTCGAATGGAGGGTTGGATCGTGCATAACTGCATGATTGATTTCGTTGCCACTACAACTGTCATGCCAAAGGCAGTTTGTGAAGTTATGGGTATGGAATACACACGAAGTAGCCCTGAAGTCTTGTAGATAGATGGTACTCTTATGAAAATAGTAGGGCTAATCAAGGATGTCCTGATTATTTTACATAGTATGCCTCAGATTACAGTCATTCAGGAGATAGTTGTGGTTGATCTAGAACCGTATTTCAGTATGTGCTTATCAAGAGAATTTACTACAAATTTGGGAGGTTACCTTTCACTGGATTATTCCCACTTGGAGATCCCTTTTAGAGGAAAGAGACTCCGGATTCATAATGAAAAACCTTCCTCTTTTCATATTGAGAGGTTGGATGAAGCAGGAAAGACCATGCAGTCTGTCAACATGCTAACCGAAGAGTTAGAAGGTCCTAATTTGGTGGATGAGGTTTTGGATGAGCTTCAGTTGGAAGACGGGTTTTCTATGCTTGATTTCAATGCTATGCTGGAGACTGAAATCAGTTGTTATTCTATCACAAAGCCCGAGGATGGAGCCATGCAGGTACTCCTTAACCAAGATGATCAAAGCTCTGTCCCCGATCAATTATGGAAGTTGTATTTTGATGGGGCAAGATGCAAAAATGGTGCAGGAGCAGGTATTGTTCTGATTTCTCCCTCTGGTTTACAAAGAACATATTCATACCGTCTCACTTGGAATTGTACTAACAATGCTGTCGAGTACGAAGAATTATGCCTAGGCTTGAAAAAGGCAAGAAAATTGGGAATTGAACAGTTGTAGATTTTTGGTGATTATGAGTTGATTGTAAACCAAGTAACAAACAAGTGTATTTCCAAGCAGTATTATCTCAAAGCATATCACAATCAAGTTTGGGACATGTTTGAGTCTTTCACAGCTCTGAGTATTCAAGCCATTTCATGAGAGCTGAATAAGCATGCTGATATTCTAGCATCTCTTGGAGAAAATTTTTCTCCCATTGAGCAGGTAGTAAAGAAACCAAAGACAGTAAGAATGGTGTACAGGCCTAGTGTCCCAGATAAAGATATTTTCTGGCAAGTCTTCGAGAGTGATGAGAAAATTGTTAACTTTTTGATTCAAGAAGCTACCACTATCAAAGGAAGAACCTTGGAGCACGAAGAAATAGATGGTCTGATTTAGTTGCGGAATAATCATATTCCGAAAGGTCTTATCACTTTAGAAAGTTTGTTTGATCAGCATGATCGGTCCAAGAAACATCGGATTGATATCGAAAAGAAGGAGTATATGGAGCTGTAGTTGGAACCCAACAAGGTCATTAAGATTGGGACTGATTCTACTTCTGATGAATTGCAAGAGATTAGGCAACTGTGTCAAGAATTTTCTGATATTATGGCTTGGAGTTACGAGGATTTGAGGGGATATGACAAACAGATTATTCAGCATACTATTGAGTTGGAGGAAGGAGTCAAACCCTTCAGGCAAAAGTAGTGACCAGTGAATCCAAAGATTGAGACTCTCATGAGGGCCAAACTTGTGAAAATGTTGCAGGCCAAGATTATATATCCGGTTAAGCACTCGACTTGGGTCGCTAATCTGGTTTTGGTTTGAAAGAAAAATGGAGACATACGACTGTGTGTATATTTTTGAAATCTAAACCGTGCATCTCTGAAAGATCATTATCCCTTGCCTTGCATTGATTAGATACTTCATGTTGTTGCTAAGGCTCAGCGTTTCTCACTGCTAGATGGTTTCTCTAGATATAACCAGATTTGGGTTAGGGAGGAGGACCAGTACAAAACTGCATTCACAACCAAGTGGGGCACTTTTTCCTATCAGCGCATGCCTTTCGTATTGTCCAATGCTGGGGCCACATTTCAGAGAGCCATGGACATTACATTCGAGGAGCTTTTGAACAAGATTATTATCATTTATCTTGATGATATGACTATATTTTCACATAAACGGGAAGATCACTGTTCTCATTTGAGGCAAATCTTTGGAAAATGTAGAGAGTTTGGTATTTCCATTAATCCAAAGAAGTCAGTTTTTGCAGTGAAGGAAGGTAAACTCTTGGGGCATGTTATTTTAGAAGATGGTTTGGCAATTGATCCATCTTGAGTCAAAGCATTGAAGAAACTGTCACTCCCTGCCAATAAGAAAGAGCTGCAGTCTTTCTTTGGGCAGATTAATTTTATCAGGAAGTTCATTTTTGACTTTGCCCAGGTCGTCAAGCCCATGACTGAGTTGTTGAAGAAGGATGTAGAGTTTAAGTGGACGACTTAGAGGAAGTAGGCATTCCAGGAGATTAAGGACAGAATAGCACAGGCTCCTGTATTAATTAATCTTGATTATTCAAAAGATTTCATTCTGTATGCAATTGGAGAAGATGAGAGCTATGCCGCAGTACTCACATAGAAAGGAGATGATGGGAATGAAAGGCCCATTGCTTTCCTTAGTCAGGTTATATTACCTCATGAGGCAAGATATAATTTCATTGAAAAGCAGGTATATGCTATCATGAAGTCTCTTAAGAAATTCAAGCATTTTATATCTCAGAGTAAGAAAGTCGTCTATGTTATACATCCTGATGTAAGGAATTTCATCATTCAGGGTGAGATGGGTGATAAACGTGCTGGTTGGGTCACCAAAATTCAAGAATTTGATGTTGAGATTCATCCAACCAAGCTGGTGCGGGGTAAGGCCTTATGCCAGCACTTAGCGAAGACTGCAACATTTGGGATAGTTGATTATCAAGCAAATGATCTTGTTGAAGATAGGAATCTGATGAATCTCTTAGTACAAGGACAAGATTGGGCTGAGGACCTGATTAGCTATTTTACAACTGGCAGATGCCCTTCATAGTTAAATGCCTCACAATGGAGAAGGTTTCGCTTGTAAGCTCTTAGGTATGTGTTGCTGCTAGAGGGATTATTTTTCAAGAATATTGATGGCATTCTTTTAAGGTGTGTCAAGGAATCGGAGAAGGCTAGACTCCTGAAGGAGTTTCATTTTGGCATATTAGGAGGACACTATGCAGGTAGACCAATGGATTTGAAAATTATTCGGGCTGGTTACTATTGGCCAAATTTGTTCACATATGCTTTCAGGATTGCTCAATCATGTGATAGATGTCAGAGGTATACAATAAGGGTTAGAAATGCATCATTGCCCCTGCATCCAATTCAGGTTGAAGCACCTTTCTAGTAGTGGGGATTGGACTTTATTGGGATCATTGATCCAAATTCTTTAGCTGGACACAAGTATATCTTGATAGCTACAGATTATTTCACGAGATGGTCTGAGGCTATTCCAACCAAGGTTGCAAATCAAGATGTGGTGATCTCTTTCATCGAAGGACTGATCACACGTTTTGGCATTCCTGATGCTATTATCATAGATAACAGAACTCCATTCGTTGGAGCTGAGCTAGCATAATTTGCAAACAAATATGGTGTTTTCCTAAAGACATCCTCTAACTATTACCCTTAGGGGAATGGCTTGGTGGAGTCCACAAACAAGAACTTGCTATGGATTTTGAAAATATCCCTGGGAGATAACAAGAGATCATGGCACCTTCTGCTGAATCAAGCCTTATGGGCAGATAGGATTTCAATCAAGAAGTCTATCAAGACTTCACCATATGCCCTGGTATATGGAAAAGAGGCAAGGTTGCCTGTTCATCTTGAATTACCATTTTTGTAGCAATTGCAAGGATTTCAGGATGATGAAGCAGATATAGATCCCATGGATATGCAGTTGGAAGAGCAACGTTATTTGGCCTATGAGGAATTTGCTAAGCATACACAGGTTATTTCAAAATGGTTCCATAAAAATTTCGTTGATCGTCCACTCAAGGTGGGTGATTTGGTCCTGAAATGGAATGAAAAGAAAGCCAAGCCAGGAATGCACAAAAAGTTTGATGCTCTATGGGAGGGACCATTTCGCATTGTCAGTGCAGATGTAGGAAATTCGTTTCATTTGGAAGATTTGGATGGCAGCCCACTTCCTATTTTAGTGAATGACTTTCATCTGAAAGCCTAGACTCCATGAAGTATGGGTTTAGTATTACCTTGTACAGTTATTTTGCTTTTGTAAAAAAAAGAAGAAGAAAAAAAAAATAGAAAAAAAAAAAAGATTTGTTGAATTTCCTCTGTGCACACAGATTACCAACTTCGGCTCTTTTTGCATGCGAGCCCACAGGTATGTTTATTTCTTTCTTTTTTCTTCTTCTTTCCCAGAAGATAGTGACTTTTGTTAATTTCTTCCTTCCCCTCCCTTATTTTCATTCCCTTCCTCACTCATTTCTTTTTCCCCTCTGACATTCCCGCTTATTTATTTCCCTTTTCTTCTAATCCTTGTTTTCTTTTCAGCATTTATCTATAGTTCATATCGCATTTTCAATCCACTCCCTTCATTTCATTATCCATTTTTTCTATCCCCATTGCTGGTGACATAGTAGTTCCCCTCTTCATCTACTGTATCTACTGCTTCACTCCCTCCATTCCCACCATTCCATCATTTACTATTTCCATTCCATAGTCTTCACTCCACTCATTCCGTTCATTTTTGTTTTGCAACCCCGGTGCTTTCATCACTGTCATGGAGTTCCTTTTACAGCACCTGGTGAGCTAAGACAAATATAGATTTAGTTGAGTTTTCAGTAAGTCAGCAAGAGTTGTTGCAGCAGTCTAAAGAGATGTTCCCCATCAGTCAGCATTCTGTTCCTCTAGGTGTTTCTTGACTTTGTTGCCCAATGGATTCAGGCCTGGGATTTGTGCATACAACAGAACTGTATACCCTGCGAGCCTCCAAGAATGTTGGCATTTTTGCCACATTGTTTTTATTTGTGATTATTCATGCATAAACTGTTAAAGTTCTCACTCCTCTGTGTTTCTCTACGAGTTTTGATGCCAAAACAGCTAAGTCCGAAGACTGTCGCAATATCGCGACCAAAAAACAACATGGAGAGCACGGGTTCAAAACTGTCGCGATATCACGACATGTCATGTTATTGCGGGTGTTTAGAGGAGAGAGAAGCCAAAGTCAAAGAATGTCGCGATATCGCGATGTGTTCCAAAATTGCGGTCAAAGTGTTCAACGGAGGCAGAGTAGTGAAATTGTCGCGATATCGTGACATGTCACGTTTTCACGACTTGCGATGACCATGGAGCAAAATGATAGAAAACGTCATGATTTCACGACATAATTGAGCAAAGGGCAATGACAATGAATCATGTCATGATTTCATGACAAAAAAATGAACAAGGGCTAGAATGTAAAAAATGTCGCAATATCGTGACATGTTGCATTATCGTGGTCAAGTTGAAGAAAACGCATAAGGCATGAAAAGCGTCGTGATTTCATGAAATTTTTGAAGATGAGACCAAGCAAGAAGAAGACGCCGCGATGTCACGACAGAAAGTAACAACAGTAGAGAAAGCTAGGAAACGTCACGATTTTGCGACATATCATGGAGAAGAAGATAAATAGACAAGAAGTGTCACGATTTCGTGACATGTCTTGTTTTTGCGATGTGAAAGCGCAGAAATAGCAAAATGGTATGGAATTTCACGATTTCATGACATGTTCCATTTTTGCTGCTTGCGAGAGAATGAAGGCCACGGAAGAGAAAACTGTCGCGATTTCTTGACATGTTACAGTTTCGCAGGTGGACAGAAGAAGGACACAAAAGCAGGAGAATTGTCATGATTTCGTGACATGGTGACGTTTTCGTGACTTGGAGGAGTGAAGAAGGCAGATGAAAGAACATGTTGCGATTTCACTACATGTTGAGGAAAGAAGTCCCAACAAAGGAGAATGTCGCGATTTCATGACGTATCAGGAAGATAAAGCCGAAGAGAGAAAGATGTGGCGAAATCGTGACTTGTTGCGTTTTCGTGGTTTGAAACAACGCAAGAACAATATGAGAAAAGAATGTCGTGATTTTGTGACAGGTCATAGTTTCACAAAAACAGAGTAGGGAAGGAGCAAAATAGTACGAAACGTCATGATTTTGCGATGCGTCGCATTTTTACGACCTCAGGTGACGAAGGAGAACAAAGAGCCAGATACGTCGTGATTTCGTGACATGTTTGGTTTTCACAATCCAAAATGGCAAAAGCGTACGGAGGAGAAATACATCGTGATTTCATGACATGTCGTGTTTTCACGACCTGTCACAGTTTCATGCCAGAAAGCAATTCAAACGGCTCGATGCAGCATTACGATTTCCAAGGATTAAAAGCACTCCAGAATTGAATGTTTTGCTGCTTTCCAATGCGTGCAAGGTAGAACAATGTGCTTAGGCCTATAGTTTTCGAAGCCACTAGAATTGAAGACGCCTCCATTTTTTTTTTTTTTTTTTTTTGGTGGTGGCCACAAGGGGTAAACAGACAGTGACCACGAGGGAACCATTACATAACATATCCGCAACATGTGAGGCGAGAGATTTGAACCTGGGCCTCTTAGCAACTAGAGAGGTTTAACTACCCACTTGCTCTCCAAATCCTCTACATGGGCGGATAAAAGAAAATAAATTTGATAACGCCTCCATTATTCAAAGCTTTTCTTTGTGATTTCTAACGGTTGTAGCATGCTCCGAGGATGACCATTTAATGAAGACAACCGGTTCCTTGTTTCATTTAATTTTTGGTTTCTCTAAGGCTAGTTTAAGGGGATCATTTCCTTATTGCTACTGCACATTTTGTAGATCTCGAGGAGGTCCGTTTCATGTTTTAAATGCTACAAAGAGGCAAGACCTCTATAAATATTAATGTATATCTCAGAAAGAGGGATCGAGAGAGAGACTTTTGCTGAAAAGCTTTCAAGTTCTTTGCATGAATGAAAGATATTTGGCCTCTGGTTTTGCAAGCAACTTTCTATGTATTTTCCCTTCTGTCTTATGCATTCATCATTTACGCTCGCATTTATTATCTGTTGCTTAATTTGAATTCTGCATCTGAGTTTAAATATTTCTAGTGAGGAAGTGAGTTCTGGAATGTGATTTTGGAGGTCATCTGTGCAAGGTTGTAATTGAATTACGTCGCTGTCTTCTGTTATATGCTGTTAGTGTGCTTAAAGTTATCTGCTGTTAATCTTTCTCGATCTGACAAGTTTGGCCTGTGGCTACATTTCCCATCTCTTTCGTAATTTCTCATTTCTTTCTGCATATTTCCAATTCCTTTCCTGCAACTTTAGTCTGAAATCAAGCTTAGATTTAGTAAGGGAACCAGACCTCTCTGGAGATTGGCCTGGAAGACATTTATTTCTCCCAACCTTTCAATGTTGGCCGGGTCTAGGGCGCATTTTGTATGAAATCCTTTCCTATGGTAGATTCGTGACCAACAAGACACAATTTGAAGCATGTGGTGCTTCTAAAGTTTCAAACAAGTGCGTAGATTGTGCACCGGGCATTGATGAGGGTTCGAATCCCTCCAAAGGTGAGGTAAATATTTTTGCATTAAATTTAATTATTGCCTAAGTTGGGAGATAAAAGGGGTGTTAGTCGGATTTTCTTAGAAGGGTTGCTAGTTGGATAGTGGTGGTTATTGAAAAGTGTCAATTAGGAGTAATAAGGAGTTTTGAATTTAGTTTTTAATAAAGTCTTAATTATCATATTGGCATATTGGAGGATTAAGACTTTTGAGTATTGTTTTAATTTTAATAAGGGATTTTTGTGTTAAAGAAGATTATTGTGAAGGTGTTGAATATTATTTAAGTTGGAGTGATAAGGTGTAATTTTGATATCATTTTGTATTGTGTTTTTTTGAGGAAATTATTATCTTCTAACCCTTATTGAGATTGGAAAAGAAGTGAGTGTGAGTGTGGAAGATTTGTGAGATCAACTCCTTGTCAAGAAAAAAGGTATGGGCAAATTCTTCCTTGGTTGAGTTGATTGATTGGCTTTCTAGAAAATAAAGTTTGGAGTGAAAAGGATTTGATTAGGGTTTCCTTTTTGAAAGTGTTTGAGTTAATGCTTCAAGGTTTTCTGGAATTAAGTGTTGTGATTAAAACCTTGTTTTATAAGCATTGTTGTTGAAGCCATTGGTTGTGTGAAGAACTTGAGTTAGGGTTTGAAAAGAACATGAGTATCATTGTTATGTGAAGATTGATTTATAAGCATTGTTGTTGAAGTGAGTTGTTGTGCAAAGAACTTGAACTAGGGTTTGAAAAGAACATGAGTATCATTATTATGTGAGATTTGTTGTTGAGCATTATTGGAAATATTTTGAGTTGGTGTTTATATGCTTGGACTAGGGTTTGTGAGCAAGGGTTGTTTCTTGAGTAATTGGTTGAGTAGAGTTGATTGAGCCTAGTCAAGTGGATGTATGAAGTGATTGTTCAAGTTCCATAAAACAAACTATTCTATATTCTGATTTGAGTTAAGAAAGTGATTGAGCATTGAGTGTAGAACATATTGAGTCTCTAACAATTCTCTTTATGTTTCTATGAGATTTGGATAAGTTCTGAGTGAGCTTGTTGAGTAGATTTGAATAAGTTATGTGTGGACTTATTGAGTAGATTGGACAAGTTCTGAGTGAGCTTGTTGAGAAGATTTGAGTAGGTTTTGAGTGGACCTATTGAGCATATTGGACAAGTTCTATGTGGAATTGTTGAGAATATTTAACAAGTTCTGTGTGGACTTGTTGAGCAGATTTAACAAGTTTTGTGTGGACTTGTTGAGCAGATTTGAGCAAGTTCTATGTGGACTTGTTGAGCAGATTTAAGCAAGTTCTATGTGGACTTGTTGAGAAATTTAAGCAAGTTCTATGTGGACTTGTTGAGCAGATTTGAGCAAGTTCTATGTGGACTTGTTGAGAAGATTTGAGCAAGTTCTATGTGGACTTGTTGAGTAGATTTGAGCAAGTTCTATGTGGACTTGTTGAGCAGATTTGAGCAAGTTCTATGTGGACTTGTTGAGAATATTTGTGCTAGATCGAAGGACTATGTTTAGTGTAGATTAGAGACAGAGCTTTAGAGGTGATAGAGTAGAGAGGATAGTAGTCTCTAGTGGATAGAGATCCATCAGCCAGGGTAGTGAGGATAGGTCTTCTGAGTGGGGACAAGAGTCTTCAGTGGAGAGAGATCCACAAGCCGGTGTAGTGGAGGTAGTAGTCTTCTAGAGGATCACCATAGGAGAAGGAGTTCTCCTATGGATAGAGATCCATGAACTTGATTTAGGGGATTGGTGTCTCCTTTGGACAGAGGTCCATAAACATTGTAATTGGGAAGGATTCCCAAGAGATTGATTGAGAAAATTTTAGTGAAATATTTTCTCCGTGGAGTAGCCCACATTGGGTGAACCACGTAAATTGTGGTGTCTCTATTGTGTGTGGTGATTTGTGCATTGCTTTGATTACTTGCTATTGATATTGCTATCTACACATTGCTTAATATTGATTTGGAAAGAAAAGTAAAAAGTGGTCTTATACTGTTCACCCCCTCTCAGTATAAGCTTGTGTTCTTCAATTGGTATCAGAGCGGGTTCCTTCAGAAGAGTTTAACAGCTTGAAGGAAAGGCTAACAAGAACACAATGGATCCTAAGGAAGTGTCCTCAAATAATTTAGCACCAATATTTGATGGAAGTGACTATATGTATTGGAGTATGATGATGAAGATCTACCTGATGGCACTTGGCAATGAAATTTGGGAATCAGTGGAATTTGGATATGATCCCTTAGTCAATCCTCCTACAGATAAGGAAGGTAAGCTTCTACAACACTACAATTCAAAAGCAATGAATGCACTTGTGAGAGGTTTGCGTAGAACAGAGTCTATGAAAGTTATGCATTGTCAAACTGCAAAAGAGATGTGGGATAAATTGCAAAATATATATGAAGGAGATAAAAGTGTCAAGAAAGCAAAGAGTCAAAATCTCAAAAGACAACTTGAAGAATTAAGAATGAACGAAGAGGAAAATATTAGTGCTTACCTACTTCGAATTGATGAGGTTGTTAATGATATGTGAGGACTTGGTATGAAGATTGATGAATCTGATGTTTGTGATAAAGTCTTAAGATCTCTTCCAAAAATATTCAGTGAATAGGTTTCTGCTATAGAAGTATCAATAGATGGTGATACTTTGACAAGAGATAAGTTGCTTGGTATGCTCACAATATTTGAGATAAGAACAAAAGATCCTATGTCCCAGAAGGAAGCAACATTCAAAGCAACCAATAAGACAAAGGGTAAGAAGTCAGAATCAAGCAATGAGTCATCTAGTGATGAAGAAGCTAACTATGGTAGAAGAGATAAGGACTATAGAAGATCTAGAGATAAAATATCTATTAAATGTTTCAATTATGGAAGGTATGGACATTTTGCAATAGATTTTCAAGAACCCAAGAACAACAATGGTGAAGAAAAATAGGATCACAGGTACAAGGAATCAAAAAGATATAAGCATCAGAAGAAAAGCAAGGATGGACAAAGCAGACAAGGAAAGAAGTTCTTTCAAAGGCAAAAGAGAAGCTACTATGCGGATAAGGCAAGTAAGTATTCAAGTGATAGTGATGCTAGTTTTTTAGATAATGATAGAGATGAAGTCCTATTTATGATTGAAGAAAAAGAACCAGTTAAGAAAAGGACTCCAATTATTCTCAAGTGTTTTAGATGTGGTAACTTTGGACATCTTGAAGATGATTGTACAAGGGATGGTTATAGTTTCAGTGATGATGAATATGAGAATGCACTTGAAGGACCAGATGAAAATCTTCTAATGGCTTTAGAAGAAGAAGTAAGTGATCCTATAGAAGACAAGCCAAAAGAAAATAGAGTTGTGGACAAAGGTAAACAAATAGAGGAATATTCAGAAAAGGATGGTTATGATCTAAAGGGAGAACTTATCTATGCCCTTGACACAGTAAAGAAGGTAAGGAAGCAACACTCTAAACTTGAAATTCAGTTTCAAGAATGTGATGAAGAGAGAAGATTGCTCATAGAGGATTTAGAAAAATCAAAGGCTAAGGCAAAGAGGTTCAAAGATAAGTTAGAAGCAAAGATCTTGGAATGTGAGAAGTTAGCACAAGAAGTGGCACTACTAAAAGAAGATTTAGAGGACTCCAAGATCAAGATGAAAGGGTTTAAAAATAGCTCAAAGAACTTGGATAAGTTCATCAAGACACAAAAGACTACATCAAGAAAAACAGGTCTTGGATTTGAACAGGTTCAAAAGAAATGGGAAGGAGAGTCAACTTCAAGTTTTGGAGGAGAAGAAACTTCAGATGAAGATACTTCAGAAGAAGACAGTGTGAAAGAAAGTGAGACATCAGAGGATGAGTTGGACAATAGAGAGTTCAACAAAAATAGGAACAATGCACAAAGAAGATACAGATGGAACAACAATCAGAATAGGAGACCAATGAGGTCAAGACAAGGAAGCTTCAATGGAAGATGCTTTTCATGTCACAGGTTTGGGCACATGGCTTCACAATGCAGGACACATGTAAGACAAGAATTTGGGAACATATAACTTTTTCATGGGTATTGCTACTCATGTAATCAGTTTGGTCACAAGGCAATGAATTGCAGGGTTCATGACAGAAGAGGATATGGCTTCACTAGGAGAAATCCTAAGACATTTGCACCTCCAAGGAATAATAACATCAAGTGTTATAAGTGCAATAATGATGGTCACACAACAAAATGGTGTAGAGCAGACATTCCAAAAATAGGTATGAGGAACAGGAACAAGAACAGGAACATGGATATGAACAGGAATAGGAACAGAAGAACATGGATATGAACAGGAATAGGAACAGGAATAGGAACAAGAAAAGAACAGGAATAGGAACAGGAATATGGACATGGACAGGAATATGGACATGGAAAACAATCAAAGGAATCAAAAGAATCAGATAAGAAGGAAAGAGGATAAAGGTAAAGAACAATGCCTTCTGGGAGTAGAAATACTCCCACCCTAAAATTAACCACCTCAAAAGGAGGTGGGGGAGGGGCTAAGCTAAGAGGCTCATTCTTAGCCTCGAGCCCCAAAGGTGACCCTTTGCCATTGATGTCAAAGGGGGAGAGATTTGAGTAAGGGGGAGAGACTTGATACTTGAAAAGAGCATTGAGCCAGGGGGAGCAATGTCCCAAGGGGAGTAGGACAAAAAGCAAGTCAAGTTTTGGTAAAAAGAGTTTGGGTTGCCATCAATGACAAAGGGGGAGATTGTTGGACATTTTGAGTCCCTAAGTCAAAGTTGTCATTGATGTCACCAGATGAAGTCATCATTAATGTCAAGGACTTCGTCAAGAAACAAAGTTGTCAAAGTTGTCATTTGATATCCAGGAAGAAGGCCAAAGGTCAAGAGAATCAATGCAAAAGTTAAAGGCAAAAGGGCTCCATAATATCTTAATAGTATATGGAAGCTTAGTTTAAAAGGTGTTTCATAAAAATCCCAAGGAGGCTTGTGCAAAGTTAAAAAGGAGATATAATATTTATTTTATAAATTATTTAAATTCAATGAGAATTTAAATTTTATAAATAAATATTATTTATACCATGGTATGCAATGAGAAGGAAGCAATAAACTCAAAAGGATATAATATTATAATATTAAGTGATATGGTTAAAATCCCAAAGTAAAATATTTATAATATTCATTATAATATTTTACAATACCCAAAGATGGGTTTGGAGTTAAAAACATTCAAAGCACCTTTATTAAGGTCCTAACCTTCATCGACGTTACGTGGTGGTGAAAGCATTCGAAGCGTCGACGTTTTACAAGCATGGAGGAAATTAATATATATACCTATGCCCAAAGGGCATTAAAATTTATCCTTGCTCGATTGATTAATATTGCATGTGAATTGGAAAGAAGAGCTCGTGAGAAAGTTTACAAATTTCATGTGTTGGACAAACAGAATAAAGCAGAAGGCGTCGATCATTCGAAAGCCAACTGGGTAGCTTGGCCTAGTGGCAAGTGGGCAGTGGCTAGAGTGCTTGTAGGCAAGGAGGCCAACGTTTGAAATGTGGCGGTTGTGCTTGGCAGTCATGTTGGTTGAAGGTGCCAAAGGTGCATGTTTTGCAAGGTGCAAGGTGGGAGACACGATTTGAAGCACGTGGTGCTTCTTAAGTTTCAAATGAGTGTGTAGCTCATGCGGTGGTTGGAGCCATGGCTAAGGTGTTTGTCATGGGCATTGTTGAGGGTTCGAATCCCTCCGAAGGTGAGGTAAATATTTTTACATTAAATTTAATTATTGCCTAAGTTGGGAGATAAAAGGGGTGTTAGTTGGATTTGCTTAGAAGGGTTGCTAGTTGGATAGTGGTGGTTATTGAAAAGTGTCAATTAGGAGTAATAAGGAGTTTTGAATTTAGTTTTTAATAAAGTCTTAATTATCATATTGGCATATTGGAGAATTAAGACTTTTGAGTATTGTTTTAATTTTAATAAGGGGTTTTTGTGTTAAAGAAGATTATTGTGAAGGTGTTGAATATTATTTAAGTTGGAGTGATAAGGTGTAATTTTGATATCATTTTGTATTGTGTTTTGTTGAGGAAATTATTATCTTCTAACCCTTATTGAGATTGGAAAAGAAGTGAGTGTGAGTGTGGCAGATTTGTGAGATCTACTCCTTGTCAAGAAAAAAGGTATGGGCAAATTCTTCCTTGGTTGAGTTGATTGATTGGCTTTCTAGAAAATAAATTTTGGAGTGAAAAGGATTTGATTAGGGTTTCCTTTTCGAAAGTGTTTGAGTTAATGCTTCAAGGTTTTCTGGAATTAAGTGTTGTGATTAAAACCTTGTTTTATAAGCATTGTTGTTGAAGCCATTGGTTGTGTGAAGAACTTGAGTTAGGGGTTTGAAAAGAACATGAGTATCATTGTTATGTGAAGATTGATTTATAAGCATTGTTGTTGAAGTGAGTTGTTGTGCAAAGAACTTGAACTAGGGTTTGAAAAGAACATGAGTATCATTGTTATGTGAGATTTGTTGTTGAGCATTGTTGGAAATATTTTGAGTTGGTGTTTACATGCTTGGACTAGGGTTTGTGAGCAAGGGTTGTTTCTTGAGTAATTGGTTGAGTAGAGTTGATTGAGCCTAGTCAAGTGGATGTATGAAGTGATTGTTCAAGTTCCATAAAACAAACTATTCTATATTCTGATTTGAGTTAAGAAAGTGATTGAGCATTGAGTGTAGAACATATTGAGTCTCTAACAATTCTCTTTATGTTTCTATGAGATTTGGACAAGTTATGAGTGAGCTTGTTGAGCAGATTTGAATAAGTTATGTGTGGACTTATTGAGTAGATTGGACAAGTTTTGAGTGGACTTATTGAGCAGATTTGAACAAGTTCTGTGGACTTATTGAGCAGATTTAAGCAAGTTTTATGTGGACTTGTTGAGCAGATTTGAAGCAAGTTCTGAGTGGACTTGTTGAGCATATTTGAGCAAGTTCTATGTGGACTTGTTGAGCAGATTTAAGCAAGTTCTATGTGGACTTGTTGAGCAGATTTGAGCAAGTTTTGTGTGGACTTGTTGAGAAAATTTGAGCAAGTTTTATGTGGACTTGTTGAGCAGATTTGAGCAAGTTCTATGTGGACTTGTTGAGAAGATTTGAGCAAGTTCTATGTGGACTTGTTGAGAAGATTTGTGCTAGATCGAAGGACTATGTTTAGTGCATATTAGAGATAGATCTTTGGAGGTGACAGAGTAGAGAGGATAGTAGTCTCCAGTGGATAGAGATCCATCAACCAAGGTAGTGAGGATAGGTCTTCTGAGTGGGGACAAGAGTCTTCAGTGGAGAGAGATCCACAAGCCAGTGTAGTGGAGGTAGTAGTCTTCTAGAGGATCACCAACCAGAGCAGAGGAGAAGGAGTTCTCCTATGGATAGAGATCCATGAACTTGATTTAGGGGATTGGTGTCTCCTTTGGACAGAGGTCCATAAATATTGTAATTGGGAAGGATTCCCAAGAGATTGATTGAGAAAATTTTAGTGAAATATTTTCTCCGTGGAGTAGCCCACATTGGGTGAACCACGTAAATTGTGGTGTCTCTATTGTGTGTGGTGATTTATGCATTGCTTTGATTACTGCTATTGATATTGCTATCTACACATTGCTTAATATTGATTTGGAAAGAAAAGTAAAAAGTGGTCTTATACTGTTCACCCCCTCTCAGTATAAGCTTGTGTTCTTCATAAACAATATGTTTGACCACAACACCAATAGACTCCTCTAACAGAGCCGCTTGCTTCCATATTTTGAAAGTTGTATGAAACGAATAAGTTGACTTTACCAAAAATCAGGCCTGATGACCCTGCCAAACATGGTAGAAGTTATAGAGAACATATATTTTGCCCATACCATAGGTAAAATGGTCATGACCTCAAAATATGCAATATTTTTAAAAACATCATCTAGGATCTCATAGACTTGGGGGCTCTTAAGGTAGATAACCCCCTATCTCCACTAAATCAAAACTTGGGAATCTTTCAAACACCTCTTCCTAACCATGAAGAGACACAAACCAATGTAGGAGGTAATAATCATATTACACCTCCTAACCAAGTTAACCATGTTCAGAATTATCAAAATTTTGTGGGAGCAGTCCATGTGGTCACAAGAGGTCAAAGGCAAAGTCAACAAAATGCTCAACAAACAAATGTGTCACAACCATCCAATCTGCCACCTATTCAAACTTCCCCAAATCCATCCCCATAAATCCATATTTCTAGTCCATCAAATCAATCAATCCATCATCCTCTAAGGCCAATAGTATCCTTAAGTAGCCGGTTGACTACAAGTTTGAATATGGCTTCAGCCAAGTTGTCTCTATATGAGATTATCCAATAATATCCTAGGCATAGAGAAGCCTTAATGGAAATTCTAAAATCTATTGAGTTTAAATCCCAAGATCCTAATGCCTTTAACAAATTTGTAGGGAGAATTAGAATATGCATGGAGCCATCCATCACCTTCTATGACTTTGAAATAAAATCAATGATATCAGAATCTGTAGATCCTCCATTACATATCATGGCCTTAATCGATAAGAAGACATTAAAAGGGTCTTAATTGATATCGACTCATCCATCAACATTATCACTACTGCTTCCCTTAGCAACCTCAAACTTCCACCTTCCCACATTTTCAAGTC
This sequence comes from Wollemia nobilis, assembly GCA_028583015.1. NCBI lineage: Eukaryota > Viridiplantae > Streptophyta > Pinopsida > Araucariales > Araucariaceae > Wollemia > Wollemia nobilis. Next base: position 1,171,089 of record JAQPPZ010003260.1, read on the forward strand.
ATCATTCACCCTCAAAGCATTTAATGATGCTTTGTGTACCAAAATTGGCACTGTTGTTTTACCCATTGAAGTAGGGGTTAAAATGTTGCACACTATGTTCCACATATTGGAAGGAGCCATGGCGTACAATGTACTCCTTGGTAGACCTCATATGAGGGAAATGAAATGCATTCCATCAATTCTCCACCAATGCTTGAAATACGTTCATGATGGTCAAGTCCATTGTATCCCCACGAATGTAGAACATTTCAAGTATTGTAATTTCATTTCAAATTCCTATGAATCCATGTTGCCTTCCACTCATCTATTCTTATCCCCATCATATTTGAATCCATCCTCTTCATCTTCAACTCCATATACTTCATATTTTAATCCATTCATATTGTATTCCAAAGCTCATATTATTGAGGAGTTACCCATCACAAAACCCCCTCAATCATCCATTTATTCTTATACATGTGGTCAAGGTCAATCCACTTTCACCACATCGTCAATCTCAATCACTCCTACAACCATTCCTTCTTCATCATCATTGCCTCATCCACCTTCTTCTAAGCCATCACCTAATCATTCTCCATCAGTCGATGTTTCACTAGTTGAACTTTTAGATTGTGAAATATTTAACTCCCCGCAATCTTCCATGGTCCCCTCCAATCATGAGCCACCCATTTCAACATCTTCCACCACATCATCCCAAGCCGAGGTCCACATAACTAGTCATAGTATTGGTGAATATGTGGTCCATGATGTTACCATTACCCCGCTTGCCATATCTACAGCCAAGGATTTCGATCGCCCACGTGACCCTCCTTCAACCATAGGTGTAGTCTACTACATGAGTTCTAATCCAAATAGTATCAAATTTGTTTATGGAGGGTTGGATTCCTCAATTATGGAGAAACCACCCAAAGAACCAAAAGAGCCAAGATGTGCCAACATACAAAACATGATAGGATTTCCATCTTGTTAATTTCACACAGTCAATTAGCAAGGTCAGGGTTTATGTTCCCATGAAAAAGGGATACATGACATCATTGATTTTCCATATCATGGAGAACATGATCGTTTAGGCTTAGTGTATGCCCCACTTTCCACAACCTCTTCTCTTAAGCAAGCTTTTCAAAAGCTTAGCCTCAATGACGAAGATAAATACCCCCTTCCATCTTCCTCAACCGCTTCTATTGAACAATCTCTTCAAGAGATTAGCTTCAATGAAGAAGATGATCCCCTAAATTTTTTGTACCCACTCCCAAATACTGATGATGAAAGTTATGAAGAGTATGAACTTATGTCCAACACTTCTGATGATTTTAAAGAGGAATTTCAGCCCATTGTTTCCCTTACCCAATAGGATATGTTTTACCTCAGATTGTTTTCCATCCATAAACCCATATTTCACTTGCTTCTTCCACCAAAACAATTTGACCCACCTGGTGAACCACCTCCCACTTGAGTTCCATTGAGCCATTCAGCCAAGCCAAAATTTGTAACATATGTATAAAAAAATAAAAAACATTAAAAACAAAACAAAATTTTTCTTTGCATGTACATAGAATTTAATTTCATGTTTTTTGCTGCTATCTAGGATTAACAAGATTTGATATTAGTTCCCATACATTATTCCAATCCATCATCTCCTATTAATTCAGTATGAATCCTACCAACTTATTCACTCCACTCCATAATCCATACAACCTGGATAAGCCAATTCCAATTGACATAAGCCTTGTTGAAATGGACCAGATTTCTTCTCCACCCTCTTTTTCAGAGTTCATACTATCCGAGGAATTACTAAGGGCTTCTACCAACTACATTCCTTCTTCCCCTCCACCTTCACCTTCATCTTCTACCAAGCATCCCAAGGTATTTCAAGTAGAGTTAAATGATGATAAGCAGGAAGAGTTGGATGACATCTTAGATGATATTCATCTGATCCCAAAACCACATCAACTTGAGGAATTTTCACACATATCTATTTAAGAAACCATCAAAATAAATATTAGTTCAGATCTTGACAATCCCCAAATTGTCAATCTTGAAAAAAACCTATCATTCTATGAACAAGAGAAATTCATTGCTCTCCTCAAGAAGAAGAAAGATGTGTTTGCATGGTCCTATAAGGACATTCCTGATATTGACCCTAACCTTGTGGTACACAACCTCACCTTACATCCCGATGCCAAACTGATCAAATAAAAGCTTAGAAGGATGCATCCTACCGTGGATATCTTAGTCAAGGAAGAGCTTCAAAAGCTTCTACACGTCAATTTCATTGTTCCTACTGACTATCATGAGTGGCTTTCAAACATAGTACCCATTCGAAATTCTAATGGATCGATACACATTTGCACTGATTTTCAAGATCTTAATAAGGTGTGTCCTAAGGATGATTTCCCTCTTCCAAACTGAAACGATCAAAAAGACGCTAAGACATTCATTCAATATCAAAGAATCTACTGTATTTGTATTGATAATCATAAAAGGGGTTACAAGAATTGATATCCTTTTACAAATTTTCCCTGAAGGCTACAATGGGGTCTTCCCTTAGGAAGCCCTCTTAGATGTGGTACAAAGACAACAAGATTCATCTTCTTGGGTTCCTCGATGTAGGTGGGCTTCTTGCTCATGAGCCACCGCTTGTTGGAGATGTTTCCTTGTGCTTTGTTGGACCTGTAAACCTACAAAATCCTATTAGTGTGTTGGGGGTCTGCCTCAGTCAAACCCTATAGTTATGAAGACAAAAGACTCATAAAAAGTGCTCAAAACATGAAATTACTTGCTAAAAACAACATAAAACTATAAATTATGCTATTCTTACCTATCCGGGTGATTTTGGTAACTCTTGCAGAGGTTCGCACTCTAGGGGTGCGAACCAATTGGTTCACACCTTAGGGGTGCGAACCGGTCCTTTTTCGACCGGACTTCTCAGATAGCTTCTCTGGATGTCCTAGAGTGGTTCTTGACTTGATTTTTGTCCAGTTCAGCTTCTAAAAATGCACTTTCTAGTGGAATTATCAACCTATCTCACTCACAAAATAGTGTTATGAAAGAGACAAATTGATTGTGATGCTCGTACGATGGTTGTGTGATGGATGTGTAATGGATGTAATGGCAGTAGTGATTTTGGTAGAGTTTCGGTATGCAAAAGTTGGTTGTTTTCTAAAATGGTGAAAATGGCCTTCTATTTATAGAGTTGGCCAAGGTGAGAGAAAGGGGATGAGGTGTCCCCTGTGAGGTGGCAATGGTGAGGTGTCCACCAAAGAGGTGTCCCCTGAGGTGTCCTGGGTCATAAATGGGGTTGGGTGAGAGAATCCCTCACCCATCCAAAAGTAATGATGATTTTGCATAAATATCAATTTGTCATTAATATTCACCTTTATTGAAATATCTTAGAATTAAAAATTGCTTTTTAGGTGCAAAAGTCTCCATCTTTCATTTATGACCCAAGGAGATGTGAGGTGGAGAAATATCTAGGTGAGAGGTGGTAGGGCTAGGATAGGCTAGGATAGGTGAGGTGGAAGGCTAGGCTAGTCAAAGTAGACTAGGTGAGGTGGAGGCTTTAATTAAATCAAGATTAGATCTAATTAAGTATGAAATTAGCCATAAAGCATGATTTGACCAAAAGTGTTGACTTTTTGACCATAAAGTGCTTTTTGACCATGGTGAAGGTTTCAACCTTAGTTGAGTTGGCATGAGGTCACATGAGGACCTATGGTTAAGCGTAGGAAGGGGCTTAGCTAGCCCAAAGGGGCTAAGGATGATGAATAGTGGTTTTTAGCCAATTTATGCAATTTTTGAGGGTTTTGCAAATTGATTGATCATGAAAATAGGGAGAGGGACAATGTGCGACTTTTAGGTGTCTACATTTTGCCCCTTTTTGTACTGGATTGTGTGAAAACATGGTTTAGTACAAAAACTGATGATGTGGATTGATGGGATGATTTGGAAGGCAAAGAATTTATGATTGATGAATTGTGGATGATTGCGAGAGAGACGCATTGATAAAATGGTTTGTGATTGGATACAACACTTTGTAGTATTGTAATGATTGCTTTTGGGGGAGGCGTAAGATTGCCTTGCATTATGATCAATTTAAGATGTTCCAATTGTGGAAGGAACAAATGCCTTTGTCCATTTTTGTTTTCGATTGATTGATGAGCTCTTTTGACAATATTTGACAACTCGTTGGAGCCATAGGGGTAGAACTTTTAGGATCTTCATTCACAAGTGGTCTTACGACTACCACTATGAATATTGGAATCCATGAGGTGTCTACAGTCAGAGGCATTTTGAGGTTTATCAAACATTGATTTTTTTTGGATTGGAGTTTTGATTGAGAAGAGAAGTTTCACTTGTGTATTTGTCCTAGCATGAGGACTTGAGATAATCTTCAGAAAAAAATTTCTTAGGCATTTGTTGTATCCATGATTGGATGTTTGGTTGTTTGATCATATACAAAGTAGATTTTTGATGATGTTGGATGACTACCCCCTCAAGCGATGAATTGGCGATGGAGGAGATGAAGATCGATGATGAAACGGTTGATGAAGATTAATGAGAGAAAATGCAAAAATTTGTGTCAAAATTAGCAAAAATGGATGAATGGGATGAAATGTGTAGGAAATGGAATGTAGATGAAGCAATTTTGGGTAGGAAATATAGGTTCACATGGGTGGGGTGTGAACCAGTTGGTTCGCATGGGTGGGGTGCGAACTTTTTCTGGTTGACCCATGTGTAGTGTTTTGGTAGTTTGGAGGACCAAACGATGTCAGAATTGGATAAAACTTATACCATTGGAAAGATATTTTTGAGCCTGATACAATGGTGGTAGTTTTGGGAAATTTGGAAGTGATTTTATAGGTAAAAATTTGGGTCAAATATGACCCATATTTTGAAGGTGGTGAATGCACAATTTCAAGCCTTTTGAAAAGGGAAATTGGTAGGAATGGTTAGAGGGAGTGCATGGACTGTAGAGCAATCAAAAATCGAAGTAGAGTAGGTGAATTGATGGATGAAAATATGGAGTGGGAGATTTGAACCTCAGTATGGATGGTGGATTAGAGCTTCTCTACTAGAAGAGATATGGAGGGAGAGCGAAGAGGCAAGGTGGGAGGAGAGGCTAGAGATAGCCTTAGAGGAAGTGAAGTGATTAGTAGATGAGAGAAATGTACTAGCATTAGATGCTAGAATAGATGAGAGAGATAAGCTCATAGGGAAGGCTTCTTATTTACATCAGGAGGTGGATGATGTGAGGGTTGTGGGGGATCAGGCCCTGATGGCTTAGAAGGGAGTGGAGAGACTCTCGATGAGCAACATGATTGATTGATATTTATGTTGGTGGCCAAATGACCATCATTTTATGTATAAGGAGTATATACACACACTATGTACATGTGATGAGGTACCTAAAAGGGTACATAATTTGTTGTATGACATTCTGATTCTACTTTTCTATATGTGTAGGAGAATGATGTGAATGTATGAATATAGCATGGATGTAGGAATTGATAGAAGTAGATGTGTGTGATATGAATGATAACATGTATGTAGATGAATATATGAGTATGAAATAAATATGGTATCATTTATATTAGAATAATTAGAAATGATGTAATGAGGATGAGAGTGAATGATTGAGTAACATGTAAGGCATGCAAGACAAGCAAACATGTAGTGGATGATATGAATATGGAGTGTAAATGCTTATGCAATGTATGCATGTGTTGGGGAAGTATGCATCGGATGAGACATGACAATGTAAGTATGCAGAGGTGTAGAAGTATCGCTTGGAGAAAGCATTTGCATCATTGTAGTAATCAGATGATGTAATCCATTCCATTATTCCAAGGAAGTTGGATATGAAGGTTGTAGTGAGGAGATTCGAACACTACAATTTGTAAGTAATCAAACCCATTGACTAACTGAGCAAAACTTCTTGAACAGGTTCTAGGCTATCTTGGTAAACAAGACCTCAATCCTGGATTTGTGTGTGTAAAGTGATGTTCATTTCACCATTCTGGAAGAGGGTGGTTTATAACTGCATGCCAACTTAGCCTATAAGCTAGCTCATCGGTAAAGACCTAAGGAATGCAGGGATTCAAGCGGATAGTACTCTTGAGGCTTTTCCTTTTGTTTTCTGCCCCTGTATTATGATTCACTCTTTTTTTGTCGTTCTCTTTTCTCTTTTCTTCTTCTCATTTTTTTGTGTAGGTATTGGATTTTGTTTTCTATCCTTTTTATTTTTATTTTGAGCTTGTCCTTTTGTCAATCCTTCGGTTCAAGAGAAATCATGTGAATGATATAATGAGCGGAGTGATTTTTGCTAAGCATCAATAGACATGCAATGTAGCCAATCCTATTTCCAAAATGTTATTAGTGTGTAGGACGTGTAGGTAAATCTAGGAAGGAGAGCAAGGTAACCAAGGGAAGTCTAGAAATATTTTTGAAATATGCCAACTTTGGATGGTGGTTGATTATATAATTGTTTATGGGTGAAGCATTCAAAACAATTCTCTAATCCTATCTCCTAAAAATGGGTTTGGGCATCAAACTGGTATGCTAGCATGTGCATTTTTAATTCCCCAAGAATGGTATTCACAATGAGTATGTATGGATGCAATTTGGATTCATGTGGAGGATGCAATGTGGGGCTGAATGATAGCGAGTATGCAAATTCAAGTTTGCCCCAATATTATAAACAATGGAGAGGGGTGATGGTGTAAATGAGAAAATTATGGAGAAATAAAGAACATAAAAGAATGAGGGAAGGAAGGAGAAGAAAAAGAAGAGAAATATAATAAGAAGAAGCCTATCAAAGGTATGTAGCCGCTCGAAGCGTGACCATACAACATTGATAAGTTTCAAAAAAGAAGAGAGGAGAAGAAAAAGAGGGAAATGAAGAGAAGAGGGAAGATGAAAGGTATGTAGCCACTCGAAGCGTGACCATACAACATTCATCATAGAAGAAGGGGGAGAAGAGAGATGAATGAAGGAAATGAAGGTAATCAAAGGTATGTAGCCGCTCGAAGCGTGACCATACAACATTGATCAAAGAGGAAGGAGACAAAGAATAGAAGAAGGAGAAATAAGTAGGATAAATATGAAGAATGCAATGTATACATACACCACATATGGATGGTTTTGTTTTTGTTGTTTTTATTATTGTTGTTATTGTTTTTGAATTTTTGTATTTTTGTAATAGTCGTGATGGTATGTACAAAGAATGGTGAGTCATACTTGAAAATGCTTAGGCATAAAGTGCTCGGAGATGAATGATGGTGATGGGTTCAAGGTCAGCAAGATGTTTGAGATTGGCAAGGTGATATGCCCCAGAACCGAATGTGTGTGTAACAATGTAAGGGCCTAGCCAATTAGGTGTAAATTAATCATGAAGGTGACATGGTTGGCTAGTGATCTATTTGGTTCTCTATGAGGACTAGATCTCTGACTTGAAATTCTCATGGATGTACCATGTTATGATAGGCACATCAAAGGCAATCATGGTAAATGCGTGGGTGTTTAAGAATGTAAATGCAATGTTCACCCAAGAGTGTTAACTGGTCTGATTTTGTTGGATGAGCAATATCATCATTGATAAATTTTAGCATTGATATGCGCAATGATGATAAGCTCGAGCTCTAGGGGTAGTAGATTTTGAAAATGTTATTGCCCCAGTTGTAGCTTAAGTGTGATGACTCTATAATGGTTTTGTATGAAGAATGGTGCATATGGTTTGATGGGTAAATTCGGTTGAATTGCTCACATAGTGCACAAACATTCTTGGTCTAGAAAAGCATACCATTTATTAGAGATGACCATGGAAGAGATGTCAAAGTGATAGGTGATGTGTGAAGTAATGAATTTATTGATTGTAAGACCTATCGTTTGAATGAGAATGGTGTCTTGAACCCAATTTGTAAAATACTCTGCAGTATTGTTGGATGGGGTGGGGAGGATTTTATCAATAAAATGCAAACCCCATTTGAGAAAAGGACCACATAAATTGAACCGACTGGAGTGCTTGAGATGATAAAAAGTGTAATATTAGCATGGTGTTGCCATGTGATGTATGGAAAAATGTATTCGCAACAACCATGCTCCAATGTAGGCCAATACTAACCCATGTGTAAGATGATTCTTAATGAAGTGTTGGGTTTGTGTGTGGTTCGAGATAACGTCGAAGGATGCCATCATGGTTGCATTGAGAAAGAATATCTCCCAGCAATGAAAAATGGATTTCCCTTTGTTTGGATGTTCATTGAGAAGCGTGGGGCAAATCCAAAATAAAATGCCTAATGTTATAGAATCTTTGACATGGGGAAAAAGCAAAGATTTGTGAGGCTCAACCATATATGCGAGCGATATGAGGATGTGGTGAGATGTGTTGTGGAAGAAGGATGAAATCTCTTAGTCAAGAATGTGATGAGACAGAAGGAGAACTCCCTCAATCATTGAAGTGGATTGAAAAGGGAACGAAATCCCCTAATGATGAAAGGAAGTAGATGAGGGGAGGAAAACCCCCTAGTGATGAAGAATTGATGGAAGTGGATGAGTCATAATGATGGTATTGAAGAAGTATGATGCGATATGGTCGTGCGATCATGATCAATGTAAGATGCCCCAACTTTGAAAGGGATAAATGTCTTTGGAACTTTGCCTTGGATAAGCTTTGAAGCTTGGTTTGATTTGGTCAGTTAGTCAACCATAGATGGGTCCTACTCATGATAGTCGACATACATGAGCCCTCGACATCCAATGGCATGTAACTTACCACATTGTGATTATATTGGAATGATGTGGAGAAGAGACCTTTTGTTGCATGTCTGCCCCAGCAAATGAGGGCTAAAGATAGTCTTAGGCAAAGTTCTTGGACAAATATCAGTTCCAATATTGAGTGTGTGATGATTGATCATGTGCAAGATAGCATATATGTGTGAAATATCTATCCCTTCAAGCAAGGAATAGGTGATAGGGAAGGTGATAAATGAGGATGAGGTGATTTGAAAAAGGGAAAAAATATCCCATGATAGGAGATGGAGTGCAAGGAGGAGAAGTCCCCCAATGTTAGAAGAAGGATGGCAAGGGGAAGAGGTCCCCTAGTTGTAGTAAATGGATGGTGAGGAGGAGAGATCCTCCAATTGGAAGAAATGAGTGGTAAGGAGGAGAAAACTCCCCCAAATGGTATGCTAGGCTATGTCTATGCTAGCCTAGACTATGTGAATTGGTATACCTATGCGTTAGAACATTTTGGGGCTTGCCTTGGTCAAGCCCCATATTTTACAAAAACAAAGACTTAAAAATCTAAGCTAGAATACGTCCTCATGAAATCAAATCTATTCTAATGCATTGAAAGTAGGACTGAATAAAGGTACGTTTTGAAATAAATCTAAGCTAGAATGCTTCCTCACAAAATCAAATCTAACCTAGTGTTGTTTTTAGCAATTGGAAATGAATGGAATGAGTTGCAGGTTGTGGAACTAGTACTTATGGTGGTAGTACTAGAACCTATGGTGGATGAATGGAATTATAGTGGGGTGGGCATTGGTGGTTGATGCCCCAATATCTGATGAGTGGAATGAGTGGTAGGTTGTAGATGAGAGGGAGAGATAATGGAATGAGTTGCAATTTGTGGAACTAGTACTTGTGGTGGTAGTACTAGAACCTACAATGGATGAATGTGATGTGAGTGGTAGGACCAGTGTGTATGGATGTCACACTAGAACTAGCTGAAGTGGAATGAGGAGTGGTGGGTGGGAATTGATGGTTGATGCCCTAATATTTTATGAATGAAATGAGTAGTAGGTTGTGGAACTAGTACTTGTGGTGGTTGTACTAGAACCTACAGATGATGGGTGAATGGAAGTGTGGTGGGGTGAGAGGTGAAGGTAAGGTAAAGGATGTAACCTTGTGAAGTGCCTAGTGATGGATGTGATGAGTGAAATATGTTGGAAGAAGGTGATATTCTACAAGATGTGGAGAATGATGTGGAAAGGAGTGAAAATCTCCCTAGTTTTGGAAGATGTGGTGGAAGGAATGATGACCTCCACCCCTGGATGTGGAGAATGTAAGAAACTCCTCCAATTTTGGAAGATTGTGAGAATCCCAGATATGGAAGAGATTTTGGAGGAAGAGAGAACTCCCTCCAAGTATGAAGAGGAGTTGGAGGAAGAGAAACTACCCCCAAGTGTGAAAGATGGATTGGAGAGAGATGAAACTCCTCCAGATATGTAGATGAGGAAAAATATGAAAAATGAGAGGTGAAAAGATGTAGAAGATGTGAAATGTGAGCATAAATAGCAAGATCCATGCATAAAATGGTGAATTCCATGGGAAAATTAGGTTCGCATAGGTGGGGTGTGAACTAGTTGGTTCACATGTGGGGTGTGAACCAGTGGTTTGCACGTGTGGGGTGCAAACTTTTTTTGGTTGACCCAGGTGTAGTGTTTTAGCTGTTTGGATGACCAAATGATGTCAGAATTGGACAAATATTATACCGTTGGAAAGATCTTTTTGAGCTTGATCCAATGGTATTAGTTTTGAGAAATTTGGAGGTGATTTTATGGGTGAAAATTTAGGTCAAAGATGACCCTTCTTCTAGAAGTGATGAATGCACAATTTCAGGCCTTTTGAAAGGGAAAAAGTGGCATTATTGATGAAAAGGATGGGATGATGATAATGGAGTAGAGGAAAATATTTTGAGGTGTTTAAAAGAAGGAAAATACCCCCAAATATAGATGATAATTGGTAAGGATGAGAAGTCTCCCAATTGTAGGAGATAGATTGGAAGGAGAGAAACTCTCCCAAGTATGAGAGATGAGGTGGAAGGAGGAGAATCTCCTTAATTGGAGAAGCTGAGGTGGTAGGGGAGAAGCTCCCCCAAGTGTAGCATATGGTTGATGAGGAGGAAAATTCCCCCCTAGTGGAAGAATATGGGTGATGAAGAAGGAAGGAAAGAAAGAATTGAAGAAGTAAGGAAGATAGAATATGTACAAGGAAAGAAGGGGTGCTTAGTGAAACCCAAAAGAAATGCTATGTTGTTGGAGGATAGCACCTCAGAGGATGGGAAATGCTAGTCACAATATGGGGATGACTAACACTTTGGATAAGAAGTGTGGTCATGGGCATGATGAACTTGTCGAGGTGGGGGAATAGATGTGGGAGTATGAACATGTGGTAGTGGTGGTACTGGATGGGGCAATGGATTTGGAGTTGCACCCCCATTCTTATGTGAGGAAGTAGTATGATTGGTTCATTGTGTTGTATCCTCATTCCTCATGTTATGGAGCAGACGTATGAAAATACGACAAGTGTTGATATCATACCCTTGTTGGCGATGATAAACACAAAATTGGTGCTCATTGTACCCTCTAGGTGTTGGATGATTTGGATCAGGCAATTTGACCTCAGGTAGAATTAAGTGACCTATGCGATGTAGCTATTGGAAGGTTTGAGATAGAGTCTCAGAAGGAGTGGTGGAAGAAGGAGGAGAATGTGGAGGATGTTGTGTGTGAATGGGATTTGGACTAGGCAGTGATGGATTGAATGCTTGCCTAGGTTGTGGAGAGCCCATTTGTTGAGGATGAGGGGTTGGTGGAGGAGGAGGAATAGTGGGACCCACCATGATTGGATTATTGATAGATGTATGACATGGACAATGGCTCATGTGCAACTCAAGTGTATCAAGATGTGCCAAGATGTGTCACATGTCAATGGGTGGAGGATATGGAGGTATGGAAATAGGACGAGAATGAATGCCAGTGGTGGAGGGTGATGATCGATATGAAGAAGAATATGGAGGTGGATGAGATGAAGAATGTGGAAATGGGGGTTGATAAGGTTGGGAAATTCCAACCTGTTGGGTGATGTGAAATGGAATTTGGGGTGGAGGAAGAATAGGTGGAAGATGTGATCCTGAATGAGGAGGAGCATGGTAGAAAGAATGATGATGCATAGATGGGAAAGGGGAAGGATCATCCATGGGAGTATGATGTCTCACAACATGATCATAGGATGAAATCCTAGAGGATGATGTAGGAGGTGGAGAGGAATTGTGTGAGGAAGTGGAAGGAGTATGAGAATGGGCAGAGGTGGCTATCTCTGAGTGCCCTGATGGAGTGGTTGGAGAAGAAGGGATAAGATGAGAATCCTGCATGATGATGTGTGCAACTATGTGGTAACAACCAAAATATGTGAAATTTGGACTCTAGAAAGGCCTGTGACTGACTGGGACACTATCTGGTATCAAAAACATAGGTTCGCACAGGTGGGGTGTGAACCAATTGGTTCACACACTAGGGGTGTGAACCACCCAAAATGAGAAAAAATAGATGATAGATATGTGTTGTGGGATGTGTCTGTGTCCTATGTGTGAAATTTGGAACCTAAAAAATAGGTTCACACTCTAGGGGTGCGAACCAATTGGTTCACACTCTAGGGGTGCGGACCACCCAAAACTATGATAGAGAGTGAATTTTGTGCTATGGATACCCTCTATGTGTTGTGGAGACCTGTGTAATGCAGTTTTGTAGCTTGAAAGCTAGATTTTCACATAGAATCATGTGAAATAAGTCTAAGTGTAGGGGAATCACACTGGGAGGTGCAAATCACCTAAAAATAGACTATGTAGTGTAAAGCGTGGGAGTGAAACTGTGGAACAACTGATAAGTGTGTTATAGCACATTTGATATGTTGTTGTAACCACTTTTTTGAGACTCAACAATAAGCAAATGTTCTTTCTTTTTTATTTTTGTGTGTTTTGATGAAAGTATGTATCCGCCCTAGGAACAAATCATGGTAATGGGTGAACTTCTACTTTGAATCAGGTATGTCGTAGCATAGAACCTTTTGCAATGCCCAAAAGTGCACAAAATAGAACTATGTTTCCAATGGGAGAATGGCAACCTAGATGGAATTAGGTACAATAAAATGATATCCAAAGGGGGAGACTCAAAATGCTCTAATGAGTCAAATAAACTCTCATGAAGAGAGGTCATACTATCAATGTGGTGCTACCGGCATACCCATGCTTTCGCTTAACCCTCATGTTTAAGGCATCCATAGTAACGATCAGTTGTGCCCACTAATTATTTGAAAAGCCCTATGGTAAAGGGGCTTTCTAAAACTACCCACTCTAAAGGTACCTTCCAGTGATGAATTTTGGATAACCAACACTCAAAGTGGGAAGGACCGATCGGGTATTAATGCCAAAATGATCCACCTAGGGGGCTACTATGGTGACTAATCCGGAGGTGAGCCAGTGGAGAGTAGAACCCAGACCTCACTAAACTCTGGTGGTGAATTGGTGATGAAATCCAATTCAGGTTGGAGATGAAACCCAACTCCTTACACCATTTAAATAGGATGTGAGTGTGTGGTGTTTGTTTGTGCGGTACTATTTTAGAAGCAAATCTACTCTAAATGCCTTTTTGAAATAAACTATGCTATGATGCCTTTTCAAAGCAAATCTATTTACTTGGTTTTGTGCAAAAATAAATTTAATCTATTGATTTTCGAAAGGGAAATCTAATTAAGTGGTTTTCACAAAAATAAATTTACTCTATTGATTTTCAAAAAGGAAATCTAATTAAGTGGTTTTCACAAAAATAAATTTACTCTATTGATTTTCAAAAAGGAAATCTAATTAATTGGTTTTCACAAAAATAAATTTACTCTATTGATTTTCAAAAAGAAAATCTAATTAATGGTTTTTGCAAAAATAAATTTACTCTATTGATTTTAAAAAAAAACATCTAATTAAGTGGTTTTCACAAAAATAAATTTACTCTATTTATTTTTGAAAATAAATAAACTAACTATTGATTTGTTGCACAAAAATACAAGGATGCTTTAACCTTGCATACATCGTGGCAAGAGACAATTTGTGGTCTAGGTATGGGGGCATGCAATCCCTGAGAACATGAGGCTCTTAACCTCCCCTGACTTACCTTACCATTGGTTGTGGGTGTCTGAACCAATACATGGGTATCAAGTAGTAGTTTGAGGTAGATTGGGGAATTCACATGCCCAAGTGTGTACTCACTACTCTCTTTGTAAGCTCACCGGTGCACCAGTGAACCTTTTGTGGTTTGGCCTGAGGTGTCTTTTAAGGCATTTTTTGTTTGTGGTGTTCTTCAAATATGACAACTACCTGCCATACAAAATAGACCATAATTTTTGGTTAGAAGGTGATTAAGCTTATGCTTGGTGGGGGTCCCACCGGGCGTGCTAGAATGAAACTACCAAAAAGACGCTAAGACATTCATTCAATATCAAAGAATCTACTATATTTGTATTGATAATCATAAAAGGGGTTACAAGAATTGATATCCTTTTACAATTTTGCCCTGAAGGCTACAATGGGGTCTTCCCTTAGGAAGCCCTCTTAGATGTGGTACAAAGACAACAAGATTCATCCTTTTGGGTTCCTCGATGTAGGTGGGCTTCTTGCTCGTGAGCCACCACTTGTTGGATGTTTCCTTGTGCTTTGCTAGACCTGTAAACCTGCAAAATCCTATTAGTGCATTGGGGGGTCTGCCTCAGTCAAACCCCATAGTTATGAAGACAAAAGACTCATAAAAAGTGCTCAAAACATGAAATTACTTGCTAAAAACAACATAAAATAGTAAATTATGCTATTCTTACCTGTCCGGGTGATTCTGGTGCCTGTTGTAGAGGTTCGCACTCTAGGGGTGCGAACCAATTGGTTCACACCTTAGGGGTGCGAACCGGTCCTTTTTTGACCGGACTTCTCAGATAGCTTCTCTGGATGTCCTAGAGTGGTTCTTGACTTGATTTTTGTCCAGTTCAGCTTCTGAAAATGCACTTTTTGGGAATTGTCAACCTATCTCACTCACAAAATAGTGTTATGAAAGAGACAAATTGATTGTGATGCTCGTATGATGGTTGTGTGATGGATGTGTGATGGAGGTAATGGCAGTAGTGATTTTGGTAGAGTTTCGATATGCAAAAGTTGGTTCTTCTGAAATGGTGAAAATGGCCTTCTATTTATAGAGTGGGCCAAGGTGAGAGAAAGGGGATGAGGTGTCCCCTATGAGGTGGCAATGGTGAGGTGTCCACCAAAGAGGTGTCCTCTGAGGTGTCCTGGGTCATAAGTGGGGTTGGGTGAGAGAATCCCTCACCCATCCAAAAGTAATGATGATTTAGCATAAATATCAATTTGTCATTAATATTCACCTTTATTGAAATATCTTAGGATTAAACAATGCTTTTTGTGTGCAAAAGTCTCCATCTAGCATTTATGACCCAGGGAGATGTGAGGTGGAGAAATATCTGGGTGAGAGGTGGTAGGGCTAGGATAGGCTAGAATAGGTGAGGTGGAAGGAGTAGACTAGGTGAGGTGGAAGGCTAGGCTAGTCAAAGTAGACTAGGTGAGGTGGAGGGCTCAAATTAAATCAAGATTAGATTTAATTAAGCATGTAATTAGCCATAAAGCATGTTTTGACCAAAATGTTGACTTTTTGACCATGGTGAAGGTTTCAACCTTAGTTGAGTTGGCATGAGGTCGCATGAGGACCTATGGTTAAGCGTAGGAAGGGGCTTAGCTAGCCCAAAGGGGCTAAGGATGATGAATAGTGATTTTATAATGAATAGTTTTTTAGCCAATTTATGCAATTTTCGAGGGTTTTGCAAATTGATTGACCATGGAAATGGGGAGAGGGACAATGTGCGACTTTTAGGTGTCTACACAAATTCAGCCATTAATGTATTGGATAAGATATTTGACCGACTTCTACAACATAAGGTGAGGTAAAATCCCAAAAAGTGTGTCTTTGGTGTTACCTCAATTAAAATTTTAGGATTCATTATCTCCAAAAGAGGCATTTAAGTGGACCCAAATAAAATCAAGGCCATCATGGAAATACCTCCCCCAACTAACATTAAGGAATTGCATAGTTTACAAGGAAATATTCAATCAATCCAACATTTTATTGCGCAACTTTTTGACAAATCGTAGACTATTCAACTACCTATTACAAAAGGGGGTCTCATTTACATGGATATATGAATGTCAAAAAGCCTTTGATGACATCAAGCATTACCTAGTTTCTCTTCCAGTATTAGCCCCTCCTCATTCAGGGGTCCCTTTTTATCTTTATGTATCAGCAATGGACTTTACTTTAGGGACAATGTTTGCACAAAAAAATAAACAAAATAAAGAGCAAGCCATCTATTACATTAGTTGAAAATTGGTAAGTTATGAAACCTGATACGCTTATGTAGAGAAGTTATGCTTAGAAGTGGTATTTACCACTAATAAACTTCGATATTACATGCTTAGCCATACAACTTATGTCATAGCTAGAGAAAATCCTCTGTGTTATATGATGTCTCGCACTTACAATAACACTTGTACCACTAAATGGATAATGCTCCTTATAGAATTTGATCTCAAATTTATCAACCAAAAATCCATTAAATGTTAGGTTATAGTCGATAAACTCATGAAAGCTCCACTACCTAGTGATCATCCTTTGATTATAGAGCTCCCAGATGATTCGGTATTTTCTATCCCTGAATTAGAAGAAGATGTCATTCCGAAGGAAGATGTTGATATCACCTTATTCTTCGATGGATCTAAGTGCGAGAAGGGTCAAGGTGCTGGAGTTATCTTTCATACACCTCAAGGGATACCCATCCCTTTATCATTCAAGCTAGACTTTCCATGCACAAATAAAACTGTAGAGTACAAAGCCTTAATCTTGGGTCTTCAATCCGCTATAGCTATGGGCATCAAGCGTATTAGGATATTTTGGGATTCTCAACTTGTTTTCAAACAAGTAATCAAAGAATACCAATACAAAGAACCTACCATTAAGCTTTATCATGAAGTAGCAATGAAATTGATCTCAATTTTCAAATGGTATGAAATCCATAACTTGCCTTGTTCGACTAATAGATTTACAAATGTGATGGCCTCTCTTGGATCATTGATTCCAAAGGATGACTTAGGAGAGGTACAACCCCTAATAATCTCAACAATATCTAAAGCAACCATCGTTCGTATTGATCCTAAGGATGAAAAAGACATTTTCTTTATCCATTTCAAACCATATGAGTCTTGGTCAAGCCAAATAATGGACTTTCTAAAACTCCCATCTGATATGTCTCATCTACAAAATGCTCTTTTAAGAAAAAAGTAATCCATTTTATTCTCTTGGGGGACGTGTTGTATAAACGTGGTTATGATGGAATCCTTCTTTGTTGTCTCGAAAATAGTGAGAGTCAAAAATCCATAACTGAAGCCCACAATGGTACTTATGGTGGTCATTTTAGTGGAATGGCCATTGCAAAGCATCTTTTATGCATGGGTTATTATTGACCCACAATGGAATGTGATTGTTGCAACTATGTCAAAAATTGTAAGCAATGTCAAGCACATGCTAATTTAACTCATGTACCATCACAAGCTTTATAGCCTATCCAAAGCCTTTGGCCCTTTTCACAATGGGGCCTAGATCTAATTGGCAAAATCTTACTTTCTTCCTTGGGATAACATACATTCATCATCACGGCCACTGAGTACTTCACAAAGTGGGTTGAGGCCATTCCTCTAACTAGTACGACAGGACCTCAAATTATGGATTTCATACTCCACCATATCATCTGTTGTTTCGTTATTTCCTCTAAAATCATTTTTGATAATGGTAAATATTTAAAAAACAAGGATGTTTGAGCACTTTGTAAGCAATATAATAGCCAAAATAGTTTCTCGACTCCTTATTATCCACAAGCAAATGGACAAGTTGAAGCTACCAATAAGACCTTGATTGCTATTCTCAAGAAATTTGTTAATAAAAATCATAGAGATTGGCATACACAAATCCCTTTGGCATTATGGGCTTATCAAACAAGCATCTGAATTCCAACATGAGCAAAACCATTTTCTTAGTCTATGGAGCTGAAGCTATCATGCCTCTTGAGCTCGAGATTCCCTCCTTGCAAATTTCTTTGCAAGAATTCATAGATGATGACACCGCTAGATAAGCACGTCTTGACCAACTCACTCTTCTTGATGAGAGGTGAGTCAATGCACTAGAGCACTTATGAGTTTATCAAGACCACCTAAAGCATGCTTAAAATGCCAAAGTCCATCTTCAAGAAGTCCAAGTAGGAGATCTTATACTTAAAGAGAACCACCAAACACCAATGCTTTGCCACACCTTCGTGACAAATTCATGGTTAATTGGTTAGGTCCATACATGATTTTCCAAAAAGTGGGTAATGGTACATATAGACTCACTGATTTAGAGGGAATAAAGGAACCCGAACCACTTAATTTTATCCAATTAAATACATTTTATTGTTAATATGATGTTTATATGTATGTATATACATGGCTAAAAAAAAAACAACAAATCATTCACATAGGCATGTTCCCATTGCATACATATTGTATTTTTACATGCATTTTTCATATTACATTCATACATACTACATACATCTTGCATTTACATATAGGTATATTTACATGCATTTTCATATTCTACTTGCATTCATTCCACATGCATTCCACTACACTCCTCCATTTCATAAATTGCATTCATCCGATCTCACATTAAATGATCTTTTATAGTAGTGATGATATGGCCAAATCAAAAAGTCAAGTTTCCATAATTGGGGGTACATATTTTTGGTATTTATGCAATTTTATCCAATATCATAAGCCAACAATTCCATTTGTCAAAAGTCATAAAGCCCAAATTTTCATTCACTCAGCCACTACTAGTGTGTCTAGCAACCTCCAAAAAGATGTTCAATTTTCTTTAGGACCAAAAATACTTTTCTCACATTAAGAAAATCTTGATTATTGTCAACTGATTCCAAAAATAATATTGCACCAACCACACTTCTTCACATCTTAAAAACATTATGAGTCAAATAGGGATAGCACCATACTTGGGTAACACCTTGAAGTTAAAATGGTATTCCTCGCTTGTCCTATTATGCAACATAGTCCAAAAATAAAAAATAGTGGTTTTCACCACTATCACAATAACTCTCCAAACATAAACACAAAAGCATAGAGTAGTAAGGATAGGATCACATTCTCATCACACTTCAATTGAGAATCTTATTCCCCAAAGCTCTACCCAAAGTTAACAAGCTCAATTCACACACCACAGATCCCTAAAGTTGTAAGGATCATACTACATTTCTCTCAGAATGTTATGTAGTCATCCCCAAGGTCTAAATATCATATCATTGGACTATGGAGTGAGTCTCCACCGAGGCTATAGATGCCTGATTGGTAGTGGAGTAAGCTCATGCGGGGTGACATGTCTTTCTTCCAAAAAGGGAGACCTCTGACCGCACATACGGGCAAGCTAGCTTCTTGGTCTATTCCATAATAGGTCATGCCCAATTTACTCATAATGGTTTAGTGAACTTCACATGCACACACACTGGTTATTTATTTCCTAGGGTCATTTTCATGCTCAAGATTTGGTACATGAACTTCACTTGCACACACCTTGGTCCTAAAGAAAGTTAGACAACCTTTAGTGTTTTTGGTTGATAGCACTAGTTTGTTTGAGTCTTTGAAAATATTTTAGTATTCCATATCAACATCCATATCTTCTTCCATATCAACATCCATATATTCTTCCATGTCAGCATCCATGTCTTCATCATGGATCAACCCGCATAATACCACCGAGCTTGGTGCCCCCGATTGCAAAACAATGAAAAAAACAGCCAACAAAATTCTGAACTAAAAATGATCATTTGAACATCATGCATTCCTCTCATATAGTTTGCATTAATTAGTTCATATACATGCCATTCCGCTTACATTAATCATCCATAACACTATGCATACACATCATGGTTAGCTTGCATTAATCATCCATAAAACATCCATAAGATATGCATAAAAACATTTCATAAAACATTGAAAAAATTTACACAAAATATAACACAAATATAAAAGCCATGTATATATATATATCAAAAATATCATATGTACAATGAATGCCAAAAAGGCTACAATGGAGCACCAAGGATCATATACAAAAGTACATCTAAGCACTAAGCTAATGCCTATGAGAGGACCCCTAATACCTAGTAGGAGCCCTTGACCTAGAACTACATGTTTTATGCCTCAATGCCTCAGTCCTAGAGGATGAAGGAGGATCTGGAAAAGGAATGTGATTAGCCATACATAAATCCTCCAAGGAGTGCGCATATGTCTTGCTAGCATGTAGTCATCGTAAGTCAATCTGATGTTGACTCTCCCTCACCAAAATCTCTACTCGAAGCCTCATGATCATCTCCTGATCACCAACCCCAACTACCAGTTGATCTACCTAAATATAGACTATAGTATCCCACAACCTAGCTATAACCCCATCTCGCCCTGCTAGAGTCTCCCTATGAGACTCTAATGTACTCTCTCTCTCCTTGTGGAGCTGCTCCACCTCAGCCCGTAGCCTCACCACCGTTGAGATCTCCTCGATATCCTCATCATCCTCCCCATCATCATTCGCCACCTCCACCTCATGAGTCTACTAGGCTGCTCCTCTTGATTGCCTTCGATTCACCAATTTTTAGGGCCTCGTCCTCTTGGGAGTCACCCTCGACCCTACAGCTATCGCATCCCCACCAGCCACCACCTTTGGTACCTATACTGGTTGGGCACCAAACCATTCTGCATACTTCAAAGTTACCTTGACATCATCTATATACGATATCTCTAGTCGCTCATCATCATCCATATGAACCCACCATGGCTTTGCATATGGAACCCCCACCTCATCCCATTGACTCCGATACAACATCGGCTCATCCGACACATCCTGAGGTAAGATGAACTACCTCAACACCTGTGAGTACTAAAAGTACTCCACCTCCTCATCCCTCCTCCCAACCAACCATTGTGCCTGCCTCACTCACTACAGCTGCTCTCCATCATCCTCCCACATGGTCCTCAACCATGGCCTCCATATCACCTATGATCGAGACAACCCCGACCACATATCCCTTTACGACTAGCTAGTATGCACCTCTTGACTCAGTTGCACCTCCTCTACCACCATCCATATCCTAGTATAGGGCTCACCCATTTGCCATTCTAGGCACGGTAGCCCCTTTGACTAAGCCATAATAAAATGCTTCCAAGCCCAACACTATAGGAGAAAGCTACACCCAATCCCCTTCCTCCCTCCTCGTGTCACCTCATATAGCTCCCAATATAGTTGTGCCAATAATGTAGGAGCCCATGCATATCCCTTGGGTCGGTGAGTAGGTCACTCACCAATCCCAATAGGTTCCAAGGGAACCTACACCTCATGCTGTTGGGGAGAACTATGTTCACCAACATGAACATGATCAAGGCTGGGAGTGCATCCAAATCCTTAGCCTTGTACATGCTCAGGTAGCATATCCCCTCATCTCCCATCCTCACCTCCCACCATCGCTCGTTGAACATCTTCTCCATATCCACCTTTGTATCATGCCCAACCGTCATCTTCTCCCCCTCTATTGGCACCTTGAGGATGCGATATACATCCTCAAGGGTGATAGTAGCCTCCCCATTTAGTAGCTAGAATGTGCCCCTATCCAAGTCCCATCTCCCTATCAATGATGAGAGATACCCATCATCGACCCTCACCACATCCAATCGTGTCACTCCCTCCAAACCCACCTTCCCCAAAATATCCATATCACCCTCCATGAGCTTCTTTCTCATCTCGGGAATGAGAGGAGAGAAGTGGTGTCGAGGCTCTATCTCTCTCAACTGCAGCAAAAAAACATTTTTCATTAATATTATTTAAAAAAAATAAATTATAAAATTTTGCACAAAAGAAAAAGTGTTTTTTTAACATTACCGAGGTAAATCATGCCTCTGCTCCACTCCCTCCACCACCATAGCTCCCATGTAAATCTTCACCAAAATCACTTCCCTCACCAATTCACTCCACTCCTTAGGCATAGATGCAAAAACTCTCAAACGTAGGGATGAGCCACAAAATCCACCTTATAAGCTACTTATAGCTATGGCTAGTGCACTTAGGTGTAGTTCGATACTTGCAAATCCATAGGCATGCTTGGGCACCTACAGGCACACCCAGGCACAACTGGGTGCTTGTAGAATACCGTAGGCGTAGCTGGACACCTGGCACCAAAATGCCATAAAGACAAAAAGAGCCAAAATAGTAGCTTCCCATCTCAAAATCTTACCAAATTTCATCCACACATCATGCACATCATAAAATCAGGTTTTGTGAAAACATGAATCATTTTGTGCACACATTTTTCAAAGACAATGCACATTTGTAAAATTCACAAATCAAATTACAAAACACATCAAACGAATTCAAATTTTCACAAAACTGACACTCATCTCCTCCACTCCATTTTCTTCATCATTCCACAAATTTTCACAAAAATTGGAGTTGATTTCACCATCAAATCAAGTGTTTTCATCTGACACCAATAAAAGATCTAAAATTTACCAATAGGCTCAAATATTTTGTGATTTCATCACATTCTTCCATAAATAATATTCCAATCTCATAATATACCATCACTTCTTCCAACAAGTATCAAAACTACAAGTGAATCTTGTATATAGTGGTTTATTCTATATACTTGGTGATTACAGTGATTAGCATCCATGCAATTCGATAATATGAATGAATTACCATAAGAACACTTGGTCATCATCATCATTAATTATCGCCTTATTCGAGATCACAATCACATTTGGTACTTCACATTTTGAGTGAAACATTGCCAAGAACAATTTGCACAACCGTTGTCATTGATGGCCTAGTTCATGAGGCTTAAAACATGGACACAAATCAAATTTCAATCATTCACAATATCCTTAACACCTTCGAGATATGCACTAGCTAGGATGATTGGTTCCAATCATGGGAATTATTTCAACAGTCACTAGCAGTACATCCAAGGTTGATTCCTTTTTCTTTGCATCATAATTTTGCATATCAATGATGTTGAAAAAGCAAAATATTTCAGCAGCATCAGGTCACCCCAAATTTGGGGCAACCACAATTTGATTATTATTTTCCCATGATGAGATAAACCTTACATGATCATGACATCTACATTTGACACAATCCCCTTCCCACTGTTGGGGCAAAAATGGTATCACATTTTACATCATTCATATCGTCCACATCACATCACATTTGCACAAAACCCTTCATCTGTTATAGTACACACAAAAACATCATATCACATTTTACACCAACCCCCTTTGCACCATTGGGGCAAAAATGATACCACATTATTCATCATTTGCACAAATTTTTTAATTGGCTCATGCGATTCATTCGTAATCTCATTCACAAATTGAGGGGGTAAGCTACGCAAATTACAATTTTTTTTATTCTTTTGTCTCCAACATTATCACTCAAAAATTCAACAAGAGAGAGAAGCTACCATATTACCAAACATGACAAAGTTAATTGCCAAATAGTTGATTAGAATATATATTTGTTAAGTGTTTGCATGATTTTATGTTAGAAACACTATATCTCTGTTTTTGACTATTTTTAGCATTTTGTGACTGTTTTTGCTTGATTAAATAGCAAATAAAATATGTATTTCAATCAGCCAAATGTTGTATGTTGAGTAAAGGAGGCCCTATGATGTTTTGTCATTGTTGTCAACACAATCTAGGTATACTTGTAAAAGGTCAAAAATGAGTATCATGTCAATTTTGGTGTCATACTACAGTAAAATTACATTCTGATGGCATGAACAGATTCCTCTCATCAAGAACTACAACTTTTATTTTTGAAGCAAGT
This sequence comes from Wollemia nobilis, assembly GCA_028583015.1. NCBI lineage: Eukaryota > Viridiplantae > Streptophyta > Pinopsida > Araucariales > Araucariaceae > Wollemia > Wollemia nobilis. Next base: position 1,194,881 of record JAQPPZ010003260.1, read on the forward strand.
CAATCCGAGCTGTAGATAAAAAGTTATGAAGGTTACATCATGTTCATGCCTTAGTTTTTTCTGGAGCTGTTAACAGGTGCAAATCTGCGTTAAGGGGAACATTGGTGGATCTACTGGGAATGATCCAAAGTGAGTTAAGGTACCAAATTCATACCAATGGTACTTCATAGTAGAGAGAACACATGACCCAAATTTTAAGGCATATGGACAAGTAATCTGGAAGTTATGGGGCCCACAAAATGATAGTTTCACACTTTTTGATAGCTGGAAATTCTGGAAAAATCTGTGTTAGAGGCCAACTTGACAGCGATGCTGGGAGCAATTCCTGAAGAGTTAAGAGCTAAAAATTGAACCAAATGAATTTCATACAACCAAGAACATGTGGATACAATTTGGTATACATTGGAGTTACGAGGCACAAGTTATGAGCACTCCAAAAGGGCAACTGGGCATGTTTTGATAGCTGGAAATAACAGGTGACAGTCCATACAAATTCTAGCCACCTATCACTATGAAGGAAGGCATGGAATTTACCAATAAGGAAGGATGAATTCAGTTGGAATCACCTCCTAGGAGCTGGATTTAAAGACCTACCTGAAAGCAACAACCAAAATAAGCATTCTGAAGACGTTTGAGCTTAAATTGCATCTACAACCAGTTATTTCGAAGATCTTCGAAATAACAGGAGAAAGTACTGCAATTTGACTTTCTACGGTTTCCAAGTAGTTGAAAAGGTAACTTGAGGCTGAGGAAAGTTAGGGGAAGTATCCTACAACTATCTCCACCATTCCTTGCCGACCAAAAGATGCAACTCATGAAAAGATCAACTAAAGCAACTGACCTTGTCCTAAAATATCCCCAAAATTGTTGCAGCATAATAGGAAATCAGGTTGCAAGATAGGAATGGCATATTTTATGTATGTAAATATATTTTAGGCATCTATAAATAGGATAGCTCCCATATTGGTTGAGCTAAGTAGAAAGGTAGCTATTAGAAATTAGCAGAATAAGTTCAGTTCTATAACAGAGTGCAGCAGTAGTATTGTAATGTCATTTTTAGAATAATAAAGTGCAATTATTTTATCAAATTCTATTCTGATTGTTAATTAGTTAAGGAGTGTTTTTCACCTCCTTCTAGATCAGGAAGTATGGGCCCACTTTCAGATCTAGAAGGAGGATTTTTATGGTAATTTTGCTTCAAAAAAATTAATAGATTGCTTGTCAGATTTTATTTTCTTATTTTAAGTTTTTGTGTGATGTTATTTATATTTTCCATTATGTTTTTGTACAAAATTTGTGTGTGTGTCAGCTGAAAAATTAGATTAAACATTTATTTCCCTTGTTTTCTCTACTTTCCATGTTTTCTTTATTTTTATGTTTCAACAACTTTTCATTCCAACAGATTTTATTTTGCTATCAATTCCTATAGCAGAAGCTTGATGACCTTTTGTGGTAGGACATTGACAGGTGTTTTAGCATAAGTTTCATTCCCAAGCATCATTTCAATTCTGCAAAAGTAAACTAGGTTTCAATTCTACAAGTGTAATTTAGGATTTCATTTTTAGCAACATTTCAATTTAGCAATTTCAATTATGTTATTTCAATTATGCAAAAGTAGATTAGATTTCAATTCAACAATTTCAATTCTTGCACTTGTAGTTAACTTTAAATTTCTACAAATTAGAATTAGTTTTTATTCCTTGCAAGTTTCCATTCTATAGATTAGGTTTAGTGTGACACCAAAAGGCTAAACCAAATCTGTCTCACCCAATAAATGCTTGAAATCTGAATGCCTGAATTGTACTCTGCCCTAACCTTCTATCGTAGACAACCTTGGACACCACCCCGGATTGATAAATCATTGAGATTAAATGATGGGATTAATGACACTCATCATTTTGGCATCATTGTCGGGGATCATGGTGTTGTTAGAGGGTAAAAGCAATCAAATAATTATTATTGTGCTAAGTTATGAAGTTCAGAGTAAAATTTGAATGTAATAGCTGGTATAAATAATAATTATTGATAGTTGCATTTCAGTCCATTTAGAAAACAAGCAAGAAACCACAAGGAGGTGATCTTCACACTTGGGGGTTAAATTGCCTATGTTTGAAATTCTTGATAAAAATTGAAAGAATTCATCATACTCATTATCAGGAAACATAAGATCTCTTGAAAAATTTAGAGGAGCCATCTGCTAGTACTACCCTTTTTATATCCATATCATCAGGGTAGTATAAACAAATTTGTACTAGGTGTTGGGAAGATATCATGACAGATATACAAGACTATCCCTTGAACAAAATAACCATATCAGCTACTTGTAGCATTTGTTCATAGGGACATATCACTAATGAATGCCATTTACTTCCACAACTCAGAAATGCAAAATTTGTTGCCTAGTCTGAATTCTTCTCAAAGAGAGATCCCAACAACAACAAACAGGGCAAGTAAATCAACCACCACCTCCAGCCCAACCTGTGGCCAATATGAATAATACAGGACATGCAACCCCTATCTATGTAAGTTGAGTCTATTAAAAAAAAATCATCACAAAACTTTTGCACAATCAAAATAGAAGTTTACAACTCAACGATGATCCTAGAGTTTTACCATTATTGCTTAAATATTGTTAGGGTTTTACCATGCTAAACCACAACCTAGCAATTATTAGCCTACAAAGACAATAGTTGATCTCATTAGAGGTGATCCTACCTAACAAGTAGTTGATCTGCTAAGTTGTACACTTCCTATCTTGTTGTGCAAACCAAAAACATGTTTAGTTAAATTATCTTTTTCTTTTTGAAGTTTGATCAATATATGAATATACCTTATGACAGGAGGTAGATTCATAAGTACCACTAGTAGAGGAAGAACCACCACTTCTAGCCCAACTTGTGGCCAATCTGAATAATACAGGAGTAACCCCTATCTATGTAGCTGAATCTGATAAAAAGACTACAAGAAATGTTATTGACTGCAGTAACATCCAACTATGCTCAAACAAGACCTTACCTGATCTTGAAGAGATAAAAATCAATGGAGATACACAAAATCCCTTTAGTCCAAACACACAAAAATCAGCCTTGGATAAAGGAGAAAAACTAGAAAATCTGCACATAGAAAATTTACTTCCATTAAACTCTTTAGTAAGCAATTACAAAGGGGTAAATTATGTCCTCCTAGGAATGAAACAAATTGAAGTACAACCAAGAAAATTCTTGAACATTATTAGCTGGCTGAAATTGTTTGTTGTTTTGAAATAATATTTCAATCCCTTTGCATGGAATTACAAGGGTATGTCAAGATTTCATCTTGATGTATGCACTTAACATATTTGAGAATTGGTATTGAATTGTTTCAAGTACAGATTGACAAGATTTTGCAGACTAGGAGGCATGAACAACACTTGATTGAAGAAGTTTTTAGATATGGAGCAGTGCTTCTTTCTCCCATTGGTGATTCACGGAGGAAGTTAGTGGTGAATGGATATTGCCTTTGGGTATACCATGCACCATTAACTAAGGAGGAGTTCTTGAAGGAGATTCCACAATTGGATGTACAGTAGATGGAAGAGAATTTCTCTTCCATGTCAGATTCAGATTGATGATAAAAAGTTTGACAAAAAAAAAAAAAATACAAGAAAAGCAAAAGAGAATAATCTTGTTTGTGAACTTCATGGGCACAAGCAAGACAAGAGAAAAATTTGAAAAAAAGAAAAAAAAGAGGAAAAAGAGAGAAAAAAGAAAAAAAGAGGAAAAAGAGAGGAGAGAAAAAAATTGCAGCAAAAGGCATGTCCCACAAAATGGGGATACATGAGGACAAGCATCAATTTCAGCATGGAGGAGGAACAATGAAGTCAATACTTCATTTCTAGCAATAAGGAGTTAAATGATGACATAAGCAGATTCTTACTACTCATCTAGAAAGGAAGGTTGCATCATTGTTGCAGATTTCAGCAGAAAAAGATGGTGTTTTCATACAAAGATTGACATGTTTTTGTAGAATAAGGATTGTTCTTATCCAAATAAGAGTGAGAGACATTCTCTCTCATTGTAGCCTCATGAGAGACATTCTCTTTTATTGAGGCACTTGAAAAAAATGATGACAGAAGTTGGTTGAAAACCAGAAATGGCAGCCTCTTCTGATGAAAAAAGATGAAAAAAAGAAAAAAAAGAAAAAAAATGAATAATTCAATAGTGAAAACCTCCTTGAGGCGCTACTGAGTTGGCGTGCATGAAAACTAGTTTTTTGGTGTGCATTGCCTTGTTGATCCACCCATCATTGTTCCACCATTGTACAAATCTCACACTGCACATGTGTATATTTATGTTTTCAGATAGCTTGCTAACAATCATCAGAAGCAGCTTGTAAGGTGCATGATCAATTTTCAGGACAACAAGGTATGTGTTTCTTGCATTTAAGTCATAGTAAGCATTTAGCATTTAGTGTATGATAATCGGTATTTGGCATAAACTATTCATACAATATTGGCAAGTTGAAAATGGAACATGTTCAAAATGTCAAGAAACACCCCCTTCTGCCCTTAGTTGCATGAGAACTTCAAAACTGTACAAAAACCTGATTTTGGGACAGACATGGCAACAATTCTATCTCAATTAGTAGGGCAGGTTTCAGAAGGAGAACTACAAGTTTATATCTCACAATTGTCTCATAAATTTGAGGAAGATAATCTGGAAAATGCACCTAAAGATTATGTTTTACTACTGTTGCAATAAAATAACAATATACAAAATGAAGAATAACATCTAAAAAAAAGGATAGAGAGGGGATTTTTGATGTTATGGAAGGCTTATACACACTAGATATGGGCCCACAATAGAATCTATAGCTAACTTTTGCATATGAGGTCATTTCTGCATTTTCTGATGCATCTTCGGAATAAGCAGGATATCTTCGAAATAAGCAGAAACTGTACCAAAATTGCTGAAAATGCTGTAGAATAGAAAAAAGAGTAGGGCACATCAAATATTAAGGTTCCTAAAGCTCAAAATCATCCCACCACAAGTAGTACATCCCTCCAAAAAGATTCAAATTCAAATTTTTTGTCAATTTTGTTTCAAAAGTGCAAAAATAGCAAAATAGACATGGAGTAAACAAAAGGATGGAGAAGGAATTTTTGATATTATGGAATGCTTACACACCCTAGAGATGGTTCCACAACATAATCTGTAGCAAAATTTTGAAAAATATGCCATTTTTGCATTTTTTGATGCATCTTCGAAATAAACAGGCATATCTTCGAAATAAGCAGGATATCTTTGGAATAAGCAAAAAATGTACCAGAATTGTTGAAAATGTTGCAGAATAGCAAAAAGAGTAGGGTACATCAAATATTGAGGTTCCTAAAGCTCTACCACACGTAAGTACATCCCTCAAGCATTTCAAAATCAAAATTTTATCAATTTTGTTCAAAAGGTGCAAACAACAGAAATAGGCATTCAGGCTGAAATGTTGTTAAGAACAGAAAATTCCACCAGTAGTAGTGCATCTGCCAAATATGGTTCCACAATAAGGCTATTGCAAGATGAATCACATGATACCAAGCCCTTAAGAGGTACCTTGCAACACTAAAACTTGTAGAAGGGCAGAAAAAGAGTTAAAACTGTAGGAATTGCAGAAATTGCAATATTGAAGGATGAAAGTGCAGAAGTCAAAGAGTTGCAAGTTGAAAATGAAAAAAATATGCAAGAAAAAAAATAGAATAAAAAAAAATTGTAGGAACTACAAAAATTGAAAAAATTGCAAGGTTGTAGAAAAGTGAAATACATGTGCTTAAATTGCAAAATGCTTGGTGTAGTGCAGCAAGGAGAAATTTCTCAGGTAGCAGGTGGCAAAGGATATGTTTTCACAAGGATAAAACATGCATATTACTATGGCCTACTAGGATGCATGAGGGCATGCATCAGTTCAAGCTGGGGGAATGATGAGGCCTAGAAATACCTCATTATTACACTATGTTTGACATATAAAAACTGCCATATTACCAAACATGACAAAGTTAATTGCCAAATAGTTGATTAGAATATATATTTGTTAAGTGTTTGCATGATTTTATGTTAGAAACACTATATCTCTGTTTTTGACTATTTTCAGCATTTTGTGACTATTTTTGCTTGATTAAATAGCAAATAAAATATGTATTTCAATTAGCCAAATGTTGTATGTTGAGTAAAGGAGGCCCTATGATGTTTTGTCATTGTTGTCAACACAATCTAGGTATACTTGTAAAAGGTCAAAAATGAGTATCATGTCAATTATAGTGTCATACTATAGTAAAATTACATTCTGATGGCATGAACAGATTCCTCTCATCAAGAACTACAACTTTTATTTTTGAAGCAAGTCAATCCGAGTTGTAGATAAAAAGTTATGAAGGTTACATCATGTTCATGCCTTAGTTTTTTTTGGAGCTGTTAACAGGTGCAAATCTGCGTTAAGGGGAACATTGGCGGATCTACTGGGAATGATCCAAAGTGAGTTAAGGTACCAAATTCATACCAATGGTACTTCATAGTAGAGAGAACACATGACCCAAATTTGAAGGCATATGGACAAGTAATATGGAAGTTATGGGGCCCACAAAATGATAGTTTCACACTTTTTGACAGCTGGAAATTCTGGTAAAAATCTGTGTTAGAGGCCAACTTGACAGCGATGCTGGGAGCAATTCCTGAAGAGTTAAGAGCTGAAAATTGAACCAAATGAATTTCATACAACCAAGAACATGTGGATACAATTTGGTATACATTGGAGTTATGAGGCACAAGTTATGAGCACTCCAAAAGGGCAACTGGGCATGTTTTGACAGCTAGAAATAACAGGTGACAATCCATACAAATTCTAGCCACCTATCACTATGAAGGAAGGCATGGAATTTACCAATAAGGAAGGATGAATTCAATTGGAATCACCTCCTAGGAGCTAGATTTAAAGACCTACCTGAAAGCAGCAACCAAAATAAGCATTTTGAAGATGTTTGAGCTTAAATTGCATCTACAACCAGTTATTCTGAAGATCTTCGAAATAACAGGGGAAAGTGCTACAGTTTGACTTTCTACGATTTCCAAGCAGTTGAAAAGGTAAATTGAGGCTGAGGAAAGTTAGGGGAAGTATCCTACAACTATCTCCACCATTCCTTGTCGACCAAAAGATGCAGCTCATGAAAAGATCAACTAAAGCAATTAACCTTGTCCTAAAATATCCCCAAAATTGTTGCAGCATAATAGGAAATCAGGTTGCAAGATAGGAATGGCATATTTTATGTATGTAAATAGATTTTAGGCATCTATAAATAGGATAGCTCCCATATTGGTTGAGCTAAGTAGAAAGGTAGTTATTAGAAATTAGCAGAATAAGTTTAGTTCTGTAACAGAGTGTAGCAACAGTATTGTAATGTCATTTCTGGAATAATAAAGTGCAGTTCTTTTGTCAAATTTTGTTCTGATTGTTAATTAGTTAAGGAGTGTTTTTCCACCTCCTTCTAGATCAGGAAGTATGGGCCCACTTTCAGATCTAGAAGGAGGATTTTTATGGCAAGTTTTAATCTGTAATTTTGTTGTAGCAGAATTAACAGATTGCTTGTCAGATTTTATTTTCTTGTTTTAAGTTTTTGTGTGATGTTATTTATATTTTCCATTATGTTTTTGTACAACATTTGTGTGTGTGTCAGCTGAAAAATTAGATTAAACATTTATTTCCCTTGTTTTCTCTGCTTTCCATGTTTTCTTTATTTTTATGTTTCAACAACTTTTCATTCCAGCAGATTTTATTTTGTTGTCAATTCCTGTAGTAGAAGCTTGATGACCTTTTGTGGTAGGACATTGACAGGTGTTTTAGCATAAGTTTCATTCCCAAACATCATTTCAATTCTGCAAAAGTAAACTAGGTTTCAATTCTGCAAGTGTAATTTAGGATTTCATTTTTAGCAACATTTCAATTTAGCAATTTCAATTATGTTATTTCAATTCTGCAAAAGTAGATTAGATTTCAATTCAACAATTTCAATTCCTGCACTTGTAGTTAACTTTCAATTTTTGCAAATTAGAATTAGTTTTTATTCCTTGCAAGTTTTGTTGGTTCAAATTTTATACACACCCTGTGAAGAATGAGCATAAAATACCGATAACACTTATACGGGATAAATCCCACTCACTTTAGGATCTTGCTGGATATCCAAGGTGTGAGTTACAGAGTTGGGTCGAATGTCTATTCACTCTTTTCCACTTTTGGAATAGTTTCAAGTGGACTTTCTGTTACCTTACAACGAGCTTGGGACTTCAGTTCAGTAATATTTTTGGAGTTGGTTATCTTTGTGGATAATCAGATTTACAATCAGTTCTTTGATCTAGCTCTTTATGCTTTAGCAGATTTAAATAAAAGACAAATTTAAAAAAGATAAAAATGGATTATTTCACGGTGGAACAGGTAGAGTAGGGTAGGGCGAAAAGAGAAGTTTATCTAACTTAGCTACAAAACCAAAACCGCCAATTTTTAGTTATACCGGTTAGCTTCACAATAGAACAAATCAAAGAGGAAAGTGTCCAGCTTTCTAAGATCACTTTCAACTAAGAGCATAAGACAAAGATGAAACAGATCTAACAAAAAATTATAAATAGAAGGGAAGTCGGTTAAAATTGGTATCTCTCACCAGCAGCCTAGCTCGCACAGTGAGGATAGAGCAATTAGAACAGGCCTAAACCTTAAATCTATAATTTTCCCTAACATACAATAAAGAAAATGAAGCCTAGCAGCATATCCAATCCTGGTAACACAGATCTACGACACAATTTAAATAAACCTTAATGAAACAAAAACAAAAGAAGATGAACTTATCACAATCCGAAAGAGATTAGGCTCCTAGCCACGCTATCACAGAAAAAGAAAAATCACACCAACTCTAAGTCCAGAACAAAGCATTCAAACAAGATTTGCAGGAAATTGCTCCAATAGCTTCTATTTCTAAGTTTTCGCCTCCTGAAATTTACATTCAGAAGAAGTATTTATAGACTCAGGACAGACCCTGATCTTTTTAGAAATATCTTCTTCTCAAACCCTAAATTTTATCCTCTTAACCTTACTACCCAGGTTTTACAATATAAGCCCCTTTAAAAATAGAGTTTTGAAAACCCTAACCACTCTACAAATCTTAGTGCTATTACTTGCCATAAATGGAGAAGGCATGATCTGATATTATTCTCATCCATATGTAACTGTAAGTAAATATCTTCATTTTTTGGCCGGTCACTGACATATTCCATAAATGGGCACTGCGTAAGTAAATATCTTCATCTTTCTGGTGCACTTGTCGAGAGCGCCTCATTAATTCCTCAGAGAAAATCGGATGAGTTACTGATTTCTCTGACATTCTATCTTCGCAGAGCCGCCTCTAAGTTGAAATTCTCTGCATGCCATTACTTTCACCATAAATTTTCTGTTAACTGCATCCATCGGCAAATTCCGGTGACTGTGTATGGATATTTTCATTTTTTGGCCAATCACCGACATATTTCATTAAATGGGGCAGCCGCTCGGTCACATTTTAAAGTCTTTTACGGCCAGATCTATAAAATTTGGACGAACCAAAAATCTCGGCATTTCCCATTTCAATGTGACGGTCCTTGATTAATCTGCGCTTAACTTTGTCTTTCTTGTCATCATGTAACTGTCGGATCGCTCTCTGCAAAAGAAAAGCAAGGGTTAGCATTTTAATATTATTAAATTAAAACCTTAATGTTCATTATATGTTGGCTTTATTTCTTTTGACACGTGTCGTGATAACACGACACTTTCACTTCATTTTGGCTTCTTTGTCTCTTTTGTCGCGAAACCGTGACATGTCACGATTTCATGACATGTCACGAAATCGCGACGGTTTCTGCACTTAGCGCTTCTCTCTGAAATATGTCGCGATTTTGTGACGTCGCGATTTCGCTATGCACTTGTGCCTTGGGCCCCTTTTGCAAAATGCGTCACGATTTCACGACGTCGTGATTTCATGACGCACTTGTGCCTTGGGACCTTTTCTTTGGAATGCGTTGCAATTTTGTGACATCGTGATTTTGCGATGCACCTGTGCCTTGGGCCCTTTTCTTTTGAACGCGTCGCGATTTTGCGACATCGCGATTTCATGACGTTGCGATTTCGCGATGCACTTGTGCCTTGGGCCCTTTTCTTTTGAACGCATCACGATTTTGTGACGTCATAATTTCATGACCATCACACGCATCCCACTTGTGCCTTGGGCCCTTTTTTTGGACCGTGTCACGATTTCGTGACGTCGCGATATCGCGACGTTGCAATATCGCGACGTTGCAATATCGCGACGCGACCAGGCCTTGTGTATTTTCCCTGGACTGTGTCGCGATTTCACGACGTCGCAAAATCATGACGTTGCGATTTCGTGACAAGTCCCTGCCTTGGGCCCTTTTCTCTCCACGATGTTGCAATTTCACGATGTCGCGAAATCGTGACGTCGCGATTTCGTGACACTTTCATGCCTTGCTTCTTTTGGTGCAAAAAAAAGGACAAAAACTCAAAGTGGCCAGAATTTGATGAAACTTTGCAAGGATCTAAATAAGGCAAAAGGGTATCCGAATCTGCAAACGAAACTTTAAAATTCATCAGGGATTAAGAGAAAAATGCATTAATATGAATTAATATTTTTAACATGCAAACTTTCAGAAGTTTTAAATTGAAATCAATGCCATATGCAAGCCTACTTGGATGTTTTGATGAAGGCGAATTTTGACAAAGGATGCAAGAAAAATTTGGAATAAAACCTTGGAAAACATCAAGAGGGTCCCTATTGTAAAATGAAAGCTAAATATTTTCAAAGGATGGAATTTCATTTTTCAGTGGGGGTGTGTTGCTTCTCAACAAATGGCGATATCTACGAGTAAAATAGTAGCACTATTTTAGAATCCGAGGACTCTAGTTTCAAAACAATATAGACCATGTACCATGCTTTGCCACAAATATTCTTCAAAATAATTTAACTACTACTTGATAGTTGTTAAAATTTCCCAAGGACATACTAGGTTGAATCACTTAAGGAAGATTTCTGATGTGCAATTTATAAGCGTATAAAACTTTCTTCAAGAATGACTGGGCCTTCGAATGTTGTACTATGGATTGATAAGCTTTTCTAGAAAGGGGAAACTGAGTTGTGAAAGGGGAAACTGATTAGGGCTCTATTTATTAGTTTAGCCTTTTACAGCCCGACAGAGTTACTCTTTAGATTTTCACGACCCTGATCCACAAGCTGTGAGGTAGTATCTACAACTTGGTAAAAGAAAACATCTTCTGAAGCCTTGGCTATCTCTTTCATTACATAAATCTTTTTTTTTTTGTATAGAAAATAACGGAGTGCCAGTTTTATGCTGTCTTGCTCAACTTTCACCTTCTCTCTCTCCTTTGAAATATACCAAAATCTGAAAAGCCTTAAAAAAGAACAATTTTTTTTTTTTTTTTTTTAATATTTCATCAATCTGGAACTGCTTCAGCCTAGGTACTGATAGCCTCTATGGATACTCAAATAATTTCATGAATTAGAGTCCCCTCTTATGACCAACTTTTCTTGGATTCCCTAGGAGTTTCTCTAGCCAAACAGTATAGCAGTTTCTTTATAATTAAAATAATTGTGGCAAGCAAGACACAAAATCCAATCATCTTTCTCTTGTTGTTCGAATAACAAAATAGTTCCACTGTTCGAGTTTAAGCGAGACTATCTCTTAATTAGAATAATGAACAACTGGATTTTGAACTCAGAATAAAACAAATTTAGAAGGCTGACTTTTTCTTTGTTGCCCAGGCAAAACTAAAAAAAAATAGAATTTTAAAAGCTAAAGAAATTTGTACAGATCCCAAAGGATAAAACATAGAACTTTAAAATCGAACAAAATAAAATAAAACAAACTACTTCAAAGCTTATTTACAATGTATACACATGTTACAACGTCTTTGTGATTCATTCAAATGATATATTGGATGGAATAGCTGAGAAATAATGCTTTAGGTATTGACCATTAACAGGGAGGTTCAGAAAATTACCCTCCAGGTCCTGTAGAAAAAATGCATTATTACCCGGGGTTTTGGCAATCTGGTATGGCCCTGTCCATAAAGGTTGCGGCTTGGTGTTTTTACGCTTCTTTTCATGGGCTTTGTCCCATAGAAACACCAGGTCTGCAAGTTTGAACGCCTTCGAATTGGCCCTCTCGTCAAGCCAGCGCTTGATTGTCTCTTGGTGCCGACTAAAATGCTCCACGGCTTGAAGTCGTCCACCCTGCAAATCAAACAAGTCCAACATACGAGTTTTCGTATCTGCATGATCAAAGTAATGTAAAGCAAATTTTAATCCTAGTACTAATGCTTCATATTCTACCAAATTATTTGTGCAGGGAAACTACAAGTGATAAGACATAAAATCGGTTTGATTTTTTGGTCTTTTAAGAATAGCCCCTGTACCATAACCTTGCTTAGACTTAGCTGCATCAATATGAAGTATCCCAACTTCATTATCGTGATTAAGGTGAGCTTTAACCGGTTTCTCCTTTTGAGTAGTTGTCAAATTATAAACCCCGATATAACAGCCCTCAACAAGATTAGCAGTCTCATTCTTGGCATTATACTCTGTAATCATGAGTTTATATCTTGGTTCTATGTTGATTCTTAATTGATTTGCAAAACCATTCTAGGGTAACCACATATGTGAGAAATCAGTAGCCAAATACCCATTCAAGGATTTTGACCAATCCCTGCTCAGAAGCATCCCGTATCCTACAGGAATATCCACCACCTGAATATCAATTTTGTGTTGATGCTCTTGGCTCAGATGCTAGCTGGATATGTATATTCTTAAGTTCACCTACCACTTTAACCTCAGACTTATCCAATTGGATGACTCTCATCTCGAAGTTCATGGGGGTCAAACCCAACTGCTGACAGATGCCTAAAGGCATGACATTGGCTGAAGCCCTAGAATCTACTAGACAGTTGTGTAAGTTTTTCCCAAATATTCGGATAGTCAGTAGAAAAGGTGGAACTTCAGTCTTCTCTTTATACATAGCCACATTTGCATTTGCCATATTTTTTCCCTTTTCCAAAGGTTTGGTAGTAGGCTCAGAATATGTTTTGATCAGGTTATCCCTCTGTTCAAAAATTTGGGCCAGCTCATGAAGAGTGATGTTGGCTTTGATTTTTTTCATGTCCTCCACTATATTATATCCTTTATTGAGTGGAGGGACAAATGCATCTGGTCCTCTCAGATTTCCTCCCTTGGGTGGGGATGGATTATTGCTTGAAGATGGATCTGGAGGAACACTTGTGGGAGTTGTCCGGAGGGGTAGATGTAGTGTTGGGCTCTGGATTTCTATTTTTGAGGTTGTAGTTGTCCCTCTTGTATTATTGAAAAGCCTGTACTTCATCCATGGGTAGCTCCACAACATTCTATGATTCTTCTGGGAAAGTGAAAGAATCTAAGACCATAGCTGCACTATGGTTGGATGAACTTGGGGCATCCGTAGTCCTTTGTTGTTCAGGAGAAACCAACTCGCCAGAAAGAGCTTCAAAGGCATTAAATAATTCCAAACAATCCAACTCCCCATGTTGAGACGTTCCATGAATCCTGCACCAGTTAGGCAAGGCTAAATCACAAATATTTACATCATGCCCTTTACCTTTATAATCCTTATTGGGCTCGTATGGGGGCCGAGTGAATCTATTCTGCGATAAGAAAACCTGTTCGGGTTTTCATCGGTGGACACTTGCCTTTTGAAAGTCAAAAAGTCATTTGCCAACTTTTGGACTACCCTTGAAACTTCTTCAACTCTTGTGTTATCAGCTTCTTTACCTGGATTATGTACATTTTCAACAGGTGCTACATCCAATGGATTTCCTGATGGTGGAGTTTGACATACTGGCAACATCATCTGATGTGGTATGGGATTGAAAATAGGGGTACCTTGTGTGACCAAAGGAATTTGATGAGCATTTAAAGGTTGGGGTCCCAACTGTCTTTCCAGAACCAAAGCTTCTTTGTAAGCCTCTGTTAAATTGGTAATAGAGGGATCTCTTTTCAAGAAAATAGAAGTCATTGGATCTAGAGAATTCCTAAAAATCTCTAATGCCAAGTCTGCATTTGGCACATAATAACCAGTCAGTCTACCATAAGCCTTATGAAATCTGACATTGTAAGATCTGATAGATTCATTTATTTCTCTTTTAATACCAAAAAACTACTGATATAATACACTGGGATCTATTACCTCACCAAACTGCGATACAAAAACCTTTTCCAAGTCATTCCAACTGGTAATAGAATCGTTAGTGAGATTTAGAAACCAGTCATAAGCTCCCTCCTGGAGAGTGAACGGGAACAATCTGCAAGCGACATCTTCATGTTGTACATTTAACAATTTTAGAGCATTCTTGAATGCTACTAGATGTTCTTCTACTGTCCTAGTTCCATCATGCTTGTATCTGGGAAGATATCTCTCAAGATTTCTGGGCAGGTCATGGGCTGCACCCGGGATATTTAAGGCGAGTGGAACCCAACCGGTTTGCCATTATTACTTGATTGACAATGATATTTTCGAGTTGCAGTTGGAGTAACTACAAGTGGTGATAAAACTATTTCGAGACAAGGACTTGGCCCTTCCGAGGCTGCTTCTTCTGGGAGTTTCTAACTCGGGCACAAGGAGCTCTCCAGATCTAGAGTGGGACCTTGTTACTCTATAATTAGAATCCAGCTTTTCACTAGCACTTACAACCTTACAATCCTTAACAGACTACTGAACTTCAGGTCCTCCTTTCTAGCAATTTTAAATGTTGGTGTTGAGTTCCGCTGTTTAGGCAAAAACTCAAACAAACAAGTTTTAAAAGGCTAAGGAGGAGGGAAAAGGATTCAAAAGATAAAATACCAGACTCTGCACAAACAACTTACAATACTGAACGGAGTTCAATGGGCCCTCCTTCTAGCGCCAATTTTAAATGTTGGTTCGACTTTTATACACACCCTATGAAGAATGAGCATAAAATACCGATAACACTTATACGGGATAAATCCCACTCACTTTAGGATCTTGTTGGATATCCAAGGTGTGAGTTACAGAGTTGGGTCGAATGTCTATTCACTCTTTTTCGCTTCTAGAATAGTTTCAAGTGGATTGTCAGTTACCTTACAACGGGCTCGGGACTTCAGTTCGGTAATGTTTTTGGAGTTGGTTATCTTTGTGGATAATCAGATTTACAATCAGTTCTTTGATCTAGCTCTTTATGCTTTAGCAGATTTAAATAAAAGACAAATTTAAAGAAAGATAATAATGGATCATTTCACGGTGGAACGAGAGAGAGTAGGGTAGGGCGAGAAAGAGAAGTTTATCTAACTTAGCTGCAAAACCAAAACCGCCAATTTTTAGTTATACCGGTTAGCTTCACAATAGAACAAATCAAAGAGGAAAGTGTCCGACTTTCTAAGATCACTTTCAACTAAGAGCATAAGACAAAGATGAAACAGATCTAACAGAAAATTATAAACAGAAGGGAAGTCGGTTAAAATTGGTATCTCTCACCAGCAGCCTAGCTCGCATAGTGAGGATAGAGCAATTAGAACAGGCCTGAACCTTAAATCTGTAATTTTCCCTAACATACAATAAAGAAAATGAAGCCTAGCAGCATATCCAATCCTGGTAACACAGATCTACAACATAATTTAAATAAACCTTAATGAAACGAAAACAAAAGAAGATGAACTTATCACAATCTGAAAGAGATTAGGCTCCTAGCCACGCTATCATAGAAAAAGAAAAATCACACCAACTCTAAGTCCAGAACAAAGCATTCAAACAAGATTTGCATGAAATTGCTCCAATAGCTTCTATTTCTAAGTTTTTGCCTCCTAAAATTTACATTTAGAAGAAGTATTTATAGCCTCAAGACAGACCCTGATCTTTTCAAAAATATATTCTTCTCAAACCCTAAATTTTATCCTCTTAACCTTACTACCCGGGTTTTACAATATAAGCCCCTTTAAAAATAGAGTTTTGAAAACCCTAACCACTCTACAAATCTTAGTGCAGTTACTTGCCATAAATGAAGAAGGCATGATCTGATATTATTCTCATCCATCTGTAACTGCAAGTAAATATCTTCATTTTCTGGTCGGTCACCGATATATTCCATAAATGGGCACTGCGTAAGTAAATATCTTCATCTTTCTGGTGCACTTGCCGGGAGCGCCTCATTAATTCCTCAGAGAAAATCGGATGAGTCACTGATTTCTCTGACATTCTATCTTCGCAGATCCGCCTCTGAGTTGAAATTCTTTGCACGCCATTACTTTTGCCATAAATTTTCTGTTAACTGCATCCATCGGCAAATTTCGGTGACTATGTGTGGATATTTTCATTTTTCGGCCAATCGTCGACATATTTCATTAAATGGGGCAGCTGCTCGGTCACATTTTAAAGTCTTTTACGGCCAGATCTGTAAAATTTGGACGAACCAAAAATCTCGATGTTTCCCATTTCAATGTGATGGTCCTCGATTAATCTATGCTTAACTTTGTCTTTCTCATCATTATGTAACTGTCGGATCGCTCTCTGCAAAAGAAAAGCAAGGGTCAGCATTTTAATATTATTAAATTAAAACCTTAATGTTTATTACATGTCGGCTTTATTTCTTTTGACACGTGTCACGATAACACGACGCTTTCCTCCAACTATTTTTCATTTTGGCTTCTTTGTCTCTTTTGTCGTGAAATCGCGACAGGTTTCTGCACTTAGCGCTTCTCTCTGAAATGCGTCACGATTTCGCGACGTCGCGATTTTGCTATGCACTTGTGCCTTGGGCCCCTTCTGCGGAACGCGTCGTGATTTTGCGACGTCGCAATTTTGTGACGTAATTTCACGATGCACTTGTGCCTTGGGCCCTTTTCTTTGGAATGCGTCGGGATTTTGCGACGTCGCGATTTCGCGACGCACTTGTGCCTTGGGCCCTTTTCTTTTGAACGCGTCGCGATTTTGCGATGTCGCGATTTCGTGATGTCGCGATTTCACAACGCACTTGTGCCTTGGGCCCTTTTCTTTTGAACGCGTCATGATTTTGCGACGTCGCGATTTCACGACGCACTTGTGCCTTGGGCCCTTTTTCTGGACTGTGTCGCAATTTCGTGACGTCGCGATATCGCGACGTGGCCAGGCCTTGTGTATTTTCCCTGGATTGTGTCATGATTTCACGACACGTCCCTGCCTTGGGCCCTTTTCTCTCCATGGTGTCGCGATTTCATGACATCGGGAAATCGTGACATCACGATTTCGTGACACTTTCATGCCTTGCTTCTTTTGGTGCAGAAAAAAGGACAAAAACTCAAAGTGGCCAGAATTTGATGAAACTTTGCAAGGATCTAAATAAGGCAAAAGGGTATCCGAATCTGCAAACGGAACTTTAAAATTCATCAGGGATTAAGAGAAAAATGCATTAATATGAATTAATATTTTTAACATGCAAACTTTCAGAAGTTTTAAATTGAAATCAATGCCATATGCAAGCCTACTTGGATGCTTTGATGAAGGCGAATTTTGACAAAGGATGCAAGCAAAATTTGGAATAAAACCCTGGAAAACATCAAGAGGGTCCCTACTGTAAAATGAAAGCTAAATATTTTCAAAGGATGGAATTTCATTTTTCAGTGGGGGTGTGTTGCTTCTCAACAGTTTCCATTCTATAGATTAGGTTTAGTGTGACACAAAAAGGCTAAACCAAATCTATCTCACCCAATAAATGCTTGAAATTTGAATGCCTGAATTGTACTTTGCCCTAACCTTCTATCATAGACAACCTTGTACACCACCCCGGATTGATAAATAATTAAGATTAAATGATGGGATTAATGACACTCATCACCTCATTTTTTGGCTAACTATTTTATGTTTGATGTGTGTGGAGGATTGGATAGCATCGGTCAAGGATTATTAAGTAGTTGCTGAAGCTAGAGTGGCCCGATTACAGATAACCAGAAGCCCACTCACCCTGTTGGAAGTAAGATACTTCGAAGACACTACCTATTGTTATAACTAGGGTTTCAGAGAACCCTAGTGCCTGTATTTATTGTATCAATATAACTTCGTTGAAAAGATCGATTGTAACAAAAGGAGTTTCTCAGCTACCCCCCAATTTTTTAATAAAATCATATTTTGTGCAATCCCTTGTTCATCTGAGTTATTTATTTTTATATTATTTTAGTATCATATTTTTGCTTCACATTATGTTCATACAATGTTAGAAAGATAACTACTTTTGATAGTCTAAATAAAAAACCACTACTCATAATTTCAAATTTTTCCAAGGATGTAGAGTACACCGCTTAAAACCCGCTCTAGACAGCTGGGGGTTCGTCTACTCCTCTGTATGGAATAACCCAAGTACGAGGATACTTTTGATATATGAATAATGTTCCTACTTAGACCTACACAAATAGGAATTCCTAACCCTATAATGCAAACTAATTATACGATTTTTCAATTCACATGAAATCATAATGCAATATTTTTTATTTATGAATACAACAGAAACTAGAAACTTCAAATAGAAAGTGTGGATGAATGCAAATGCCTAATTTGAAACCTAAGATGCAAGCTAGTATGAATTTTTTCCCAGATTAATTAATGATGTTCTTTTTAGCTTAAAATCCTGAAAAAAAAATGTAAGATTGCTAGAATACGTAAATAGAAAAGCTAGGGTTTTAATAGTAGACTTATAAAACAACCTACGTTTCTACTCCAACTCTCTATAAAATATCCTTGGGTATTTTTAAAATGTACTTGGGTGCTTTTGGATAGCCCTCGAGCATCATCGGGTGTTTGCGCACATTTTGCAACTTCCTACAAGTCTTTAGAAACTCTAACCAGTGAAAAATTCTCGCTTCATACCTCTAAAAATCCTATAAAATAAGATAGAAAATAGCAAATAAATTAGCAAAGCAAATTAGAAAAATAAACCCTTAGTGGGTCCCACCATGATCGCCATTTGTGAAGACAAAAATGCAACACCAAATAACAAGATATATAAATTGAACCCAAAAAAAATAGTATTGCATAATGAATGGTTTTATTAGTGGGGGGAGCATCAAAATTCCATTGTTACAATAAGAATCCTTGAATTCTTTGATACATGTTTTACAATAGCTAAGGTTCTTCGAAACCTTAGAAAATAATGTTGGTGGTGTCTCAAAATGTGTCTTTGCTCCCAATAGAAGTGAGTGGACTTCTAGTTATCTGATGTCGGGCCACTCTAGCTTAAGAAGTTGTCCAATTCTAATGTAACACTTTGTAAGTAGGTTAGTAGCAACTGTGAAGGCTCCACAATGTGAGGCCCTCTATAATCAATACAAAAACCCTATCTATATGATGTAAATAACATGAACCAAATTGAAAGTGCATAAAATGAAATAATAATGAAAAGATTTATCTTGCTTAGCTATTGTTATCTGATCTAATTATATCTGTTGTAGCATATTGGTACAGTGATGCCCTAACACCACCCAAGGGCTACGAGGACTTTAGAACTTTGATGTAAAATGTCCGTGGGTGCTTAACGACTACAAGAAATACTTTTGGGTGCTTGGGAATGGTGGAGGGCACCCAAAGGTGCTTGGTGGTAGAAGGGAAGCACCCGAAGGCACTCAAGAATGATAA
Organism: Wollemia nobilis; assembly: GCA_028583015.1. Lineage (NCBI taxonomy): Eukaryota > Viridiplantae > Streptophyta > Pinopsida > Araucariales > Araucariaceae > Wollemia > Wollemia nobilis. The sequence continues at coordinate 1,214,593 of JAQPPZ010003260.1, forward strand.
GGTGCACTCAAAGGCATTTGATGATTAAAGGAAAATCTACATAAGTATATCTGGTTGAATGATGGAGGTGGCGATGGATGTGGGGGCTATGTTAGGTGAGGATGGAAGGTGAGAATTCTCAGATGCTCCAAGGAACTCGAGGATGAATGACTGAGGATGTAGGACATAAATTGCTTAGGAAAAATTCCTAGGATTCAGGGGTTGAGCCATCAAAATGGCTCCTATTAATAATCCAACATAGGGCATGCTAGGTTTCAACGACACTAATCGTGTGGCTAAGATAAAAGCATATTAGAGGGTGGATATTAAATCTAGGGTGTGGCATGGATTGACATGGATGGATGGATATGATTAAGTGAAATCGAATGGTTGGGATTAATTCACTTATATAAATAAATATTTATTAAATATGTATACAATATAATATATAATATATAAAATATTAAAATTTAAATATATATAAAATAAACATACATAAATATATATGAATAATGGGAGAAAATGGAAAGAAAATTAGGGTGGATGACAAGTGGCTAGGTTTTGGTGTCTACAGATAGAATTGTGGAATCCAGTTACAAGTAGAGTTTAAAATAAACTATTAGAATGGAAAGATAAATGGTTATCATTAGGAGGAAGAGTGTAGCTAATTAAATCAATCTTATAGGCCATTCCAACATATTATATGTCCTTTTATATTATGCCAAATTAGTAGAAAAAGTATAATATATAGTATGTGAACATTTATTTGATTAGAATTACATGATACAAGGAAATTTCCTTTGGTGAAATGGAGAAAGGTGTGCGATGATAAAACTAGGGGGGATCTCGATTTAAGAGTTCTTATGGATGTAAAATTAGCTCTAAGGGAAAAGTAAATTGGAGATTGTACAAAGATATTTAAAGACAATGGGTAAAAATTCTTCTAATTACATTGAGCCTAATGACCCAAGTTTAATATTTACTACATTTCCACTACTAGATGGTTTTGCACTATGGACTAATTTAAAAAATCAATTGATCTAGTGATTAAATATCTAATATGAGTGGTGGTAACTGAAAAAAAAAAAATCTATTTAGATGGATATATGGTGTAGACACCTAAAAATATCACATTATCCCTTGTGCAGTGTTAATATTTATTTTTTTACAAAATGCTTCAAAAATCTAATTGTTTTGTATTATTACCTTAATTTACTCATCTTAGCTCCTTTACCCCATTAAGCCCCATCCTACACCTATCCCATGGTCACCGTGTGATCATCCTATTCACCTAGCCTAGGTGCACACAATCCCAGTCTACCCTTTGATCCTAGTCTACCTTGGCCCCTAATCCACATCCTCGTGCTCATTCAATGCATATGGGTGGGATGAAGACTTTCTCCACCCCTATGTATTAATAAGGCATGGTGCATCCATGCTGATTTAATGCATATGGGTGGGGCAAAGACTTCCTCCACCCAAAAAATTGATTATGTATGGTGTACCCATACCACCTCACCTCCACCTCATGACCCCCTTAACCGTTAGCAAAAAATCTATAAAAAGCCCTCATTTTCCTTTCATTTGCATAAATTAGATAGATGCATAGAGAAACTCAACCAAAATTACTCCAGCCCCCTCTTGTGTGTGTTGTGAGAATATTTTGGCTTAGAGTGATAACCCCATGGAAAATATATTGTGCCTCTCTTTGTATGCCTTTGTTTTATGAATAGGTTGTAGATTCGGATTCCAACAACCACAAAATTGGAGCAAACCCACATAATACCCTATTGAAGGTCTCCATAAAAGGAAACTTTACTAAGATCAACATAATAGAAACTATCTAAACAAGGATGGTTTACAACCAAAACTATCCTCATAGGGATAGTTCCTATCGAAGCCAATTATAGTCAACCATACTAAAGTAGATCAATCACAGAGGTGAGTAAGAAGGTTTAATGTGTTTTTAAATCCTTTTGAGTTATGTTTAATGCATTAGTTTAAGTTATTTTTTTACCTCTTTTATAAGTTTGGGCCCTACTTACATGGACCCGAAATGTGCTACCAACTAGTGATTTGGATGTGTAGGATTCGAGACTCAACTCAACTAGTGCTAGTATGCAAGCCCACCCCCTCTTAAGATGGTCAAAGAAAGCAAGAGTGCCATGAATTGTATTAAAAATGGATTCCTCATTATAAGACCATCATTGTAGCCCAAGGGGCATTTGTAAAAACTATTGTTGGAATATGTTACATTATTTGGTACATGCTAATGTACCACCTTGGGCACATCCTTAGATTAGGAAGAGTGTTTTAGTGTAGAAGTTATGATTTAATTTATACAATGTAATAAGTGCATAAGTATTATTAAAGTGTGCAAAGTATTTTGGTATTGTAAATATGCATAGTTATCCATGTGCATATGTGTCCTTAGAATAGAAAGTGGAAGAATTTCTAGAAGAGCGAAGGCCAAGAGTGCTTCATATGAAGAGTCACATTACATTATATATGTAGTGTATGTGTATATGTAAAGTGATGCAACATGACAGGACATGACTTGATACTTGATACTTTCAGAGCTATTGTACCATTTTCATGAGCATTTGTTAATGGTAAGTTTATGAGTGATTTTTGAAGTTATTTATGAGTTTTATACTTCTAGAATATTGATATTATTATATATAGCACATTACAAATTTATTATTGATATTTTGGTGAATTTTATCTTAAGTGTTAAGCTTCAAAAGCTAACAATGGTATTGTTCGCACAAAAACACACAAGGTATATTATACAAGGAGTAAAATATATAGGCATAAGCCTATATGAAAACATGATAAGTGTCAAGGTCACATGTCAAGGAGAAATAAGGGGTAAAGTACACATTAAATTTAACATTCCCCTGAGGAATAGAGGAGGGGGGCAAGGGAGGGATGGCTCCAGCACCAGGTTCCCTAGGTCTGACCAGTCCCACTTCTCCATTTCCATGCCCCCCTCCTAGGTCTGCTCTCAGGCCTAGTTTCTAGGTTCCCCTATTTTCTTAGGTTTCCCTCTTGATGGGGTTGCTGGTCTGCAAGGAGGGTTTGGTGGTTTCTTGCCCTGAGTTTCCTGGTTCGACGGGTTTCCAACGTGCTTTCGGGGCTGTTGGAAGAGGGTTGGCTCTAGTTTTTTGGTTGCTGCTCGGGATATTCATCTGTGTTCTTTTGGCTTCGAGGGGTGCCTTTTCCTATAGATGGTTTTCACAGTCACCCCATGAAACCCTTGTCTTCAGAATCTCCTTGGAGATCTGGGGGTTGTTTTGTTCTTGTGGATGGATCTTAGGAATCTTTCTGTAGTTTGCTGTTTGGGTCCTGGGGGGTGCCCATGCATGCAGCTACATATCTCCTTGGATCCATTCTCTGACTGAAAATGGTGGGGCTAGAATTTTTCTTGATGGTGGTTTTAGTGGCTTGTTTCCTTGCAGGGTTTGATCTTGGGATGGGGGCTCAAGATCTTACAATGTAATGGCTTTCGCTATTTTTTCTACCCATCAAAATCCTTCTCAGTCTTGGATGCTCATGGGACAACTTCCCTATCTCTCATCTGTAGCTTGCATCCTAGATTGGGGTTCCTGTTAGGCAGGGGTTGTGTTCTTCTAGGCATGCTGCTAGTTTTCCCACTGGACGAGATCCACGAGTTCACAGGTTTTTTTGTAGGTTCAGGGCATGCTGGTTTTCCCTGATGGGGGGTCATGGGTTTATCTGCAGGTCTTGGGCGTACTACTGGTTTTTCCCACTGGGCGGGGTCGCCTTCTCTTGTTGGTTTCTCTGAAGGTGAGATTCTGGGCATGCTGCTATTTTTTCCTACAAGGCGGGATTTCCTGTTGCTGTTGGGTTTCCTGCGGGGCGGGACCTTCCCTTGCTACTAGTTTTTTTTCCCCACTGGGCGGGACCCTTCACACCCGATTTAGGGTTGGTTTGGTGGTTTTCCTGTAGGCGGGATCTTCCAATTTTGCTGGTTTTCCTGCTAGGCGGGATTTCTCAAACATGTTGGTTTAGGGTTTGTGTGCCTTTCCTGCTTGGCGAGATTCCTAAACATGCTTGTTTTCCCCACGTGGCAAGATTTCCAGATTGTGCGGTTTTTTCCCCATGAGGCGGGATTGTAATTTTTTCTGTTGTTTTCCCTATTGGGAAGGTTTTTAAATTTGCTAGGGTCCCCGCTGGGTGGGATTTTCCCTTTTTGACTGCCGATTTTTCCCGTTGGGTGGGATTTCCTTTGTGGTGGTCTTCGGATGTTTCCCGCTAGACGAGATTTTATCTTCATCCTTGTAATGAGTCTCCCACTGGGTGGGATGTGTCATTTGGGTTTTAACCCTTGGTTTGGTATTTTGACCTATTGTAAGAAGGTTTTCGGGATCCTTTCAAAACCCGCTTGTAATATACTTCCAACTTACCCAAAAAAAAATTTAACATTCCCCCTTAATGTGTACTTTCCAAAAAAAGGTAAGTCAACATTAGAGACATTCCCCCTTAATGTTGACTTGCATTACATGATTTGGAATAGTGTCTAGGCTTTTGCTTTTGGCTCTTGGCTCTTCAACTATGAACAATAATTCTAGATCCATGGTGTATACGTCTATGTCTTTTACCTCAAGGTCAACCACTTCTTCAAGTTTTTTGCCTTTGGGTCAACCTTGTCTTAGTACCTCAGGGTCAGCCTCTTCCTTGGATCTGTTGCCTCTATAGGTCACTGACTAGGTTCACCATGGTATGATCCCCTCATCATGGTGAAATATTTATCTAGAAGGTGCCAAGATTTTATAAAATTTGGTTATGCTAAAATTCACCTCAATACAAAAAAATTGAGCCATTTGAGAGTGTTAGTCTATCGAAAATGCACTCTATATTACAAAAAAGAAGCCATAGACTAAAATTGGAGGAAAAAGAGAATCTTCTAAAGTGTCTATGTCTATAGTCTTCAAAATTTGATTTGAAGTGTCTTCATGGAATAGTCTTTAGATAGAGTGGTAGGTGTCCTTATGGTGACCTTCTCATCCTACCGGAATGCATGGATAACTAGTCACTACATCCGCCAGGTGCTATAGAGAAGGTGACTAGGTACTAGGATCACTTACATTTGCCTTGGAGTGTTAGGTTTAACTAAAAATGTACTCCATAAAATAACAATATTTAAGGAACAACCTAAAAATTAAAATTAGATACCACTAGTGTGTCTGTCTCGAAAAAACCTTTTCGATGAGTATAAACACCCCTATGTTTGGGTCTGAATGGGACCTCCATTTGTGGAAAAATATCTTCCCTATCTAGGAAGCAAAATAGAAAATGGAACTCTATTCCTTTACATCAGGAATCATGAATATTCTTGGCATCAAATAATATTCTCCTTGGGATATTCTTGGCATCGCTCTCTTGCGACATCGCTATATGGTGGCAAAAACAAGTGGAACCAAAGCATTATTACAATTTTTCCTTGGAGGAAAATATTCAAAAATATTAAAAAAATAATTAATATGGGCCCACCACAACATTTAATAAAATATTTCACACAATCAACAATGCGTGGCATGATAAACCATTAGGTGTGGTGGTGGTGTCATTTTGTAGTGAACGTCCCAACTCTACACACACAACCCCGTTTTGTCTAGCCCTGGCGGTGATGATGCCCGTGCTCATATTTTCATCCTCTGCATGTATAGCTACATGACCTTTGAACAAAGATACCAGATTTTTTTGTGCAATTTTAGGCACTGATTTCTCGCAGAACCAGGAGCTTCTCGATCATTGAAAAAAAATCAGCTCACCACACATGTCTCAGCACACCTTGTCGACGTGTTGGAAATTTATGTTCATCAAGCCATGGATTGGAGTGCATTAAAAAAAAATTGGTCAAATAATTATGGTTGTAGTGATAAATCTTACAAATACAACATCGTAGCCATTGCTTACACCAAACTTCCACTGTACCATTAGAAATGAGCTCTCATTTGACCACTCGACGAAGTCGTTGATGAATCATTGGAAAATAGATGATTTAATATACATGAAAAGAATAAAATATATAGGCATAAGCCTATATGAAAAATATGACAAGTATTAAGGACACATATCAAGGAGAAATAAGGGGTAAAGTACACATTAATTTTAACATTCCTCCTTAATGTGTACTTTCCAAAAAAGGTAAGTCAACATTAGGGACATTCCCCCTTAATGTTGAATTTTCTAAAATATTCTATCATCCTCCCTATTACATTATTTGGAATAATGTCTAGGCTCATTCTCTTTAATATTAGCTCTTCAATTATGAACAATGATTCTAGATACGTGGTGTATACATCTAGATCTGTTGCCTCAGGGTCAACCACTTCCTAGGGTATGTTGCCTCTAGGAAAATCTTGTATTAGTGCCTTAGGGTCAATCTATCTTAGATATATTGCTTTTGGATCAACCTTGTCCTAGTACCTTAGTATCAACATCTCTTAGATTTGTTGCCTCTGTAGATCACTAACTAGGTTCACCAAGAATATCATCCCCCCTCATGGTGAAGCTTTATCTAGAAGGTCTCAAGATTTGCCAAAATTTGATCGTACAAAAAATGTACCTTAATACAAAATAAATGTGAACCATATGTGAGTATTGGTCTTTGCAAAAAATGCACTCAAAATACAAAATAATTAACCATAGACTAGAATTCAAAGGAGAAAGAGAATATTCTAAAGTTTATATGGTTGTAGTATTTAGAAGTTTATCCTAAGTGACTTCATGAAATGGTCTTCAAATAAAGTGGTAAGTGTCCTCATGGTGACCTTCTCATCCTACCTAAATGCATGGATAACCAGTCACTACATCCACTAGATGTGATAGAGAAGATTATTGGATACTAGGATCACTTACAATTGGCTTGGAGTGTTGAGCTCAAATGATAGTGCACTCCATAGTACAATAATCTTTGAGGCCTAAAAAAGCATATGAAACAACCTCAAAATTAAAATTGTATACGACTAGTATTTTTAGCTTAGAAAAACCTTTTCAATGAGTACAAAAACCTATATATTTGGGTCTAAATGGGACTTTCATTTGCTTGAAAAACATGTCTTTACATCAAGAATCAATAATATTTCTGGCTTCAGAGAATATTCTCTTTAGAATATTCTTGGCATCACTCTATGGCAACATCACTCTTTGGCGAAAAAAACAAACACTTTTCAATTTTCCCTCGCAAGTAATATTTCAGAATTTTCTTTGGAATAGTTACAATGTTTGAAAAATTCATTTCATGATCCCTATCCTTTTCATGCAACTATTAAAAATTACATGCCCCCCAAAAAGAATAATTTACCCCTTTACAATTATTAAATAGGAATATTCCTGTGGGAATATTCTAATATTAAAAACATTTGAACAATAATATCGTGGAGTTATATTGGTGTGTGTTGTATATTTTGGCACCCACCTAGAGCACAAGGCATGTAGATGCCTCAATACCACATGGCACGCAACACCCAAGTAACATAGCAGGGCGCTAACAAAAATGACCTACTCCTATCAACAGTGACTACAATGCCTAACCCCGTGGTGCATAATAGGAGGGAGCAAGGACCAAGTAAGGGCATCTAAAAATAATGTGGAAATCAAATCACCGGTGTGGTAAGGGAAAAGTGGCATGTGGTGCGGTGCCCAAACTGGAGAAATTCCATAGATGACCATGTGGTTGGATATTGTGGGCCAATAGAAAACCACCAATAGCATCAATTATTGAAACTCGGATCTATGTGTATGGTGGACTTGAACTAGATGGTAAAGTTATCATGTATCCTCCTCCTCGTGAGGAAAAGGTGTGCTATTTCATTCCCAATTCCATCACCATGAAAGCACTCTCTAACCACACGCCAAATTACATAGTGCCATCTTCCATTAATTTAAAAAAAATAACAATGGATACATCATGGTTGCCAAACTAACCCACTTCATGGTTCACCTTGGATTTGCATCAAATATGGCCAGGTGGGCCATGGAGGTGGCACCACAAGTTTGTGTAAAAATGATCATATTGAAATAGAACCTTCCACTTCAATTCTTTTCTAGATGAATGGATCATAGAGATGAACTGCCTAGTTTCACTAGTTGTACTTACTTGCAATTGTTGGAGATTGAAGTCTGCCATAGAATCATGAAAATACAAAGAACTTAGTAGGAGTTTGACTGTAGTGATGTTCTGTTAGGTCTTGTAGGAAGCACCAAACATTGTCATCTCTAGGTGGTTGGTAAGCTAAATATATGAGGAATATACAAACAATCACTGGATAGGTTATGTGGCCACATTGACTGTAAAAAAAGAATAGCTTCGTGCACAAATTTCATACGTCAAACATCAGATGATCTGGGCACCCGCTGTTCCACTACGATGGCTTCCAAAGTAAAATTTTAAAAAATTCTAAGGGCATAGATCAGATGGAAACATCGCTCATGCCACTTTTTGACCACAAGCGATGCATCTTATACCTTATATGCACTACTTGGTGGCACATGGGCTTCTATGCACCTACACTAAAAAATAGAAGAGGTGCCACACCAAAAAATAGTCTAAAATGGGGTAGTTGGTGAAGTAGATTCCACGCAAACTGTCATATTTGACTCTATAGCTTCACATAGTCAATTTCCACCTCTTAGATTTGCTAGGTTTGAACTATCCACATGAGGTCAGTGGAGGATCGATGCTCCCATAAACATCGAGGTTTATACTTTTGATGTGGCTGTAAAAATGGAACACTATTCCACCATCTAGAAAAAACACATGTAGTTGACCTATTGCAGCGTGATGACCTCTCGCTTGAATCATAAATTAATTGAGGATCTATAAATTTTTGGCTTAGGCATGATCAAGAAAAAATATAGTTGCATCATGCAAAATTGTCTCCCATAGTAAAAAACAATTCATCACCACATCTTCTTTGAAGGCAGCTAGGTACAAGAAATAGATATTCAATTGGTGTGGCTCTAGGGTATCATAACTGTACTTTGAAGGTTTACTCCAGTCTCAATCAGATTATATAGCTAGGTGATGCAGTGCCAGAAGTAGCGCCTTTCCTCCATCGATAGGCTAAAGATCATCATGCTATGTAAAAATGGTATTAAAGGGGTGTAGGGTGCCTGTGTGAGGTGCACAACCTTACATGCCTTGGATTTAGTGCATGAATCAAACTCGAGCATATACTCTACAATGCAAGCCAATATATTGCTGCTACGTTAAACATGGGCAATCCTTAATGAACATAGTGAGGCCAATCTTGATACCCTTATGGCACCCAATAAAATAACATGCTGGTGTAGCATGCTGTAGATCTACATATAATCTATTTTATGGCCTTCAAGTGTATAATACAAACCAACCTTCTATCATACCTATGTCAGATTTAGGGGCACATCTATAAAGCTCCATAAAACTTTAGCAACAATAGATCCCATAAAAAACTCCCTAGTTATTTTTTTTTTCCTATATTAGTACTAGGATGGTTGATCTCCTGGGAAGTCTTTGGGTCTACACCTCATTTTTTTTAAAAACAATTTCAGATAAAAAAACTTGGCAAAAAATTCATGGCCCCAAGCATGGAAGCTTCAGGGGCAGCCATAAAATCCACTCTCTCTCCATTGCATTTATGGTTTTCGATCCACAAATATGGAGAGCATACTCCTTGATATTTTGGATGAGGGAATGAAGGTGCACCACCAATGGGGGATAAGGAAGGGAAGAATTGCCAAAGAGGCAATCCCCCCCTCAAACCTATAGGGCAGGAAAACTTGATCTGATACCAAATGTTGACACAAAAACACACAAGGTATATTATAAAATAAAAGGAGTATAATATATAGGCTTAATCCTATATGAAAACATGACAAGTGTTAAGGACACATAAGGAGAAATAAGGGGTAAAGTACACATTAACTTCAACAAGTATTAAATCCACAACAAGATTTTGACTCGCACACATTTTAAAGTTGCCAAGGAGATTTTGACTGGTTAAGGAGAAACTAGTGAAGTTAAGGAAATTATCTTTGGAAAGGAAAACTAGAGAAGTTTGAATATTTACCTATTCCAAGAAATAGAAGGAGATTTTAGATCTTGAAGATAAACCTTGACATTGAGGAGATTGAGAGACCCAAGAAGGAGGTCCTATTGGATAAGTTGGTATATTGAAGAAGACTTTAGATTGTAGATTGGCTAGTCTTTCCATAGGGTTTAAGGAGAACTCACTATGACTCAACATAGAATTCTTTCCACTAGTTTAGAGCATAACTAGTGAGGTTTATTCATTTTAGAATTCTAAAAATTTTAGTGCATTTGGATACTATTGTCTAAGTTCTTTGTTGCAGAAAAGTAGATATTGAAGATTGAGGAGGTCTAGTAAAAATGCCTCATTGGATATTGGATATTGAGGAGACTCAAGAAGGAAGTCCCCATAGAGGATTGAATATTGGAGATAGAAAGTTGTAGATTGAAGAAGTTGAAGAGACTTGAAATAGGTCATATTGAAGAACTTCTAGATTTGGAATATTGAATATTGCAGGTTGAATACTGTAGATTGAATATTGAGGAGACCCACATAGGAGGTTTCTATTGAATATAGAATATTGGAAGTAGATAAGGACTAAGAAAATATCCTATTGCAAAATTCAAAAGCAACATATTTTGGAGATCTAGGAAAGAGATCTCATTGCAGAATTTCCATAGTTGGAAGATTGAAGAGACCAAGGAAAAGTCTCATTGAATTTTTGAGGAGAAGAATTGAGGAATTGTAAAATTAGAAGACCTAAGGAGAAGAGGTCTCAAGAGAATTTGTAAGAGAAGGAGAAGGCTATAGAAAGCCTTATTACATGAATTGAAGGAATGATTATTGGAGGAGTTGCAGAGAAATATTGAGGAAGGATATTGCAAGCAAGGAGGAGTAACTTTGTAGAGTTGAAGAAGTGACCATTGTAGGAGATTTGGAGAAGGTTTGTGATAGTATATTGCAAGCAAGGAGAAGCTTCTGATAAGAAATATTTGGAACAATTTTCACCATATGACAACAAGCCCAAGAGGAAGGATATTTTGGTAAGAAGTTTGCCAAATTTTGGAGAAGATTTTTGAAGACCTCAAGACATTAAAATTCTTGAGAAAGAATATAGTGAAGGAGATCGAATTTGAAGTTAGAATTTGAAAAGAATATTGAGGCAGCAAAGAATATTGAAGAGCCCATAATTTGGGGAAATTTAAGGATATCCATAGTATTTTGAAGGCTGATTTGATAGAAGTTTACAAATTTTTGAGGAAGGATTTGAAGGGTTGCAATATAGAAATTGTAGAAAGTAGTGAGATGCATTTTGGAGAAGCTTTGGGAAGATTTTGGAGTGCCCTTCACCAAGATATTTAAGGAGGTGGAGACAACGAAAGAAGGCAGCAATTTGGAGTGTTTCATTGTAGGTTTTGGACAGTGAAACAGAGGAATTGAATATGAAGTTGTAGAAATTTTTGATAGTATTGGATAATATTAATAGTTGTAAGTTATAGAATTCGAAGGAATAGATTCAAAGGATTTTTGGAGCCACAGAATCAGATTTTTTGGATAGCATTGGAGTAAGATAGAGAGATAAAAGTTTGGAGAATTTTGGGGCAGTTTTGATAAGTGTTAGTGGGAAGCAAACAAGTTGGAAGTTGAGAAGCGAGTAGGACTGTAAATTTGGTAATTTTTGGAATAGTAAAGTGAAGGAGAATAGAGGTGCAAAACTTACAAGTTTGAGGTTGCAAGAAGGGTGAATCAAATCACCAAAGAAACTAGCAAAAAGGAGATCAGAAAGGTATGTAGTATTGGTGCAACATAAGTTTATTGTTTGAGCATTTAAATCAGTTTTACATCAAGTATTTGAGAGCACCATATTAGCATTATTTGAAATTTGAAGATAGAATTTAAAAGGAGTCTTTAAACAAAAGTGTTAATAGTATTTAAATCTTAAAATTTGCAAGATTGAAACAAGAATATAAGCTATTTGGAAAGGAGAAATAAGAAGAGCATAACATTGTTAGTGAATGTTGTTTTATAGCTCATAAGAATGTAGATTTATTCATTTTAGAATTTTAAAAATTTTAGTGCAGTTGGCTACTACTGTCTAAGTTATTTACTGTAAAAAAGTAGACATTAAAGATTGAGGAGGTCCAAGAAAAAGGTCTCATTAGATATTGGAGGTTGAGGAGACTCAAGAAGGAATTTCCCATAGAATATTGAAGACTATATATAGTAAGTTGTAGATTGAATAAGTTGAAGAGACTTGAAAGAGGTCATATTTAAGAACTTCCAGATTTGAAAGACTGAAGATTACAGATTGAAGATTGAGAAGACCTGCATAGGATGTTTCTATTGAAGATAGAATATTTAAAGCGAAGAAGGACTAAGAAAAGGTCCTATTGAAAAATTTAAATGTAGTATATTTTGGAGATCTAGGAAAGAGATATCATTGCAAAATTCCCATAGTTGGAAGATTGACGAGACCAAGGAAAAGTATCATTGAAGTTTTGAGGAGAATAATTGAGGAATTTTAGAATTATAATAATTAAGGAGAAGAGGTCTTAATATAATTTGGAGGAGAAGGAGAAGGCTAGAGAAAGCCTTATTACAAGAATTGAAGGAGTGATTATTGGAGGAGTTGCAGAGAAAGCTTGAGGAAGGAGATTGCAAGCAAGGAGAAGTAACTTTGTAGAGTTGAAGAAGTGATCATTTGGAGGATATTTGAAGAATGTTCATGATAGGAGATTGCAAGAAAGGAGAAGGATATTTGGAATAATTATCGCCACACGACAACAAGCCCAAGATGAAGGATATTTTGGTAAGAAGTTTGCCAAATTTTGGAGAAGGTTTTTGAAGACCTCAAGACATTAAAATTCTTGAGGAAGAAGAAAATGAAGGTGATTGAATTTGAAGTTAAAATTCAACAATAATATTGAGGGAGAAAAGAAGATTAAAGAGCCCATAATTTTAGGAAATTTAAGAATAGCCACAATATTTTTGAAGGCTAATTTGATAGGAGAAGTTTGTAGATTTTTAAGGAAGGATTTGAAGGGTTGCAAGATAGAAATTGTAGAAATTAGTGAGCTACATTTTAAAGAATATTTGGGCATATTTTAGAGTGCCCTTGAACATGTTATTGAAGTAGGTAGAGACAGTGAAATAAGATAGCAATTTGAAGTGTTTCGTTGTAGGTTTTGGCTAGTGAAACAAAGGAGGAATTGACTACGAAGTTGTAGAAATTTTTTATAGCATTAGAAAATATTAATAGTTGTAAGTTATAGAGTTTGCAGTAACCTATTTAGAGGAGTTTTGAAGCCAAAAAATCAAATTTTATGGACAACATTGGAGTAATATAGAGAGTTGCAAGTTTGGAGAATTTCGGGGTAGTTTTGAGAAGTGTTAGTGGGCAGAAAACAAGTTGGAAGTTGAGCAACAAGTAGGGCTACAAATTTGGTAAGTTTTGGAATAGTAAAGTGAAGGAGAATAGAGGTGCAAAACTTACAAGTTTGAGGTTGCAAGAAGGGTGAATAAAATAACCAAAAAAATGAGCAAAATGAGACCAGAAAGGTATGCAGTATTGGAGCAACATAAGTTTACCATTTGAGCATTTAATTAGTTTTACATCAAGTATTTGAGAGCACCATATTAGCCTTATTTGAAATATGAAGATAGAAGTTAAAAGGAGTCTTTAAACAAAGGTGTTAATAGTATTTACATCTTAAAATCTACAAGATTAAAACAACAAGAATCTAAGCTATTTGGAAAGGAGAAATAAGAAGAGCATAATGTTGTTTTATTGCTCATAAGAATGCATATTTATTAAAGTGAAAGGAAGTAAATCAAAAGCATTAGTTTGGGCAAGTTAAAGACCAAGAAAAGGATTAAAAATAAAGCAGGTATTTTTGTGTCTAAAGTCACTAGGTAGAAACAATACAAAATGGAAGAGAAGAGGATCCATTTGAAGTAGAGAGTGTTGCTATTTCTCAAGGAAAAACCACCATTATCCATAGGAGAGCTGCCTCCATATAATGAAGCACCATCACAGTAAATAAGAGGTATCATTATCCAAGAGAGAGTCACCACCATATAACAAAGTGCCACCACAGTAAAGGAGATCTACAACCATCCAAGTAGAAAGGATCACCACCATCTAAGGAAGAGCCACCACTAAAAGTGTTAATCAAACCATCAATTTTTCACCCAAGGAGCCTAAGAAAATACGTTCTTGTGTAGGGGTGAAAATGAATAAGTTGAGAAGATAGAAGGATTAGAGATTAGAAAAAAATTTAGGTTGGTGGATATGTTACATGCAAAGGACACATGTTAGAAGAGGCAAAGGACAAGCTTAAGTGTCGAATCAACACCCAAGCTAAAAGAAGGTCTTATAATCCTTGGTGAGTAAGGCTAAGGATGTTACAATATTATTCGCCCATGCAAGGATAAATTATACATGCTTTAGAATATGAAATTAGGGCATTTGAAGAGTCTAAGTGCCATGTGGTACGTATAATATGGAAGGTCAACAGAGTTTAAGAACTTCAAGAACCCATTTTAAAGTGTGAGTGTTATTTAAGAAGCCATAGATAGAAGAGTTGAAGCAGTTTTGCAAAGAAGCATTGGAGAAGGTATTAATTAAAGGTTTGAGTGGGAATAAGATAAAATGTACCACTTGGCAGTGTAAGGAGTCAAAGAATCCAAGATAGAATATGTTGTAGAGCGCCTGTGTGAGATCCAAACTTATCTTGGTCAATCAAAAAGGAGAAAAATAATATTTATTCAAGGTATGCTAAGGTTTGGAAAATATTTCAAGTGGGAAGAGCACCTATAAGAAGATGGTCAACCATTATTAACCAGAGGGAATTACCATGGTTAAAGTTAAGGTAATTCATTTTATTCAAAGTTTATTTATGCACATTCAGAATAGGAGATATAAGGAATATATACACTTATTATTTTCTAAGGATAAAAGTGAACTTATATACTTTGGAGGGATAAGAATTAATAGTTGAAACCTTAGAAATAATATTAATGGTATTTAAGAGTTTTGTGAAGCATTGAAATTTAGTTTGAAGGAATTGAAGAATTAAATTTAAAGTTTTCTAATTTGTTTTTAAAAAACATCTTAGAAATATTTGCAATTTAATTATATTAGAGTAATAAGTTTTTCGACATCAAATTAAGTTTATAAAATTTGCAAATACTCTTTTATGGAATTTCTATATTTCTAAGTTTGGAATTATAAAGCATTCAATATCAACATAGGACTGAGAAATTTAGAACTAAGACACATTATGTTTTTAAGACTAGGATATATTACTTGAGAAGAACTATGATTGATTCAAGGGATAATAATATTTGGAGAATAGAACCAATATGGGTTAAGAAAACTCTTGAGAAACCACAATTTGATAGTTTGACAAGAGTAGGTTCTATAAAGATACCTTTTAACAATGTAATAGAATAAATTGATGATAATTATACCAATGGAAATATTGAGAATAAACTCAAAGATCATTCTCAAAATATAGCAAAAAGAGTTATTCAAGAAGATCTCTTACATATCTATGAAAGAAGCAAAGGGAGAATCGTGTCAATTATACACAAATGGTTATATCAGTTGCTCAAGAAAACAAATGAAACTAAAGATTACAAAACAACAAAAGAAGTTTTGAAAGGAACATGTTGTAATAAATATGAACATGAAGAAGTTGATTGTTACAATTTACATTTGAATAAACATTATGGAAAAGAATCACATTCATCTACTTTTTATTATTACAAGGAAGAATATTATAGGGAATGTGAAAAAGTGTTAACATTTAAGTTGGAGTTTCTATTTCAAAAAATTATTTCTAAAGATTTTTCTAAAAATGAAGACAAGCATGAAGAGCACGCAAGAAGGTTGTCCAAAGAACAAGAAAAACAAAAATGGACTAGAGATGTAATTAGATCTCTTGCATGACAAGGCTATTTGATGATAGACTATATTTCAAGTCCAAAATGAAGGTAAAATTCAAAGATAAAGAAAAGATACTAGATAAAGCAAGACGAGAGGAATATTAAATTTAAAACCAAAGATGGCATATATACAATAAATTCAGTTCTTAATCTACAGGAGGTCGATTTAAGGATCAAAGAATATCCATAGTGAAGACTAAAATCTTCAATAACCAAATAATGTAATACATGGGGGTGTTGGAATATATTACATTATTTGGTACATGCTAATGTACCTCCTTGGATACATCCTTAGATTATGAAGAGTGTTCTATATTAGAAGTTATGATTTACTTTATACAATGTAATAAGTGCACAAGTATTATTAAAGTGTGCAAAGTATTTTGGTATTGTAAATGTGCATAGTTTCCCATGTGCATGTGTGTCCTTAGAATAGGAAGTGGAAGAGTCTCTAGAAGAGTGAAGGCCAAGAGTTCTCCATATGAAGAGTCACATTACATTATATATGTAGTGTATGTGTATATGTAAAGTGATGTGACATGACAGGACATGACTTGATACTTACTTGATACTTTTAGAGTTATTGTACCATTTTCATGAGCATTTGTTAATGGCAAGTTTATGAGTGATTGTTGAAGTTATTTTTGAGTTTTATACTTCTAAAATATTTCCATTATTATATATATCATATTGTAACTTTATTATTGATATTTTGGTGAATTTTATCTTAAGTATTAAGCTTCAAAAGCTAACAGTGGTATCAGAGCCACAATAAGGTTTTGACTTGCATGGGTTTTAAAGTTGCAAAGGATATTTCAACTGGTGATGGAGAAACCAGTGAATTTAAGGAAATTACCTCTAGAAATGAAAACCAAAGAATTTTTAATATTTACCTATTCCAAGAATAAATTTGGAATAGAAAGAGATTTCAGGTCTCGAAGATAGAACTTGACATTGAGGAGATCGAGAGACCCGAGAAGGAGGTCCTATTGGAGAAGTTGGTAGTTTGAAGAAGACTAAAAATTTTAGATTGTCTAGAGTCTTTCCATAGGGTTGAAGGAGAACTCGTGAAGACTAGGACTCAACACAAAAATATTTCCGCTAGTTTAGAGAATCACTAGTGAAGTTTATTCATTTCAGAATTCTAAAAATTTTAGTGCATTTGGCTACTATTGTCTAAGTTCTTTATTGCAAAAAAGTAGACATTGAAGATTGATAAGGTCTAAGAAAAATCCCTTACTGTATATTGGAGATTGAGGAGACTCAAGAAGGAAGTCCCCATAGAATATTGAATATTGGAGATATAAAGTTGTAGATTGAAGAAGTTGAAGAGACCTGAAAGAGGTCATATTGAAGAACTTCCAGATTTGGAAGATTGAAGATTGTAGATTGAAGACTGTAGATTGAAGATTGAGGAGACCCATGTAGGAGGTTTCTATTGAAGATAGAATATTGGAAGTAGAGAAGGACTAAGAAAAGGTCCTATTGTAGAATTTAAAAGCAAAATATTTTAGAGATCTAGGAAAGAGATCTCATTGCAAAATTCCCATAGTTGGAAGATTGAAGAGACCAAGGAAAAGTCTCATTGAAGTTTTAAGGAGAAGAATTGAGGAATTACAAAATTAGAATACCTAAGGAGAAGAGGTCTCAAGAGAATTTGGAGGAGAAGGAGAAGGCTAGAGAAAGCCTTATTACAAGAATTGGAGTGATTATTGGAGGAGTTGCAGAGAAATATTAAGGTGGGATATTTCAAACAAGGAGGAGTAACTTTGCAGAGTTGAAGAAGTGACCATTGGAGGATATTTGGAGAATGTTTATGATAGGATATTACAAGCAAGAAGAAGCTTCTGATAAGAAGGATTTGGGACAATTATCACCATACAACAACAATACCAAGAGGAAGGAGATTTTGGCAAGAAGTTTATCAATTTTTAGAGAAGGTTTTTGAAGACCTCAAGAAATTCAAATTCTTTATGAAGAAGACAGTGAAGGAGATTGAATTTGAAGTTAGAATTTGATAAGAAGATTGAGGGAGCAGAGAATATTAAATATTTTCATCACCAAACGTCAATTGAGATTAGTGATATTGGACTTCACCAACCATTGATTGCCCCCCTAGACACCCTAGTTGCTTATGCATAGTTTCTTAGACTTTATCATCGAGAAAATCACTACCCTTGGGATTATCTCAGTGTAGTCTAGGTTAAATACTCTTCTCACAAGGCTATAGAAATAATGGGTGTGCAACTATTATTTTTATTAAGCCCACCTGAGGGTGAAGTGAAGAATGATTAGTATCTAGTAGGTTTAGATAGTGTCACTTTTTACATCCCCTAACAAGGATATTAGAGGTTTTTTTGTCTTTTAGATACCCCAAGCCATATTCACCTTAGGTAGTATTCAATTTTTTATGCGCATTATCCCTCTCCATGTACTCTCAATTATATTGAGGAGCATGCATAAACATGCACTTATATCTCACCCATCCACCTTTTTTAGATTTTAGGGGTAGTTAACACAAAACACACAAAAACATAAAAAAATAACACACAAGAAATCAACACAAAAGCAACAACAAACAAAACAACATAAAATCATATCAAAACTATTCACATTAATTATTTGTTGTATGCTTGCTTTTTTGTTTGCTTAGTTAGGTACTTGTCCAAAAACAACAAAAACTACCAAAAAAAGGAAAAAAACACAAAACAAAATCCACCTTTTCTTTTCCACCACCACTCACTCTATATCTACCCCCCTTATTGTCGTAACCAGAGGATAAGCTTAAGTATAAGATATTCGTCCCATGGATACCTCTAGGATGACCCCTCCTCCTTTGATGAACTCGCTCGGGCATCTAGAGAAGGTACCCTTCACCCTACCTCATAGTCTATCCACTATATCTCATACACCATATCTAAGTGATATGGTACATCATCGAGCTTTGTACTATGATCAAAGTCTAATGAATCAGGATACCCACACCATTCTCCTAGATAGCCTTAACAAGTGAACCCCTTCGTCCTCATCACACTTAACCACTCTATACTTTTAGCCTGGTGATTTTCGACCTTTCTCCTCTTATGTCGCTCAACCCTTACCCCTAATTCTAATTCATGTCAATCCCTCTTACCCTATCCTTCATAGTATGACTTACATCGAGTCTCATTGACCCCACTCCATGTTATTGACCATCCCTTTTATCCTTTCATCCAAATTTAGACTAACCCTCACACCACACATCCTATCCATTCTTGATCCTCTTCTCATATTCCAAGCCATGGGAACTGTGACCATTGTCCCTATTTCCTCTGACACTTATATTTTATGGTGAACATGCCCATTATCCAAATACTCAATCATGGAATAATTTTTATCCATAAACTTTACCAAAGACTATCATTAGCCCTCCTCTATCGAGGAAAAGGTAGAATTTCTCTTATCCTTTTTCTTATTCTCCTCTCAAATCAAAATCTACTCTAATATAAATTTAGTAAACTCCATGCCAATATTGTATGGTTACTCACACAATCATTTCATCGAGGTGGAAACTTAGACCTACTTATCTAATCGATCAGAGCAATATGAGGATACATACCTATGGTTGGTCAACTTGCTAAATAAAGTAAGCTCAAAAATTTGTCAAAGGAAAACATTTAAGATTATTAATCCCTTTCACAATCGGGGCATATTACATTGTTCATGATTTAAGACAACTTCATCAAATTGACCCTTATCATACCCCTTCATCAAATCCCACTTCCTTTTCAAAAAATCCTACCCCTTGGATGTCACCCTCATTGTTTTTCCTTAACCCTCATCCATTTCTCAATATGCTAGTTAATTTTTCTTCCCCTCCCTCTTCTTCTACTCCTCAAATCACCTTTCATCCTCCCACTCCACATTAAGAGTCCACTCCTTAAAATCCTACTCCTTTTTTACATTTCTCTCTTCACAATCCTCCTTGAGTTGTCATGCATGTTGCTCATTCCTCACCTTTTCAACCTTCTTCTCATCCTCATTCTTCTCCTCCTCTTCAAAATTTTTCTATTCCTCAACCTTATTTTCCTTCTCATTCTTATCCCCTTCCTCAACCTTCTTCTTTTCTTCATCCTTATCTCCTTCCTCAACATTTTTATTTTTCTCATTCTTCTTCCCTCCTTATACCTGTGAGCAATCAAACCACTTAATCATTGATGATAAAGATTATAAATAATACATGAAGGCCTATAATAGCCCAGAGGTTACGAAAGCATCTGAGGCTTATTTAGGCTTTGTTATAACAAATAACAAAGTGCCCATATTAACCTACTAGCATAATAATAATGGAATAAATTATATATGCTAACATTCCCCCTTATTACATTATTTGGGTAATAGGATAACTACTAGGTATACTAGCATCCCCCTGATTACATTATTTTGCAATACATAGAGAGCTGTGAAACAATTCAAATTTGACATGTGCAAGTGCCTTAGTGAAAATATCTACAACTTGAGCATCGGTGGAGATGTACTAAAGCTAAATTCCATGCCTTGGAACTTTGTCTCGAATGAAGTGACATTGTGTGTCAATGTGCTTGGTTTTCTCATGGTGCACTGGATTCTTGACAAGGTTCAAAACACCCTGGTTGTTGCAGAATAAGTCTATTGGAGATTTTGATGGATGACCCATACTTGTTAGAATGTGACGCAACCATATCACTTCGCACACATCTTCACGTGCAGTGTGATACTTTGCCTCTATATATGAGATAGCAACCACCTGTTGCTTCTTGCTGTGCCAAGAGACAGGACCGGATCCAAGATGAAATATATATCTTGAAGTTGATTTATGATCATCATATGACCCGACATAGTCAAAGTCCGTGTATCCTTGCAAGAATAATTTTTCATTCCTCTTGTATTCTAGGCCATATTCCATTGTGCAATAGACATAGTTAAGAACATGTTTTGCTACTTTCCAGTGAGTAGTATTAGGTTCCTGCATGAACCTCGAAAGATAGTTGATAGAAAATATGATATCTGGCCTAATATTAGTCAGATATATGAGAATCCCAATCAATTGTTGATAGAGAGTACCATCTACCTGAGATGAATTTTCATATCATGATAACTGAAGCCCTGATTCCATCGGAGTTACCATCGGCTTGCAATCAGTCATGCAATATTTTTCTAACAGTGTCTTGGCATATTTTTCTAAGACACTTTGATGTAGTGCTCCTTCTGGTTCACTTCCAGACCAAGATAGTAATGGAGAAGTCTGAGATCTATCATCTCAAAAGACTTACACAAGTCCTTTTTGATAGAAGAGATCATAGTTTTTGAAATCCTTGTAATGAACAGATTGATGAGGCCTAGAAATGCCTCAATCATAACATGTTTTGAACACTAAAAATGCCTATAAACTCTTATGTTTTATCTGATATGTTAGTTAAGTTGATTCAATATGCTGTATATTAACCATTTTGCATGATCAATGTATTTGGAATATTATATGCTAATTTTACGACTTTTTGCATAGTTTTGTGTTCTTTTTGCTATGACTTGCTAAAATGGGATATGCTTAGAATAATAGCAGACATTTCACTAATCATGTTTTGATTTGTCTCAAGCATTTATTTCACCTAAATGCGCAACAGATGCAAGCAAGCTGTTCGTTGTGCAACATAAACTGGTCTTTCCCATGTAAATTCTGGCCAGTTGTCCATAAATAACAAGACATGGAATTCACATGTGGAAAGAGATGAAGACCATTGGAATTTGATCTTAGGAGATAACCCACCTGAGATATGCAGAAGAAATCACTGGAAAAGCACACATTTGTTCATTTCAAAGTATCTTCGGAATGAAAAAATATCTTTGGAATGAGAGAACACAGTGTCTTTGAAATGAGCGGATCTTCAGAATGAAGAATGCATTATCTTCAAAATGAGCGGATCTTCGGAATGAAGGATTGCAGTATCTTCAGAATGAGAAGTGTAGTATATTTGAAATGAGCGATCTTCGGAATGAGAATTGCATTGTCTTTGGAATGAAGCCACTTATCTTCGAAATGAAAACAGAATGTGCTTTTTCACTTGTTGACCAATTTTTGAAGCTGGAAAAAGGGAAATAAAGGTCAGAAAAGATAAAGGAAAAGATCTTCCATCTGTATTTGCCATCATTGTCGACCAAATCCATCATTAAGGGAAAGATCAAGTTTTAATCTTCTTCTAGGATAAAACCAAAATTTGTTGTAGCATTGTAGGATTTGATCTTTTGAGATATTCTCTATTTGTAATTAGACCTTAGGACATCTATAAATATTGCTCCCGTTTAGGTTGAGCTTAGTAGGTAGTAAGAAAAGAGTAAGGAAGCTAGAAAAAGGTAGAAAATAGGTAGAATTTGACTGTTACAGTCCTGTAACAGGTTTTCAGCAGAATTATTGTAATCATGTTCTTTAATAAAAAAAGTGCACCAGTTCTATTTCATATTGCTTGTAAATGAGTGTGATTAATATCTAGAGAGAGAGAGAGACTCATACCTTCTTCTGGACAAGGAGGCTGGCCACTTCCAGACCTAGGAGGAGGACTAACAGCAGGTTTTATTTTGATTTTGCTGCAACAGAATGAGTTTTAGAACTTGTTATTTCAATTGCTTGTAAACAGTTGACAATATCTGCAGTCTTAGTTTATTTATGCTTAGATTAATTTTGTTCTTAATGTTTTAGCTGTAATATTTACTTTCAGCAAAGCTTCCACTTTATTTCAGACTGTTATTCCTAGAATTTACTATTTTTTTAGCAATTTCTTGCATTTTATGTTTTGTTGTCAAATCCTGCACAGAAGATTGACAACCTTCTATTACAGAACCTTGACATTTTTCATTTTCATGTTAGAATTAGAATTTCATTGCTACAAAAGTAATTAGATTTCCTTTCTGCAATTAGGATCAAACTTTCAATTACAGTAATCGTTATTTCGTAATATAATTAGGTCTCATTCTGCAATTGTAATTAAGACTTCATTTACGTAGTTAATGATTAGTTTTCAATTACGCAACTTATATTAAGGTTTAATTCATGCAATTTAGAAATAGGAATGTCCTAAAACCCCCCACACAATCGGTTCCACCAATAAGACCTGTTGCTCTAGATTGACCTAAGTTATAGTTGTTTCACTTCTTTCGCAGATAGCCTTGTACACTGCCCTGGATTGACAAATTCATTGAGAATTAATGATGGTATAACGACTACGCATCATTTTGGCACCATTTTTAGGGAATAGTGTTTCCAGAAGAAAATAAACAGTCCAATAGCTGTAATCAGACTAAGCTATGAAAATTCAGGGTAAAATCTAAATACAATAGCTGAGGAAGATAACAACTATTGACTTAATTTATGTCATTTAAGAGTAAACATGAATGAGTAAGTCTAGGGATGAAAAATGTAGAACTACCCCAAAGGATCCCTGGCTTGTTCCATTAAGGAGATATTCACGCCTAAGGGGTGAATCACCTGTGTTTGAACTACCAAAAAAATTGATAGAAAAATCACCAGTCTCCCCATCATTAGAACATTTTGAGAAAATAAAATCACCAATTTTATCATCATCAGAATATCCTAAGTAAGACAATTCATCAGACTCATCATCAACAGAGAGGCTTGGAACTCTTGAGAGAACAATTTGGGAAGCTTTAAATTCTCCCAAAAAATAGGAAACTATGGCAGAAGGAGGCAATATAGATGGCCAACATGCTATGTCCATAATGAAGGAGATGATCAGGATATGCTCCAACCTTCTAGAACATTTGAATATCCTATTCGTCTGAATCCAACACAAAACTCTCCCATGAAGACCATTTCACCTTCAGTACTTCCAACCTTCCGAGGTGTTGTATCTGAAGATCCTGATCAATTTTTGTTTGAATTCAAGGTAGTGTGTCAGACCTATGATTATATAAATGACAATCAGAAAATTAAGGTTTTTCCCTCAACACTCAAGGATTCAGCATTGCGTTGGTTCATGAGCTTAGAGCCTAATTCCATAAGAACCTGGGATCAAATGGAAACTGTCTTTTTAGACAAATATCAAGAATATTGCCATGTAAGGAATAGAAAAGATGAGTTATTCAGAATCAAGCAGGAAGATGATGAAACATTGGAAGATTATCTTGATAGGTTCTCCTTTGTTCAAAGGAGATGTGGACTTGTAGAACCAAAATTATGTAAAACCATATTTTTGAGAGAATTGCAAGATGAATCCAGAGAAGTTCTGGATTTGATGGGAAAAGGGGATGTAACCACTCTCAGTAATGATGAAATTGTGGATCTCTATAGGAATTACTCTCGCACTAAGCAGATAAGAAGAAAAAGCTGCACAAATGGCACTGATGTGAAGGACCTGATAGAGGAACTTGCAAATTTCAAAACTGATATTCTAGTGCACCTAAACACTACTTTGGGGGAAATGTCTACAAAAGCAAAAAACACAGAACCTTTGGCAATTTATTGTCCAATATGTAGAAATAAACATGCTTTGCAGGAATTTCCTTTAAATAAAACATCTATCTCAGCCATTTGTAGTATCTATTCAAAAAGGCATTCAACTGATCAATGCCACCTGCTACCACAACTCAAAACTGTGTTAGAAAATCAGACTAAGGAACTCAACTATATTGGACCGAAATAAGGGGGAAATTTCTCTCAATACCAAAATCCTCCTCATTTTCCTACAAATTGGGGGCATAATCCTAGTACTATGCCTTGGGGACAATCAGAACCACCCCAATGTCCTTGGAATTATCCTCAATGGATAAATTCCCAAGAATGGCCATAAGCAAATTGGAGTAACCCAACCTGGAATCAGAATCAAAACAACCCCTCATGGAATCAAAACAACCCATCATGGAATCAAAAAAATCCAGCCTGGAATCAAAATTAGACTAATCCACATTGGATGCAAAACCAACCACAGTGGAGTCAGCAATACCAGTCCTATCCAAGGCGACAAAGGAATCAAGGTCAAACTCAGCATTTGTTGCGTGCACCTAATCAAAATTTTCAAGAAAAATAGCGAGCAAACACGGCAAGTGAAACAACCTCAATCGCCGACTCAACCGATCACTAATCCAAACAAGTGTGAGACAGACACCTCCTGTCTCATGTGGCTAAGGTGAAGAAAATGTTGAAATTAATGTTCTTGATTGTAGTAACATCCAACTTCGTTCAGGAAAAGTTATACCTGAACCAGTTTCAAATGAAATCAAAGAAAATGAAGAGCAAGAATCATCAAAACCAGAGAGAATCCAACCAACAATGGAGACAGAAGAAAATTTGGAACTAGAGAAAATCCAACCAACAATAGAGAAAGAGACAAAAATAGAACCACAGACAGAACAATTACCAAGGATAATTCCATATCCTAAAAGATTCAATGCAATACCAAAAAATTTTGAGTCAAAATTGGTCAAAGAACTCAAAAAGTTGACTATATCATTGCCCTTATTGCAAGCCATTAAGGAAATACCGAAGATTAACAGTACTATCCAAAATTTGTGCATTAAAAGAGCAGGAAGAAAAAGGAAGGCATTTCCCAAGACTGTGCAGGTTGAAGGAAAGATAACTAATCTCTTATCTGGAAAACTAGTACCTCCAAATTATAGTGACCCAGGAAGTCCGATTATCACGGTTACCATAGGTTCAGTACCAATATCAAATGTTTTAGTAGATTTAGGAGCTGTAATAAATGTCATGACCAAGGATACAATGAAACAATTATAGCTCAAACATCTCCACCCCACATTTATAGTTTTAGAAATGGCTGATAGGTCAGTTGCAAAACCTGAAGGTATCATTGAAGATGTCCCTATAGAAGTTTCTTCTTGGGAATTCCCTATAGATTTCTTGGTTTTACAGCAAAAAAATTCAGCACATGGATACCCATCATTTTGGGAAGACCTTGGCTTGCAACTGCAGCAACCTTTATAGACTGCAGATTTGGAAATATGAATATTTCAAATGGTATTGATCTGAAATAGATTTCTTTATATCCTCCTGCAAAACCATCTAGCAAATTTTTAGGTCAGTTATGGTTTTCTAACTTAGAGGAAGAACCAGAAGAGGTCATTTCTACACTAGCTACCTTAGTAGTAAGAGAACACACAGAAGACCTCAGTGACACAAAACATTTAGAAAATGAAACAATCCTGATGAATGTTCTGCATGAACAAAGTTTAGAAGGGGAAGCAACAAATATCCAACAGTTGTTAAGTAATGAGGAGAATCAAAAATTTGAAGATGAACCATCTGTACTATCACAGGGAAACTCTGTTTCACTACCACATGGATGGCACCATCATCCGATTTTTTCCTTCTCACTTGTTCCATACAAGATATGCTTCCCTCAAGCGACAATAAAATAGAAACTGCTTCTTTTCTCCCATATTAGCAATGTCCTCTTAATCCCTTAATTACCAGGTATGAAGGAGTGAATTCAGTCCTTCTAAATACAAAACAAATAGAAGTCCAGCCAGGAAAATTTCTAAACATTTATAGCCAGCTTACTAGGGAAGAGGAAGAAAAATTGATAGTTGTCTTGCAGAAGCATGTTCATGCTTTTGCTTGGAAATACAAAGATATGTCAGGAGTTCATCCTAATATATGTACCCATAGAATCTATACTGAAGAATTCAAGCCAGTTAGACAACCCCAGAGAAGATTGAATCTTGCCTTAAGAGATTTTGTGAAAGAAGAAATTGAAAAACTTTTGGAAGTAGGATTCATTTACTCAATTTCTGATAGCCAATGAGTTTCTCCATTGGTAATAGTTCCTAAGAAAAATGAAAAAATGAGAGTATGTGTAGACTATAGAGAGTTGAATAAAGTGACATACAAAGACCATTTTCCATTACCTTTCATAGATCAGGTGTTAGATACTATTGCTAGAAAAAGATACTTTTGTTTTCTTGATGGATTTAGTGGATATAATCAAATTTAGATTACACCTGAAGATCAAGAGAAAACAACTTTTACATGTCCATGGGAAAAATTTGCCTATAGGGTTTTACCTTTTGGTTTGTGTAATGCCCCAGCAACTTTTCAACGAGAAGTCCTAGCAATATTTGCTGATCTGACCACCAAAAGTGTTGAAATATACATGGATGATTTCACAGTATGTGGACAAACTTTTGATTTTACATTGGAAAATATTGACAAAGTCTTAACTCGTTGTGAAACATACCGGTTATCCTTGAATCCAAAAAAATGCTTCATGATGATGAAGGAAGGGATAGTTCTTGGTCATCACATCTCTCCTGAAGGGATCCAAGTTGATCCAAAGAAGGTGGAAATTATCAAGAATCTCCTTCCTCCTAAAACTCAGACTAATTTTAGAAGCTTCCTAGGACACATTGGTTTTTACTGCAGGTTTATTCCCAACTTTAGTACAATAGCCAGTCCTATGTTTGCCCTATTGACTAAAGATTCTGAATTCTCCTAGACTGCAAAGTGTTAGGAAGCATTTGAAGCTCTAAAAGAGAAATTGATAACTCCACCTGTGCTCAGAGGACCTAATTGGACATTACCATTTCATATACAGACTGATGCCTCCAATACAAAAATTGGAGCAGCATTAGGACAAATTGACAATGGTGAACACTATACCATTTACAACATTAGCAAGAACTTGACGAGAGTCGAGAAAAATTATACAATAAGCGAGAAGGAATTCCTAGCGATAATTTATGCCATCAACAAATTCGGGCATTACATCACGAGTTATCAAATATTTATTCACACAGATCGTACAACCATTAAGTATTTGATGAATAAACCTAAGGTAAGTGCAAGAATTATTCGTTGGTTGTTGTTGCTACAAGAATTTGATATCACTATAATCAACAAACCAGGAAAAGCTAATGTTGTGGCAGATTTCTTATCTAGGTTGCAGAACACAGATGAAGGGGAATTAGTTGATGACACTTTTCCTGATGAAAAAATATTTGCTATATCAGTCCAATCACCTTGGTTTGCAGATATAGCCAATTATTTGGTCATAGGGAAAGTTCCTCCACATTTCACTTTAAAAAAGAAAAAACAATTGATCAAACAGAGTTCTTATTTTGAATGGATTAAGGGTATGCTTTTTAAGTGCAGTCCTGACCATGTATTACGTAGGTGCATCTGAAAGGATGAAGTGTATGATATCCTTAGAGCTTGTCATTATGAACCCTCAGGTGGAAACTATTCCGTAAAAAGCACGGTTAGGAAAATCCTAGGGACGGGATATTATTGGCCATCTCTTCACAAGGATGTGAAAAAGTACATCGGGCATTGTGATGCATGCCAAAGAATGGGGAAACCCACTCATACAAATGAGATGCCACTTCAGCCTCAAATGGTTTTAGAACCATTTGAGAGGTGGGGGCTTGATTTTGTAGGACCTATTGATCCACCTTCTCAAGGAAAGGTGCATATTCTAGTATGCACTGATTACCTGACAAAGTGGGTAGAGGTGCATGCTTTCAAACATGCTCATGAAGAGAAGGTCACTGATTTCTTGTATACTTAGATTTTTTAGATATTTGGAGCTCCACGGTCTATCACCATAGACCAAGGACCCCAATTTGCATCCAAAGTCATAAAGGCATTTACAGAATTGTATGAAATCAAACATAGGAAATCATCACCTTACCACCCATAAGCAAATGGCCAGGTTGAGGTAACAAATAGGGAACTAGAACACATCTTGACAAAAATAGTAGCTTTTCATAGGATAAATTGGCTAGATAAATTACCTGAAGCAGTTTGGGCCTACAATACTACTTGGAAGTCCACTATTGGATTCACACCTTATGAACTAGTCTTTGGTAAAAAGCCTCTCTTACCTATTGAATTTGAGCTACTAACATTGCGCACATCACTGGAAATTGAAATTGAATTGTCACAGGCATAAACAGATAGGATTCTATAGCTAAATGCATTGGATGAACTTAGATTGGATGCTCTACACCAAACTGAGGTAATTCAGGAGCAGAGGAAGCTGTGGCATGACAGTCACATTCAATAGAGGAAAATTCAACAAGGAGATTAGGCTTTACTGTTTGATTCTTGCTATGAGGACTTCCCTAGAAAACTAAGAACTAGATGGTTGGGACCTTACTAGATTGAGGAGGTATTTGACAATGGAGTAGCTCGTCTATCTCCTATTGATGGGTCACAAAGAAAGTTGGTAGTGAATGGACATCGCCTCAGAGTGTACCATACACCTCTGACTAAAGAGGAATTCTTGTAGCAACTTGATAGTTTGGATACACAACAGGTGGAAGAAATTCCCTCTTCCACTTCAAAACAATCAGCATGATCATGGATTTCAACAAAAAGTAGAAAATACAAAAAAAAAAAAAAAAATAGAAAACAAAAAGATGAATAAATTCTGATTATGAATTCCTTCATGGGCATGGTTTCAGGGGAAATCATGAAATTCCTTCATGGGCATAGTCAGGATCAAGAAAAAAAAAGAAAAAAAAAAGAGAGAGAAAAGGAGAGGTAAAAAAAAAGAAGGGAAAATCAAGAAAAAAGAAGAGAGAAAAATGAATAACTCAGCAGTGAAAACATTTTCTTAAGGCACTACTGGGTTGGTATGCATGAAAACCAGTTTTTTGGCATTCATAACCTTAAGAAATTTATGAACCATCATTGTACAAATTCACCAAGTGCACTTGTTTTGAAATGTTGCAGAAAATCTCAGTGAGAACATCAACAAAGGCAGTCATTCTTCAAAACTGGCATTAACTGTTTTTATCAGGTATATATTTCTTACATTTCTTCATTGTAAAATGATTGGTATATAGTATATGACAAATTAACCATTAGCATAAAAGGTATTCATAAGAGTTGGCATACTTAAAACATGTTTTGAGAATGAAAATATTGATTTCTGCCTAATATTCGAAACAAGAATGCCAAAAATAGTGCCTGTTGTATTATCTTCAGATTGAAATTGTCTTCGAAATGACAAAAAAATGAATGTTGCACTTTGTCTTCAGAAAGAAACTTTGTCTTCGGAATGAAAATTTGTCTTCAGAATGAAACTTGGTCTTCAAAATGATGACTTGCTGCATCATCTTCAGAATGAGGATCTGTCTTCGAAATGAAGATCTGTCTTCGGAATGAAGATCTGTCTTTGAAATGACGATTTACCTTCATAATACAGCTTGATCTTCAAAATGAAGACCTGTCTTCAGAATGAGGATTTGTCTTTGAAATGAAGACTCGTCTTCGGAATGAAGTCATAATATTCAGAATGAAGTTTTTTTTGTGCAATAAGTTATAATCTTCGGAAAGAGCATTTTCACGTGGCATCCAAGTAGACAAGGTACGACAAAATCAAACTCTTTTAGTTGCATACAATAAAGGAACACATGTCAGTCAGCACATGGTTTGTTTTTGCACCCATTGGAAAATACCAGAATTACGGAGGACGTGACCAACCATATGCCACCAATTTTTGATGCCAATAAACATGCACATGAGAATCTACAGACTGAACAAAAAAATTAAAACCAAATGAGGTGGATCTGATGGCAAGGACATCCAAGCAATCACTGACAGATAGGTGTTTGGTGCAATAGTAGAAATGTGTGCCACATTTCTTTTCGAAGACGTGTTTACAAAGTACATTGCTCAGGTTACAGGTCATTTCGAAGAAGAAGATGAGAAATAGAGCAAGCGAATATTTTGAACTAAAACCCTGCAAATCTGCAACATAAAAAAAAACCAGAGACCTAGTAGAGGAATAGCAGTAGCAGTGAATGGTTTTTTTAATAGAAAAGATGAGGCGAAAGATCAGAACAGAACCTGCAGATACCACCTACTTCCGAGAAAATCTGGCAGTCCTGTAGATTTTTGAAGATGGAGGGTTTATGCCATTTTTGGATAAGTTTAATGGGTCTTCTGAAGATTTAGCTGGCATGTTCGCCCATACATTTAGAAAAAATCGAGCACATGTAAACGACATGACTATTGAGGTAACCCCTAAAATTTGAAGTCAAATTACTAAGCTGCCATTAGAAGGGATTTCAATTTCTAGATCTGGCAAAAATACATTGGCAAATGTAGTTAATCAGTTTATAGAAGAAAATGATAGAGATCCAGAGTATTTAACCCATAACAACACATGCAAAGGGTTAAAAATGGCCAGCCTGTAGGAACCACTGGGATGAAGTAGCCACCTGGGTAATTAAATTCCTAACCTGTGAAGGGTAGTATGTGTTGTTGTCAGGGCATCATCTACGAATTTTGAACCATCTCAGACATGGTGAGAAATAACCGAAAGTTAGGGTAAATCTTCCCCTATATCTGTATCAAGAATTAAAAAACATGGCAAAGAGATATCAAGAGGGTAAAGTAAGCCTTCGCCATCATGGCCTTATCAAACTAGTTTGCCAACACCATTTTAGAGGAAACCCTAGGAGTTTTGATAGGTTTTACTCTACCCTAAATGATGTCATTTTTAGGGATGAAGATGAGGAAGAAGAAGAACTAGATACTGTTGATATTGCTGCAGAAGAAGAAACAGCTACTGTAAAAAATGTTGTAGAGGAAACTACAGAAGGTGTTATAGAAGCTGTCATAGAAACAGAAACACACCCAACAACAACAACAAAAAACCTTGCTCCTGAACCCTCAACTTCACAAACCAAGAAACAAAGAAAAAAAGGATCTGGAACTGGCAGCAAAATAGAAAGACAAAAAAAGGTTCATTTTTCTGAAGCTGCAACTAATTTTTTAGAACAGAGAAACAAAGCACCTAGCCCAATAGGGGAAGAAACAACAAGGGAAACAGAGGCATCTGAAACTGTCCCCACAACCCCTATTGACACCAGAAAACAGAGCAAAAAGAAAAATTTTGCATCTGGAACTAAGAGGTCTACAAGAATCCATTTGAAAGAAACAACAGAACAGGTCATGGAGGAAGAAGATAGACAAAGCAGCCCAGATGTCACAGAAATACAACCAGCCCTTGAAAACTTTCCAGAATTCCCTGAATAGATAGTTGAGGCAAAAACTAGGCAGGATGGTTTGGAGGAGGCTACAATTCAATAGGCTATAGATATGGTAGATGCCCTTATAGACAGTTTTATAGAGCCTCCTAAACAAGAACAAATTGTTACAAAAAAAGAGATATTGATTGAGCAGCCAACTGTAGCTGATTTGTCTACATCATCTTCTGAAGCAGAAACAGAAATGGAAGACATCACAAAGCAGCTGAAAGCAGCAAGAAGTGTTGTTAGAACACAAACCAAGTGGATTGAGGAGAAAGAAAGTATCATTGAGATATAGAAAAGAAAAATTGTAGAGCTTTAGCAGGAAGTGGTAGAATTGAGAAAAATGTTGTCACAATCTGAAAAACAACCAATTGTATCCATTGATGAAGACAATTTGGCTCAATTGCTTCTGGGTCTATCAAGGGTAGATGACTCTGTTGAGACAAACATGGGTGTTCATTTTGAAGTAGCACCCCTTCATTCTAAAGAAGTGCCTGTTCATTCTGAAGCAGCACCATCTCATTCTGAAGCATTGCCTTCTTGTTATGAAGATGCTTCAGAAATGATAAAGAGCATAGCAGAGGATGTTGAAGATGAGCCACCAACACAGGAACAGTCCCAGAAGCAAGAACATGTTCAAGTAAGTACTCCTATTGAGGTCCCTGCATTTCAAACCGTTACACTTTTAGTAGAAACATCAGATAAGGGGGTACAAGTAGAATTACTATCTGATGACAACCTTATAGAAATAGCAAATAAGGAGGTACAGGTAGAATTATTGATAGATGATCAACCAATAGAAGTGGCAAAAAAAGGAGTTCAAGTTGATCTGCTACCTAGGATTCCACCTGTAGTCAGACCACCTAATACTGTGTCTCTAGAGCAGTACAATGCAAACATAGCTAGCTAGATGATTAGATATGAGCAGCTTGCCACTAAATCTAAAAAGTTCAAATTGGAAGCAAAACAGCTAGAAGCCAAGGAAATAGAAATTCAGGCATTGAAAGAAAAGGTGTTTGACTTATGCCAAATTGCTGAATTTTTAGTTCAATTTAGACGACCAGCTAGATTTTACAGCCTTATTTTGAAGGAAAAATACCTTAGATGGCAGGTCATGAGGATTAGTTCAAACCTCCCATATAAATTGGACACAACTGTAGATTTCCTAGAAGCATACTTTGATAGTCCTTTTGAGCAAAAAAATCTCCTGTGTGAACTGTTTTTACATAGTTTCTTCATTCCAGAGGAATTTGAGTCTCATCCTCAAATCTACATTGGAGATGTTCAGCTAAGAGCATTTATGTCTACTTTGTAGAATCAACTTTACTTGGATCAAGAGAAAAAGCAGAATAAAGAGATTGAAACAAGGGCTGAGTTGTTAGTTAGAGCAATCTAGCCAAATCACCTAGTTATCACCAGACAACACTTCTCAATGATGAACAGGGATGATATAAAGAGGATGTACTTGAACAAATTAAGGGACTGTGTGGCCAGATTCAACAATTTTTGTGATCACAATTTTTTCCCAGCATTGTCAGTGTGCAGAGACAGATGGGCTGAAATTTCCATGTCTTTGAGGGAAAGATAACCCATCTCCCCCATCAACTTAGAATGGTCCAAAAGAAGAGCAGAAGGTGTTATCCAGCTGATTCAAATCATGTAACATAACTGGATAGGTCTTAGGTTTAGGTCTCCAACCATCATTACTCCAGTTCCATTCTACTTTGAGGAAGATGCCCAACCTGATGAACAATTTGAAGACTGGCTCAGAAACATTCAAGAAAATAGGGGGTATTATATAGGCAAGAAATTATTCTACAGGTCATGGAATCTAAACATGGACATATGTGATTCCATAGCCCAACATAATGCATGAGGGCATGCATTAATATAAGTTGGGGGGAAAATGATGAGGCCTGGAAATGCCTCAATCATAACATGTTTTGAACACTAAAAATGCCTATAAACTCTTATGTTTTATCTGATATGTTAGTTAAGTTGATTCAATATGTTGTATATTAACCATTTTGCATGATCAATGTATTTGGAATATTATATGCTGATTTTACAACTTTTTGCATAGTTTTGTGTTATTTTTGCTATGACTTGCTAAAATGGGATATTCTTAGAATAATAGCAGCATTTCACTAATCATGTTTTGATTTGTCTCAAGCATTTATTTCACCTAAATTTGGCAACAGTGCAAGCAAACTATTGTCTGTGCAACAAAAACTGGTATTTCCCATGTAAATTCCAGCCAGCTGTCCATAAATAGCAAGGCCTGGAATTCACATGTGGAAAGAGATGAAGAACATTGGAATTTTATCTTAGGAGATAACCCACCAAATATATGTAGAAGAAATCACTAAAAAAGCACACATTTGTTCATTCCGAAGTATCTTCGGAATGAACAGATATCTTCGGAATGAGAGAACACAATGTCTTCGAAATGAGTGGATCTTCGGAATGAAGAATGCATTATCTTCAGAATGAGCTGATCTTCGAAATGAAGGATTGCAGTATCTTTAGAATGAGAATTGCAGTATCTTTAGAATGAGCGATCTTCGGAATGAGAATTGCATTGTCTTCGGAATGAAGCCACTTATCTTCGGAATGAAAATAGAATGTGCTTTTTGACTTGTTGACCGATTTTTGAAGTTGGAAAAAGGGAAATAAAGGTCGAAAAAGGTAAAGGAAAAGATCTTCCATCTGTATTTTCCGTCATTTCCGACCAAAGCCATCATTAAGGGAAAGATCAAGTTTTAATCTTCTTCTAGGATAAAAACAGAATTTGTTGCAGCATTGTAGGATTTGATCTTTTGAGATATTCTCTGTTTGTAATTAGACCTTAGGAAATCTATAAATATTGCTCCCATTCAGGTTGAGCTTAGTATGTAGTAAGAAAAGAGTAAAGAAGCTAGAGAAAGGCAGAAAATAGGTAGAATTTGACTGTTACAGTCTTGTAACAGGTTTTCAGGAGAATTATTGTAATCATGTTCTTTAATCAATAAAGTGCACTAGTTCTATTTCATATTGCTTGTAAATGAGTGTGATTAAGATCTAGAGAGAGAGAGAGACTCATACCTTCTTCTGGACAAGGAGGCTGGCCACTTACAGACCTAGGAGGAGGACTAACAGTAGGTTTTATTCTGATTTTGCTGTAGCTAAATGAGTTGTAGAACTTGTTATTTCAATTGCTTGTAAACAGTTGACAATATCTATAGTCTTAGATTATTTATGCTTAGATTAATTTTGTGCTTAATGTTTTAGCTGTAATATTTACTTTCAGTAAAGCTTCCACTTTATTTTAGACTGTTATTCCCAAAATTTATTATTTTTTAGCAATTTCCTGCATTTTATGTTTTGCTATCAAATCCTGCACAGAAGATTGACAACCTTCTGTTACAGAACCTTGACAGTTTTCATTTTCATGTTAGAATTAGACTTTCATTGCTACAAAAGTAATTAGATTTCCTTTCTGTAATTAGGATCAGACTTTCAATTCTGAACTGTTATTTTTGCAATATAATTAGGTCTCATTCTGCAATTGTAATTAGGACTTCATTTCTGCATTTAATGATTAGTTTCCAATTCTGCAACTTAGATTAAGGTTTAATTCATGCAATTTAGAAATAGGAATGTCCTAAAACCCCCCACACAACTGGTTCCACCAATAAGACCTATTGCTCTAGATTGACCTAAGTTATAGCTGTTTCACTTCTTCCATAGATAGCCTTGTACACTACCCTAGATTGACAAATTCATTGAGAATTAATGATGGTATAATGACTATGCATCACAGATCATCCACATACAATACAATCAACACTATCTCAGAACCTTGTTTCTTGAAATAAAGGTTTTCATTTGATGGACATCTCTTAAATCCATGTTGTAGGAGGTGATTATCCATTTTTATATACCAAGCTCGAGGAGCTTGTTTTAAACCATATAATTATTTGACCAACTTGCACACTTTCTGCTCTTGGCCTTCCACTTAAAATCCTTTAGGTTGAGTCATGTAGACTTCCTCTTGGAGATCACCATTCAGAAAAACACTCTTGACATCCATTTGGTGAACTTTCCACCCATACTGTGCTGCCATAGCACAAAGAACTCAAATGGTGGTCATCCAAGCAGTAGGTGCAAAAGTTTCCTCATAGTCAATACCTTCCTTTTGTGCATAGTTCTTTACAACAAGACAGACCTTATGCTTATCAATTGTCCCATCTGCCTTGTACTTGACTTTGTACACCCATTTGCAGCCTATGGGCTTCTTTTCATATGGTAGATTGACAAGCTCCCAAGTTTTCTTTTTCATTAGAGACTTATACTCAACATCCATAGCAGCCTTCCATTGTGGCTCACTAAGGGCATCTTGTACAAAATTGGTTTCATGTTCATTCATTGAAGACATAAACACCATGTTATCATCTAGATCCATATCCTCTATTTCTATGTTTGGATCTATAGAAAGTTCCTCAAAATATTGACAAAGATCATAAACCTTAGTAGTATCTGTTGCTACTCTCTCTTGTTGAGCCATGTTGCGAGTATGAGGTCTATCCAAAGTCAAATCTGGTGGAGTGGATAACTTCAAGTCTCTGATTGTACTTGTATACCATTTTGGATTTTTCTTATGTGGTGGTGAAGAAGATGAAGAAGTAGATGATCCTCCAGTATTTTATGACGAAGGGAACTTCTCAACTTTAGTTTCCACAAGATCTAGGTATACATCAGATGTGCTTTGTGGTGTGAAAGCTTCATAAAAAACATCTCTACTGACATGAATCTTATTGGTCAAAGTATTAATCAAATGATAAACCTTAGAGTGCTCATCATAGCCAAGAAGAATACACTTTAATGTCTTCTCATTTAGCTTCTTCCTTTTCTCTTTTGGTATGTGCATGAAAGTTTTACATCTAAAAATGTGTAGATGAGAGATGGAGGGTTTTCGACCACTCCAAGCTTCCTATGGAGTCATTCCTTGTAGGGCCTTTTTGGGTGCCCTATTCAACATATATACTTTTGTGGTGATAGCTTCTACCCAATATTATTTCCCAAGACTAGCTCCTATGAGCATACAATGAACCATTTCCATGATGGAACGATTCCTCCTTCAACAACTCAATTTTATTGAGTATAAGCAGTAGTTAACTGTCTCGTGATCCCATGTGCAGTCAAGAATACAAAAAAATATTTAGAGGTAAACTCCCTCCTCGATCCGAGTGGAGGGTCTTTATAGAAGTCCCTGACTCCTTATCAATAGATTTCTTGAATTGCTGGAAGAAACCAAAGGCTTCATATTTTAGATTAAGAAAGAACACCCACATATTTCATGAGTAATCATCCACAAGCAACTGAAAATACCTATTCCCCCCACAACTGATGGGTGTGAAAGGACCGCACAGATCGGTGTGAATCAACTCCAGAGGTTTATTTTCTCTTGTAGAGCTTTTATCAAAAGGTACTCTATGCTACTTTCTTGCCAAGCAGTCAGAGCACACTGGTAATGTGGAAGAAAGGGAGGGAAGACCCTTTACCATCTCATACTTAGCTCAAGTAAGTAGCCAGAACTAAGATGCCCATATCTCTTGTGCCATAGGGAAGTTGCCTTATTTGTAGAGACTATCATGGCTACATGGGGAGTAGATATAGCATCTAAGGCAAATAAGCCATGTTTATATGAAGCGGTTGCAATGTTCTTACCCCTCCTGGTAATAGAACAACACTTCTTGCCATCCTCAACATGAAAGTTTACAACCATATCTTTATCTAGAATTTGTGTGACTAACAATAAATTATTCTCCAATCCTAGAACATAGAGGAATTTATCAATCTGACACTTGCCATCAGGAAGAGTGACTGAAACTATACCTTCTCCCTGAACCTTGTAGGTTTTGTCATCAACAATAGTGATAGGTTTTCCCTCTTTAGCCTTAAATTATTCAAACCACGATTTATCGCCAGTCATGTGCTTACTAGCACCTGAATCGACATACCATATAGGATCCTTCTGCTTGGAAATAGTGGTAGTCATAAGCACCTTGTGTGCCCTCTCAGAATCTGAGTAAGATTCTTCAACAAAAACATTCACTTTGGGTTGCTTATTCTTATTTTATGGTTTGTTCTGGCCTTTCTGTTTAGGTTGTTTATTCTTATGCCAACATCTGTTTGTATCATGATTGTCTTTGTCACAAATTTTGCAATATATTTTTGTTTTTTGAGGTTGTTTCCCTTTTGAATCTTTGTGAGAATTTTATCCTTTCTAAAAATTACCCTTCTTCTTAGGACCCTTCTTGTTGGAATAGAAGGTTGTGTTAGAAGAATCATCTCTCTGAAGTTGGCGTACCTCCTCTTTTTGAAGCAGATTGACCAACTCAACAAAGGTAACTTTCCTTTGTGACACCTGAAGGGAAGTGATAAGCTCCCTATAAGAATTAGGTAAAGCTCTTAATACAATTAAGGTAAGGAGCTTGTCATCAACAGGTTCTCCCAAAGAATTCAATTTTGCTTTCAACTCAGACACTCTGCAAAGAAAGAGTTCAACTGTCTCTCCCTACTTCATGCTTAGAATGTGCAATTGATATTGAAGGTAAAGAATAGTGGAGTCATTATTTCCCTCATATATGGTTTTAAAGGCATCCCATGCCTCTTTACTATGTGTACAGTCAGCAATATGGGGTTGAACTTCGTCTGAAATAGCAAGTAAGATGAGCACTTTTACCTTGCGGTATTTCTTGTCAAAATCTATCTAAGCAGCAGATGGAGCTATGGCTACTGTGGATCCAGCAGCTGGTGAAGGTCTTTTTGTTGCTCTAGAAAAAACATCCCATAAGTCATCCATGACTAGGATAGCCTTCATCTTGTTTTTCCATGATGTGTAATTAGGACCTTTCAATAATTGGTGAGCATCAGTCATTAATTTTGTAGACATTGTGAGGGTTCCTTATAACACAAAATGGTCCCCATTTCGATATACCTTAATTCCAGGTCTTTATACAGTAAAAAATACCTTCCCTTACATGAGGGAGACTATAGGTACTTTGAAAAATCAAAAAAATTACCCGCCCTTACGTGAGGGAGACTATAGGTAATTTCAAAGATTATACGATACGTGGTACTTAGACGGTACTGAAAGGGAATCAACTCGTTGATGGAACCTACCTTAGATAGTCATAA
The DNA here is from genome assembly GCA_028583015.1 of Wollemia nobilis. Taxonomy (NCBI): domain Eukaryota; kingdom Viridiplantae; phylum Streptophyta; class Pinopsida; order Araucariales; family Araucariaceae; genus Wollemia; species Wollemia nobilis. The sequence goes on from JAQPPZ010003260.1 coordinate 1,253,775, forward strand.
ATCCTCATGCGTGGGTCGTAACTTCCCCTAAACACTTCGGATGTCAGAACTTTTGTCAGGATTTATGCCTAAACACGAGAGCGATTAGGGTAGTGGAATGGAGTGGAAAAAAAACAAAAAAAATGGCAACCTTATTTCTCCTCGATGATTGATAGAGAACAAGCTCATACGTCATTGTTGCAGTTGTATTAGGCTATAGATACAATAGCCCGGTCATGACAACATTACCTGTAAGCGTGGGCCAGAGGTATCATTAATACCAAATGCTATTGTGCAATTAAATTGCATGGATGGGTTTCAAATTTTTGGAACTTAGGAGTTTTTTCTTTAGAAATATTGCAAAACAGAAAATGCAACATACATCACTTAAAGCATCCAAAAATGAACCTAAGGTGTCGGTTACCACCGAGAATGCACATTTTACAAATTTTTCCAATTTTGTTGAAAATCTTGAAAAATTCTTTCACTACCCCCCCTCGGCCAAAGGTGTCGCGATATCGTGCGTCTTGAATTTTGCATTTTTTTTTTTAAAATGGCCCCCCTTTAAGTTTTTGAAAAAAAATTCTTTTCTAAAGTATTTTTTTAATAAATTCCTTTATAAAGTTTAATTAAGTAAATAATTACTTTTTCATTCATAAAAAAAATTATTTAAAAAAAATAATTATATGAAGAAAAAATAATTAAATTTAACTTTAATTAAACTAAATAAGAAAAATTATTTAAAAAAAAAAATTATAAAAAAAATAATTAACAAAACTTAAAAAAAATATTATATACCTTGCAAAAGGTATGTGTGGGGGGGGGGGGGGTTGACGGGAATTGATCGCGCGACCTCTACTCCTCGAGCCTTAGCATCGGGGTCGCTTGCCACCCGAGCTAGGCGGCTCGACAATGACTATGGGACTCCTTCCCCTAGTCGAAGGGCCACGGGGCAATGCGCTTCCAAAAGCGTCGCTCCACCATGGCTCTTCCTTCTATGGTGCACGGGCGGTAGCGGCTCTACTGCATCTTGGTGGCCATCCTCTAATCATGACGTACTCTACGTCCGAGACCTCTGCATCTCCTGCGACTGCAGCAAAACATCCTCCTCTTTGTAACAAGCTAAACCACACAACTCAGCCTCCAAGCAACCTCCAACCTACAAATCAACCTGCCAAAAAACAAATTCCTTTGCATGTTTTTACGGCCAAGGAAGACGATGGATGGTTGGGCAAGGAAATCTAGGAGGTATTTCAAAAATCTAATCCAGCCAAAATCACTGGGAGGAGTAGACAATTAGATCCTAGAAGGAATTTTTTTGACGGTATGCACAAGAGGTAAGGAAAAATACAAGTTCCTTGTATTGGTTGATGCCTGGTTTGGGTGACGAAGCCATTTTTAAAAAAATCTTAAAAATATTTATCCCACATGAGTGGGGTGGCACGCCAAGAAGGGAATAAAAAAACCAAGCCTCCCAATGGAGGGTTTCTCCTCTCAGGGAGACACTGCCCAAGCGGGCGGTGGGTCTCCTCCTGTGTGGGGCCGCCTTGGTGGCTACCACCATGGGGAGTTCCACTGCTTGGTCAAGGGTCGCCTCTGCCTCAGCTCTGTCTCCTCCCATAGCCATGCTCTATTTAATTTCCTTCGATCCTTCGTTGCATCGTGTCCAAAATTTTGAGTCTTGGTCCCCACTTTCGATCACCTGCATCCGAGTTGGCTTGTCTGACCTATCCATGCGATGTTTGCCTCCTCACGTTCGGTCCCTCGGTATCTGTACCTGAGGATCCTATCTCGAGAAACATTCCCAAGATGCAGGTCCAACCCTACCTTAGGTTATGTGTCGAGTTCAAAAAAAAATTTGAGTGCTCAAAATCACTGTAGCGTGCCAAAAATCAGCAACAACTCTGATACCATGTGAGCAATCGAACCACTTAATCATTGATGATGAATATTATAAATAATACATGAAGGCCTATAATAGCCCGGAGGTTACGAAACCATCCGAGGCTTATTTAGGCTTTGTTATAACAAATAACAAAGTGCCCAGATTAACCTACTAGCATAATAATAATGGAATAAATTATATACGCTAACAATACCTTCTTTTCCTCCTCATTTATCTCCTCCTCTACAACCTTCTCATATTGAAACTTCTCCTATTTCTTAATATTCTTCCCTCCCTTAACCTTATTTTCTTTCTCATTTCTCTCCTCCTCTTCAACCTTCTTCTCATCCTCATTCTTCTTCCTTCCTTCAACCTTCTTCTCATCCTCATTCTTCTTCCTTCCTTCAACCTTCTTCTCATCCTCATTCTTATTATCTCCTTCAACCTTCTTCTGATCCTTAAATTGCTCCCCTTCCTCAATATTTTTCTCTCCCTTAACCTTGTTTTCCTCCTTATTTCTCTCCTCAAACCAATTTTGTATCTGGGGGAGTTGAAACTCCTTCAAAGTTTTGTGTCTGGGTGAGTTGACACTCCCAAATTAAATTTTATCACTTCCAATCTATTCATATCACTGCTACCCATCATTCAAACTCCTCTCTCATTATTTTTCACATTGTATTCATCCCACTCTTTGTACATAAATAAATTTAAAACCCATAATGCACTAATTTGATCACCTTTTGGATGTGCAAATATACATTCTCCAATCATGACTGACATAATTAGTCAATGACATATATGTGTTATACATAGTGTTTCCATCTATATATGTTGCATTTTTTCCATTTTTCATGCCTCTTTGACATTTGCCTAAATGTAGTATTTTGTCATATAGCATGTTGTCTTGTCAACCATATTGCACACAAACATCATTTATCTTTCAAAAGTTGTTAGTCAACATGCACTAGTTATCCCAACTATCTTGATGTCTTGTTCAATCATTGTTAGGACCCCATCCTAACACTATGATGTATTGTTCTTATGAATGTGGGGGACACCCACGATAATATTTTGTAATTTTTTCTAAACGTGGGGACCATCCATGATAATATTTTATAACGGTTGTGATTTTAAAAGTGGTTAAACAAGTGGTGTTATTATATGTAACTGTTATCAAGAATGTAACTATTTTATAGGTAGGAGATTCTAGCTTGGGTGACATTTTGCATGTAAGCCAACCCGAGTTAGGTGGTAGATGAAGTATTTAAAACTATGAGTAGGAATGTATGTATCTTTTGCATAATTGAATAAAATTATTGAAGGAGGTTGTCCCCTTGAAGTGGCCTATGATTCTATGTTACTTTGTGAGATTGTTCCTTTTTGCATTTATATTCCATATTGCAATAGTGTGTGTTTTAAGCATTTATGTTTATTTACAATATTTGTGTGAGTGAGTTTATTTTTAATAGTAGGATCCTAACAAGTGGTATCAGAGTGCTTTCTAGGGTCATGTTCTATTGTGACTGCAACATTTTTTTTGATTTTGACTATTAGGTATAAGATTTCGTATTTATGTTTTTCTCTAGTTTCCTTGAAAAAAAGATAAAATCCAACCTCTATTTTTTTTGCATTAGTTATTTAGGTTAGAAACCCTATGCCAAGGGTTTTAAAATATCATGGAGGAGCTATCATTATTGGCTAAGCTAGATTTTTTGTAAAGTGTCTAATGAAGTGACGGGTGATTAGGCTCTAATACCCAGGCCTCAGACAACACCCATATATAGAATTGAGCTCCCACATATCTTTTGGTATATCGAGAGACACCCTAGGACTAGGAGAGACATTTAGCCCTTAGGAAGATTTTTGTTCTTGTATTCTCCATAGTACACTGGATACAATATCCGAGAAGATTACCCTCTCATATTGATAGAGAGTAGGTAGTGTGCTCAAGGGTATGTGTGGAATCCTCCTTGAGTAGTGGCCTAAAATTTTGGTTTGAGCACTAGTGTTCATCACTACGATATAACAAAGGGCCTATGGGTAGTACATACACCCTAGCTTAACATACCTTGTTATGTTGAATATAAAACGTACAACCAAAAAAACATTCCTACAACAAAAATCTTGTTCTATGAATCTCAAACCTGTTACCTTAACCTTGTCACAGAAATTGAGCATGCAAACAAGACACCACTATCCTAGAATTCTTGCATGAAAAATAGTTAAATTGTTTATAGAAGAATATAACAGGTTAACAAAAACCACCAAATTCAAAAATAGTGGAAAAAAATGGGTCATTGTCATTAACAATCAAGAAATTCAATCAATAATAGTCAGTACGGGATCATTAGTTGTATCAGAACAGTTACCTATGATAGTCAAAATTTAAAATAAATATGGAATATCTATGATAGAGTCAAACCATGCAGGTGATAGTATAGTGTCAAGAGTTGTTAGTAGTCAGAATAGATGAGACAGAGAGTCATAAGGGGTTGTTCGACATAGAACCCAACTTTTGAACCAAGCCTCTAGAGGGAAAAATGATCACACCAACAACTTTGACAAAAAAGTAATATAAAAATTTTGGGGGTGCCCGAAATTAGTGTTATCATTGTGATCATATTCTCGAGCTAATCGTTTTGATATATAGTGCCCAAACCACTTTTTTAGGCTCCTTACTAAAATAGTAACCCATGAAATCACACTTATATTTTTAGTATCACCAAAGGGTCAAAAATCCTAGATTATGGCTACAAGTACTTGAGAACAAAAAAGGCAACAAGAAATGGAAGACACAATTGTTAACAAGCTAGGGAGTCTATTCAATGATAACTTGGAACAAATAAAGCCACAACTCCAAACTTTTTATGAGTCTATAAGTGTGGTCACCAGGTCACTTGATGAGTTGGACAACCATGTCTCTAATGGCCCCACCCCACATGATAGATTGGATCAACATGAGCCTCAAGATGAAGGTACGAACTACCATCAATTAACCATACCAAATAAAAATAGCTTCAAGTTACCCAAATTAGACTTCCTAAAATTTGATGGAAAAGATCTAGAGGGGTGGATCTGTAAAGCAAAATAATATTTTAGTCTTTATAATGTTCCACTATACATGTGTTTGACCATTGCCTCTTTCAATTTTGAGTTAGATGCACTACATTGATTTCAATGGATTAAGAAGGCTCAACCTGACCTTTCGTGACATGAATTTGAGCAACACCTACTCACTCGCTTTGGTCCTAGTGAGTTTGAATATTTTATTGGATCCATTAAAAAACTAAAACAAACTTCAACTGTTCAAAAGTACCAAACTCATTTTGAGAAACTGGTCAATCATGCCACTAGTTTAAGTGTTGACTTCTTCCAAAGTTGTTTTATGAGCGGTTTTTAAGGATGACATTAAGGCCGAGGTTAAAATTGAAAGGCAATAAACATTATATCAGGAAATACAACTAGCTAAATTAACGTAAGATAAATTCAAGGCTCAATATCACACCACTAAATTTCCTCAATATCGACCACCTTTTCCATCCAAGCCCATGACAAGTCCTACCACTAAATCACCAACCATAAAAAAATGACTCATGAAGAGATGGAGAATACAAAGTCCCAAGGACTATATTATTATTATTATGGGAAGTATTCTCTGGGGCACAAGTGTGTGCTTAAAATGTATCTGCTAGATATGGATGAGGTACAAACCATAGAATCTTCATAGGATGAGGAGGATCCTCAAGAGGGAGAAACCACAAATTAGACAATAGATTCAAAGGACTCCCAACAAAAAACTTCCATGTATGATTTAGTAGGAGTATCCACTCCCCAAAAAATGAAATTTATTGGATGCTTTAAAGTACAATGAGTCATCATTCTTATTGAATCTAATAGTACACATAAATTTATTGATCCATGTGTGGCCAAACAAGGAAGTTATTACATTACTACATGTAATTTATTTGAAGTCATGATTGCTAATGGAGGAACCATACCATGCAAAGAAAAATGTTATAATTCCAAACTTCAATTTTGGGACTATAATCTCAAGACAAACATGTTTACCTTACTCCTAGGTGGGTGTGATATTTTTGGGAGCATAATGGTTGAGAATCTTAAGACTAGTGTTATGGGATTTTTTTGAGTTATGGATGAAGATCGGTCAAGAAGGGAAGGAATATACTTTACGTGGCATGAAGGTTGGTGTGGCTTAGTTTATTTCTACCCATAATATGGAAATTGTTTTACAAAATCCTCTCATGGAAGGGTCACAAAATTTTGCTATCAATTCCCCCGAGGAAAGGGAACATGACCATCTAGTGCAATTTACAAGGTTTATCAAATAAATATGCTCAAGTTTTTGAGAAACCCAAGGGACTACCTCCTTGTTTATGTGACCATGCAATACAATATTTTCCTGGTAGTATTCCCCCCAATGTCTATTTGTAAAGGCATGCTTATGCTCAAAAATAAAAAATGAGAAAATTAGGCACGAGCTTCGTGCTACCAGGGTTATCCATTCTAGTGTTAGCCCCTATTCTTTGCCAGTAATATTAGCACAAAATAAGGATGGCAGTTGGTGCTTGTGTGTTGATTATTGGGACCTCAACAAGATCACTATTAAAGATAAATTCCCTATTCTAGTTATTGATGAATTACTTGATGAGTTGCACGGGACACAATACTTTTCCAAGCTGGATTTACAGTCACGGTATCACAAAATAAAAATCAAGGATGAGGATATTCCAAAAATAACTTTCAAAACTCATGAAGGGTATTATGAATTCTTGGTTATGCCATTCAGATTGACCAATGTACCTTCTACCTTCTATAGTATGATGAATTCCATTTTTTGCCCTTTTCTTCACAAATTTATTCTAGTATTTTTTGTTGACATCTTTATTTACAATCATTCATGGAAAGAACATATTCAACACTTAGATCAAATAGTAAAACTTTTGTCTAACCATAAACTCTATGCAAAGAGGTCCAAATGTTCTTTTGTATAAAAATAGGTTGAATACTTGGGGCACATCATCACTAAGGATGAAGTTTAGGCTAATCCCAAGAAAAACTAGGTTGTTCAAGATTAGCCTAAGCCTCATACCTTAAAGGGACTTCATGGCTTCTTGTAACTTGCTGATATTACAAGAAATTTGTGATTATTTATGGCAAGATAGCGGCTCCCTTGAATACCATACTAAGGAAGAATTATTTTATGTGGACCGAACCAATTGAAAATAATTTTGTCGACTTGAAGTATGCCATGACGAGTACCTGCGTATTAGCAATGTCAAACTTCTATAAATATTTTCTCATTGAAAGTGATGCATATGGAACTAGCATTGGGAAAATTTTAATGCAAGAAGGTATAACTTTAGATTTCACTATAAAGACACTCTTAGGCCAAAATTTGGGCAAGTCTACTTATGAGAAGGAAATGCTTGCCATTTTACATGTGTAGACATGAAAAATTGACCCACCCAAAATGTGTCATTTTTCCCTTAGAATCCCTAAGAAGGTCCTCAAGGTGCTAAGTGCATGTTTTGAGCCTTCTTTTCCCTTTGTTTTATTTTATTTTTTTGGCCTTACTAAATTTGCGGTTGTCTAGTATGGGGTTCATATTTGGCAAATTTGGATTTTTCTTCTTAAAAAGTCCAAATAATGGATGACCTCTTTTAGGTTGTCTCTAGGTCAAGGTTATTTTTCTTTTTCCCTCCAATACCTCTTATAAATAGAGGGATTGGATCCCTTGTTTCTCCTAAAAGACTTAAGTGGTTAAGTGATATCCTAAGTGATTTTCCAAGTGACATAATTGATTTGAGTTCCTTTTGTGCTAAAGTTCTTCAAGTGTTATTCTACTTTGATCATTTTTTTATTTATTCTTTGTGATTTGTTGTTTTGGTGGACAAGTGAAGGATCCTTGAGGAAGGACTTTGCCATTTCGATTGTTACCCATATCCTTCACTCTTTTTTCTCCCACCATGTTTTCTTGCATTATTTATCTCTTTAATACTATTTTATCATTTTGTATCATTCATTTTGTTATATTTGCTTTGTAAAAGCACCTTTTGTGAATTCATTCCCAGTCCTTAAGGGCACAAATTCGATAGGACTAAATTCACGATCACCCTTATGGGGAAATATTTCACTTTGTAAACCCTATTTTTTTGTACATGTTCTATTTTCATCATAATATTTGTGCTATCATTTTATTTTTTGCTATGTTCTCTGTTGTTATATTTTGTCTTGTTCTACTCTCAAAAGGTCAATAAACTACTTTATTTTTTAAAGGTCAACTAAAAGGACCAAGGGGGATTTATTTCTATGCCTCCAAGCTTAGTCACATAGTAGCATAAGCAAGCCTCCAAACATTTATCAATTTTCAACAAGTTTTTGAAGTTTTTTTGTAGGTTTTGAAGCTATTGGATATATTTGGACATAAGTAAAAGCTAGGATCAGCCATAAGATCAAGTAAGTTCCCTAAGTAGACTTCTTAGGTTGGTTGCTATTCATTTATTATAATTTTTTATTTTAATTCAATTCATGATAAAATAAAATAAAATAAAAAGAAGAGAAGAAAAATAATATATATAAATGTATATGATTCCATTTCTAGGCATTGAAAAATGAAAAGCATATAGTTTTGCATATAAGTTAATTATGTTTGTGCATTCTCTTGGACCCTTGATGAAAAGAAAAAGATCTCATTTCTTACAAAACCAAGGATAAGAATAAGCATGTATTTGGTGATAGGGTAACAAATAGTAGATATTTCAACAATGTTGCTAATACCTTACAAAATATGGAGCTTAGAAAACCTCAAATAACCCCACCAAGAAACTTCACGAGACTCAACCAATTTATTTTGTCAGTCCTAAAACAACTCTTGGAAGCTAGCATGATTTAGTGTTAGGACCCTCCTAACATGTCCTAATTACTTATATTATTTATTCATTATATTATAGGGTCACAACCCTTCACTCTTATAACTATTAGACTAGGTATTTAAATGCAATCCACATATGATAATAAGGCATCATCGAACAAATATATAAATTAAGTCTATTGTGGGTTTTCTACCTTACAATAAAAAAATGATTCAATATAAAAATGATCCTACTTCCCACACCATTTAGTTTCATACCATCTGGATCAGAGCTAGATCAAGGAGCAAATTCACCATTAAAAAATTTTCCACCACACATTTCAGCCAATCCACATTCGCGAGGACGCAAACAACATTCACGCTTCATGGATCCGTGTCAAAATCCTCGTAGAAAATTAAACCTTCTCCTAAGGTACGAATTAAGTTGTCTTACACCCAAATTGCTCGACCTTTCGCGTGGTGATCGGTGGATGTTTTGAAAAAGCTAAAATATTCAACGCAGCATCAAGGTTTTCGACGTCCGAAACGCAAAGGAAAAAAATTAAAATTATTTTTTTATTTTTTTTTGCTCACTTGTACCAAGTCATATTGATTGTTACCTACACAAACCGCAATGGCTGAAGGATGACGATCACTGGATTCCATTCATGAGAAACATGAAAGGCTCACTGAAGAAGTTCAACAAGAAAGAGAGGAGAATACCCGTACCACAAGAGAACTCTTCGAGAAAATATTTGCAATGGATGTTAAACTTGATGCCATCAGTCAAAATTAGGCAACAACACATGCAAATTCACCCAACCACGGGTCATCAAATCGAGCAATGTTAGGAGGTCCACAAAATTCCATTCTACCATGGACGACCAAATTAGACTTCCCAAAATTTGAAGGAGGAGACCCTACAAACTGGATCTACCGAGCAGAGCAATATTTATCACTAAATCAAATTTTGGAAATGTAAAAAGTGCATATCACCTCCTTCCACTTGGAAAAAAACACCATCCAATGGTACCAATGGTTCGAGAAAACTAACGGCACTCCAACGTGGTCAACCTTTACACATAATCTATTAGTGTGATTCGGCCCTAGAAAGTTTCAAAGCTTTACAGGGGCCCTCACTAAATTATGCCAAACCACTTCGGTAAGCGAATACCAAGCAAAATTTGAAAGGCTAGCTAATCGAACATCCGGATTAGACGCTGCCTTCTTTCAAGAATGTTTTGTTAGTGGATTAAAAGAAGAAATTCAAATAGATGTGCAAATGTATAACCCTACAAACATGTTAGAGACCATCGGCTTGGCGAAATTAGTAGAGGACAAAATCAAGGCATAGAATCGGTTCACAAAACCAACTTGGGGGAAACCATCAAACACTTATACCAACCCCAAACCAATGCAAAATGGATGAACCCAAAACTCCTACATAGCCCCCAAAATTAACCCCGCTCTACCAATTAAGCGCCTGAGTTTCGAGGAAATGAAGGAAAGACAAGCTAAGGGTCTTTGCTACCATTGCGATGAGAAATTTGACAAAAATCATAAATGTGCCTCACAAAAATTATATATTCTAGATACCACAGAGGAAGGGAATTCTACTGAAGAGGAACCTGAACTCGAAGTAAAGGTATTATCCAACACACTTGAAAGTGATGAAGAAAATGCACCAAAGGTTTCCTTCAACGCCCTTGCCAGATTTTCTGCCCCTCAAACAATGCGAGTTAAAGGGTATTTTAAGAAACAAAACCTTACCATGCTCCTAGATTCTGGTAGCACACACAATTTTATCAATCCAAAGGTGGCTAAACAAGAAAATTGTTTTATATACCCTTGCAATAACTTCGAAGTGATGATTGGAAATGGCGGAAAAATTGCATGCAAAGGAAAATGCAAAAATATAAAACTATGGGGGTTTATAACATGAAAGGCGACATGTACATCCTACCCCTAGGTGGGTGCGACATTGTACTAGGCATACAATGGTTACAAACCTTAGGTGTAGTCCAATGGGAATTTGATGAACTATGGATGAAATTCATAGCAAAGAACCAAACCTATATTATCCAAGGCCTGAAATCAGGACCTTCCCAAATTGTTAGCTCGCATAGAATGGAGAAAATTATCCGAAGAGGAAACAAAGGAATGGTCGCCCAATTATTTTCAATTCAACCTAATCACAAAGAAGACGAGACATCAGAGTTACAAAAGATTTTAGACCACCATAAGGTGGTATTAAATGAACCAAAAGGACTACTTCCACAATGAAGTCACGATCACACTATTCCACTATTTCTAGGGCATCACCCTCCTAATATTAGGCCTTATCATTATCCATACCTCCAAAAGACCGAAATAGAGAAATTAGTACAAGAGCTTCTTAAGGCAAGAGTCATTAGACCTAGCAAAAGCACTTACTCCTCTCCAATTATTTTAGTTCAAAAAAAGGATGGCTCGTGGCATTTATGTGTCGATTTTCGAGCGCTTAATAAAATGACCATCAAAGATAAATTTCCTATTCCAGTCATAGATGAGCTATTAGATGAACTCCACAGGGCAACTTATTTTTCCAAGTTAGACTTACGGTCAGGCTACCACCAAATACGAGTCAATGAAAATGATATTCCTAAGACGGCATTTCGCACTCACGAAGGGCACTACGAATTCTTGGTGATGCCATTTGGCCTGACCAACGCTCCTTCTACCTTTCAAAGTATAATGAATAAGGTATTTCACCCTTTTCTTCATAAATTTATATTAGTTTTCTTTGATGACATTTTGATTTATAGCAAAACATGGGAAGAACATTTGGACCATGTTAGACAAACGTTCCAAATCTTGGAGGAAAATCAACTTTATGCAAAAAGATCAAAGTGTTCCTTTGGAAAACAAGAAATTAAATACTTAGGGCATATTGTCTCAAAGGAAGGAGTTATGGTAGATCCTTCCAAAATTGAGGAGGTGAAAAATTGGCCTATTCCAAAAACCTTAAAAGCTCTACGCGGGTTTCTTGGACTAACAAGATATTATAAAAAAATTGTCCAAAATTATGGTAAAATCGCTGCTCCTCTAACAACATTACTTAAGAAAAATGCTTTCAAATGGTCATCTAAAGCGGATGAGGCCTTTATCACCTTGAAAAATGCAATGTGTACCACCCCTATTCTAGCCATGCCCAAATTTTCTAAACCGTTCGTCATTGAAAGTGACGCTTCAGGAATAGGAATGGGAGTCATACTCGTGCAGGATGAAAGGCCTCTAGCTTTTATAAGCAAATCAATTTCTCCTAAGAATTTAGCTCGCTCTATGTATGAAAAAGAGATTTTGGCGATTTTCCATGCTATTCAAAATTGGAGACCTTACCTTATTGGCCAAAATTTCATTATACGCACTGACCATCATAGCTTGAAGTATTTTTTGGAACAAAGGACTAATACCCCGAAACAACAAAAATGGGTTACTAAACTTCTTGGCTATGATTATGAAATTACATATAAAAAGGGAAAGGACAACTTTGTAGTCGATGCACTTTTTAGAAAATTTGAAGATATGCCTGAAGTCCATGCTCTTTCCTCCCTTATTCCTAAATGGGTAGATGAGGTGCATGAAGAATGGATAAATGATCCTACTATCCATGCCTGAATTCAACAACTTCAACATAATCCTAGTAGCAAAACTCCATACACTTGGAAGGACAATATATTAAGATACAAAGGGAGGATGGTCCTCACCCCCAATTCAACTTATTGTGAAAAACTTCTTCATGAGTTACATACCTCACCCACTGTAGGCCACTCAGGGTTCTTAAAAACCTATAAAAGAGCCACTACCTCCTTCTATTGGGTAGGAATGAAAAATTACATCAAAAACTTTGTAAAATAATGTGAAGTTTGCCAAAGACAAAAGGGGGAGACCCTCACTATTCCAGGATTACTTCAACCTCTTCCTATACCCACCAAAACATGGGTAGATATTTCTATGGACTTTATTGAAGGATTACCAAAATCAAGAGGAAAAACAACCATTTTCATAGTCGTTGATCGTTTATCTAAATATGCCCATTTTTGTTTCGTGGCTCATCCTTATACCACTAGCACTATAGCCCACCTCTTCCTAGATAACATCTTTAAATTACATGGTATGCCCTCCATAATTGTTAGTGACTGTGACCCAACTTTCACTAGCACATTTTGGAAGGAATTGTTCAAATTACAAGGTACTCAACTTCGTATGAGCTCCGTTTACCATCCTCAAACCTATGGCCAAACAGAAGTTGTAAATAAATGCTTGGAAACATACCTTCGATGTTTTGTTTCTACTCAACCACTCCATTGGGTAAAGTGGATTTCACTAGCGAAATGGTGGTATAACACTTCATACCATACGTCCATCAAAATGACTCCTTATGAAGCACTATATGGTCAAACACCACCATCCCTCACTTCCTATATTCCAGGGACTACAAAAGTCCATGCGGTGGAAATGGAACTTGCTAATAGAGATGACATACTATGGATCATAAAAGAAAACCTACACATCACCCAACATCGCATGAAGCAGCAAGGCGATCAACATAGAAGCGAACATAGTTTCCATGAGGGTGATATGGTTTTCTTACATCTCCAACCTTACCGTCAATCCTCTCTTAAAAAAAAAGGTTCTCAGAAGTTAGCACCCAAATTTTACGGGCCGTATAAAGTTCTCCAACATATTGGGACCGTTGCTTACAAACTAGAGCTTCCTCCCTCTTCTAAACTTCACCCCGTATTTCATGTATCTTGCCTTAAGCTCGTAGTGGGAGCCCATATCACAACACAACCCACTCTCCCTGAATTATTCGATGATGGAGTACTTCTAGTCGAGCCAGAAGCTATCTTGGATCGTCGCTCTCATCACCTTCGTACTCATGATATCACAGAAGTTTTAATCCATTGGAAAGGTCTACCTTTAGAAGACGCAACGTGGGAAAATTTTCAAGATATCCAACAACAATTTCCAAATTTCTAGCTTTGAGGACAAAGCTCCTTTAAGGGGGGTGGCATGTTAGGACCCTCCTAACATGTCCTAATTACTTATATTATTTATTCATTATATTCTAGGGTCACAACCCTTCACTCTTACAACTATTAGACAAGGTATTTAAATGCAATCCACATATGATAATAAGGCATCATCGAACAAATATATAAATTAAGTCTATTGTGGGTTTTCTACCTTACAATCAAAAAGTGATTCAATATAAAAATGATCCTGCTTCCCGTACCATTTAGTTACATCCCATAAAGTAACCCAATGCCATAGATGATTCATATAAGCCTGATCAACATTATGAGAATCATAAAGTGAAGGGGCACATGACACATTTATGTAAGAGGTTGAAACATGTGGTTCACAAATTAATCGATGTAGGTGGTCTTGTTATAGAGGATTCTCAACCTACTCCTAATCACAATCCTCCAACAAAAAATCAACATCCTACATAACAACTACCCATAACTAATCAAGACATGGGGATCTTCTAAAATCCTCTACCTAATCATGGGAAATAGGTAGCTAATCAAGTGTCATATCATAATGTGCCACCTACCAATAAAAAATTGGTTTATATGATAGCAAAAACTACAAGGCAATAATATCAAGCTCAAAAAACTCAATAATATTGGTAGGAGTTAAGTTCTACATCCAACCAACCTTCTAAACCAGCCTTATTTTTGAAGAGTATCCAAAAAAAGAGCACAAGAGTAGAAAACCCACCCTTAGTATTAAAGCCACAAAAAAAGGTCTCCTTCAACATTCAATAGTAGTTAGCTAGTACCCCAACCAAGATTTCCCTCTTAGATATTTTGCAATTTTCTCATATTCATAGGGAAGTCTTGTTGAAGCTTCTAAGTCAGACATTTCTCCTAGTGATATAGTTGATGTTGTAGGTTCCCTTGGGATACATCATATAACATTTTTGGATGACGATATTCCTTCCTCAAATTTGTGAGGGGATTCTTCCCTCTACATCACTACATATATTGGAGATAATTTTATCAAGAGAATATTGGTGGACAATGGTTCCTCCCTCAAACTATGCACCTTTAAATTTTCTAAAATTTTGAATTCAAAGAAGAAGATTTAATTAAATTTGATATCATCATCAAATATTTCAACAATGAGTCCCAAGAGGTCTACACCATTATATCTCTCCCCCTTAGGGTTGGACCTAAGATATTAGATACCTCATTTTGTGGTATCTTGCCTTGCATATTTTAATCTCCTTCTTGGATGCCCTTGGATTCATGTGATGAGGGTTGTCCCTTCTACTCTTCATCAATATTTAAAGTTTGAATTCAAGAATCAACTGGTCACCATTTTGGGTGACCCTCATCCATTCCAATATTGTTCAATGGTTGAGCAAGCTCAATATAGTCTCAGATTATGTCCATCAGTTTCCTCATCTCACATCACCAAGCAACTTGAAAATTTAAATATAAGTGAGGGACTTCTAATCAATATTTCATCACAAGATCAAGTCAATCCTTTTCTTCAAGAGACTCTTCTGGATTTAGCCCAACTACCACCTTCACCTCAGACTATGGGTTTACCTCATAAGAAGGGTGAAGTAGTACACATTAGTACATGTATCTTTATCTATGTAGGTATATCCCTCTAAGAAAATATCTATGGTAGCAATCCTCCTCTTCTAGAGTGGTATTTTACCTATTTTTATCTATATAATGATTACCCGCTTCCTAAGTAGATCTTGTCTAGTATGGGATATGTAGGTAAGGGTTTGAGGCCATAACAAAAAGGTATTAAAGAACCTTTAGAAGTTGATATTTGGCCTGGAATATGTAGCATAGGCTACATTCCCAATAAAAACTAACCCTTACCAACTGATGATGATCACCTTGTCACTTATGCTGAAATTCTTGATTATATTGCTTAGAGTGGAATGATGAGGATGAGGGACCCCCTTATCCCTTAAATATATTATTTTGCAATGTGATAACCTTGCTTGCCCTTGGATTACTTTGGTGATTATTTCTAACAATGACACCCTCAAGAAGAAGGATATCCATAAACTCTATGCTAAGTATAAAATTCAGCACAATGGTCAACTCCATATTACCCTTAGGGTAATGGTAGTTGAAGCATCCAACAAGTATTTAGTCAAGATCCTTAAGAAGTTGGTTAGTAAGACTGGTCAAGACTAGCATATCCAGATTTACCTTGTGGGCCTATCACACCAGTGTGTGAACTCCTACAAGCACTTCTTCATATGTTTTGGTCTATGGAATTGAGGTAGTTTTTTCATTTGAGTTAGAGGTCCCTTCATTGTGCATATTACTGCAAGATGCCTCAGTCGATGATGAGTATCATTTAGATAATTTAAACCAATTATATTTGCTACATGAAAAGCACATTCATATCTTAGAGCATCTTTGAGCCTATCAAAATAGGCTCAAGCGACCTTATTCCAAGATATTGTGCAATAATTCTTATGAGGTTGAGGACCTTGTCCTCAAGGAGAACCAAAAGAATACTAATGATCATTCAAATATAAAAGGTATGTTTCAGCCAAATTAGGTAGACCTCTTTGTCATAACAACCAATTTTGGCTTAGGATCCTATCATTTAGCATCATTAGATGGTAAATATTTACAAGAACCAATGAACATAATGCACCTAAAAATATATTATGCATGATTCTACATCTTCATTCTTCATCCTGCATTTGGTTTGCTTGCTCACACTGCATGATTACCTACCATATTTTGCATGAATTGCTTGACATTATGTTCCATTTGTATCTATGCTTATCATATAGTTGCATTGTTGTTTGACCATATTTGCATGACTGCTTGATCATATAGATTCTTGGGGACTTCACGAGGATGGCAAGTTATGAAACCTGGTTAGATTCTAGCTCACATGCATTGCACTCATACTAGGGATCTGATCCTAAGTGAATCCCCAACCTAGGGTATATCTTCATGCATTTTTCATCATTGCATTTACTCATATATTTTTCTTCTTTTCTCTTCTCATATACTCCTTGACCTTAAAAGTTTCAATAATTTTAAAAATTTTCCAATTAAAGGAATATAGTTCTTCATCTCTTGTATGTCTTTTTCCCTTTGAAATTTTTAATCATTTATTATTTTCCCCCAAGATAAAGGATATATGTTCCTTCTTCTAGTCTATGCATCTTGATTTTGTTCACACTCTTCCTTCTTAATATTTCAATTGTTAAGGGATCCTCACGGGATAGGGTAGATACAACATGGATATCATTTATGGTGTTCACACAACCACTAACTATCTTACGCACATATCTTAGCTATTGAAATTTTAAAAAAGGACACACACACAATAGTGTTTACTTCATACTTTCCTTCTATATTCTTCTCATCTAACATGTGCACACATACATACATTACTCTATTGTGCTTTGCTTTTGATCACTCATAATTTGCACACACCACACCCTTATTGGGTTGCACTCTTTTTGGCAAATCAATCACAACATTTCACCCCATACAGGATAGCTTCATGGCCACTAGCGAGGGGTAGCCTCCATTGGGCCATTTGTGAGCATAAATCCTAGTGGGTGTTTCTCCAACCATAACTATTAACGAGCATCACATCCATAGTGGGTATCACTCCTCTCTTAACCATATTTACAAGCATAATACCCTTACAAGATAGCCTCCACATTCAGCCATTTGTGAGCATACATCATTATAGGGTCCCGCTCCTTTTCTTTTTCTTTTGTTTTATTTTTTGTAGTTTTGGTTATTTCTTCTTTCTTTCTATTTCTCCCATTGTCATTTGTTTTCTTCCTTTTTTTCCTTCCTTTCTTTTCTTCTTTCCATCTGCTCATTTTCTCATCTCATTTGCATTCATTTTAGTTAGTTTTCATGCATTTCATTAGTTAAGCTCATTTTACATTCATTTAGTTAGATTCATCATGCATTGCATTCATTATGTTTGTAATCCTCATGCATAACTCAAATAAAAGAAAGAAAACATCCATAAAATGAACACACATTTTCACACCATAAATAATAAATAATAAATGCAAAACATATTACTAAAAAAAGCATAGGAGTGCGTGCTAGCTGGTTGGTATGCCACAATAGAGATCTTGGCATACTCGACCATCCCCAAGGGTGAATGCCATAATAAAAATTAGCATATGATCCTGATCCTAAACCTATCCATGTGAACCCATGCTCTCTATTCTATTTTCTAGAGGAGGAGGTCTTGGTGGGCCCATATTTACAGATCATGATGTTGTTTGTGCATGTAATTGGATCTATGATATGAAGGATGACAGTGTTGGATATCTCTAATATATAAGGATGGCTTGGAAGTACATATCTCACTGCATCACTATCTCACGCCTCTCTCACTATCACCAACTCCTACAACAATTGGATCTCCTCACCTGGTTTGTTGCCTGTGATGATAGCCATCCCCTCTTCCTAAGCCTACTATTAATTCTACTCAAATTGACTCATCTCCCCCTAAGGTAGTCGACCTCAATCCTAGAAACATCTCACTCTATAGCCACCCTATACCATTTTTCCAGTGCCTCATATTGCTCTATCAAAGTTGTGTTGAGGGCTCCTCGTAGCCCTTCTAACCTCTTGGTCCTATCATCTTAAAGTAGGTATATATCCCATTGCATAGCCACTAGTTGGGCCTATAGTACCTCTACCTTCCTCTCTAGGTCCTCTTGACTTGCAGTCTTGTTAGGTCCTGCTACTATCAATGTAGAGGCCTCTCTAATCATCCTGCTCAACCCAAATCCTATTATAATTGGGAATCTCTTGATTTTCTCCTCCTCTATCCCAAATATGATGGTTATTGCTACCATAATATCTACTTAAAATCATGCTCTTGTCAACCTTGGAGTCTCTTGGCCTCACTTTCATCACATTGTGGTATGTCGGGTCACCTCTTGAAGTGCCAACTATACGCTCTAATGCATGATCTAGTACCTCTAAACTGGCACCAATGGGAAGATCCTTAGGGGTATAATGCTTGTACCATATCCTATAGTTGAGAGCCATCCAAACATCATCCACCCCTATATCCACGTATAGTGGATCGTCCAATTACTCCTTCGCCCATCTCCTCACACGAGGGTCCCATCAACCCCTGATGAGTCCCTTAAAACTTGCTTGTACCAATAGTCTCCCATGTTTGGTATCTCTTGAAAGATGTCAAACTACCATTGAAATCCATCAAACCAATAAATCCAATGTGTATTCTCCCTCTTCTTCATAAAGATCCATTATATCCTCTTGATACTCATCAAATCTATCACATCCTTAGTCTAGCCAAGGTGTATGCACCATGATCACCATATGATCACGTGGTCATACAACTCATCTATCACCTACATTCTCAATGGAAGGATATTAGTGTATGTCCTTTAGATCCACTCAAAGTCTATGGACCACCTATATACTACTAGCTACTCTGGGTTGGGCATTGGCCTTTATAGTGAATGAGGTCTTCATATCGCCATGTATTTCCAACACCACACTTGGAGCAAAGTCATGGACACTAATCCTATATGTCATTTGTACATGACATTGTACAATATCTTGTATAAATGGGTTAGCACATATGGGTCCCATGCAAACTGTACCTACTAGTATTACATGTTTGCCACTACTACTACCGATGCCTATGGTAGGTATCATCTATTGGTATGACACACCAACAATCCCACCACTAAATTCATAGAGTGTGATCGTCAAAGCATCAACCTTGTATTGTTGGACATTTTGAGGAATGTTAGTTATCATTGATGTCAAAAGGTTCTAAGAAGAATTGCATTTTGATTGGTTCCAAAAGAGCTTCATGGGAAGCATGATCAAAGGTTTTTTTTTGGGATGAAAAAGCCATTATATTAATAAAATAATGTTTAATCATACAAAAAATGGTGGGTGGGATTAGCACACCCCGTAAACCAATACATTAACCATTGTGGTTAAGAGTATACAAGAGTGTCAGAAATAGCCCACAAACTGCCAATAACAACTACCAAAATAGTATTAAATATGCATTCGAAAAGAAAGAAGTCAAGAAATTACTACCACCTGGAAGGGGAAGGAAGATGCACATGACTCATAATGTAGGGTGCATTCCCCCAATGATCCATGAGGGTACGCAAGTACTGCAACTCCACCTATAATTTTTTAACTTGTACTTGAATCTGTAACCAACAATCAAAGAATATATCATATTTATCAGCAACAGAGAAGACATGTCCGACATCTTGCTAAGAAAAAATAGCTCTATTCCAGGACTTCCATAGATAAAACAAGGTACCAATTCTAAAAATATTACAAACAACATCCAAGTTGAAGGAAAAAGCAATAGGTTCACCCAAAATAGCATACACCCAAGTAAAATCCTCCTGCACAAAAGGTCTGAAAAATTCAAGAAGCCACTCCCAAGCTGACTAAGCCCGATCACAAGACCAAAAAACATGCAGTAAATCTTTTGCTTGTCCACAAATCGAGAAAATGAGATTATGAACACCCAAATGCTTGAGCCTACTGCCAATAGGTAACCCTTGATGTAAGAGACTCCAAGAAAAAAAACTCTATTTAGGTTCAATATAAGTAGCCCAAGCAATCTGAAACCTCTTATTCCATTGGGAGGGAAGAGAGACTAAATTCCATCTCATAGTGAGCTTATCAACCATTGGAAATTGTGGGGTGAGCCATTTGTAACCAAGATGAGCTTTATATTGCAAAACAGGAAGCTCCCTAGGCCAACACCAATCTGACCACCAGGGTTTTTGAAAATTCTTATGTAGTTTGCTCCAAATAGAAAATGAAATACTATCAATAACCACCTCATAAGTGTCTCTATCACCAGGATTTAAATTGTGAATTTGACGAAAACTTTCCTAGGGTATCCAACACCTGGCATGTCGAGAGAAGAAATAAAAAATGGAAGCAATACCATGCTTATAGAACCTCTACGCTCTGACCCACTGCACCAGAGCTAAGGGAGAACCTTGCCAAGTGATAACAGGAGACCACCAAATATTCATGGAAGACAAAGAGGCACCTACTTTGCGAAAACTCCTTTTCCAACTAATCCAGGGTTTGAAGGCCTCCCAGGATTTCCAAATACTTTGAATGACAAAATAACCTTTAACTTTGATAGGGATAGGGGCAGTCAGAATGGATTGCAATCCCACCCCTTTCCAAATTTTCTTCCCCTAAAGCAAACCAAAAGAAATGCAATGCCTGACCAAAACTTTCCAAGATTCATCCCCAATTAAATATTAGGTGATCCATTTAGTACAAAGGGCAAGACCTTGTCGGTGACAATCAAACAAACCCATGCCTCCAAAATCCTTGGGCAAACAACAAATTTCCCAGGCTACCCGATGAAAACCTTGCTTGACAGAGTCTTTGGCCCACACGAAGTCTCTCAGAAGCTTATCCAGTTTTTTATAACAAGATTTGGATGGAACCCAACAAGATGAATAATAGACATGGGTAGTGGCTAAAACCTTAGAACAAATCTGAAATTTTCTTTCCAGAGAAATTTTCTTACTAGTCCAGTAAGAAAGCTTCTTTTCCACTTTATCAATAACATACTGCCACAATTGATCAGAGGAACCATGAAATGCAAAAGTGTATCGCTCCAAATTTTTCACACCCTTACCTTCAGGCTATAGGATCCATGACCGAAAGGGGGATGTGAAAAGGATGTCACGGTACCTCGGACTGAGAGGACTTGCGAAGGTCCCGCCTCTTAAGGGAGGTGTATATTGGTGATTTTTCGACGGATGGTGGGTTCACCAGGAAACATTTAATGGAAGTTTCCACACCTAGGTTGGGAATGTGTTTTATGTGTTCATTTTAGCCTTAAGCATTCATATCCTAGGTTTGGCCAAAATGCGTCTAATCTATTCTATATGAAGATGCAGATTAAATGAATACAAAAAAGCAGAATAGGACAGAAAACAGAGAAATTAAAGAATATTAAAAGAAGAATACCTGATCCGGATGTCTGATGAAGATTCTGATTCTTGAAGCAGTCAGGATCATCTGGAATTTGATAGAATCGTCTGAGATCAGACAAGATCGTTTGAGATCTGACGAATTCATCAGATGAATTCGTCAGAGACCTGTAAACAGAGAGAAAGGTGCAAAATATAGAAAATACCACTATTCTAACAGAGGGAAACAATGTAAAATGAAAGTAACAATATCAAACTAAAACTTAAACACAGAAACAGGAATGAATTATGCTAATTTAATCACAATTATGGCTTAATTATGCATTTAATCTAGATGGGTGAACTCCAAAATGCAAGATAGCATAAAATAACAAATACAGTAACTAATTACAGCATAAAACAATAGAAAAAGAGATGAAGAAATGCAAACTTTAGGCACTGATTGCCTCAATGTTGACTGCAGTCAAAATCATCTCGCATTGGTACGAAATCATCTTTGATTCGATAGGATCACCTCCGATCTAAACAGGATCGTCGGCGACGATGGAAGCTTGCTTCGACTGAAAAACAATAAGGTACCTGCAACAAAATTGTATAGAACTACTGCAAAATAGAAACTTAGGATGTTTTATCGTATGAGAAGTCAAGTTATAGAGAATTTCAGCCAGGGGGTGCTAAGGGGAAAGCTTAGGATTAAATAAGCTTAGGAGGGAGGTTAGGAGGTTGGAGATCATCCCTATTTGGGAGATCTCCAACGGGGGAGGATCCCTAACGACGTAGACATGCTTCTGCCCGGATTAGAGACCCGTTGGAATAGAAGCTAATTGTACAAAATCAGTTTAGGGACAAGATCGTCTGGACGTCCTTGCCTAGACGAAATCATCAGATCTGGGGTGATATCATCTAATCAGAGACGATATCGTCAAATGGTCAAAACAAACTCTAAAAATGGCACGAAAAAGGGGGAAACAGATTACCCGACGGTTAACGGGCGGTTTGGGAGGTTAAAATTTGAATTTAAATTATTTACTAAAGTGAATGTAATTATTAAGATTTTATTGCGCCAATTTTAGGGTGCTACATTTTGCCCCCTATTTAGCGAATTTTTTGAAAAAAATGCGTTAAATATGAGTTCTTCTCGATCTACGAGAAAGCAAAAAATTATTCTCATTTTTAGGCGACGATTATTGGTCGAATCATACGATAGCTTACAATGGTGCCCCCTCCGTGTTTTTACCCAAATCGAACGTTTGAGGTAAAAATGCGAAAAAGCAAAATTTGAAAAAATATTTTTAATTGTGTTTTGAATAAAATTAAGAAAAATAGGGTAAAACCCTAATTCATTTTTACTGTTCATCTTTACTGGTTTTAGAGCTCTAGAAGCAAAAATGGTGGAGACGACGCATAGATCAACAGAGGTCCAGTGCGGGCTACGGGTAAGAGTCTAGACTTAGTTTAGAATGATTTAAATTGAATTTACATGCTTTGTAGGTGAATTTTAATTTAATTTTGAGCATCGCGGCCGTTTTTGGGCCGTCGACGTCGTCGAGACGAAATCGTCCCGATTTCGATGAAATTGTCTCAATTTCGCCAATTTCGTCCAAGGGCGAAATCGACGAAAGGGGGACAATTTCATCAAATTAGGGACGATTTCGACCTGCAAAATCAAAAATGATTATGCTCAAATTTGGGACGATATCGTCCAATAGTGGACGATATCATCAGTTGCATAAAATTGAATTTATTTTAACTCGCATTATTAATAACTTGAATTGTTATTAATAATTGTTTGTTGTTTTGTTGTTTATGTTACAGAGAGGTTTGCTAAAAAGCAGGGAATGGAAATATGGAGGTTTGAGAGATGACTTGGCCGCTCTTACACAGGCAGAGCAAGATCAACTGGCACAGAGCCGACTTACGACATGTGGCGAAATGCCACAAGTGTCTATAGACATGGGGCTACTGACAGCCCTAGCAGAGAGATGATATCCAGGTTCTTCCTATTTTTGGCTACCGACAGGGGAGATGACTCCCACTTTGGAGGATGTATGGAGGATTCTGAGGATCCCCATACAAGGATGGTTGATCACTCTTGCGGCCAACCATGGCCATGCTATGGGGCGGTTGTGTGGTGACCCGAGCTTCGCCCTGAAGAAGGGCAAAGTTAACATCGAGGAACTATGTCACATGCCTGGGGCATCTAGACTGACACAGGTTTTAGCTGGAGTGGTTGGTGGACTTCTGTTGTGCCACCAGAGTGGGTGCAGGGTGCCATGGATGCTAGCAGATGTGATCTACGATATGCGAGACCATGGCTACAGATTTTCTTGGGGCAGCTTTGTGCTATGACGACTGTACAGGATCTTGCATGGGGTTGTGTACAATGGCGGTCGATGTCTGGTTATGACATCACTCCTACAGGTTTGGTGCTAGGAGCACATTGTAGTGTAGAGGCCGATAGGGCTTCCTCTGACAGGGATTGACGGGGAGAGGCCTCGAGTCTTCTACTGGTGGCTCCGAAGAGGGTCACAGCGACGGATCGACCTTCCAATGTCTCAGAGACTACTGGATGACCTAGTCCCAGACCAAATCACCTAGAGGCCATGGCGAGAGCACCCAGGGTGGGCCGAGGATGGATAGGAGTTAGCTCACGTCAGGCGAGTTTGCTGGCTATGGATGGAGAGGGGAGAGGTGGAGCTCCACCGCTATGACCGAGTTTTGTGCCAGTTCGGTCTACAGCAGGGGATCCCATTTCTCAGGGATTATGAGTTTTCCCAGACTGTTCGGGATAACACCACAGTTAGCGGGGCTCCATACATGCAGTGCTTCTGGAGTTAGGACTCGGATGATGCCCCCATTCAACTAGTGGATGGGGATGACGCAGGGGTAGCCGATGGCTATGATGCATGGTACGCAGGCATCTACCCTCCTCGGATGATGAGGGCTCAGGTTCTGATACATGCAGTTGTGTGTCGGATAGGGAGGCGATGCTAGGCAGCTATGGAGGTGGCCCAGGGTCATAGCAGGAGGGAGCTGAGGAGGCCATAGGCACAGGAGAGGTCACAACAATGGGAGAGGAGGGTAGAGAGATCCCCTTCTCCATAGAGAGAGATGCCACCATCACCCGATAAGGGCAAGGGTGTTGACATAGGGGAGAGTAGTGATACAACGACTCTCTGAGCAGAGATAGCTCGTCTCTGGGCACAGGTGTAGACATTGCAAGACGAGGTTGCACGACACCGAGCTGAGGTTACATAGCTTAGAGACGAGATTGCATGCCTCAGGGCACGAGGCGGAGGAGCGAGCACACAAGAGATGGCACGGTCAATTACTCAGACTGCGTTCTACCAGGGCATCTACTTCCAGATGGTGCCAGAGGGTCAGAGGGTACAGCTGCCAGTCGGTATTGCTAACCCTATCAGGATTGGGTCGTCGAGGACGTCTTCTTGATCGATGACCAGGACTCGTAGTACCACTCATACTGTGATGGGGCCACCTCGTCCACATTAGGGCGGGGGAGGAGGTGAGGCTGAGAGCTCGAGGGGTTCTTGAGGCTAGAGTACTGCACGACATTGTATAGATTGAGACATAGAGCATTTATTATTATTTTTTTGTTGATAGAGGATTGAGTATGCCGAGGTACATATTGTGGCATACCAATCCAGTTTTGATGATGTATATATACTGTTGATATATATAGATGAGATGTGTATTTTGATCATATGACTTGTGGCTTGTATTTTTATGATGCTTTTATGTTTGATTTGATGATTCATGTAATTACGTCGTTGGAAATATTATGATTTGAGTATCATGCTTGTAAAATTTAAATGAAATAATCTGATGTAACAAATTGGTTGTTTGTGATGTGATGTGGTAAAAGATAAAAAGAGACTTCTAATAATAATTTCAAAGGACATTGTCGCTATTATAGACCATTTCATGGAGTCGCCGCTCACGCGGTCGTCAAGCTAATCCCAGTATAGAAATATTGTAAAAAGTAAAAGAGTGCTTAAGAGACTGTCTTAAGACTTTGGTGCAATGGTGCAAATGATGATGATGATGGTTTGTTTTTCAGATTTTCATAAAAATAGTATGCATGAAATAATGTTAAAATGATTTGTGCTAGGCATAAATTCCTAAGTGTGATAAATTTTTTGGATAATTCCTTAGGAATTATACCATCATTGCAAAATTGAAGATTGACATAATGACATGAAATAATGAAAATGTGTTTTCTTTTTTGTTTAAAAACATAATTATATAACAGAATGATTTAAGTCATATGGTTTTTCATGATTTTTAAATAAATTGGGAATAAAAATTGTTACAATGGTTTGCGCTAGGCATAGAATATGTAAATATAGACTTATACCATCATCGCAAAAATCAAAGAAGAAATAGATTGTTTTATTGCATGGTTGATTTTTAATAAACAGAAAATATGAAGATGAGGACTTGCGCTAGGCATAAAATTCCAATTTTGGTTTTGGAACTATACCATCATCGCGAAAGTCGACAATATATATATGTTTTGATTGTATATTTTTGAAAGAAATTTTGATTTTTCTATTATATAGTTGTCTTTATGCTAAACAACTGTACTTGAAAGAAGAAAATGAATTATTCCAAACAAGTTGCAAAAAATATTTCAAAGTATTTTGAAGACAAAATTTAGATCTATAAGGAATCCCATGTGCATATGTGAATTCGTTTCCAATCTTGATTTATCATAATGATACACAAAATCTCTCAAATACAAATGTGTGTGTAATTGCTATGTTCATTTACCAGTTTTGAGCAAGATAACATGATACAAGTGATTTGAAGAAACCAAATAAGTGTTCATTAACCATGATGTAGATGCATATAACAATACTAGACTACTATGTAGGTCGGATTATCAAGAGCTAGCTAATCCATAAGCAGACATAGGTCTGTACAAAAGAAGGTCGCTAATGTGACAGACATATCGCCACGCTAGGAGTTACCCAAGGCCAAGCAAGTTGGGCACAAACCACTTGTTATGGGGCTTACCTCATAGTTTTCGAATAATTGTGAATTCCAGGGATTCAAGCTCATCAACCCTTCTTTTCTTTTCAAAGGGTAGGGAAAGGGATTTTATTGCTTTCTGCTTTTACTTTCTTTTGATTTTTCTTTTCTTTTGAACTTTGCTTCTTCTTTTTTGTGTATTTTTTGCTTGATTTTTGAGATAGTGCTTGAAATATTGTTGTAATGATATAAAATAACATTTTTTTTTTGTCCTTTTCTTTTTCTCTTTTTCTTGAACTTTGCCTTTTCTTTCTATGCTAGGGATACTTGCTCGGATTAGCTATAGAGCAAGGGATTTTTATTCTGGGTAGGGGTGAGCTTGTCCTTTTGCCAATTCTCAAAGATTCTAGACCATGTGCATGATAGGATAGCAGGGGAAACTTTTTGCTCAAGAAACCACTTCTACTATGTAGCAAAGCATAGAAATTACAAATATAATCATTTTATTGTGAAAATATGTGCTTGGTTTAAGTAAATAACAAGATCAATTCTTTGTGCTCAAACTTTATTTAATTGAATTTTGTGAACTTTGATATAAGAGAGATTAGTAATCATGCCAGATAAAAATCAAGATATTTATTTTTGTGAGTGTGCAAATGAGGGATTCCAAATAAATGCTAATTTATCCAAAATAATTTGAAACATATAACTGCAACATTTGTAAGAAGATATATATAAATACTTTTTGAGAAGTTTTGAGCATGTTGACTCTCTCTTTTTTCTTTATTTTATTTTGGTTTTGAAAGAGTTAAGAATATTGCTGTTTTGATTTTTATCATTATTTTTGTTTTTGAAAAATTTAACAAGTGCCATAAATAAATATAACAAATAATTTTGAAGATTATGAATGTTTTTGGTGTTTTGGAATTTAGAAATTGAAAGAAATACAAAATAGTAATTTTGAAATATTTTAAACAAAATATATACAAGGATGAAATGACCAAATTTATACATAGTAACGTTTAAGATGCAAAATATTCATGGGTTCTTTAAGTTCTTTACCATCTAAGGTAGATAATTTGTATGCTCCTGATTCAAATTTAGCGAGTAATAATGTATGGTCCAAGCCAGTTGGGCTCAAACTTACCTTTAAGGTCCTTAGTTGCATTAGTATTTTTTTTATTTTCTTTTAAAACAAGGTCGCCGATCTCAAAGGATCGATGACGAACTTTTTTAGCATATGATCTTTTAAGCTTGTTTTGGTAGGCACAGAGATGCTCCAAAGCATTGATGCGTTTTTCATCTAGGAGTTCCAGCTGACTGAGTCTGCCAGCATGATATTCATCTCCTACTTCGGTATCTTGAAGTAGCAGAGCCAAAGAAGGAACTTCTAATTCAAAGGGAAAAACGACTTTAGCACCATAAACCAAAACAAAAGGTGAAGTTCCAGTGGGGGTTCGAACACTAGTTCGATAGGCCCACAAGGCTGGATATAACTGAATGTGCCAGTCACGGCCGGTTTATTGACCAATATTTTGAGGATTTTGATTGAGGTTTTGTTAGATGCTTCTGCTTGACCATTACCCTGAGGATAATAGGGAGTGGACCAGCGATGTTGAATCTTATATTTTTGGCATAATTTTTTAACATCTTTATTTTTGAAACAAGTTCCATTGTCTGAGATGAGATTTGTAGGAATTCTGAACCTACAAATGATTTGATTAAAAATAAATTTAGAGACTTGTGTGCCGATGCAGGAAGCTAAAGGCATAGCTTCAACCCACTTCGTGAAATACTCGATGGCGGTTATGATGAATTTGTGTCCATCAGATGACACAGGATTGATTTTGCTAATAATATCTAAGCCCCATTTTGAAAAGGGCCAAGGAGATGAAATAGCCTGCAGCTCTTGTGCGAGCGCATGGACAAGGTCAGCATGTTTCTGGCACTTATCGCAATGGCGCACATAATCATGTGCATTCGTTTCCATGGTAGGCCAAAAGTATCCTATTCTAAGGAGCTTTTTAGCAATGACACTACCACTGAAGTGTCCTCCACAAGATCCATCGTGGGCTTCACTCAAGGCTGATTTAGATTCTTCTGAATTTAAACATCTTAATAGGATACCTTAAAAAGATCTCCTATACAAAGTATTGCCAATTATTACAAATCAACTTGCTCGGTGACGTAATAACTGATGCTGGTTTCTATTAGAATTGGCAGGGAAAGTCCCA
Organism: Wollemia nobilis; assembly: GCA_028583015.1. Taxonomy (NCBI): domain Eukaryota; kingdom Viridiplantae; phylum Streptophyta; class Pinopsida; order Araucariales; family Araucariaceae; genus Wollemia; species Wollemia nobilis. The sequence goes on from JAQPPZ010003260.1 coordinate 1,282,742, forward strand.
TTTTGGAGAAAATCAAATATATCCATATACCAAGGGTCAGGAGTAGTTTCATTGATTAGAAACACATCCAAATGTTCTAAGCATGACTTATTTGAAGCGGGTTCCTAGATTCGACAATAATGATAGTGGCATATTAGTCATCTAACTCCAAGGGCAGGAGAGATGCAGCTGTGGCCATAGCATCAGCTACACGGTTTCTAGTTTGAGGAATAGCTTCCAAGGTAACTTGATCAAATAGAGACATTATTTGTAAAACATAGGATTTATATGGGCACAGTTTATCATCTCTGGTCTGATAAACTTCATTAATTTGGTTTATAACCAGTTGGGAATCACCAAAAACTAACAGATGTTTAATTTTTAGCGCTAAGGCAGCTCGTAATCCAAGGATTAGAGCTTCATATTCAACAGTATTGTTGGTGCAATAAAATGTTAATTTGAAGGACAGAGGAATAAGATGTTTTTGCGAGGATATTAAAATAATACCCGCACTAGCCCCACTCATGCATCGGGCTCCATCAAAGTATAAGGACCATTGTTCAATATGGTCTGCCTCTAATTGAAGGCATTCATCAGGAAACTCAATGATGAGGGGATGGGTAGACTCTAATGGTGCAGCAGCTAATTGATCTGCTATGATTTGACCCTTGACAGACTTCTGTCTTATGAATGTGAGATCAAACTCGCTTAGAGCAAGAACCCACTTGGTTGTGCAACTCGATAAATAAGGTCGACTCATGAGATACCTCAAGGGATCATATTTAGCAATGACATAAGTTTTATGACTAAGCATATAATGTCATAATTTTTGCATAGCAAACACGACTGCTAGACATAGTTTTTCCAACATTGTGTAGCAGGTTTCATAACTGATGAAGGTTCGGCTAATATAATAATTAGCCCGTTCTCTCTTTTCATCATCAAGTTGAGCTAGCATAGCACCTAAGGCAGAATATGAAGTTGAAATATACAGGAGAAATGGGCGATCAAGTTTAGGTGGTGAAAGCACAGGTGGATTAAGGAGGTATTGTTTGAGAAGTTCAAAAGCTTCTCGACATTCGTCATCCCAATTAAAAGGGACATCCTTCTTAAGGAGCTTAAGAAAGGGACCGGTTTTGTCCGCCAGCTTATCGATGAAGCGACGGATGGCTTGAAGCTTACCTTGTAAACTTCATAACTCAGATATATTAGTAGGTGTGGGCATATCAATGATAGCCGCAATCTTGAGAGGTTCGATTTCGATACCACGTAAAGAAACTAAAACCCCTAATAGTTTACCGGACTTAACTCCGAATATGCATTTTGTTGGATTTAATCGAATAAGATATTCTCGTAATCGATTAAAAACTTTTCTCAAATCATCTAAATGATTATCTTCAATAAGAGAGTGAGCTATAATATCATCTACATAATCATGTAGGATATCATGCATCATATCATGAAAAATATAAGTCATAGCTCGTTGATAAGTTGCACCTATGTTTTTTAAGCCAAATGGCATCACTTTCCAACAAAAAGTACCCCAGGGGGTAATAAAGGCTATTTTAGCTTGATCTTTAGGAGCTATCCTGATCTGATTATAACCAAAGAATCCATCCATTAAGGACATCATCCCACTTTCGGAAGTAAAGTCAATGATTTGGTCCATTTTTGGAAGAGGAAAGTCATCCTTAGGGCATGCAATGTTAATATCTCTAAAATCAGTGCAAACCCTAACTTTGGTAGCTTCTTTCTTCGTAACTGGAACTACATTTGAGATCCATTCAACATAATCAATAGCTTGTATAAAAATAACATTCAGGAGTTTTTCTAACTCCCCTTTGACTAGCAGAGCCACTTTGGGATGCATTTTTCTAAGTTTTTGTTTAACAGGTTTAGCATCCGGATGGACCACTAGATGATGCATGACTACAGAAGGGTCTAGACCTGGCATATCTTCATATGTTCAAGCGAAGACATCTTCATACTCTTTAAGGAATGCAATGTATTTCTCTTGTTTTTCTTGACTTAATTCTAATCCAATATTGATTATGTGAGGATTATCCTCAGTTCCAATATGAATTTTAATGATGTTTTCTACCTCCATGTGTAGATCTCTTTCAAAGTTAGGCGGGACAGGTGAAATGCCCAATTCTTGTAATTCTTGTAAGATTAATTTGGATAATTCATCTTGAGGATTAGTGGTCTCAAGTTGGGCTATAGTTGGTATAGAACCATCAAAATAAAATCCATTGTGTAACATCTCTTCGATGGAGACATCATGGAAAATATCTCCTTCCAACTCTTCATCGGGGTTAGCAATCATTTCAGGGTAAGCTATGGATAGCATATTACATGTAAATGGCTGATTTTTTAGAGGCAAATCATCATGCCTATCCAAATAATCTTGATAGCATACGAGATGATCATCATCTTCAAAAGGAAAGGGTTGACCCTTACTAGGAAATAGGCCCACACCACAGTGGGTAGGCCATGGTTCTACCTCGAAAGGTTCTTTCATGCCATTTTGGAAAGGTCCCAAGCCTTTCTCTTTATATCCCATTTTAAGCATCATGGGTTTAGCTTTAATATAATCATTGGTAGAATAACATCGAGCGTATCCCTCATGATGGGTTTTAATATTTCGAGGGATTCTTCCCCAGTCATATCCTTTATAAATGAAGGCACAACTCCTGACTTGGTAAGTACTTCCCATAGGTTGTGGGAGGCCCAAAGTATGAGGAGATGGCAGCAAGTTATTTAAAAGAATTGAATCTCGCATGAAAGTATTTGTTTTTTTTTATATTAAGATTGTGGATAAATCTGGTAAAAGTTCATCAGAAAGGGCATAATATGTAGAAGGATCATTCCCTATATCTTGAGATGTGGAAGGTATGATAGATGTTTCTATAGGTTTTGAAATTATAGGGATTGAACTTGAAGGATTGGTTGTAGATTTAAGATCTTTTTGAGGTTCTAGAGTGATTTGTTTAGAGGATTGTTGATCTATATAGGAGGATGAAATTAATGGAGGGGAAATAAGTGAAGTTATGGGTGTGTGTTTCACAATTTTAGATGAAAAATAAGAATTAGGATGTGTGGATGACAGAGCGGGGCAAAATTGCACTCCAACAGGTTCTGCCAAAGCACACATATCAAAGGGTCTAGGGTCACCATGGATAGTGACCAACTAATTTTTAAATTCAAATTTAACACATTGGTGTAAAGTTGATGGGACAGCCCACATCGCATTGATCCAAGGGCGACCCAAAAGTATATTGTACGATGTTGGGCAATGTACAATAAACATGGTTGTTTCTAGGGTTCTAGGACCAAATTGCAAGGGGATGGTAATAACTCCACATGTTTCTTGTGTTTCGTCATTAAAAGCTTTGATAATCATGTCAGTTTTCTTCATTTCATCACTTCTAAAGCCAAATATTTGGTAGAAGTCAAAAGTGCAAATGTTTAGAGATGAGCCATTATCAATTAGGACTCGTTTGATAGCTACATCTCCAATTAGAGCAGTAATATATAAGGGATTGTCCTTATGTAAACTGTGTTGTGGGATATCTTTATCCCGAAAATCAATACAATAAACCTCTCTAGTGATGATAGTATTGGCCATAGCTTCAGGTTGAATGTTTTGAGGTACTATCATTTGGCTCAATGTAAGCATCAACTCATCCCTATGGGTAGGATAAGATCTTAATAAATCAAAAAGGGAGATTCTGGCTGTAGTATTGGATAATTGCTCATTAATATTGTAAGGAGGTTTAGGTTGAACATTAGGAGCATGATTCCCTTTATTAGGATTTTTCAAAATGAATGGAGCTGGTCCATCATTCTGGTTTGGTTCTTGTTGAGAATTCTGAGCCTGTTGTCGAGTAACGACTCTGATGGTACCTACAATGTTATATTGAGGACGCTGAACTGGTCTCGGTCGAGCGTTTATGGCTTGTTCATTTGAGAGAAACTGATTAGAAGAAGGTCGAGTAGTAACTCTTCTAGGAAATGGTTCTTCTAGAACCATAACATCTGTGACGGGTTGAATAGGATATGATTCATTTTTAGAACTATTCGATTGGTTTGAAGTGATGTCCACTTCACTTTCAGTATCTGATTCTATATCACTAGAATCAGGAGTTGGAATATTATGTAAAGGCCTGGTCGTAACCAGGGATAAGGTTGTGTCAAATATTTGAGGATCCTGAATAGGTAATTGTTCGCTAATGGTTCCTACATATCGGGTAGGAGGAGGAACATTATGATGTTCCATTTGATTGGCTACCTCTTTACCATGTCTTGGTAAAGGGTGTTGAAATATGTCTAATGTTTGATTAACATTTTGATTTTGATTTTGGGGAATGGTCTTCTGAGTATTATTAGGAGCATTTTGTTTAGGTTGGAAGGCTTGTACTTCCATTTCATTATTATCAATCAAATCCTGTATTTTATGTTTCAACCTTTTACAAGCATTGGTAGAGTGTCTAGGTCCTCTATGGAAATCACAGTGTAAGTCAGCTCTGTATCCGGGTATAGTTGGATCAGGTTCCCGGATAGCTGGTAATTGGATCAAACCTCTTTCGAGTAATTGAGGTAAAATTGTTGATAAGGGTTGGTTCAACCTAGTAAATTCTCGAGGAGGTTTGTCAGGAGGTTTCAATATAAATTTTTCTGTTGTCTTCGTTGCATTGATATTAGCAACATTTCTGCTGTCAGTGACTCCGTCACCGACAACTTGTTTGTTTTTATATTGATTTCTAGAGGTTTTCTCATAATCTTTCTTCCTAAGTTGGCCTCTCCTAATGAGGGCATCTTCTACTCTTCAAGCTAAATCTATAGCTTGATCGAAGGTAGTTAAAGTAGCAGTTGATAGCTCATAAGATATTTGTTCTTGTAAATTATTGATAAAAATGTCCAACATTTCCCTATAAGGTAGCACAAAGTGCAGTTTTCCTGTCAATTGCCGCCATCTAGCTAAGAAATTGGCAAAACATTCATCCTTGTCTTGTTTTAAGTTGTATAAATCTTTAATAGTTACATGCCTCTCGATGTAAGCACTAAATTGATGGACAAAAGATTCAGTTGTTTCTTCAAAGTTTCTCAAAGAATGAGTGGGCAATTGATAGTACCACTCTAATGCCATTCCACCTAAACTTTTTGGGAACATTTTTAGTAATAGCAAGTCATCATGTGATATATCATGACATGCTATCCTAAACATGCGAAGATGCTCTATGGGATCTTCGGTTCCTTTATATATAGGCAAGATAGGCATGGGAAAATGCTTAGGGTATGGTTGAGCTACAACTATGGGATCCAAAGGTTGACTACATATCTCTCAATAATTGTACGAGGGATGGTAGGGATCTATCTGGTCCATACGCGAAGCTAACTGTTTCACCATGGCTTCCAGATTACTAGTTTGCCCACCATATTGGTTCGGTAGGGCATTGACATGGGTTTTATGAGCATATGATGGAGGGACATGAAGATTAGATGCTATGTTGCTATTGTGTAAATTGTTGGTAGGAAAAGTGTTATGAAGGAATTTTGAAGTTGTATGATGTTGTATTCCATATTGTTGAAAATTGGTGTTTGGCTTTGTTTTAGGTTTTTGTTTACTTGAAGCATATTGCTCAATAGTTTGGCGAAATAAAGTAGTGAAGGAAGTTTTCTTTTGTGTGGGAATGATTTTAGGTTGAATAACAGGTTCCTTAGGAGGTTGGGTAACCTGTTGTTTTGACATGTTTTGAACCATAGTGACCATATCTATATTGGATGGCCCAGCCTTATCACTTTCTTGATCAATGAAAGACAAGGGATTAGTGCGCACATCATACATATATTCCATGGCTGCTTGCGTGTCACTAATTTTCCCTTTATCAATATGAACTGCCACATTAATGGCGTCAATATTATCATTGAGAAATTTCTAAAAATGATCTACGTTGTCAAAAGTAATAGTTCCATCTGGAGCTACTCTAGCGGATGAGGGTCCATCCTCTTTAACACTTCCTTCTTGTTCCTTATCTTCACCTAGGTCATCTTCTGGTTGATCTAGAGTTTTTCCTTCCGAAATTGGATCTTCAGGAAGGACATTTTGGTCTCTCGTTTTATCTTGTAACCAATCTTATTCTTCTCCTAAAGTTTCTTTACCATTCCTAAGTTTAGGCATGGTGCTTAATTTTTGATTTCAGCAAATATATATATATGCAACAAGCTTAAGAGGTATATATTAATTATATACCTACTACAATATTTAAAATGAAATGTTTAAGTTTTTGCTATGTTTTTTAATTTTTTTCTTTGTTTTTACTTTTTCTTTGTTTTTTTGAAATAATATTGTAAAGACAGCAAATAACACAATAAATGCAAGAAATAATATTGAAAGTAAAAATCTAGTTTTCTAAAAACAATTTATAAATATCATTAATGGGCTCAAGTTGTTCAGGAGTCATGAAGTGTTCTTCTTCAAATTGAAAGTTTTCTTTTAAAAATTTAATGAAAAGAGCTATAGTAATATTATCTGTCTCGGATGCTGGTTGATAAAAGTAAAGCTCATGGCAATACTCTTGATATAACACAGCTCGAGGAACTCTATTCCATCTTTCCCTATCTGTAAGAACAACCTCTTGGTCTTCTACAAGACCTACGAACTGGTGTACAATGGCTGCATTCTCCAGGTATTCCTCGAAGGTGAACAATTCTAAAGATACAAGGGCTCTCCTATAAGCTAACCATCTATGGCAGGCTCTTTGAAGTTCATGATAAAAGACAAGTTGATGAGGATCTAGGATTCTATCTAGGATAAGCCTCTTGATTTGTTTAAGTTCTGTTGACCTAGATGAAATGACACTAAGTCTTCTATCAAGTTCGTCCCACAAGAGTTGATTTCTATTTGTTTCAGGCACACTAAGCATAGAATTGATTTCTATGGCTGCCAATTGGTTTTCTACATTTATAGTAACTGCTAATATTTTCTTAGGAGCTACCATATAATATGCAACTTATCAATTTGAAAGGATTTGAAATGCATCTATGTTTTAGTTGTTTTATTTTTTGTTTGTTTTTGTTTTCAAAAGGTTTACAATGCATTCACGTCGGGTTCACCAAAATGTATCGCTCCAAATTTTTCACACCCTTACCTTTAGGCTATAGGATTCGTGCCCGGAAGGGGGATGTGAAAAGGATGTCACGGTACCTCAGACTGAGAGGACTTGCGAAGGTCCCGCCTCTCAAGGGAGGTGTATATTGGTGATTTTTTGACGGATGGTGGGTTCACTAGGAAACATTTAATGGCAGTTTCCACGCCTAGGTTGGGAATGTGTTTTATGTGTTCGTTTTAGCCTTAAGCATTCGTATCCTAGGTTTGGCCAAAATGCGTCTAAGCTATTCTATGTGAAGATGCAGATTAAATGAATACAAAAAAGCAGAATAGGATAGAAAACAGAGAAATTAAAGAATATTAAAAGAAGAATACCTGATCTAGATGTCTGATGAAGATTCTGATTCTTGAAGCAGTCAGGATCATCTGGAATTCGACAGAATCATCTGAGATCAGACAAGATCGTCTGAGATCTGACGAATTTGTCAGAGACCTGCAAACAGAGAGAAAGGTGCAAAATACAAAAAATACCACTATTCTAATAGAGGGAAACAGTGTAAAATGAAAGTAACAATATCAAACTGAAACTTAAACATAGAAACAGGAATGAATTATGCTAATTTAATCACAATTATGGCTTAATTATGCATTTAATCTAGATGGGTGAACTCCAAAGTGCAAGATAGCATAAAATAACAAATACAGTAACTAATTACAGCATAAAATAGCAAAAAAAGAGAGGAAGAAATGCAAAATTTAGGCACTGATTGCCTCAATGTTGACTGCAGTCGAAATCATCTCACATTGGTATGAAATCGTCTCTGATTTGACAAGATCACCTCCGATCTGAACAGGATCATCGACGACGATGGAAGCTTGCTCTGACTGAAAAATAATAAGGTACCTGCAACAAAATTGTATAGAACTACTGCAAAATAGAAACTTAGGATGTTTTATCGTATGAGAAGTCAAGTTACAGATAATTTCAGCCAAGGGGGTGCTAAGGGGAAAGCTTAGGATTAAATAAGCTTAGGAGGGAGGTTAGGAGGTTGGAGATCATCCCTATTTGGGAGATTTCCAACGGGGGAGGGTCCCTAATGACGTAGACACGCTTCTGCCCGGATTAAAGACCCGTTGGAACAAAAGCTAATTGTGCAAAATCAGTTTAGGGACAAGATCGTCTAGATGTACTTGCCTAGATGAAATCATCAGATCTGGGGTGATATCGTTTGATCGGAGACGATATCATCAAACGGTCAAAACAACCTCTAAAAATGGCACAGAAAAGAGGGAAACGGATTACCCGATGGTTAACGGGTGGTTTGGGAGGTTAAAATTTGAATTTAAATTATTTACTAAAGTGAATGTAATTATTAATATTTTACTACACCAATTTTAGGGTGCTATAAAAATAAATTCCAAGAAATTTAAACACCTCACCTGGATGAATCCAAGTCCATTGGAATTGATGTAACCAGTGTGGCAGTTGAGACTGAGATTGCCAAAAATAGGATGTTTTTTCCATTGTATAGAAGGACCAGAGGCTAAACAGAACACCTCTAAGAAAATAATAGTCGAGGAAAGGGATTGCTCATATTATTGAAGTGTTAAGAAGGAATCATCTAAAAAATGACCATTGACCAACTGACGGTCAGAATTAGGGAGAGCAATACCCTTGATTAATCCTTGATCCATCTTATGGGCCAAAAAATATCCAAAAGCCTTTGTAGCAAGAATGAAAAGAGATGGAGTAAGAGGGCACCCATGTCTCATAGAGAAACCAAGAGAAATTGACTGAGATTGACTATTATTCAAGGTAAGAATAGCTGAAGCATCTTGAAATAACATAAGAATGGTGCTCATAAATACTGGCCCAAAACCTAGAGCCTGAAGCATGGCAGTTATGAAGTACCACTCCATATTATCATAGGATTTATCAAAGTCTATATTAATGAATAAAGCATCTTGTTCAGAATTTCTTGCCCACTCCATACCTTCCCAAACAGCAAGAACATTATCAAGAATGTATCTTCCCTTAACAATGCCAGTTTTTTTAGGTCTGATAATCAAAGGTAGAATAGATTTAAGCTTAAGTGCAAGGGCTTTAGCAATAATATTGTAGCTCACATTAAGTAGGGTGATCGGCCTCCAATTGGTGATGAGCTCAGGATCTCCAGACTTAGGAATAAATTTAACATTGCCTTTGTTAATAATGGAACCCAGTGAACCACATTGCAGGGCTTCAAGATAAACTTTGTGGAGATCAGAACCAAGCATATCCCAAAATTCTTTATAGAATTGACATGGGAAGCCATCAAGCCCAGGTGCCTTGTCATTGGCCATAAGTGACAAGGAAGTTTTTAGATCTTCCAAAGAAAGAGGAGTGTCACAAAATAACATTTGCTCAGGAGAAAGCTTGTTGGGGACAATAGTGGTACAATCAGCAAGAGCTTGCCTTCTAGCATCATCAAGGGGTTGAGAAGCAAAAACACCTTGATAATGTGAAACAAATACTTTGACAATGTCTAAAAGATCTGTAAATCTCTGCCCATCAACTTGAATGGATTGAAACTGAGAATGTTGAGCAGGAGGTCTGAGGCACTAAAAAAATTCTTTGGTCACTCTGTCCCCCACTTTGAGCCAATGTATTCGAGCACGTAATTGAGCCCCCTTGGCTTCATATAAATCAACCTTTTTAGCTCATGTCGAATGGAAGAAACTTGGGATTGAGCAATAGAGTTGAAAGGAGAGGCTTCAAGCCTGAGACAGGCTTTGGATAGCTCACTTTGCAAGGCAGACTTAGCTTGTTTTCATCGTTTTGCAACTTCAACACCCATAGTTCGCAACACCTTAGTGGTTCGTTGAATGGCAGTATTCCACCATTCAATCCTTCCAAAAATACCATCAGGTCTAGGAATCAAATTCCAAATGCAACATATATGAGCTTTCATGCTAAAGCTATGCAAAAAAGAAACATTTAGGTAAAACTGTGAAGAATGCACTCTAGGTTGAAAGTTTAACATTGCCATCGAGAATAAAATAGGTGAATGATCAAACAATGTAGTACCAGGAAAAGTCAACACATACATTGAAGAAGGAAAAATATGGGAGAACTGAAAGTTGTCACACCCAAAAATCATGGCTCTATCCAATCTTACCAAAACCCTAGAAGAAGCAGCCTAAAAATTGGACCAGGTATACCAAAGAGCCTGCGGGAATTCAAAAGGCAAAAAGTAGGAATTAGGGTCATAAAGGCGAAGCTTGTTTTTCATAAAAAACCAAGCTTCTCTTTCACCTAAACACCACCGCATCGGGACATGACTGACCTTATTAGAATATTTCTCCACCATATTAAAATTTCCACAGAGCACCCAAGTTGCAAATGGCAGATTCATGGCAAGCCATCTCCACAACTCGCATCTATCAGAAGCAACATTTGAGGCATACACATTAACCACCCCAAGCGGTTTTCCATAGATCTCGAGCAAAATCCAGACAACTTGATTGGATGGGTCAACACCCCAAGTCACAACATTCTTCTGTAATCGAGGCCCAAGGATAGTGACGACTCCTCCTTTTCTTGGGGAATGCTTTGTGGCAAAAGAGGTACTTCGTGGCCACAAAAAATCACATGTACACTACAGATTGAAATTAGAAATCTTAACTTCTTGTAGACATAAAATATCAAGGCTTCCATGCATTCGAGAAACATTTGACATCTCATTTTGGACCAAATATTTTCTGACCGGGTTCGTCAGTCCTCGAACATTCCATGATAAAAAAATCATTGGGATTTGTCAGGATGCATGATCTCCATGACATCCTCTGCATCACCCAAACCTGTAAGTGAGCCAAAATAGTTGGAGGTCGCATGGAAAGCATCACTGTTTAGTTTTTGATGTTTATCATTCTAAATAGGGCTACGAGAGCGACGGACCTTCAAGGCCCTACCCTCCTCCACTAAAGAATTATCTGGAGCTACCACCACTGAGGCCAAAGAAGGGCCCGACCAAAGAAGTTGAGACATTGGTGGAACTGGGGGTTGCATGTCAACAACCGGAGGGGCCGTATCAACAGGATTTTGAACAACTTTAGCAGAAGCTTGCATGTCTTGAGAAGGAGAAGGGGCAGGTTGTGCAGCAAAAATTGAAGCTTCTTGTTGCTTAGTACCATGATATTTCTTGCTAGAGACAGTAGTCCATTCTTCAGTGTTTCCCCGTGAGCCATTAGCAGGAGCCACAGGAGTGGGCGAGGGATTTGCCTTATATTTCCATTCCATCAAAGGGCACTCCCAAATTTTGTGAGATGCAGATTGACACCGATAAAAGGTATTGGGTAAATTGATATAGGCAACTCTTTGCCTTATGGATTGGTCCCCAATTTTAATATCAATAAACTCCTACAAATCCTTAGTAAGGTCAACTTTGATACAAACCCTTCTAGTGGGTCGAGCAGAGAAAAAAATTTCTAGCTCAAGGCAAACAAACTTACCTAAGGGGGCAACTAAAGTCTGCAAAAAACCCCAAAGAGGAACAGGAAGACCAGGGAATTCAACCCACACTGGGACTTCCAGTGCAGCTTGATCACTGACTTGGAAATTTTGAGAGTAGGGTTGCAAAATCAACAGAGAATTACGGATAGTCCATGGACCCCTAGATAGAACCTTCTATGCTTGAGCTGGATCTGAAAAGCGAAAAAGGAAATACCCTTTTGTAAGGTTTTGTACATTCTCCACTTTGACTCCATATGGGCCCCAAACTTGCTAGACCCATGAATGAATAAGGGTATCATATGGGATACAACCTAGAAAATAACCCACCACGGTATGACTCTCAAACCATTCACAAGCTGTATGGAATTCATGTAAAGGAATAACAGCTTCAAGGACAGGTCCTTTACCTCGTGATACATTGTCAGAATGAACTTGCACGGATGCTTCCCCGGTACCATTGAGCTCTCCAGTAGACTCAGAATAAATGGAGCCGACTGCATGAGCGACAACCATTAAAAATGGTGAATTAACACCGCCTCAAGGCGGTGTTAATGCAACAGATAGGATTTTCCCACTGAAACCCTTACAAAAAATGCACAACCATTCTTGCCAATCAAAGGTTTTTATGAAAACCATGGAGGGAAAAAATCAAAGATTAATTATCCATGATGGGCAAAAATAAAATGTTTCTAGTAAAAACCAAGGTGGCTTTTCGTTTGGTTAAAACGGGCCCAAATATTAATTATTTATTTAATTCATAATATTTAAATTCCAAAAGAGAATTTAAATTATTATAAATAAATAATAATTAAAGTTAATTCAAATATTTGAAATTCAAATTTCTAATGCATCGACATGTGATAAATTTCCTCCATTCATGTATAAAAAGCGGATTGTTTCACCTTAGAAAGTACCATGCTTAATTTTTTGATTTAATGCTCTCGAATCCCCTCTAAAAGGTATCTCCGATATTTGTGTGATTAAAGAGCTGCGGCTAGTGGATGATGTGTGGTGTTCGAAGGAGGTCAATGTGTACGAAGAAGAGAATAAGGTGAAGGAAGCTCCACTTACTTCATGTGAGCATTGCTAGCCCATGTGGTGGAATCCCAAGCGCTAATGTGCTTAGGCTTGTGGAGACGGTGGTTCGATTCTCACCGAATCGCTTTTAGGGATAAACAAAAATGTATGCACATTATTTGAGCGTCAGGTTTTTCGAAGAAGGTTGTTGAAAAATTAAATTTAATTTTTAGCTTTATTAAATGGTTTTATAAAGTGATGTGGGAGTTATAAGGGATAGATAAAAGGTGTTTTTTCTTGGTAATTATTTTTGGTTAAAAATAATTAGGAGGAATATGGAGTTAATTGTTTTATAAAGCCTTTTAATATATTTAGCTTATTGGAGAGATAAATGCTTTTAAGTGTTGATTATTATTGAAGATGTCTTCTTGTCATAAAGGAGTGTTAAGAAAGTAATTATTTTGAAATTATTTTCTGGTGGTGGATATTATTTCAACTGGGATATTATAAGGTGTAATTGGTCATTTATTTCTATGTGTTTATGGATGCTTAATCAATATGGAGTAATAAGGTGTATTTGTGAGTTGCTATTGGTTTTGTATTGTCATCTAACCTTCTTTAATCTTAGCAAAGGAATATTTGTGGTTATGGAAGATTTATGGGATCCCTTCATCATCAAGAAAAAGGTATGAGCACATTCTTCCATAATTGAGTTGATTGGTTGGTTTTCTGGAAAATAATTTTGGAGTGAAAAGGATTTGATTAGGGCTTCCTTATTGAGTGTGTTTGAGTTAATACTTCAAGGTTTTCTAGAATAAGGAGTTGTTATTGAAATCTTATTTTATAAGCATTGTTGTTGAAGCAAGTTGTTGAGTGAAAAACTTGAACTAAGGTTTGGAAAGAACATGAGTATCATTGTTATGTGAGATTGGTTGATAAGTGTTGTTGGAAATTTTTTGAGTGAGTGCTCATATGCTTGGACTAGGGTTTGTAAGAAAGGATTATTTCATTGAGTGATTTATTGAGTAGAGTTGGTTGAGCCTAGTCAAGTGGATGTGTGAAGTGATTGTTCAAGTTCCATAAAACAAACTATTCTATATTATGAATTGAATTGAGAAAGTGATTGAGTTGAAGCATATTGAGTCTCTAAAAATTCTTTGTATGTTTCTAAAAGAGTGATTGAAAGTGATTGAGCATTGTGATGAGTATAGGGCATATTGAGTCTCTAACAATTCTCTTTATGTTTCTATGAGATTGGACAATTTCTAGTGTGGACTTGTTGAGTAGGTTTGAGGTAAGTATTTGAGAAGACTTGTGGATAGATTTATTGGAAATTTGGCCAGCCATACATTAAAACAAAAATTTGGGCCGTTAGATGATGTTTTCAGCCTTGGAAAGCATCTCCTCTTAGAGGAGATAAAATGAAATTGTAGAGCTTTGAAATCTGTGCAATATGCAAAACAAACGGGCTCAAATGGACACCCGAGTCAAAATTTATGGCCGAAATACTAAGACATGTAATAAACACCATCGATGTAGATCCGACGGATGTGATTTGCTAGGGTTAGGGTTTGCTTTATTTTTTCTTACTTAAGGCAGTTTTAGGGTTTTATTTTAAGAAGAATTTTGCATTGTAGCATGAGTGTGAGCTCTTCCAGAGCCTATGAGGATTGGATACCATAATAAATTATTCCATGAACATACCTCAAAATCCTCTTCACTGCCTTCAAATGTAACTATGATGGATTAGCCATATAGCTAGAACACTGTGAAATAGCAAAGCATATATTCGGCCTAGTGTTACAAAGGAACATAAGGCTACCAAAAATACTCCTGTACTCTATTTTGTTTGCCCTTTCAGCTCCATCCTCCAAAATTAATATCTCCCCATGTGCAATGGGTGTTGCTACAGGTTTACATTCACTCAAACCAAATATCTTCATCATATCCCTTACATATTTGGATTGAAAAACAAAAATCTCATTGCTAGTTTGATGTACTTCCATCCCAAGAAAGTAACTCATCAAACCCAAATTAGACATATCAAACTCCTTCTTCATATCATGTTTAAAAGAATCATTCAAAGAATAACTACTCCCCATAAATAACATATCATCAACATAAAGGCATACAATAAGAATATCATTACCTTCCTTTTTGTAGTACAAAGTGGGCTCACTCTTACTCCTTTTAAAGTTACACTGTAGGAAGTAGTCATGGATTCTATCATACCAAGTTATTGAAGCTTGCTTCAACCCATATAGAGCCTTCTTTAACCTGTAGACTTGATCTTCTTTTCCTTGGACAATAAAACCTTGTGGCTATTCCACATATACTTCATCTAAATACCCATTGAGAAATGTAATTTTCACATCTATTTGATGCACCCACCACCTTTTATGAGCTACAAATGATAGCAACATACTAACTATTTCTTGCCTTGCCACTGGAGCAAATGTTTCCTCATAGTCCAAACCATATTTTTGAGTGAAACCCTTTGCTACCAACCACGCCTTGTACCTCTCAATGGATCCATCACTGTTCTTATTAATCTTGTAGACCCATTTGCATCCTACACATTTCCTATCCTTGGGTAAATAACACAACTCCCAAGTATAATTATTTTAAATAGAATGCATTTCTTCTTGCATAGACTTCATCCACACTTTGTTAGTACTAGCATGCTCAAAACATGAAGGCTCAAAATCATCAACAACAACTTTTGAAACTTTAGAAACTTGTGAAACAAGTGCATAGTTTACAACATCATCTTTGGGATCTCCACTGTCATCATCTCCATAAATATGTAGGTTCTCTAACCTCTCTATTATTACATTCATATCTGTATGCTAACTCCTTGTCACCCTCTTATGGAAATTCTTATCAAAAATTTGAGATTCTGGGTGATCCTGTGGGTTATGGGCCTATAGCACCCTAAAATTGGCGCAGTCAAATTGGAATAATTACATTCACCTTAGTAAATAAATTTAAATTCAAATTTAACCTCCCAAACCGCCCGTTAACCGCCAAGAAACCTGTTTCTCCTTTTTTCGTGCCATTTTTAGAGGTTATTTTGACCGTTGGACGATATCGTTGCCGATCAGACGATATCGCCCTAGATTTGATGATTTCGTCTGGACTAGAACGTCCAGATGATTTTGTCGCAAAATTGAATTTGCATAGATAGACTCTGTTCCAACGGGTCTCCAATTCGGGCAGAAGCATGTCTGCGTCGTTGGGACCCTTCCCCCGTTGGAGATCTACCAAATTGGGATGATCTCCAACCTCCCAACAACTCCCCTATGCCTATTTAAACTCTAGGACATTCCCTCCCCAACCCCTGGCTGAATTTTATCTGCAAGTTGAATCCCTCTGCACTAAAACACCTTAATATTATCTTTGCACTAGTCCTATAGCAGTTTTTATGCAGGTACATCACTGATTTTCAACCGGAGCCAGCACTCATCATCGTCGACAAACCTGTCAAGATCGGAGGCGATCCTATCAAATTCGAGACGATCTCGTACTGATGCGAGACGATCTCGACTGCAATCCACATCGAGGCAATTAGTGCCTGGAGTTTGCTTTTCTTAACTTTGCCTCAGTTATTTTGTTTTACAAATTAGATAATCTATTTAGTTTTTATTCTATTTTGCATCTGGAGTTCACCCATCTAGTCTAGATTGCATGTTAAGCTCATAATCTACCATTAAAGTATAGAAATTTACTTTAATTTTTGTTTTAAAACTTTGTTCAGTATTCAGTTTATTATTTGGCATATTTTTCCTCTGTTTGCACAGTAGGAATTCTTGTATTTTGCATCTATTCTCTGTTTTGCAGGTCTCTGACGAATTCATCTGACGAATTCATCAGATTTTAGACGATTTTGTCAGTCTCAGATGAATCTGTCAGATTCGGATGATTCTGTCAGATTACAGGTGATTACGTCGAATTCCAAACGATCCAGACTGCTTCAAGCATCAAAAAATTCTTCAGACTTCCGGATCAGGTAATCTCCATTGGCCTCCTACAAATTCTCTATTTTTTGCTTTCTACTCTGTTTGTTGTATTCATTTAAATTGCACTTTCATATAGATTAAGTTAGATTCATTTGGCCAAACCTAGGATGAATGCTTAAGGATAAAATGAACTCATAAAAACACATTCAAAAAACCTAGGCGTGGAAACTGTCACCAAATGTTTCCTGGTGAACCCACCATCCGTCGAAAAATCACCAAAACACACCTCCCTTGAGAGGCGGGACCTTCGTAAAGTCCTCTCGTCCGAGGTACCGCACCATCCTTTTCCCATCCTCCTTTCGGGTGCGGATCCAATAGCCTGAAGGTAGGGATGCAAAAAATTTGGAGCGATACATTTTGGTGAACCCGACGTGAATGCATCATAACCTTTTGAAAACCAAAAAAAAAAAAAAAAAATTAGAACTAAAACTTAGATGCATTTTAAAACATTTAAGGTTCAAAATCATGTTTAGATGGTAGCTCCTAAAAAGAGGTTAGCAGTTACTATAAATGTAGAAAACCAATTGGCAGCTATAGAAGTTAATTCTGTCCTTAATATCCCTGAAACAAGTAGAAATCAATCCTTGTGGAATGAACTTGATAGGAGACTTAGTCTCATTTCATCTAGGTCCACACAACTTAAGCAAATCAAGAGGCTAGTCTTGGATAGAATCCTGGATCCTCACCAATTAGTTTTCTATCATGAACTTCAGAGAGCCTGCCATAGATGGTTAGCCTATAGGAGAGCTTTAGTATCTTCAGAGTTATTCAGCTTTAAGGAATACCTCGAGAACGCAGACATTGTACATCGATTCCTAGGCCTTGTAGAAGACCAAGAGGTTGTTCTTACAGATAGGGAAAGATGGAATAGAATTATACATGCTGTGCTATATCGAGAGTATTGCCATGAGATTTACTTCTATCAACCAGCATCTGAGACAGACAATATCACCATATCCCTTTTCATCAAATTCTTAAAATAAAACTTTCAATTTGAAGAACATTTCATGACCCCTGAACAACTTGAACCTATTAATGATATTCATAAGTTATTCATAGAATATTAGTTCATTTAATTTTAGTTTTATTATTATTGCGTGCATTTATTGTTTCATTTGCTGTCTTTATTGTATTATTTCAAAAATTTAAAGAAAAATAAAAAAAAAATCAAAAAACTTAGTAAAAACTTAAACATTTCATTTCAAATATTGCATTAGGTATATATAAATATATACCTTTTAATTTGTTGCATATATATATATATATATATATATAAATATATATATATTTGCTAAAATCAAAACTTAGCACCATGACTAGACTTAGGAATGGTAAAGAAACTTTAGGGGAAGGAGAAGATTGGTTGCAAGATACAACTGAAAACCCAAATGTCCTTCTTGGAGAAACAAATCCGGAAGGAGAAACTCTAGGTCAGTCAGATGAAGACTTAGGTGAAGATAAGGAACAAGAAGGAAGTTTTAAAGAGAATGAATCCTCGTCCCCTAGAATAGCTCCCAATGGGGGCATCACTTTTGACAACGCAGAACATTTTCAAAAATTTCTCAATCAGAATATCAACATCCTTAATGTAGTAGTTCGTATTGATAGAGGGGAAGTTAGTGACGCTCAAGCAGCTATAGAACGGGCGCTTGATATACACACTAATCCTTTATCTTTTGTTGATCAAGAGAGTGATAAGGGTGGACCATCCAATACGGATATGGTCACTATAGCCCAAGCCATGTCAACACAACAGGTTACCCAACCTCCTAAGGAACCTGTTACTCAACCTAAAACCACTCCTGCACAAAATAAAATTCCCTTCACTACTTTGTTTCGCCAAACTATTGAACAAAATGATTTAAATAAACAGAAATCTAAAACAAAGCTAAATACAAATTTTCAACAATCTGGAACACAACATAATCCAACTTCAAAATTCCTCCATAACATTTTTCCTACTAAATTTTTACACAATAGTAACATGGCGTCTAATCTACATGTTCCTCCATCTTATGCCCATAAAACTCATGTCAATGCCCTACCGAATCAATATGGGGGGCAAACTAGTAATCTGGAAGCTATGGTGAAACAATTGGCTTCACGTATGGACCAGATAGATCCCTACCATCCCTCATACAATTATTGAGAGATTTGTAGCCAACCATTGGATCCCATAGTGGTAGCTCAACCATACCCTAAACATTTTCCCATGCCCGTCCTACCTATATATAAAGGAACCAAAGATCCCATAGAACATCTTTGCATGCTTAGGATAGCATGTCACGACATATCGCATGACGACTTGCTATTACTAAAAATGTTCCCCAAAAGTTTAGGTGGAATGGCATTAGAGTGGTACTATCAATTTCCCACTCACTCCTTAAGAAAATTTGAAGAAACAGCTGAATCATTTGTTCATCAATTTAGTGCCTACATCGAGAGACATATAACTATTAAAGACCTATACAATTTAAAACAAGATAAAGATGAATGTTTTTCTGATTTCTTGGCTAGATGGAGGCAATTGATAGGAAAATTGCACTTTGTGCTACCGTATAGGGAAATGCTAGACATTTTCATCAATAATTTACAAGAACAACTCTCTTATGAGCTAGCAATAACTACTTTAACTACCTTTGATCAAGCTATAGACTTAGCTCAAAGAGTAGAAGATGCCCTCATTAGGAAAGGCCAACTTAGGAAGAAGGATGATGAGAAAACATCTAGAAATCAATATAAAAACAAACAGGTTGTCGGTGACGGAGTCACTGACAGCAGAAATGTGGCTAATGTCAATACAACAAAGACAACAGAAAAATTCATATTGAAACCTCCTGATAAGCCTCCTCGAGAATTCACTAGATTAAACCAACCCTTGTCAACCATTTTACCTCAATTTCTTGAAAGAGGTTTAATCCAATTACCAGCTATCCGGGAACCTGACCCAAGTATACCCGGATATAGAGCTGATTTGCACTGTGACTTTCATAGAGGACCTGGACATTCTACTAACGCTTGTAAGAGATTGAAACATAAAATACAAGATTTGATTGACAATAATGAAATGGAAGTGCATGCCTTCCAACCCAAACAAAACCCTCCTAATAATAGTCAAAATATTGTTCTCCAAAATCAAAATCAAAATGCCAATCAAACTTTGGACATATTTCAACACCCTTTACCACGACATGGTAAAGAGGTAGCCAATCAAATCGAAAATCATAATGTTCCCCCTCCTACCCGATATGTAGGAACCATTAGCGGACAATTACCTGTTCAGGATTCTCAAACATTTGACACAACCTTATCCCTCGGTTACAACCAGGCCCTTACATAATTTTCAAACTTCTGATTCTAGTGATATAGAGTCAGATAGTGAAAGGGAAGTAGACACTATTCAATCGAATAGTTCTGAAAACGAATCAAATCCTATTCAACCTATCACAGATGATAATGTTCCAGAAGAACCATTTCCTAGAAGAGTCACTACTCGACCTTCTTCTAATGTAGTCCTTCCCTATGAACAAGCCATAAATTCTCAATCGAGACCGTTTCAACGTCGGCACTATAACATTGTAGGTACCATCGGAGTCGTTACTTGACAACAAGCTCAAAATTCTCAACAAGAACCAAACCAGAATGATGGATCAGCTCCATTCGTTCTAAAAAATCCCAATAAAGGAAATCATGCTTCTATTGTTCAACCCAAACCTCCTTATAGCATTAATGAGCAATTGTCTAATACCACGGCTAGAATCTCCCTTCTAGATTTATTAAGATCCTCTCCCACACATAGGGATGAGTTGATGCTTACATTGAGCCAAATGATGGTACCTCAAAACATTCAACCTGAAGCTATGGCCAATACTATCATCACTCGAGAGATTGATTGTATTGAATTTCGGGATAAAGATATCCCACAACACAGTTTACACAAGGATAATCCCTTGTACATTATTTCTCTAATTGGAGATGTAGCTGTCAAACGAGTCCTGATTGATAATGGCTCCTCTCTAAACATTTGCACCTTTGACTTCTACCAACGATTTGGTTTTAGAAGTGATGAAATGAAGAAAACTGATATGATTATCAAAGGTTTTAATGACGAAAAATAAGAAACGTGTGGAGTCATTACCCTCCCATTACAAGTTGGTCCTAGAACCCTAGAAACAACCGTGTTTATTGTACATTGCCCAGCATCGTACAATATACTTTTGGGTCACCCTTGGATTAACGCCATGCGAGCAGTCCCGTCAACTTTACACCAATGTGTGAAATTTGAGTTTAAAAATCAGTTGGTCACTATTCATGGTGACCCTAGACCTTTTGATATGTGTGCTTTGGCAGAACTTGTTGGAGTGCAATTTTGCCCTACTCTGTCATCCACACATTCTAGTTCTTCTTTTTCATCTAAAACTGTGAAACATAAACCCATAACTTCATCTATTCCTCCTCCATTAACTTCATCTTCCTATAAAGACCAACAACCTTCTAAACCAATTTTAGAATCTCAAAAGGATCTCAAATCTACAACTAATCCTTCAACTATTATTCCTATAAATTCAAAACCTTTAGACACATCCATCATACCTTCCACATCTCAAGACATAAGTAATAAACCTTCTACATCTTATGACCTTTCTGATGAACTTTTACCAGATTTATCTACAACCTTAATATCAGAAAAAATGAATGCTTTCATGCAAGATTCAAACCTTTTAAATAAATTACCGCCCTCTCCTCGTACTTTGGGCCTCCCACAACCTATGGGAAGTACTTACCAAGTCGGGAGTTGTGCCTTCATTTATAAAGGATATGACTGAGGAAGAATCCCTCGGAATATCAAAACTCATCATGAGGGATACGCTCGTCGTTATTTTACCAATGATTATGTTAAAGCTAAACCCATGATGCTTAAAATGGGATATAAATGGAAAGGCTTAGGACCTTTCCAAAATGGCATGAAAGAACCTTTCGAGGTAGAACCGTGGCCTGCCCGCTGTGGTGTGGGATTATTTCCTAGTAAGGGACAACCCTTTCCTTTTGAGGATGATTATCGCCTCATATGCTATCAAGATTATTTGGATAGGCATGTTGATTTGCCTCTTAAAAATCAGTCATTTTCATGCAACATGCTATCCATAGCCTACCCTGAAATGATTGTTGACCCCGAGGAAGAGTTGGAAGGAGATATCTTCCATGATGTCTCTGTTGAAGAGATGTTGCACAATGGATTCTATTTTGATGGTTCTATACCAACCATAGCTCAACTTGAGACCACTAATCCTCAAGATGACTTATCTAAATTAACTTTACAATAATTACAAGAGTTGGACGTTTCACCCGCCCCACCTAATTTTGAAAGAGATCTACACATGGAGGTAGAAAATGTCATTAAAATTAATATTGGAACTGAGGATAATCCTCACATAATCAATATTGGAGCAGAACTAAGTCAAGACAAACAAGAACAATACATTGCATTCTTTAAAGAGTATGAATATGTCTTCGCTTGGACATATGAAGATATGCCAGGTCTAGACCCTTCTGTCGTCATGCACCATCTAGTGGTCCATCCGGATGCTAAACCGGTTAAACAAAAACTTAGAAAAATGCATCCCAAAGTGGCTCTGCTAGTCAAAGGGGAGTTAGAAAAACTCTTGAATGTTATCTTCATACAAGCTATTGATTATGCTGAATGGATCTCAAATGTAGTTCCAGTCACTAAGAAAGAAGCTACCAAAGTTAGGGTTTGCATCGATTTTAGAGATATTAACGTTGCATGCCCTAAAGATGACTTTCCTCTTCCAAATATGGATCAAATTATCGACTTCACTGCCGAAAGTGGGATGATGTCCTTAATGGATGGATTCTCCGGCTATAATCAGATCAGGATAGCTCCTGAAGACCAGGATAAAACAACCTTTATTACCCCCTGGGGTACCTTTTCTCTGGAAAGTGATGCCCTTTGGCTTAAAGAACGTCGGTGCAACTTATCAACGGGCTATGACCTACATTTTTCATGATATGATGCATGATATCTTACATGATTATGTAGATGATATTATAACTCGCTCTCTTATTGAAAATAATCATTTAGATGATTTAAGAAAAGTTTTTAATCGATTACGAGAATATCTCATTCGATTAAATCCAAAAAAATGCATATTCGGAGTTAAATCCGACAAACTATTAGGGGTTTTAGTTTCTTTACGTGGTATCGAAATTGACCCTCTCAAAATTGTGGCCATCACGGATATGCCCGCACCCACTAATATATTCGAACTACGAAGTTTACAAGGTAAACTTCAAGCTATCCGTCGCTTCATTGATAAGCTGGTGGACAAAATTGGTCCCTTTCTTAAGCTCCTTAAGAAGGACGTCCCCTTTAATTGGGACACAGAATGTAGAGAAGCTTTTGAACTTCTCAAACAATATCTCCTTAACCCTCCCGTGCTTTCACCGCCTAAATCTGATCGCCCATTTCTTCTATATATTTCTGCTTCATATTCTGCCTTAGGAGCTATGTTAGCTCAACTTGATGATGAAAAGCGAGAACGTGCTAATTATTACATTAGCCGAACTTTCATCAGTTATGAAATCCGCTATACAACGTTAGAGAAGTTATGTCTAGCAGTCGTGTTTGCTACGCAAAAATTACGACATTACATGCTTAGCCAAAAAACGTATGTCATTGCCAAATATGATCCTTTAAGATATCTCATGAGTCGACCTTATTTATCGGGTCGCACAACCAAGTGGGTTCTTGCTCTAAGCGAGTTTGATCTCACCTTCATAGGATAGAAGTCTGTTAAGGGTCAAATCATAGCAGATCAATTAGCTGCTGCACCCTTAGAGTCTACTCACCCTCTCATCATCGAGTTTCCTTATGAATGCCTTCAATTAGAGGCAGACCATCCTGAACAATGGTCCTTATACTTTGATGGAGCCCGATGTATGAGTGGGGCTGGTGCATGTATTATTTTAATATCTCCACAAAAACATCTTATTCCTCTGTCCTTCAAACTGACCTTTGCTTGCACCAACAATACTACTGAGTATGAAGCTCTAATCCTTGGATTACGAGCTGCTTTAGCGCTAAAAATTAAAAACCTCTTAGTTTTTGGGGATTCCCAATTGGTTATAAACCAAATTAATGAAGTTTATCAGACCAGAGATGATAAACTTTGCCCATATAAGGCCTATGTTTTACAACTAATGTCCTTGTTTGATCAAGTTACTTTGGAAGCCATTCCTCGAACTAGCAACCGTGCAGCTGATGCTATGGCCGCAGCTGCATCCCTCTTGCCCTTGGAGTTAGACGACGAATATGCCACTATCATCATTCATCGACTCCAGGAACCCGCCTCAAATAAGTCATGCTTAGAGCCTTTGGATGTGTTTCTAATCAATGAAACTACTCCTGAACCTTGGTATACAGACATATTTGATTTCCTCCAAAATGGGACTTTCCCTACTAATTCTAATAGAAACCAGCGTCGGTTATTACATCGATGAGCAATTCGATTTGTAATAATTGGTAATACTTTGTATAGGAGATCTTTTGAAGGTATCCTATTGAGATTTCTAAATTTAGAAGAATCTAAATCAGCCTTGAGTGAAGCCCACGATGGATCTTGTGGAGGACACTTTAGTGGTAGTGTTATTGCTAAAAAGCTCCTTCGAATAGGATACTTTTGGCCTACCATGGAAACGGATGCACATGAGTATGTGCGCCATTGCGAAAAGTGTCAAAAAAATGTTGACCTTGTCCATGTGCCTGCACAAGAGCTGCAGGCTATTTCGTCTCCTTGGCCCTTTTCTAAATGGGGCTTGGATATTATTGGTAAAATCAATCCTGTGTCTTCTGATGGACACAAGTTCATCATAACCGCCACTGAGTATTTCACGAAGTGGGTTGAAGCTATGCCTTTAGCTTATTGCACTGGTTCACAGGTCTCTAAATTCATTTTTAATCAAATCATTTGTAGGTTCGGAATTCCTGCGAATCTCATCTCTGACAATGGAACTCCTTTTAAAAATAAAGATGTTAAAAAATTATGCCAAAAATACAAGATTCAACACCGCTGGTCCACTCCCTATTATCCTCAGGGTAATGGTCAAGCAGAAGCTTCTAACAAAACTTTAATCAAAATTCTCAAAAGATTGGTCAATAAAACTGGCCGCGACTGGCATATTCAATTATATCCAGCCTTGTGGGCTTATCGCACTAGTGTTCGGACTCCCACGGGCACTTCACCATTTGTTTTGGTATATGGTGCCGAAGCAGTTTTTCCATTTGAATTGGAAGTTCCTTCTTTGGCTCTGCTACTTCAAGACACTGAAGTAGGAGATGAATATCACTGCTGTGCGACTCGACCACTGGAACTCCTAGATGAAAAATGCATCAATGCTTTGGAGCATCTCCGTGCATACCAAGACAAGCTTAAAAGAGCATATAATAAGAAAGTTCGTCATCGATCCTTTGAGATTGGCGACCTTGTTCTAAAAGAAAATCAAAAAAATACAAATGCAACCAAAGAACTTAAAGGTAAATTTGAGCCCAACTGGCTCGGACCATACATCATTACTGCAAAATTTGAATCAGGAGCATATAAATTATCTACCTTAGATGGTAAAGAACTTAAAGAACCCATGAATATTTTACATCTCAAACGTTACTATGCATAAATTTGGTCATTTCATCCATGTATATATTTGTTCAAAGTTACTCTCTTATATTTCTTTCAATTTATAAAAAAAAAAATTCAAAAACATCAAAAACATTTATAAATCTCCAAAAATCTTCAAAACTATCTATTGCATTTATTTAAAGCACTTGTTAAGTTCTTTTTGCTCAAAAACAACAATCTAAATAAAAATCTAAAAACAACTATATGCTTGACTCTGTCGAAACCAAAACAATATACAGAAGAAAGAGAGAGTCAACATTCTCCCAACTTCTAAAAAAAATCATGTATATATATTTTCTTACAATTATTGCAGTTATATGTTTCAACTTATTTTGGATACAATTAGCATTTATTTGGCATCCCTCACTTGCACACTCACAACAATAAATATCTTGATTTTATCTGGCATGATTACTAATCTCTCTTATATCAAAGTTCACAAAATTCAATTAAATAAAGTTTGAGCATAGAGAATTGATCTTGTTATTTACTTAAACCAAGCACATCTTTTCACAATAAAATGATTATATTTGTAATTTCCATGTTTTGCTACATAGTAGAACTGATTTCTTGGGTGAAAAGTTTCCCCGCTATCCTATCATGCACATGGTCTAGAATCTTTGAGAATTGGCAAAAGGACAAGCTCACCCCTACCCAGAATAAAAATCCCTTGCTCTACAGCTAATCTTAGCAAGTATCCCTAGCACAGAAAAAAAAAAAAAAAAAGTTCAAGAAAGAAAAAAGAGAAAAGAAAAATGTTATTTCAGCAATATTCCAAGCATTATCAAGCAAAAGAAATACAGAAAGCAAAAGCAAGAAAGCAATAAAATCCCTTTCCCTACCCTTTGAAAAGAAAAGAAGGGTTGATGAGCTTGAATCCCTGGAATTCTCAATTATTCGAAAACTGTGAGGTAAGCCCCATAACAGGTGGTTTGTGCCCAACCTGCTTGGCCTTTGGGTAACTCCTAGCGTGGCGATATGTCTATCACATTAGCGACCTTCTTTTGTATAGACCTATGTCTGCTTATGGATTAGCTAGCTCTTGATAATCTGATCTACATAGTAGTCTAATATGGTTATATGCATCTACATCATGGTTAATGAACACTTATTTGGTTTCTTTAAATCACTTGTATCATAGTATCTTGCTCAAACCTAGTAAATGAACCATACAATTGCACACACATTTGTATTTGAGAGATTTTGTCTATCATTATGATAAATCAAGATCGGAAATGAATGCACATATGCACATGGGATTCCTTATAAATCTAATTTTTGTCTTCAAAATACTTTGAAATATTATTTTTGCAACTTGTTTGGAATAATCAAGTACAATTATTTAAAAAAAAAAAAAAAGACAACTATATAATAGAAAAATCACAAATTTCTTTCAAAACATATCATATATATCATATCAACTTTCGCGACGATGGTATAGTTCTAAAACCAAAATTGGAATTTTATGCCTAGCGCAAGTCCTCATTTTCATATTTTCTGTTCATCAAAAATCAATCATGCAATAAAACTATCTATTTTCTTTTATTTTCGCAATGATGGTATAAGTCTATACCTAAATATTCTATGCCTAGCGCAAACCATTGTAACAATTTTTATTCCCTCATTTATCAAAACTCATAAAAACCATATGACTTCATTTTATTACACAAATTTTGCTTTTCAAAAGAATGCACATTTTCATTATTTCATGTCATTATGTCCACCTCCAATTTTGCAATGACGATATAAATCCTAAGGAATTATTCAACAATTTTATCACACTTAGGAATTTATGCCTAGCAAAAATCATTTTTTACAAATATTTCATGCATAATATTTTATGGAAATCTGAAAACAAACCATCATCATCATCATCATTTGCATCATCACAACAAAGTCTTAAGACAAGTCTCTTAAGCACTCTTTCACTTTTTACAATATTTCTATAAATGGGATTAGCTTGACAACCGAGTGAGCAACGACTCCATGAAATGGTCTATAATAGCGACAATGTCCTTTGAAATTATTGTTAAAAGTCCCCTTTTCTTTTATCAAATCATTGCATCACAAACAACCAATTTGTTACATTAGATTATTTCATCAATATTACAGCATGACATCAAAAGGTATAAATTATTTTCTAACGACATAATTACAAGCATTATCAAAATCAATCAATCAAAGCGTCATCAATATACTCATAATATAAGTCATATGACCAAAAATATCTCATCTATATATATATCTCAAAAATATATATGTACATCATATCAGATAGATTGGTATGCCACAATCGATATCTTGGCATACTTAATCAAGTGTCCTCCGAGCAGTGTCTCGAGAGCCCCTAGAGCTCTCAGCCTCATCTCCTCCCCTACCCTACGGAGGACGAGGTTGTCCCATCATAGTATGTGTGGTACTGCGAGTCCTCGTCATCGATCGGGATGAGCTCCTCGACGACCTTGTCCTGATCGGATCTGCTATGGCAGCCAACAGCTATACCCTCTGGCCCTCTGACACCACCTGGTAGTATAGCACCTGATAGAATGCGGTCTGAGAAATCGACCGCAGTAGCTCCTGAGTGCTCACCCCTCCACCCCGTGCCCTGAGATGTGCATTCTCGTCTCACAGCTGCGACACCTCAGCCTGGTGTTGTGCGGCCGCATCCTGTAGTGTCTGCACTCGAGTCTCGCGGACGATCTCTCTCTGCCCGGAGAGTAGCCATCTTGCTACTCTCTCCTGTATCCACGCCCTTGCCCTTATCAGGTGATGGTGGCCTCTGTGGATATGGGGGTCTCGCCTCCCTCCTCTCCCTCTCTCTATGCCACGGTCACTCCTGTGCCTATGGTCTCCTCTGCTCTCTCCCACTGTGACCCTGGGCTGCCTCTATCGCCGCCTGGTGCTGCCTACCTATCCGACGCACGACTGCGTGGATTGAACCCTGTGCCCTCATCATCCGAGGAGGGCAGATCCTTGCATACTAGGCATCATAACCGTCGGCTACCCCTGCGTCGTCTCCATCCACTGGCTGGATGGGGGCATCATTTGAGTCCTGGCTCCAGAATCACTGCATGTCTGGAGCCCCGCTAACAGTGGTGTTATCCCAGATGGTCCGGGAAAACTCATAATCCCTGAGAGATGGGATACCCTACTGTAGACCGAACTGTCGCAAAACTTGGTTGTAGCGATGGAGCTCCACCTCTCCCCTCTCCATCCTCAGCCAACAAACTCGCCTGATGCGAGCCAGCTCCTGTCCATCCTCTGCCCACCTTGGATGCTGCTTCCATGGCCTCTAAGTGATCTGGTCTAGGACAAGGTCATCCAGTAGTCTCCGGGACACTGGCAGGTCGATCCGTCATTGTGCCCCTCTCCGGAGCCACCAGTAGAAGACTCGGGGCCTCTCCTCGTCTACCCCTGTCAGTGGAAGCCCTACCGGCCTTCGCACCGCAATGTGCTCCCAGCACCAAACCTGTAGTAGTGATGTCATCACCAGACATCACCTGCCCTTGTACATGACCCCGTAAAGGATCCTGTACAACCGACATAGTACAAAGCTGCCCCATGAGAACCTGTAGCCGTGGTCTCGCATGTTGTAGATCACATCTGCCAACATCCACGGCACCCTGCACCCGCTCTGGTGGCACAGTAGAAGTCCACCAACTACTCCAGCCAGAACCCATGTCAGTCTAGATGCCCCAGGCATCTGGCGCAGTGCCTCGATGTTCACTCCGCCCTTCTCTAGGGTGAAGCTCGGGTCACCGCACAACCGTCCCATCGCGTGGCCCTGATTGGCCGCAGATGTGATCATTCATCCTTGTATGGGGATTCTCAAAATCCTCCATACATCCTCCAAGGTGGGAGTCATCTCCCCTGTCGGTAGCCAAAAACATGAAGACCCCGGATACCATCTCTCTGCTAGGGCTGTCAGTAGCCCCATGTCTGTGGAAACCTGCGGCATCTCTGCCACATGCTGCAATCCGGCCTATGCCAGCAGATCCCGCTCTGCCTGGGTGAGAGCGGCCAAGTCGTCTCTCAGTCCACCGTACTTCCACTCTCTGCTTTTTAGTAATCCTCTCTACAAACATAAGCAACAAAACAAGCAATCATTAATAAACAATTTCAGTAATTAATAATTCAACTTAAAGATCAATTTTTTGCAATTGATGATATCGCCCACTATTGGATGATATCGTCCCAAATTTGAGCACGATCGTCTCCGATTTTGTAGTTCGAAATCGTCTCTAATTTGACGAAATCGTCCCCCTTTCGACGATTTCGCCCTCGAGCGAAATTGCCGAAATTGAGACGATTTCGTCGAAATCGGGACAATTTCATCGAAATCGGGACGATTTCGTCCCGATGACGTCGAAGGCCAAAAACGACCGTGATGCTCCAAATTCACTTAAAAATTCATCTAGAAAGCATGTAAAAGCAACTTAAATCAATCTAAATTGAGTTTAGACCCTTACCCATAGACCGCGTCGGACCTCTGCAGATCTATATGCTGTCTCAACCATTTTTGCTCCAGAGCTCTAAAAACAGTAAAATGAACAGTAACAATGAATTAGGGTTTTACCCTATTTTTTAATTTTATTCAACAATAATTTTTTGCTTTTCCGCGTTTTTACCTCAAACATTCGATTTGGGTAAAAACACGGAGGGGGCACCATAGTAAGCTGTCGTACGATTCGAGCAAGAATCGTCGCCTAAAAATGAGAATAATTTTTTTGCTTTCTCGTAGATCGAGAAGAACTCTTCTTTAACGCATTTTCTTCGGAAAATTCGCTAAAGAGGGGGCAAAATGTAGCACCCTAAAATTGGCGTAGTCAAATTGGAATAATTACATTCACCTTAGTAAATAAATTTAAATTCAAATTTAACCTCCCAAACCGCCCGTTAACCGTCGAGAAACCCGTTTCCCCTTTTTCCGTGCCATTTTTAGAGGTTGTTTTGACCATTGGACGATATCGTCGCCGATCAGACGATATCGCCCTAGATTTGACGATTTCGTCTGGACTAGAACGTCCAGACGATTTTGTCGCAAAACTGAATTTGCATAGATAGACTCTGTTCCAACGGGTCTCCAATTTGGGCAGAAGCGTGTCTGCGCCGTTGGGACCCTTCCCCCATTGGAGATCTCCCAAATTGGGATGATCTCCAACCTCCCAACAACTCCCCTATGCCTATTTAAACTCTAGGACATTCCCTCCCCAACCCCTGGCTGAATTTTATCTGCAAGTTGAATCCCTCTACACTAAAACACCTTAATCTTATCTTTGCACTAGTCCTATAGCAGTTTTTATGCAGGTACACCACTGATTTTCAACCGAAGCCAGCACTCATCACAGTCGATGAACCTATCAAGATCGGAGGCGATCCTGTCAAATTCGAGACGATCTCGTATTGATGCGAGACAATCTCGACTGCAATCCACATCGAGGCAATCAGTGCCTGGAGTTTGCTTTTCTTAACTTTGCCTCAGTTATTTTGTTTTACAAATTAGATAATCTATTTAGTTTTTATTCTATTTTGCATCTGGAGTTCACCCATCTAGTCTAGATTGCATGTTAAGCTCATAATCTGCCATTAAAGTATAGCAATTTACTTTAATTTCTATTTTAAAACTTTGTTCAGTATTCAGTTTATTATTTGGCATATTTTGCCTCTGTTTGCACAGTAGGAATTCTTGTATTTTGCATCTGTTCTCTGTTTTGCAGGTCTCTGACGAATTCGTCTGACGAATTCATCAAATTTCAGACGATTTTGTCAGTCTCAGACAAATCTGTCAGATTCGGACGATTTTGTCAGATTACAGGCGATTACGTCGAATTCCATACGATCCAGACTGCTTCAAGCATCAGAAACTTCTTCAGACTTCTGGATCAGGTAATCTCCATTGGCCTCCTGTAAATTCTCTATTTTCTGCTTTCTACTATGTTTGTTGTATTCATTTAAATTGCACTTTCATATAGATTATGTTAGATTCATTCAGCCAAACCTAGGATGAATGCTTAAGGATAAAACGAACTCATCAAAACACATTCAAAAAACCTAGGCATGGAAACTGCCGCCAAATGTTTCCTGGTGAACCCACCATCCGTTGAAAAATCACCAAAACACACCTCCCTTGAGAGACGGGACCTTCGTAAAGTCCTCTCGTCTGAGGTACCGCACCATCCTTTTCCCATCCTCCTTCCGAGCGCGGATCCAATATCCTGAAGGTAGGAATGCGAAAAATTTGGAGCGATATAGGGCCCACCACGCTTCCACTGCGTAAATATTCATACTTTATGAATTTTATTGATGATTTTTCCAGATATTGTTGGGTTTATGTTATTAAGAATAAGGATGAGGCATTCAAATGCTTCAAGAATTTTAAGGCTCTAGTTGAAAATAAGAGTGGTCATTATATCAAATGTTTAAGGACAGATAGAGGAGGTGAGTTTTGTTCTCATGAATTTGATGAATACTATAGTGATTTTAGGATTAAAAGGCAGAAAAAAAGTCCTTACACACCTCAATGGAATGGGGTGGATGAAAGAAAGAACAGGACTTTTGTGGATATGGCATGGTGCATGATGCAAGAAAAAGGTATGAGTAAGTTTTATTGGGCTGAAGCAATTAGGATTGCTAATGACATTTTAAATAGAAGTCCTACTAAGAGTAATATTACCCCTTATGAATATTGGTATCAAAGTGAGGCGATCAAGAAATTGGGTTTGGGTAACTGTGGAATTTTTGTTGCAAGTTTTATAGAAGCTTCTCAAATATCTCAGTTCATGTTGAAGGGAGCTATTATGGCCAACAACACCAATTCAATTTCGATCCCAAAATTTGATAGTTCCAACTACGAATATTGGAGCATCTGGATGAGGACGATTCTAAAGGTAAAATGAGCTTGGACCATCATTGAAGCTAGGTTCACTAAATCAAAATACTAGAGTGCATTGACTGCAGATCAAAAGAAGAAGATGTAGGAGAAAGAGAGAAAATAATTTGGCTTTGGATTTCATCCAGTCGGCTCTAGACAAGAGTCTCTTTCCTCGGATTTTTGCATATATTTTGGCTCAAGAAACTTGGAAGGCATTGAATGAGAATTACCAAGGGAATGCCCAAGTTAATTAGGTGAAGTTGTAGACTTTACGGAGAGATTTTGAAAATCTCAAACAGGAGGAAAATGAAATTGCAGAAGATTTCTATGTTCAGTTAAAAATAGTAGTAAATAAAATGGCCACACTTGGAGAGATCATAGGGCAAAATGTAGTAGTTAAAAAGGTTTTAAGAACATTTATAGATACGTTTGACATAATCCTATCCATCATACCAGGTCCAAGAATTTTGACATCAAGTACAACTTCATTCGGGACATGGTAGAGAAGGAACAATCTAAATTGAGGTATTGCTCCACATATGATCAAGTAGCAGATATTTTTACTAAGGGAGTAGTAAAACCTCAGTTTTTATTGCTAAGGACTTGATAGTCAGTCCCCTTACCAGCAAGGGGGAGAATTTTGAAAATCTGGCCATGAGCCAAATCATGGATAAAATAAAATATATTATTTAATTAATTCAAAAATTACATTTCATTCAAACCAATGCCATGTATTTATAGGGAATAGTGGGGGTTATGGAGGAGGAAAGGTGGAGGGATAAGGAGCGTGGAGGGATAAGGAAGGAGGTAAGGTCGGTGAGGGGGGAAGACGAGAATATAGGAGGAATAAGGGATGAGGAGGAAGTGAGGAAGGTGGCGAAAGAATAGGGAGGAGATAATTTAGGCGAGAATGTAGGTGAGGGAGTTCGAAAAATAAAAATCATGCTGACAAATACCTTGTCGACAAATACCTGATGTGTTCACACTTGGGCCTAGAAATATCTAGATATTTTTGGGCCTAAACTCTTTCACACTTGCAACATTCTCCCCCTTAAATTTGAGAGAACTGACTACACAGTCCCTCAGCTTTATAAATTGAGCTTTAGCCATCACTCTGGTGAAGATATTTGCAATGTTCTCCAAAGTGCAACAAAACTTAATCTCAACAATTTCATGCTCCACCATATCTCATATGAAGTGGTACTTCATAGTAAAATGCTTCATTCTACTATGGTGGAGATTGTATGCCAACTGAATGACACTGATGTTGTCGCAGTAGACTCTGGTTGGACTACTTTGCTGCTATCCAATCTCTTATAACACTTTTCTTAGCCATAGGGATTGAATACTAGCATAGGTGACTACTATATACTCAGCTTCTATAGAAGACAAAACTACCACTATTTTTTTTTGGAGCTTCATGTTATTAGTCCTGATCTCAGACTAAAAAAGTTCCCTAAAGTTGATTTCCTGTCATCAATATTACTGCCCCAATCACTATCACTGAAGCCTACAAGCTTAACAATGTTACATTTATGGTACTGGATTCCAAAATCCAATGTACCCTTCACATATCTAAGAATTATCTTAGTTGCCTGCAAATGCAGCTCAAATGGGCTAGCCATAAATTGAGAGACAAGAGAAACAACATACTGAATATTGGGTCTGGTGTTGGCGAGAAACATCAAGTTCCCAACCATGCTCCTGAAAGTGGTCACATCAACTTTCGATGCTCCATCATCTTTGCTCAATTGGATACCATGTCCAACTAGAGTTGCAACTGGTTTACAATGCTTCATAGCAAACTTCTTGATCATGTCCTGAGCATACTTATGTTGACAGATGAAGATCCCTATATCTGACTGATGAACTTCCAATCCAAGGAAGTAGTGCATTAAGTCGAGATCCTTCATCTCAAACTATTTCATCATGGAGCGCTTGAACTCCATATTCATTTTTTCATTACTACCCATGAATATGAGATCATCCACATACAAGCAAACTATGAGGATGTCATTACCTTGCTTTAGGTAGTAAAGGGTGGGTTCATTTCTACTTCTGGTGAACCCAAAATATTTGAAGTACCCATCAATGCATGAGTACCAAGCTCGTGGTGCCTGTTTGAGGCCATAGAGTGCCTTCTTCAGTCTGTAAACAAGGTGCTCCTTACCTTGCTCTTGAAATCCCTGTGGTTGATCAATATATACTTCTTCTGTCAAGTACCCATTGAGAAAAGCACTTTTCACATCCATGTGTTAGACTTTCCATCCCTTGTGTACAAATAAAGTAAGAATTGTTCTGATGGTTTCCTGTCGAGCTACAGAAGCAAATGTCTCTTCATAATCAATACCATACTTTTGTGTAAATCCTTTTGCAAACAATCTTGCTTTGTGCCTTTCAATGCTTCCATCAACATTGAATTTGGTCTTGACGACCCACTTACATCCAACACACTTCTTTCCTTTAGGAAGCTCTACCAGATCCTAAGTATCATTGTTTTTTATAGAGGTTATCTCCTCTTTATGGCATCTTGACATATCTTCTGATTACAATCCTTATCATAACTAGAAGGTTCAAGTTGTGCACTAGTTAACAAGGCATAGTTAACTACATCTCCCCAAGGTTCTTGGGAATCATCATACCCATACAAATGCATATTTTCAAGTCTTTACAAAATTGGACCCATTTCACTTACTTGACTTCTAGTATATCATCTTTGAAAATTTGTATCCAACATCTGATAAGATGGATGATGTTGGAGAGTTCTCTTACCTCTAGATGGAGAATCAATATCCATTGGTGAGGAACTAACTGACCATTGTGAAGAAGGACTTGGTGAAGATGATGATGAACTAGAAGTTGAATGTCTACTTGGGCTTGGAGGAGGAGGAGACTTCTTGCTTTTATGTGGTGCCTGTTGAATTTGTGAGAACCTGCATCATGAGATTCAACATCACTATAAATTTAGGGATTTCCTCATTCTCCCCATTTATCAAAAATCACATCCCTGGAAAGTATTATCTTTCAAGTCCTATGATTTTAGAGTCTATAAGATTTTGTGTTCTCACAGTACCCTACAAAAATGCATGCTTGACTCTTAGGATCGAGCTTCTTCCTCTGTTCATCAATAATGTGTAAGCCAGTGAACCAAACACTTTGAAATGCTTGACATTCAGTTTCTTACCATACCATGCTTGGTAAGGAGTTTTCCCTTTCAAAATTGAAGTAGGACTCCTATTTAAAATATACACACTAGTCCTGGCTACATATTCCCAATACATTTTGCTCAAATGCTTCGTTTGAAGCATCGATCTTGCCATCTTTGCAATGGTGTAGTTCTTTCTCTCAGCCACACCATTCCATGTTTTCTACAAAAATTCAAAAATTCATTAGAGTATTCTCCTCCTTTATCTGATCTGAGATATTTAACAGAATATCCACTCTCATTTTCAAATCTTGCTTTAAAATCTACGAAGTAGTCAAATGCTTCATCTTTATGCTTCAATAAATATATCTTGAAAAATCATCAATGAAAAGAAGAAAGTAAGAGTTGTTACCAATGCTCTTGATTTGCATTGGACCACAGATGTCTGAATGCACTAGCTGGAGTGGATAACTGGCCCGCCATGCTTAGCCATGAGGAAATTTGGTTCTAGCATGCTTTCCCAAGGCACAACCTTCACAAAATTCCTTATTATCCTAAACTTTAGGAAGTCCGGTCACCATTGCTTGAGAAGTTAACATCTTCAAACTGGCTGAATTCAAATGACCGTATCTCAAGTGCCACAACACACTTGGATTTGCAATAACAACATTTACTAACTGATCTCCTCTTGGTTGGCCAAAATTTAAAGGAAATAACCCGTTCCTTGTCATTGGTACATGAGTAATGATTCTATCACTATTATTTTTATCAAAAATGGTACATTTATCCTCATCAAACAACAATTTATAGTTTTTCTCTAAAATTTGACCAACACTTAAAATATTGTGTTGGAGAAGAGGTGTGTAATAGATATCACTTACTTATTTCATGCCATATTTTTTTGGAACCTCCATGGCTCCAATGCATTCAATCGCCAATGACTTGTCATCCCCAAACTTGATGATGGATTTGTAGGAAGAATCCAGAGTAGCAAAGAGTTCTTCTTTGCCACTCATATGATTTGAACACCCAGTGTCCAAGATCCAGGTGTCATTCAGATTCTGATCTAACTTGCCATATGAGAGAAAGAGATTTGAGGTCCCTTACTCTTCTCCAAAATTGCCATACTGACTGCTCTGGCTGTTGCTCCCTTGTGAAGATTTTGACCAGTAGTCACGAGCGAAGTGGCCAAGTTTACCACAATTGTAGCAAGCTTGTTTTGACTTGTCACTTCCTTTTCCTCATCTTGTATGCTTCCCTCTATTCTATTATCCACATCTATTCTGACCTCCACCTATGTTTGAAGATCCTCCTTTGTTAGGAGTTCCACCTCATGGACTATTCCTACCTCTACCTTTGTGCTGACCTTTGCCATGACCTCTGCCTTGTACTTTTCCTTCTTGTGAAGCGAAGGCTTTGTTATCACCTCTGTGGCTAGTAGAAGGAGATTCCTGCAATCTCTCTTCATGTGAAATAAGAGAACCAATTAGTGCATCCAAGGAAAGTGTAGTCAAATATTTTGACTCTTCAATAATGATTGCTACAGGATTCCACTTAGGAATAAGTGTTCACAACACTTTCTTCACCACACCCTTAGGTTTAACTTCTCCTAGAGTGACAATTTTATCTACTATGGCTTTGACTCGCACGTAGTAGTCTCCTACTTTCTCATTCTCCTGCATTCTGAGATTTTCAAAATCTCTCTTCAGTGTTTGAAGTCTGATCTATTTTACTTGATCACTACCTTGAAATCTTTCCTTCAAAGCTTTCCAAGCATCTTGAGCTGTTACACAGGATGCTATTCTAGGAAATATACTTTTATCTAGGGCTTCTTGTAAATGATATAGGGCAAAGGAATTGTTTTTTTGGGCTTCTTTCTTGGTTTTTCTATCGACAACACTTAAGGTAGACTAGACAAAGTAGAGATTAGGAGATTGGTGTCTCCTGTGGATAGAGATCCATGAAATTGATTTAGGGGATTGGTATCTCCTTTAAACAGAGGTCCATAAACATTGTAATAGGGAACGAATTTCCGAGATATTGATTGAGAAAATTTTAGTGAAATATTTTCTCCGTGGAGTAGCCCACATTAGGTGAACCACGTAAATTGTGGTTTATCTATTATGTGTGGTTATTTATGCATTGCTTTTATTACTACTATTATATTGCTATATTTACATTGCATAATATTGATTGGAAAAGAAAATTAAAAAGTGGTCTTATATTGTTCACCCCCCCTCTTAGTATAAGCTTGTGTTCTTCATGTATCACCCTAGCAACTCATCAACATGGATCCCACTCTACTGAATCTCATGGTCCCAGTCCCCTAATAATATTTGTAGTTTTGTCTATTGCACTTGTGCTTTGTAAACTACCTTCCCCTAATGGGGATGTGTAGGATGCATCACACATCCTCTAGTTTTATCGTCATCACCCTCATTGGTAACCAAAATGTAGACAACTATAGATACCACCTCTCTACTAGTGCTATCAATAGCACTCTATCTACCTCAACCTGAGGCATCTCTACCAGTTGAAGTAGCCCCACCACCCCTAGAGTGTCTTCATTGCTACTATGATATATCGTAGCTCCTCTCGTAAGGAGCTCGACTACCACCCCTTGCTCTCCAATAATCATGCTACAAAAAAATAATAATAACATATCTTTAATTAGCTCCAAAAATAATAAAAATAAACACAAATAAAATCAAACACATTTAATAAAGATAATATAATCTATCATTTTTTTCTTATAGTTTTTCTTTGCCTTGTTTCATTTTTGTTTTTATTTTCTCTCTATTAAATTCATGCCTCACTCTTTTCGGGCATGAAATCATCCTCTTCCTTCTTCTACCAAATTTGTGCCCCACATTATGGGTATGAATTTATGCCCTATAATTTTGGGGTGTGAATTTGGTTGCCACCATGAACCATCTAAATTCGTGGTTGACCCCCAAATTTGCATCGAGTTATGCATGATAAATTATTCTAAAAAATATAAAATAAATGTCTAAAGGTACTAAAAACCTAATCTAGCCTAGTTTAGAGGAAGGATTTTAGTCCTTAATCATACTCGCTCTACTACTGCACTGACCTTGTCACTTGTAATGGTTTAACAATGTGTGGGAAGTGTCATTTGTATTTTTATCTAGAGCTCTTCTTCTCCTCTTCTTGTAGTGAAAATAATTTTATTTTTACCCCCTTTCCTTTTTTTATGTCTCTCTATTCTATTTATCACTCTTTTTTCTTCTCTATCTACATTTTTTTAGTTTCTTCTGAAATATTGCACTTCCAAAACTTGAGGGGGTACCTCGAACTAAGAGGCATTAAAGTACTTAATATCTTGGTTTGCATGCAAAAATTTCAAAGTGTTTGAAATGACACCATTTTTGCAGCACCCCTTATTCTAAACCAACCACCTATTTTTATTTATTTTTTTCCCATAGGTGTATACATATTGATGCATTTTCGTTATACACATCATTAATTCTCAAT
Source organism: Wollemia nobilis (assembly GCA_028583015.1). Taxonomy (NCBI): domain Eukaryota; kingdom Viridiplantae; phylum Streptophyta; class Pinopsida; order Araucariales; family Araucariaceae; genus Wollemia; species Wollemia nobilis. Next base: position 1,321,567 of record JAQPPZ010003260.1, read on the forward strand.
GAATTTGTCAATCTAGGGCAGTGTACAAGGCTATCTACGAAATAAGGGGTGAACAGGGTATAACTTAGGTCAATCTAGAGCAACAGGTCTTATTGGTGAAACCGATTATGTGGGGGATTTTGGACATTCCTATCTCTAAATTGCATGAATTAAACCTTAATCTAAGTTGCAAAAATGGAAACTAATCATTAACTGCAGAAATGAAGTCCTAATTACAATTGCAGAATGAGACCTAATTATGTTGTAGAAATAATAGTTGCAGAATTAAAAGTCTGATTATAATTACAGAAAGGAAATCTATTTACTTTTGCAGTAATGGAAACCTACTTATAGCATGGAAATGAAACCTTGTCAAGTATCTGTAACAGAAGGTTGTCAATCTTCTATGCAGGGGTTGACAACAAAACATAAAATGCAAGAAATTATAGAAAACAATAAATTTCGAAAATGATAGTTTGCAATAAATTGAAAGCTTTGCTGAAAGTGGAGATTACAACCAAACCATTAATCACAAAACATAAAATAAGCTAAGATTGCAAATATCATTAGTTGTTTACAAAGGAATGAAATGACAAGTTCTACTACTCATTCTATTGTAGCAAAATCAGAATAAAAACCTACTGTTAGTCCTCCTCCTAGGTCTGGAAGTGGCCAGCCTCCTTGTCCAGAAGAAGGTATAAGTCTCTCTCTAGATCTTACTCACACTCATTTACAAGCAATATGAAATAGAAATAGTACACTTTATTGATTCAAGAACATGATTACAATAATTCTACTGAAAACCTATTACAGGACTGTAACAGTCACTTCTCTAATTATTGCCTATTTTCTCCTATATTTCTCTACTTTATGCTTTCTCTATCTCCTCTCTAGCTCAACCTGAATGGGAGCCATATTTATAGATGTCCTAAGATCTACTGACAATTGAGAATATCTTAAAAGATCTAATCCTATTATGCTACAACAATTCTTGGTTTTATCCTAGAAGAAGATCAAACTTGATCTTTCCATAAATGGTGGCTTTGGTCGGCAAGGATGGCAAAGTCAGATCTGAGATATTTTCCTTTACCCTTTTCAATATTTATTTCCATTTTTCTAGTGTCAGAATTCTATCAATAAGTTAAAAAGCACATTATGTTTTCATTTCAAAGATAAGTGGCTCATTCCGAAGATACTGCAATTCTCATTCCGAAGATCCGCTCATTTCGAAGATACTGCAGTTCTCATTTTGAAGATCCGCTCATTTCGAAGACATTGTGTTTTCTCATTTCGAAGATATCTATTCATTCTAAAGAGACTTCAAAATGAAAAAATGTGGGCTCCTTAAATGATTTCTTTTGTATTTCTCATGTGGGTTACTTCTCAGGATCATATTCCAATGGTCTTCATCTCTTTCCACATGTGAATTCCATGCCTTGCCATTCATTGGCAGCTGGCTGGAATTTACATGGGAAAAACCAGTTTTTGTTGCATAGTAACAGTTTACTTGCACTATTGCCAGATTTAGGTAAAACAAATGCTTGAGACATATCAAAACATGATTAGTGAAATGTTGTTATCAATCTAAACATATCTCATTTAGCAAGTCATAACAAAAAAACATGAAACTTATGCAAAAAGCTGTAAAAATCATAATATAGTATTTCAGATACATTTATCATGCAAATAGTTAATACACAACATTTTAAATTAACTTAACTAGCATATTAGATTAAACATAAGAGTTTGTAGGCAATTTTAGCGTTCAAAACATGTTATGATTGAGGCATTTCCAAGCCTCATCATTTTCCCCCCAACTTATATTGATGCATGTCCTCATGCATTCTGTTGGGCTATGGAATCACATATGTCCATGGTCAAATTCCATGACCTGTAGAACAACTTCTTGCCTATATAATACCCCCTATTCTCCTGAAGGTTCCTGAGCCATTATTCAAACTGTTCATCAGGTTTGGCATCTTCTTCAAAGTAGAATGGAACTGGAGTGATGATGGTTGGAGGCCTAAATCTAAGACCTATCCAATTATGTTACATGATTTCAATAAACTGTATTACTCCTTCTGCCCTTCTTCTGGACCATTCTAAGTTGATGGGGGAGATGGGTTCTCTTTTCTGTAAATACATGGAGATTTCAGCCCATCTGTTTCTACAGATTGATAATGCTGGCACAAAATTGTCATTACAGAAGTTTTAGAATTTGTTCACACATTCCCTCAAGTTTTTCAAGTACATTCTCTTCACATCATCCCTGTTCATCATGGTGAAGTGTTGTCTTGTGATAATGGGATGATTTGGCTGAATTGCTCTGACTAATAATTCAGCTCTTGTTTCAATCTCTTTATTCTGCCTTTTCTCCTGGTCCCAATAAAATTGATTTTGCAAGGTGGACATGAATGCCCTCAATTGAAAATCTCCAATGTAGATTTGAGGATGAAATTCTACTTCTTCTAGAATAAAGAAGTTGTGTAAAAACAGTTCACACAGGATATTTTTTTGCTCAATAGGGCTGTTAAAGTATGCTCTAGGAAATCTACAGTGGTGTCCAATTTATATGGAAGACCTGAGCTAATCCTCATGACCTGCCATCTGAGGTATTTCTCCTTCAGAATAAGACTGTAAAATCTGGCTGGCCATCTGAATTGGACTAAAAATTCAGCAATTTGACATAAATCATACACTTTTTTTTTCAATGTCTGAATCTCTGTTTCCTTGGCCTCTAGATATTTTCCTTCCAATTTGAATTTTTTAGTCTTAGTGGCAAGCTTTTCATATCTAATCGCCCAACTGGATATTTCTGCATTGTATTGTTCTAAGGACATAGTATTAGGTGGTCTTACTACAGGTGGAACTCTAGGTAGCAGATCTACCTGAACCCCTTTTTTTGCCACTTCTATTGGTTGATCATCTGTCAATAATTCTACCTGTACCCCCTTATCTGCTATTTCTATTGGGTTGTCATCAGACAGTAATTCCACTTGCACCCCCTTATCTGCTACTTCTATTGATGGTGTAATAGTTTGAAATACAGGGACATCAATAGAAGTACTTACTTGATCAGTTTCATGCTACTGCTTGGACTGTTCCTATGCTGGTGACTCATTTCCAATATTTTTTGCTATGCTTTTTGCCAATTCTGAAGCATCTTCAGAATGAAAGGGTGCTTCTGAATGAGAAGACACATCTTTAGAATGAAAGGGTGCTTCTGAATGAGCACCTATGTTTGCCTCAACAGAGTCATCTGCCCTAGATAAATCTATAAGCAGTTGAGCCAAATCGTCTTCATCAAAGGATACAATTGGTTGTTTTTTAGACTATGATAGCTTTTCTCTCAATTTTGTCACTTCTTGCTGTAACTCTACAATTTTTCTTTCCTACATCTCAATGATGTTTTCTCTCTCTTCAATCCATCTGGTTTATGTTTTGACAACACTCCTTACTGCTCTTAGCTGCTCTGTGATGTCTTCCTCCTCTATTTTTGCTTCAAAATCAGATGTAGACAAGTTAGCTACAGTAGGCTGCTCAACAGCTATCTCTTCCTCTGCAACAATTATCTACTCTTGTTCAGGAGGCTCTATGAAATTGTCTATAATTGCATCTACCATTTCTATGGCCTGTTGAACTGTAGCCACCTCTAAGCTATCCTACCCAGCCTCTTCCTCAACTATCTGTTCAGGTAATTTCGGAAAGTTTTTAGGGGCTGGTTGTATTTCTGTGACATATGGATTGTTTTGGCCACCTTCTTCTTCTATGACCTATTCTGCCATTTCCCTCAAGTGGAGTCTTGTAGATCTCCTAGTTCCAGATGCAAAATTCTTCTTTTTGCGTTGTTTCTTAGTGACAACAGGGGTTGTGGGGACAATTTCAGATGCTTCTATTTCCCTTGTTGTTTCTTCCCCTATTGGGCTAGGTGCTTCACTGCCTTGTTCTGATAAATCAGTAACAACTTCAAAAAAATGGACCTTCTTTGGTTTTTCTATTTTGCTGCCAGTTTTAGACCTTCTTTTCTTTTGCTTCTTGGCTCGTGAAGTTGAAGGTTCTGGAGCAAGGTGTTTTGTTGCTGCTTCTGGGTGTGTTTCTTTTTCTGCAACATCCTCTGCAACAGTTTTTTCTTTTATAAAAGCTTTTGCAATAGCCTCTGTAGCAACTATTTCTTCTTTTGTAATAGCATCAGCAGCATATGTTTTTTCCTCCTCATCCTCATCTCCAAAAATTACATCATTTAAGGTAGAGTAAAACCTATCAAAGCTCCTAGGGTTTCCTCTAAAATGGTGCTGGCAAACTAGTTTGATGAGACCATGGTGGTGAAGGCTCCATTTTCCTTCTTGATATCTTTTTGCCATGTTTTTCAACTCTTGGTGCAGATACAAGGGAAGATTTACCCTAATTTCTGGTTGTTGTCTACCATGTCTGAGATGGTTTAAAATCTTTATATGATGCCCTGACAACAATACATACTGCCCTTCACAGGTTAAAAATTTAATTATCCATGTGGCCACTTCATCCCAGGGTTCCTGCACGCTGGCCCTTTTTACATCCTTGCATGTGTTATTGTGTGTTAAATATTCTGGCTCCTTATTTTTTTCGTCCAAAAATTGATTAACTATATTTACCAATGTGTTTTTGTCAGCCCTAGAAATTGAAAGACCTTCCAATGGCAGCTCAATAATTTGACTCAAAAACTTCAAGGGTTACCTCAATGGTCATGTCGTTAACATGTGTCCGGTTGTTTCTGAATGTGTGGGTGAACATGTCGGCCAAATCTTCAGAGGACCCATTAAAATTATCTAAAAATGGCATAAGCCCTCCATATTCAAAAATCTGTAGCACTTCTAGATTTTCCTAAAGGTGGGTGGTATCTGCTGGTTCCATTCTCATTTTTTGCCCCATTTTCCTGTCTTGGTACGTTACAAACTGCTCACTTCTGCTGCTATTATTTTGCTGGATCTCTGGTTTTTGGTGTTTGCAAATTTGCAAGGTTTGGTTCCAAGTTTTCAATTGCCATGTTTTTGTTCTTCGAAATGAACCGTAATCTGAGCACTATACCTCGTAATCACTTTGTGCTAGCAAATATGTCTTTGAAAAGAAGAGTGGCACATGTTTCTATTTTTGCTTCGAACACATGTCCATCAATGGTTGCGTAGATGTCCTTGCCATCAGATCCACCTTACTTGTTTTTAGTTTTTTTGTTTTTCCTATGGACTGTCACGTGCATGTTTATTAGCATCAAAACAAATGGTGGCATACTGTTGGTCACGTCTCTCGTGATTCTGGTATTTTCCAAATGGATGCAAAAAAAAACCACATCTTAACTAACACGTGTTCATTTATCGTATGCTATTAAAAGAATTTTTACTTGATCATATTTCTTTTCTTCCTTGGACGCCACGTGGAGATATTATATTGAATTCTCTTTTCGAAGATTATGATCTATTGCAAAAACAAAACCTCATTCCGAAGATTATGACTTCATTCCGAAGACAAGTCTTCATTCCAAATATTATGACTTCATTCCAAAGACAAGTCTTCATTCTAAAGATCATGCTTCTTTGCGATTTCAAATCCTCATTCCAAAGATAAATCCTCATTCCGAAGACATCCTATTTCTGAAGATAAATCCTCATTCCGAAGACAAATCCTCTTTTCAGAGATCAGGTTGCATTGCGAAGGCAAATCATTCCGAAGACAATTCTTGCTGCATTCTAAAGACAAATCCTGCTTCATTCTGAAGACAAAGCTTCATTCCAAATATGAAGCTTCATTCTGAAGATGATGCTTCATTGTGAATACAAATTGTCATTCTGAAAACAAAGCTTCATTCCGAAGACAAATCGTCATTCCGAAGGCAAAGCTTCATTCCAAAGACAAATCGTCATTTCGAAGACAAAACTTCATTTCGAAGACAAAGTGCAACATTCATTCTACTATCATTCCGAAGACAATTTCAATCCAAAGACAATTTCAATCCAAAGACAATACAACAATTAGTCTGAAGAAGATAGCAGGCACTGTTTTTGGTATTCTTGTTCTGAATATTAGGCAGAAATCAATATTCTCATTCTCAAAACATGTTTTAAGTATGCCAAATCTTATGGATACCTTTTATGCTAATGGTTAATTGTTATATACTATATACCAATCATTTACAATGAAGAAATGTAAGAAATATATACCTGATTAAAACAAGTTAATGCAAGTTTTTGAAAGATGAATGCTTCTGTTGATGTTCTTCTGAGATTTTTTGCAATATTTCAAAACAAGTGCAGTTGGTGAATTTGTACAATGATGGTTCAAAAATTTTCAAGGTTATGCATGCCAGAAAACTGGTTTTCATGCATACCAACCCAGTAGTGCCTTAGAAAAGGTTTTCACTTCTAAGTTATTCATTTTTCTCTATTTTTTTTTTTTCTTGTTTTTTTTATTTTACCTCTCCTTTTCTCTTTTTTTTTTTCTTGATTCTTTTTTTTCTTGATTCTGACTATGCCCATGAAGGAATTCATGATTTCCTTGAAATCATGCCCATGAAGGAATTCATAATCAAAATTTATTCATCATTTTGTTTTCTATTTTTTCTGATTTTTTTTTGTATTTTTCTGTTTTTTCTTGAAATCCATGATCATGCTGATTGTTTTGAAGTGGAAGAGGAAATTTCTTCCACCTATTGTGTATCAAAACTGTCAAGCTGCTGCAAGAATTCCTCTTTAGTTAGAGGTGTATGGTACACCCTGAGGCGATGTCCATTCACTACCAACTTTCTCTATGACCCATCAATAGGAGATAAATGAGCTGCTTCATTGTCAAATACATCTTCAATCCAGTAAGGTCCAAGCCATATAGTTCTCATCTTTCCAGGGAAGTCCTCATAGCGAGAATCAAATAGTAAATCCTAATCTCCTTGTTGAAGTTTTCTCTGTTGAATGTGACTGTCATGCCATAATTTCCTCTGCTCTTGAATTACTTCAATTTGGTGTAGAGCATCCAACGTAAGTTCATCCAATGCATTCAGTTGTAGAATCATGTCTGTCTGTGCTTGTGACAATTCAATTCCAATTTCCAATGTTGTGCGTAGTGTTAGTAGCTCAAATTCAATAGGTAAGAGGGGCTTTTTACCAAAGACTAGTTCATAAGGTGTGAATCCAATAGTGGATTTCCAAGTAGTATTGTAAGCCCACACTGCTTCAGGTAATTTATCTAGCCAGTTTCTCCTATGAAAAGCTATAATTTTTGTTAAAATTCATTCTAGTTCCCTATTTGTTACCTCAACCTGGCCATTTGCTTGTGGGTGATAAGGTGATGATTTTCTATGTTTGATTTCATATAATTTTGTAAATGCCTCAATGAATTTAGATGCAAATTGGGGTCCTTGGTCTGTGGTGATAGACCGGGGGGCTCCAAATCTCTGAAAAATCTAAGTATACAAGAAATCAGTGACCTTTTCTTCACGAGCATGTTTGAAAGCACGCACCTCTACCCACTTTTTCAAGTAATCATTGCATACTAAAATATGCACCTTTCCTTAAGAAGGTGGATCAATAGGTCCTACAAAATCAAGCCCCCACCTCTCAAATGGCTCTAAAACCAATTGAGGCTATAGTGGCATTTCATTTGTATGAGTGGGTTTCCCCATTCTTTGGCATGCATCACAATGCCTGATGTACTTTTTCACATCCTTGTGAAGAGATGGCCAATAATATCTTGTCCCTAAGATTTTTCTAATTGTGCTTTTTACATAATAGTGTCCACTTGAGGGTTCATCATGACAAGCCCTAAGGACATCATTCACCTCATCCTTTTGGATGCACCTACGTAACACATGGTCAGGACTGCACTTAAAAAGTATACCCTTAATCCATTCAAAAGAAGAACTCTATTTGATCAATTGTTTTTTTTGTTTTGAAGTGAAATGTGGAGGAACTTTCCTTGTGACCAAGTAATTGGCTATTGTATCGCTCCAAATTTTTCGCATCCCTACCTTCAGGCTATAGGATCCGCGCCCGGAAGGAGGATGGGAAAAGGATGGTGCGGTACCTCGGATTGAGAGGACTTTGCGAAGGTCCCGCCTCTCAAGGGAGGTGTATTTTGGTGATTTTTCGACGGATGGTGGGTTCACCAAGAAACATTTAGCGGCAGTTTCCACGCCTAGGTTTTGGAATGTGTTTAGATGAGTTCGTTTTAATCTTAAGCATTCATGTCCTAGGTTTGGCCGAATGAATCTAAATTAAACTACATGAAAATGCAACTTTCATGAATACAGCAAACAGATTTGAAAGCAGAAAACAGAGAATTTTACAGAATGACAATGAAGAATACCTGATCCGGATGTCTGAAGAAGATTCTGACGTTTGAAGCAGTCTGGATCGCTCTGTAATCTGACAGAATCGCTTGCAATCTGACAGAATCGTCTGAAACTGACAGAATCGTCTGAGATCTGACGAATTCGTCAGAGACCTGCAAAACAGAAAACAGATGCAAAATACAAGAAATTCTACTGTGCTAACAGAGGCAAATTACACCAAATAATAAAATGAATACTGAGCAATAGTTTAAAACAACAATCCTAGCAAATTTCTGTATTTTAACAACAAATCATGAACTTAATGTGCAATCTAAGCTAAATGGGTGAACTCCAAATGCAAAATAATATAAACACTGAGTAAATGATCTAATTTGCAGCATAAAATGACAAAGAAAAGGTTGAGAAAAGCAAACTCCAAGCACTGATTGCCTCGATGTGGACTACAGTCGAGATCGTCTCGCATCGATACGAAATCGTCTCGCATTTGACGGGATCGCCTCCGATCTGAACAGGTTCATCGACGACGATGGATGCTGGCTCCGGTTGAAAATCAGTGATGTACCTGCAACAAAATTGCTATGGGACTAGTGCAAAAGCAAGATTAGGATGTTTTGACGTAGAGGGAATCACTTTGCAGATAATTTCAGCCAGGGGTTGGGGAGGGAAAATCTTAGAGATTAAATAGGCTTAGGGGGAGTAGTTAGGAGGTTGGAGATCATCCCAATTTGGGAGATCTCCAACGGGGGAGGGTCCCAATGGCGCAGACACGCTTCTGCCCAGATTGGAGACCCGTTGGAACAGATTCCAACTATGCAAATTCAGTTTTGCGACAAGATCGTCTGGACGTCCTAGTCCAGACGAAATCGTCAAATACGGGACGATATCGTACGATCGGCGACGATATCGTCAAACGGTCAAAACAACCTCTAAAAATGGCGCAGAAAAGGGGGAAACGGATTTCCCGACGGTTAACGGGCGGTTTGGGAGGTTAAATTTGAATTTAAATTTATTTACTAAGGTGAATGTAAATTTTATAATTTTACTGCGCCAATTTTAGGGTGCTACATTTTGCCCCCTCTTTAGCGAATTTTTCGAAGAAAATGCGTTAAAGATGAGTTCTTCTCGATCTACGAGAAAGCAAAAAATTATTCCCATTTTTAGGTGACGATTCTTGGTCGAATCGTACGACAGCTTACTATGGTGCCCCCTCCGTGTTTTTACCCAAATCGAACGTTTGAGGTAAAAACGCGAAAAAGCAAAAAATTATTGTTGAATAAAATTAAGAAAAATAGGGTAAAACCCTAATTCATTTTCTTGTTCATTTTTCTGTTTTTAGAGCTCTGAAGCAAAATGGTGGAGACAACGCACAGATCGACAGAGGTCCGACGCGGTCTACGGGTAAGAGTCTAAACTTAGTTTAGAACTGATTTAATTTGAATTTACATGCTTTTTAGGTAGATTTTAGATGAATTTTGAGCATCGCGGCCGTTTTTGGGCCGTCGACGTCGTCGGGATGAAATCGTCTCAATTTCGCAATTTCTCCGAGGGCGAAATCGTCGAAAGGGGGACGATTTCGTCAAATTAGAGACGATTTCGAACTACGAAATCGGAGACGATTATGCTCAAATTTGGGACGATATCGTCCAATAGTGGGCGATATCATCAATTGCATAAAATTGAATTTTTAATTTGCATTATTGATTACTTGAATTATTGATTAATGATTGTTTATTGTTTATGTTGTTTATGTTGCAGAGAGGATTGCTAAAAAGCAGAGAATGGAAATATGGAGGATTGAGAGATGACTTGGCCGCTCTGACACAGGCAGAGTGAGATCTGCTGGCACGAGCCGGCTTATCGCATGTGGCGGAGATGCCACAAGTATCCACGGACATGGGGCTTCTAACAGCCCTAGCAGAGAGATGGTATCCGGGTTCTTCCTATTTTTGGTTATCGACAGGGGAGATGGCTCCCACACTAGAGGACGTATGGAGGATTCTGAGAATCCCCATACAAGGACGGATGATCACTCCTACGGCCAATCAGGGCCACGCTATGGGACGACTGTGTGGTGACCCGAGCTTCGCCCTGGAGAAGGGCGGAGTGAATATCGAGGCACTACGCCAGATGCCTGGGGCATCCAGACTCACACGAGTACTAGCTGGAGTGGTTGGTGGACTTCTGCTGTGCCACCAGAGCGGATGCAGGGTACCATGGATGCTCGCAGATGTGATCTACGATATGCGGGACCATGGGTACAGGTTTTGTTGGGGTAGCTTTGTTCTATGCCGGTTGTACAGGATCCTGTATGGGGTCGTGTACAAGGGCGGGCGATGTCTGGTGATGACATCGCTCCTACAGGTTTGGTGCTGGGAGCACATTGCAGTGCGGAGGCCGGTAGGGCTTCCACTGATAGGGATTGACGGGGAGAGGCCCCGAGTCTTCTACTGGTGGCTCCGAAGAGGGTCACAGTGGCGGATCGACCTGTCGATGTCCCGGAGACTACTGGATGATTTGGTCCCAGACCAGATCACCTGGAGACCATGGAGAGAGCACCCAGGGTGGGCCGAGGATGGACAGGAGCTGGCTCGCATCAGGTGAGTCTGTTGGCTATGGATGGAGAGAGGAGAGGTGGAGCTCCACCGCTATGACCGAGTTTTGAGACAGTTCGGTCTACAGCAGGGGATCCCATCTCTGAGGGATTACGAGTTTTCCTGGACTGTCCGGGATAACACCACGGTTAGCGGGGCTCCTGACATGCAGCGCTTCTGGAGCCGGGACGCAGATGATGCCCCCATCCAGCCGGTGGATGGGGACGACGAGGAGTAGCCGATGGCTACGATGCCTGGTACGTAGGCATCCGCCCTCCTCGGATGACGAGGGCACAGGGTCCGATCCACGTAGTTGTGCATCGGATAGGGAGGCGGTGCCAGGCGATGATAGAGGCGGCCCAGGGTCACGGTGGGAGGGAGCAGAGGAGGCCACAGGCACAGGAGAGGCCACGACAGTGGGAGAGGAGGGAGGAGAGACCCCCATCTCCATAGAGAGAGAGACCACCATCGCCCGATAAGGGCAAGGGTGTAGACACTAGGGAGAGCAGCGAGACAGTGACTCTCCGAGCTGAGGTTGCCCGCTTGCGGGCTCAGGTGCAGACACTACAGGATGAGGCTACACGGCTCAGAGCTCAGGGTGGAGGAGCGAGCACTCGGGATTTAGCATGCGCTATCGCCTAGATCACTTTCTATCAGGCTCTATACTACCAGGCGGTGCAAGGAGCAGAGGGTGCCATTACCAGCACACATTGTAGAGCCTGTCATGATGGGGTCATCTAGGACATCATCACGATCGGCATCCAGGACTCACGGCACCACACGGACTGCGATGGGGCCACCTCCTCCACCTCAGGGGGGGAGGAGATGAGGCTGAGAGCTCGAGGGGCTCTCGAGACACTACACAGAGGGTATTTGATTGAGTATGCCAAGATATGGATTGTGGCATACTAATCTAGCTGATATGATGTACATATATATTTGTGACATATATATAGATGAGATATTTTTGATCATATGACTTATATTGTGTTATGTATTTTTATGATGCTTTTAGATGTTTTGATTGATTGATTTAATAATTCATTGAGGATTCATGTAATTATGTCGTTGGAAATATTATAATTTGAATGTCATGCTATAACATTATAAATGAAATAATCTGATGTAACAAAGTGGTTGTTTGTGATGCAATGTGATAAAAATAAAAAGACTTCTAACAATAATTTCAAAGGACATTGTCGCTATTATAGACCATTTCATGGAGTCGCTGCTCACTCGGTCGTCAAGCTAATCCCATTTATAGAAATATTGTTAAAAAGGAAAAGAGTGCTTAAGAGACTGTCTTAAGACTTTGGTGCAATAGTGCAAATGATGATGATGATGATGATGGTTTTGTTTTCAGATTTTCATGAAAAATATTATGCATGAAATATTGTTTAAAATGATTTTTGCTAGGCATAAATTCCTAAGTGTGATAAAATTTGTGAATAATTCCTTAGGAATTATACCATCATTGCAAAGTTGAAGGTTGACATAATGACATGAAATAATGATAATGTGTTTGCTTTTGAAAAGCATAATTTGTGTAAAATGAAGTCATATGGTTTTCATGATTTTGAAGAAATGGGGAATAAAAATTGTTACAATGGTTTGCGCTAGGCATAGAATATGTAGGTATAGACTTATACCATCATCGCGAAAATCCAAAAAAATAGTTTTATTGCATGGTTGATTTTTGATGAACAGAAAAGATGAAAATGAGGACTTGCGCTAGGCATAAAATTCCAATTTTGGTTTTGAAACTATACCATCGTCGCGAAAGTCAACCAGATATATATGATTTGATTTGTGTAATTTGGAAGAAATTTTTGATTTTTCTAATTATATAGTTGTCTTTGTGAAAAATAATTGTACTTGATTTATTCCAAACAAGTTGCAAAAATAATATTTCAAAGTATTTTGAAGACAAAAGTTAGATTTATAAGGAATCCCATGTGCATATGTGCATTCATTTCCGATCTTGATTTATCATAATGATAGACAAAATCTCTCAAATACAAATGTGTGTGCAATTGCATTGTTCATTTACCAATTTTGAGCAAGATACTATGATACAAGTGATTTGAAGAAACCAAATAAGTGTTCATTAACCATGATGTAGATGCATATAACCATATTAGACTACTATGTAGATCGGATTATCAAGAGCTAGCTAATCCATAAGCGAGACATAGGTCTGTACAAAAGAAGGTCGCTAATGTGACAGACATATCGCCACGCTAGGAGTTACCCAAGGCCAAGCAGGTTGGGCACAAACCACCTGTTATGGGGCTTACCTCACAGTTTTCGAATAATTGAGAATTCCAAGGATTCAAGCTCATCAACCCTTCTTTTCTTTTCAAAGGGTAGGGAAAGGGATTTTATTGCTTTCTTGCTTTCTTTTGAACTTTGCTTATTTTTCTTTTTGTATTTCTTTTGCTTGATAATGCTTGGAACATTGCTGAAATAACATTTTTCTTTTCTCTTTTTCTTTCTTGAACTTTTCTTTTCTTTTTCTTTGCTAGGGATACTTGCTCGGATTATCTGTAGAGCAAGGGATTTTTATTCTGGGTAGGGGTGAGCTTGTCCTTTTGCCAATTCTCAAAGATTCTAGACCATGTGCATGATAGGATAGCAGGGGAAACTTTTCACTCAAGAAATCAGTTCTACTATGTAGCAAAACATGGAAATTACAAATATAATCATTTTATTGTGGAAAGATGTGCTTGGTTTAAGTAAATAACAAGATCAATTCTCTATGCTCAAACTTTATTTAATTGAATTTTGTGAACTTTGATATAAGAGAGATTAGTAATCATGCCAGATAAAATCAAGATATTTATTGTTGTGAGTGTGCAAGTGAGGGATTCAAAATAAATGCTAATTTTATCCAAAATAAGTTGAAACATATAAGCGCAATAATTGTAAGAAAATATATATAAATGATTTGTGAGAAAGTTTTTGAGAATGTTGACTCTCTCTTTCTTACGTATATTGTTTTGGTTTCGAAAGAGTCAAGCATATTGTTGTTTTTAGGTTTTTGAGCAAAAAATTTAACAACTGCCTTAAATAAATGCAATAGATAGTTTTTGAAGATTTTTGGAGATTTATGAATGTTTTTGGTGTTTTTGATTTTATAAATTGAAAGAAATACAAGATAGTAATTTTGAACAAATATATACATGGATGAAATGACCAAGTTTATGCATAGTAACGTTTAAGATGCAAAATATTCATGGGTTCTTTAAGTTCTTTACCATCTAAGGTAGATAATTTATATGCTCCTGATTCAAATTTAGCAATAATAATGTATGGTCCAAGCCAGTTGGGCTCAAATTTACCTTTAAGGTCCTTAGTTGCATTTGTATTTTTTTGAAGTTTTTGAGGATTTTGATTTTTTTTGTATTTTGATTTTAATTTATGAATTGAAATTGGTGGTATATACAAGATGATCTATATACACTATACAAGGTTATTTGAGTATAGCATGTCTAAGGTTGCTTCAAAATCAAAGGAGGTTTTGAAGGATAATCTGGTTGAGGTGAAGGTAAGAATAGAAGGTGATGAATAAAAGGTAGTGATAACAAAAGCTTTGTTATAATGTAGAATAATGTAGCAAAAGATTTGACTTTTATATGTGTAAAATTGATCATGTTACAAAATAAAATGTCAGAAGGATAAGAAAGTTCTTCATTCTTATTATTATATTCCAAGTCTTGATAAGATGGAGAAAGTATATGTGAAAGATATGCATGAGTGTTATTTGGTAAACAAGGATGATCATATATGGATGAAGAAAAGTGATGGATAGAAGATAATTGTGATAATAGAGAATGTATAGAACTTGATGTTTCAATCGTTAAATATTCTTCAAATGGTGTTGGGTCATTATGTATGGTAACAATTTTATTTGTAAGTTCAAACTTCAAACATTGGTGAAGAGTGGAAGGGAAAACCCTCATCGTATGAATCCAAGGACTTTGGAGAAGTAGTTTGTAAGGTGAAGGACAATATCCTACATAGAATAAAGTATCCAGGATCTTGGATCCAATATTGAGGGGAAACATTATAGTACCTTGAGCTTCTTGAATTTCATTGTTAAAAGATTTTATAATAACATTTGATTCATTAAGATCTTCTTCCTTTGATTTGAGTTTTTGGAATAATTGATAAGTGCATAAATTAAGAGAGGAGTCATTATCTACCATGATAGTTCTAACAAGTGTTTCTTTACGAGATCCGGTAATGTAAAGATAGGAGTCTTCTTGTGGAGTAGAGGAAGGAATATCCTCATCATAGAATGAAATATGGTTAACCTCAAGAGGGTTTACACCATTAATTATGTTCTTAGAGAAAATATGATGAGGAACAAATTGTTGGCTAGGTATTTTGAACAAAATTTCCTTATGAGAAATTTGTAATACTTCTAAAAGGGATATCTTTGCTTGAGGATTAATCACTTGTTGTTGGTTATCAAAGTGGATTTCAGATTGAGATTTTGATTCTAAAGATGAGCTTTCTATGCTTACATTCCATTTTGGATCATTCTCTAGAGCCAAAGATAGTTTTGAAGGTTGGTCAAATGAGGAATCCATATCTTGAATATCGGATTGAGTTGATTGAACTTGAGGTTGCTCATTTGTAGTTTTTGTTACAATATTAATAATATCATCATGATGGGACACATTAACATGCAATATTTGATTGGTTTCTTGTTGTTGATAATTGAATAGGGGTTCTTGGGAGATCCCCATGTCTTGATTGATTATTGGTATTTGTTGTGTAGGAGTTTGATTGTTTCATGGAGATTTATAATCGAGTTGTAGATTGTAATTCCTTTATATTAAAAAGACCCTTATCAATCAAATCTTGAATTGCACATCTTAAATCTTTACAATTTTGTGTCATATGTCCATCTACTCTATGATATTCACAATGTAGCTCGGGTTTAAACCAATCTGATGTGGTATCGAAGTTGTCTTATGGAAGGGAGTTCAATCATATTTGTGTCAAGTAAATACTTGAGAATTATATCCATTGGTTGATTGAGCTTAGTAAATTTACGTGATGAAGGTTTTTGAGAGGTTTTTGATAAATGCCTTAGGAATTTCGTCATAAAAGGACCTAATGGTTTCTCACCTCTACTTTCTTTATTATGGGTAGAATGATGATAGGAAGATTGCGAAGTATGAGGTGAGTGCATGGTAGAATTGGAAGAATAAGTATTTTCTTGTTGAAATGGATGTGTTGTATTGAAAGAAGAGTATTGAAAAGGTGGTGGAGGATTATATGTGGATTGATAGACATAATATGGATATATGGGAGAATAGATAATATCATTATGAAGAGGATTGGCAAAGGGATTGTTTTGTTGGGTTATGGATGAAAAATAAGAAGAGTGTGATGGAGGTGATGTTGAATAGGGATGAGGTTGGTCATAATCAACAAATGTATTTAGCTGAATTCTTCCAACATTACTGATGGGCTCATATTGATTTGAGTAAAAACTCATGGTTTCTTTAGTACTTCTAAAAGTAATATTTAGCATCTACTATTTAGAATTGAATCTAAAACATACAAACTTGAAATGATGATTTTGTTTTTGTTTTTCTTGTATATATATATATTTTTTTTTTTGTTTTTGTTTTCAAAAGGTTATAGATGCATTCACGTCGGGTTCACCAAAATGTATCGCTCCAAATTTTTTGCATCCCTACCTTCAGGCTATAGGATCCGCGCCCGGAAGGAGGATGGGAAAAGGATGGTGCGGTACCTCGGACTGAGAGGACTTTGCGAAGGTCCCGCCTCTCAAGGGAGGTGTATTTTGGTGATTTTTCGACGGATGGTGGGTTCACCAGGAAACATTTAGCGGCAGTTTCCACGCCTAGGTTTTGGAATGTGTTTAGATGAGTTCGTTTTAATCTTAAGCATTCATATCCTAGGTTTGGCCGAATGAATCTAAATTAAACTACATGAAAATGCAACTTTCATGAATACAACAAACAGATTTGAAAGCAAAAAATAGAGAATTTTACAGAATGACAATGAAGAATACCTGATCCGGATGTCTGAAGAAGATTCTGACGTTTGAAGCAGTCTGGATCGCCTGTAATTCGACAAACTTCACGCAATCGACGAGAATCGTCTAAAATCGACGAGAATCGTACGATCTGACGAATTCGTCAGAGACCTGCAAAACAGAAAATAGATGCAAAATACAAGAAATTCTACTGTGCTAACAGAGGCAAATTACACCAAATAATAAAATGAATACGGAGCAATAGTTTAAAACAGCAATCCTAGCCAATTTATGTATTTTAACAACAAATCATGAACTTAATGTGCAATCTAAGCTAAATGGGTGAACTCCAAATGCAAAATAATATAAACACTGAGTAAATGATCTAATTTGCAGCATAAAATGACAAAGAAAAGGTTGAGAAAAGCAAACTCCAAGCACTGATTGCCTCGATGTGGACTGCAGTCGAGATCGTCTCGCATCAGTACGAAATCGTCTCGCATTTGACGGGATCGCCTCCGATCTGAACAGGTTCGTCGACGACGATGGATGCTGGCTCCGACTGAAAATCAGTGATGTACCTGCAACAAAATTGCTATGGGACTAGTGCAAAAGCAAGATTAGGATGTTTTGACGCAGAGGGAATCACTTTGCAGAAAATTTCAGCCAGGGGTTGGGGAGGGAAAATCCTAGAGATTAAATAGGCTTAGGGGGAGTAGTTAGGAGGTTGGAGATCATCCCAATTTGGGAGATCTCCAACGGGGGAGGGTCCCAACGGTGCAGACACGCTTTTGCCAGATTGGAGACCCGTTGGAACAGATTCCAACTATGCAAATTCAGTTTTGCGACAAGATCGTCCGGACGTCCTAGTCCAGACGAAATCGTCAAATGCGGGACGATATCGTTTGATCGGCGACGATATCGTCAAACGGTCAAAACAACCTCTAAAAATGGCACGAAAAAGGGGGAAACGGATTTCCCGACGGTTAACGGGCGGTTTGGGAGGTTAAATTTGAATTTAAATTTATTTACTAAGGTGAATGTAAATTTTATAATTTTACTGCGCCAATTTTAGGGTGCTACAACTATATCTGCAAACCAACGTGATTGGACTGATATAGCAAATAATTTTTCATCAGGAAAGGTGTCTTCAACTAATTCCCCTTCATCTGTGTTCTGTAATATGGATAAGAAATCTGCTACAACATTAGCTTTTCCTGGTTTTTTTATTATAGTGATATCAAATTCTTGTAGCAATAGTAACCAACAAATAATTTTTGACCTTACCATAGGCTTATTCATCAAATACTTAATGGTTGTGTGATCTGTGTGAATAAATATTTGATAACCTGTGATGTAATGCCTGAATTTGTTAATGGCATAAATTACTGCCAAGAATTCTTTCTCAGTTATGGTATAATTTTTCTCAGCTCCTGTCAAATTCTTGCTAATGTAGTAGACAACATAGTGTTCACCATTGTCAGTTTGTCCCAATGCTGCTCCAATTGCTGTATTGGAGGCATCAGTCTATATGTGAAATGGTAATGTCCAATTAGGTCCTCTTAATACAGGTAGAGTTACTAATTTCTCTTTAGAGCTTCAAATGATTCCTAACACCTTGTAGTCCAGGAAAATTTAGAATCTTTAGTCAATAGGGCAAACATGGGATTGGCTATTGTGCTAAAGCTAGGAATAAACCTGCGATAAAAACCAATGTGTCCTAGGAAGCTTCTGACATTGGTCTAAGTTTTAGGAGGAAGAATATTCTTGATAATTTCCACCTTCTTTGGATCAACCTAGATTCCTTGAGGAGAGATGTGATGACCAAGAACTATTCCTTCCTCCATCATCATAAAACATTTTTCTGGATTCAAGGATAACTGGTATGTTTCACAACAAGCTAAAACTTTTTCAAGGTTTTCTAATGTAAAGTCAAAAGTCTGTCCACATACTGTGAAATCATCCATGTATATCTCAACATTGTTGGTAGTCAGATAAAAAAAATTGCTAAAACTGCTCGTTAAAATGTTGCTAGGGCATTACACAAACCAAAAGGTAAAACCCTATAGGCAAATGTTCCCCATGGACAGGTAAAGGTTGTTTTCTCTTGATCTTTAGGTGCAACCTAAATTTGATTATATCCACTAAATCCATCAAGAAAAAAAAAGTATTTCTTTCCAGTAAGGGTATCTAACACCCGATCTATGAAAGGTAATGGAAAATGGTCTTTGTATGTCACTTTATTCAGCTCTCTATAGTCTACACATACTCTCATTTTTCCATTTTTCTTAGGAACTATAACCAATGGAGAGACCCACTGGCTATCAAAAATTGGGTAAATGAATCCTACCTCCAGAATTTTTTCAATTTATTCCTTTACAATATCTCTTAGGGCAGGATTCAGTCTTCTCTAGGGTTGTCTTACTGGCTTGAATTCTTCAATATAAATTTTGGGGGTGCATATATCAGGGTGAACTCCTAAAATATCTTTATAGTCCCAAGCAAAAGCATAAACATGCTTCTGCAAGATAGCTATCAATTTTTCTTCCTCTTCCCTAGTAAGCCAGCTGTTAATGTTTAGTAATTTGCCTGGTTGGAATTCTATTTGTTTTGTATTTGGAAGGACTAAACTTACTTCTTCATACCTGGTGATTAGGGAGTTAAGAGGACACTACTGAGATGGGAGGAAATAAGAAGTTTATGTTTCATTACTTCCTGATGAAAGGATATCCTGTATGGAATAGTTGGAAGGAAAAATCAGGTGATGGTGCCACCCATGTGGTAGTGAAACAGAGTTTTCCTATGATAGTACAGATGGTTCACCTTCAGAATTTTGGTTCTCCTCATTCCTTAACAACTGATGGATATTTACTACTTCCTCTTCTAACCCTTATTCATACAGAACATTCATTAGGATAGTTTCATTTTCTAATTTTTTTGTGTCATGGAGGTCTTCTGTGTGTTCCCTTACTACCAAGGTTGCTAGTGTGGAAATAACCTCCTCTGATTCTTCATCTGAATCAAGAAACCATAACTGACCTGAAAAATTGTTGGAGGGTTCTACAGGAGGATATAGAGAGATCTGTTTTAGATCAATACCATTTGAAATAGTCATTTTTCTAGATCTGTAGTCTATGAAGGTTGTTGTAGTTGCAAGCCAAGGTCTTCCCAAAATTATGGGATATTCATGTGTTGAATTTCTTGGTTGTAAAACCAAAAAATATGCAGGGAATTCCCAAGAATAAACTTCTATAGGAACATCTTCAATGATACCTTCAGGTTTTGCAACTGACCTATCAGCCATTTCTAAAACTGTAAATGTGGGGCTGAGATGTTTGAGCTGTAATTGTTTCATTATATCCTTGGTCATAACATTTATTGCAAATCCTAGATCTACTAAGACATTTGATATTGGCACTAAATCTATGGTAACTATGATAACTGGACTTCCTGGGTCACTATACTTTGGAGGTACTAGTTTTCCAGACAAGAGATCAACTATCTTTCCTTCAACTTGAACAGTCTTGGGAAATGCTTTCTTTTTTCTTCCTGCTCTTCTAATGCACAAATATCAGATAGTACTTTTAATCACTGGTATATCCTGCTTACAATAAGAGCAATGATATAGTTAACTTTTTAAGTTCCTTGACCAGGTCTAACTCAAAATTTTTTGTTGTGGTATTGAATCTTTCAGGATATGGAATTATCTTTGATGAAGGTAATTGTTCTGCCTGTGGTTCTATTTTTTCTTCTTCTTTCTCTATTGTTGGTCCAACTATAACTGGTTCCAAAGGTTCTTTCTCTTCATTTTCTTTACTTTTATTGGAAATAAGTTTAGGTACAACTTTTCCTGAATGAAGTTGGATGTTACTACAATCAATAACATTTATTTCAACATTTTCTGCAGCTTCAGCCACATAGACAGGGGATGCCTATCTCATGTTGTTTGGATTAGTGACTGATTGAGCTGGAAGTTGAGGTTGTTTCACCTGTTGTGTTTATTGTGGTTGGTTTTGTTTTTCTTGAAAATTTTGATTAGGTGCAAGCAGCAAATGCTAATTTTGACCTTGATTTCTTTGCTACCTTGGATAGGACTGGTATTACTGACTCCACTATGGTTGATTTTGCATCCAATGGGGAATAGTCTAATTTTGATTCCAGGATGGGTTGTTTTGATTCCATGATGGGTTATTCTAATTCTGATTCTAATTCTAGGCTGGGTTTTTTTGATTCCATGATGGGTTATTCTGATTCTGATTCCACGCTGGGTTACTCCAATTTTTTTGTGGCCATTCTTGGTAATTTGTCCATTGAGGATAATTCCAAGGATGTTGGGGTGGTTATGATATTCCCCAAGGCATAGTCCAGGGATTATGCCCCCAATTTGTAGGAAAACGAGGAGGATTTTTGTTTTGAGAGAAATTTCCTCCTTGTTTTTGTCCAACATAGTTGATTTCCTCAGTCTAATTTTCTAACATAGTTTTGAGTTGTGGTAGCAGGTTGCATTTATCAGTTGAATGCTTCTTTGAAAAGATACTACAAATGGATGAGATGGATGTTTTATTCAAAGGACATTCCTACAAAGCATGTTTATTTCTACATCTTGGGCAATAAATTGCAAAAGGTTCTATGGTTTTTTCTTTTGCAGACATTTCCCCCAAAGTTGTGTTTAATTGCACTAGAATATCAATTTTAAAATTTGCAAGTTCCTCTATTAATTCCTTCACATCAATGCCATTTGTACTTTTTTTTCTTCTTCCCTGCTTATTGCGAGAGTAATTCCTGTAGAGATCCACAATTTCCTCATTACTGAGAGTATTTACATCCCATTTTCCCATCAAATCCAATACGTCTCTGGATTCATCTTGTAATCCTCTCAAAAATATGGTTTTGCATAACTTTGGTTCTACAAGTCCACATCTCCTTTGAAAAAAGGAGAACCTATCAAGATAGTCTTCTAATGTTTCATCATCTTCCTGTTTAATCCTGAATAACTCATCTTTCATGTTCTTTACATGGCAATACTCCTGATATTTGTCTAAAAACACAGTTTCTATTCGATCCCAAGTTCGAATGGAATTTGGCTCTAATCTCATGAACCAGCGTAATGCTGAGTCCTTGAGTGTTGAGGTAAAAACCTTAAGTTTTTTATTGTCATTTACATAATCATAGGTTTGACACACTACCTTGAATTCAAACAAAAACTGATTAGGATCTTCAGATACAACACCTCGAAAGGTTGGAAGTACTGAAGGTGAAATAGTTTTCATGGGAGAGTTTTGTGTTGGATTCAAATGGATAGGATATTCAAATGTTCTAGAAGGTTGGGGCATATCTTGATCATCTCCTTCATTATGGACATAGCCATGTTGGCCATATCTATCTAGATTACCTCCTTCTGCCATAGTTTCATGTTCCTTAGTTAAACCTATCCAAATTTCTCTCTCAAGAGGTCCAAGACCCTCTGTTGATGATGAGTCTGATGATTCTTCTTTCTTAGGATGTTCTAATGATGGTGAAACTGGTGATTTTTCTTTCAATATTTTTGGTAATTCAAACATAGGTGATTCACCCCTTAGGCATGAAGATCTCCTTAATGGAACAAGCTAGGGATCCTTTTGGGTAATTCTACCTTTTTCATCCCTAGACTTACTAATTCATGTTTACTCTTAAATGACATAAATTATAGGTCAATAGTTGTTACTTTAACCAACTGTTCTATTCAAATTTTATCTTGAATCTTCACAGCTCAGTCTAATTAATAGCTAATGGACTGTTGTTACCTTCTAGCAACACAATTCCCCAGCAATGGTGCCAAAATGATGCGTTGTCATTATACACATCATTAATTCTCAATGAATTTGTTAATCCAGGGCAGTGTACAAGGTTATCTACGAAAGAAGGGGTGAACAGGGTTATAACTTAGGTCAATCTAGAGCAACGGGTCTTATTGGTGAAACCGATTGTGTGGGGGATTTTGGACATTCCTATCTCTAAATTGCATGAATTAAACCTTAATATAAGTTGCAAAAATGGAAACTAATCATTAAGCGCAAAAATAAAGTCCTAATTACAATTGCGAATGAGACCTAATTATGTTGCAGAAATAACGATTGCAGAATTAAAAGTCCGATTATAATTGCGAAATGAAATCTATTTACTTTTGCAGCAATGGAAACCTACTTATAGCATGGAAATGAAACCCTTTCAAGGCTCTATAACAGAAGGTTGTCAATCTTCTATGCAAGGGTTGACAGCAAAACATAAAATGCAAGAAATTATAGAAAACAATAAATTTTGGAAATGACAGTCTGCAATAAATTGAAAGCTTTGCTAAAAGTGGAGATTACAACCAAACCATTAATCACAAAACATAAAATAAACTAAGATTGCAAATATCATTAGTTGTTTACAAAGGAATGAAATGACAAGTTCTACTACTCATTCTGCTGCAGCAAAATTAGAATAAAAACCTGTTGTTAGTCCTCCTCCTAGGTCTAGAAGTGGCCAGCCTCCTTGTCTAGAAGAAGGTATAAGTCTCTCTCTCTCTATATCTTACTCACACTCATTTACAAGCAATATGAAATAGAAATAGTACACTTTATTGATTCAAGAACATGATTACAATAATTCTGTTGAAAACCTGTTATAGGACTATAATAGTCACTTCTCTAATTATTGCCTATTTTCTCCTATATTTCTCTACTTTTTGCTTTATCTATCTCCTCTCTAGCTCAACCTGAACGGGAGACAATTTATAGATGTCCTAAGATCTACTGACAATTGAGAATATCTTAAAATATCTAATCCTATTATGCTGCAATAATTCCTGGTTTTATCTTAGAAGAATATCAAACTTGATCTTTCCATAAATGGTGGCTTTGGTCGGAAAGGATGGCAAAGTCAGATCTGAGATATTTTCCTTTACCCTTTTCAATCTTTATTTCCCTTTTTTGAGCGTCATAATTCGGTCAATAAGTCAAAAATCAGATTCTATTTTCATTTCGAAGACAAGTGGCTCATTTCGAAGATACTGCAATTCTCATTCCAAAGATCTGCTCATTCCAAAGATACTGCAGTTCTCATTCTGAAGATCCGCTCATTCCGAAGACACTGTGTTTTCTCATTTCTAAGATATTTTTTCATTTCAAAGAGACTTCGAAATGAACAAATATGGGCTCCTTAAATGATTTCTTTTGTATTTCTCATGTGGGTTACTTCTCAGGATCAAATTCCAATGGTCTTCATCTCTTTCCACATGTGAATTCCATGCCTTGCCATTCATTGGCAGCTGGCTGGAATTTACATGGGAAAAACCAATTTTTGTTGCACAAGAATGAGTTTACTTGCATTGTTGCCAGATTTAGGTAAAACAAATGCTTGAGACATATCAAAACATGATTAGTGAAATGCTGCTATCAATCTAAGCATATCTCATTTAGCAAGTCATAACAAAACAACATAAAACTTATGCAAAAATTTGTAAAAATCAGAATATAGTATTTCAGATACATTTATCATGCAAATAGTTAATACATAGCATTTTCAATTAACTTAACTAGCATATTAGATTAAACATAAGAGTTTGTAGGCAATTTCAGCGTTCAAAACATGTTATGATTGAGGCATTTCTAGGCCTCATCACATATTTCTTTGACATAAATATTAAGCCATAAATGCATCAAAGAGGGGGAAAATATACACATGGAAAATTTACCGACCCAAAATGTGTTATTTTCCCCTTATAATCCCTAAGAAGGTCATCAAGGTGATAAGTGCATGTTTTGAGCCTTCTTTTCCCTTTGTTTTTCTTTCTTTCCTTGGCCTTACCAAATTCGTAGTCATCTAGTATGGGGCGTGAATTTGACAAATATAGAATTTTCTTCTTGAAAAGTCCAAATTCTAGTTGACCTCTTTTAGGTTGGCTCTAGGTCAAGGTTGTTTTTCTTTTTCCCATATTTTTCCCTCCAAGACCTTTTATAAATAGAGGGATTGGATCTCTTGTTTCTCCTAAGGAACTTAAGTGGCTAAATGATATGCTAAGTGATTTTCCAAGTGACATAGGTGATTTGAGTTTCTTTTGTGCTAAATTTCTTCAAGTGTTATTATGTTTTGATCATACAGTTGTTGGTTCTTCTTCGTGATTTTTTGTTATGGTGGACAAGTGAAGGAGCCTTGAGGAATGAGTCTACCTTTTAGATTGCTATCCCATCCCCTTGGTTCTTTTTTCTCCCACCAGGTTTTCTTGCATTGTTTATATTTTTAATACTCTTTTATATTTCACATCATTCATTCCGTTTTGATTACTTTGTAAAATCACCTTTCACAAATTCATGCTTGTCCTTTCAGGGGGTAAATTTGGTAGGACCAAATTTGGCTCCTTAGGTTTTGGGGGTAATATTTCACTCCCTAAAGCCTATTTTTTCATACATGTTCTATTTTCATCATAATATTTGTGCTATCATTCTATTTTTTGCTATGTTCTATGTTGTTGCATTTTGTCTTGTTCTACTCTCAAAAGGTCAATAATTTACTTTATTTTTGAAAGGTTAGCTAAAAGGACCAAGGGATATTGATTGTTGCACCTCTAAGCTTAGCCACATAGTGGTCTAAGCAAGCCACCAAATATTGATCAATTTTCCAAAGGGTTTTTGAAGTTGTTTTGCATATTTTGAAGTAGTTGGATATATCTGGATGCAAGTAAAATCTAGGATCAACCACCAGATCAAGTAAGTATCCTAAGTAGACTTCTTAGGATGGTTATTGTTCATTCATTGTGATTTTATCTTTTAATTTATTTCATGATAAAAAAAAATAAAAATAATATATATATATATATATATATATATATATATATATATATATATATATATATATATATATATATATATGATTCCATTTCTACGCATTGAAAAAGGAAAAACATATAGTTTTACATCTAGGTTAATTATGTTTGTGCATTCTCTTGGACCCTTGCTGAAAAGAAAAATATTTCATTTCTTGCAAACCTAGGGTTAGTTCCATTAAAGTAAAGATTCATTCTAGGATTATCTTCTTGTCTTCTTGCATCATTGTTTGTCTTGCATTGTTTTTTAATTATTTGTAGCTTATATTATAGAAATATCAAACATAGGTGATTATTTAATAAACACATCAAATATCCATCCCAATACTTGGAGCGAGTCCTTAAAACCATTCCTAGTGAACCCTTTTGATCCCCCAACCCCTGAGCATAGAGGCTCAACATACCCCTGTAGTCATCTTGGATCCCAGTGGATACAGTCGATAATAGTATGTGGTACGACATTTCCCCCCTCTACAACATGTGGTAAATAATTGGTGTCCATATCTCATTGGCCAATATTTTCCATCAAAACTGATAATTAGAGTCTTAAATATTTCATAGAATAAAGTGTGGCCACCCTATAACAAACAAAATGGGTTTCAAAATTTTTGGGTTATGACTACGATATCACCTATAAGAAGTGTAAGTAGAACATGGTGGTGGATGCTTTGTATCAATTACATGAATAAAAGGCCATGCTACATCATGAGTGGATTCATCAAATCTACAAGAAAATGGTCGACTCCTCTTTGCAAACTCTCATTTGTAAAATTTAAATATATCCTCATTCTTACCCTAGTTATACTTGGGATGGTCAATATTTATGGTACCATGACTATCTGGTTGTGTCCCATCAGTCACAAACAAGAGCTCATCCTTGTAGAGATGCATGCTTCTCCAAAAACTAGCCATTTAAGGTTTCTCAAAACCTATACAAGAACCAAGCGTACTTTTTTTTGTAGGGAGATATTCATAATTTTTTGTTTGAATGTGATCATTGCCAACGTATGAAAGATAAAACTGTAAGTTCTCTTGGGATCCTACAACCCTTGTCAATTCTTGAGCAATTTTAGATAAATATCTCTATGGACTTCATTGAAGGGTTACCTAATTTTGGAGGTAAATTAGTTATTTTGGTGATAGCAGATCATCTTATGAAGTATACTCATTTTTATTCCTATCCCACCCGTACACAACATCCATTATTGCTCAAATCTTTCTGGACTCTATCTTTCATCTCTATGGCATGTCTAAATCCATTATCTTTGATAGGTATCCTACCTTTACTAGTCATTTTTGGCAAGAATTGTTCAAGTTTTAGGGAACACAACTCAAGATGAGTTTGACCTATCACCCTAAAACTAATGGCCAAACTAAAATTATGAATAAATGCTTGGAAATATACCTTCATTGCTTCACCTTTGAACATCCTACACACTAGGCCAAGTGGCTTCCTTTGGTCGAATGGTGGTATAACACAACATATCACACTGTCCCTAAGGTGACTCTATTTGAAGCAGTTTATGGTCAGCCTCCACCAACTCCATATTCTTACATTTTAGGTAGTTCCAAATTTCACATTGTGGATTCCACTATTTTCCAGCATGATTCTATTCTTTGCCAACTCAAGTTCAATCTAGATTTGGCTCAGAATATCATAAAACAACAAGTTGATCAACACCACATTGAATGTAGCTTTCCAATTGGAGACATGGTGTTTCTTCGCTTATAGTCATACAAACAATCCTCTCTCCAACTTCGTGGTTGTCAAAAACTTATCATAAAATACTATGGTCCTTATCAGGTGTTGTAGAGGATCGGGTTAACAATGTACAAACTAACCCTTTTGACTAGTTCTAAAATTCATCTAGTCTTCCATGTGTCTTCTCTTAAACAAGTTATTGGCAATAAGTTCCAGGTGGAGTCTACACTTCCAAAATTTGATGAAGAAGGTTCCATTAGTCTTGAACTTGAATTAATTTTAGATCACAAATCATGTACCCTTCATAATTGATGTTCTTGTCCAATGGCATGGCTTACAACCTAAAGATGCTACGTGGGAACCTCTTCAAAAATTCTAACAATAATTTAATCATCTTCAACTTTAAGGATAAAGCATTTCAAAGGGGAAGGGTATGTTAGGACCCCATCCTAACACTATGATGTATTGTTCTTGTGAACCTGGGTGACATCCATGATAATATTTTGTAATATAAATGTGGGGACCATCCATGATAATGTTTTGTAATATTTTATAATAGTTGTGATTCTAGAAGCACCTAGACAAGTGGTGTCATTATATGTAATTATTTTGTAGGTAGGAGATTCTAGCTTGGGTGGTATTTTGCATGTAATCCAACCTTGAGAGTTACGTGGTAGATGAAGTCTTTAAAATTTTAGGAGTAGGAATGCATGCATCATTTACATAATTGAATAAAAGTATTGAAGGAGGTTTCCCCCTCAAAGTGGCCTACAATTTTGTGTTATTTTGTGATATTGTTCCTTTCTGCATTTATATTTCATATTGCAACAATGTGTGTTTTTAAGTATTTATGTTTATTTACAATATTTGTGTGAGTGAGTTTAATTTTAATAGCAGGATCCTAACAACCATATTCTTAGATTTCTTGAACAAATAAGCTTTTTGTTATTCAACCATTACTAGTTGATCCAATCAACCTTTGTCAAATATAATTGTGTTCTAAGGAGATTTTAGGCTTCCCTTAACTGACTTGAGTTCTTTCTTGGACCAATCACATATCATACTTTAATTAAATTTTGATTTTAGGGAAGACAACACCATGAGTAGTCTTACCATAAAGCAAAAGTCTTCTTCCCTCTTATCCTATAATTTGCATAATCCGAACCTGAGGATCCATTTGCAAGTTAAAAAAAAAAGACCTAAATAATAATGATGGCACTCAAATGCGTTTCTCCTTGGTCCCCTCATGTATTACAAGCACTTGCACTGGGGCTATATATTCCTGGATAGTAGTGGAGCTACATTGAAGGATTATGGGGCTAACATCCATCGAGGCTATAGATGCTTAACTAGCAGTGGATTATGCCTTTTGAATGGTGACATGTCTATCACATTAGCAACCTTCTTTTGTACAAACCTTTGCATGCTCATGAATGAGCAATATTATATTGGCTTGAATCATAATTGATTAGTCCAACCTTACTCAAGATGAAAAAATGAGCCTCCTTGCATACACTTCGGTCCATGTGTTAGGATCCCACATCCTAACATTACTTATTTATTATTATTAATAATTTAATTTAATTTTTTATATTAACTCATAAAGTGAACCGTCACACCGTAACCAACATAGCGTTAGGATAGTTATAAATTTATGTATGAATAGGAAACAACATCATCAAGAAGAATAATATTTTATTATATAAGAGTTCAGGAGGAAACCCCCTTGAAGTGGCCTACGATTATTGATCATTAATTTATTAAATTTATATTTAAACCTCAAGGGTGTAACATTTGGTATCAAATCTACGATCTTGTACAAGGTGGTGATAATTTTTTGTGAGAATGTTGAAATTTTTCTTGGTAGGAATTTCGATGAGAATTATAGCTCTGCCAATAGCAATTCTGGCAAGATTGTTTTGTGCCCAGTAGAAAAGCTGTGAAGTCATTTTTTGGTATCGTAGGAAGTTTCCAGCAAGGATGTACACTAATAACAAGTATAAGTTTGAATAGCCATGATCCTAACACATTGGTATCCTGGTAAAATTTATTTTTTCGTCTAAGAGTAAAGGAATTTCATTTTTCATGAATCGATGGATTTTAGTCCCTTCTGTGGGATTTTTATCCACTCTTGTTTGGATCAGTAGAAGTTCTAGGTTGGTTCCTAGTTTCATCACAGGTTTTGGGTTTACTCGATGCACTATTATCTTCTTCATGACCTTGCAAACACATAACACCAAGGAGAATTGCTTACAACTTGCCAATGAACTACGAATGAAGAACAAATTGAAAAATTAAATCAAATTTTTAAGGATTACAGGTAGACATACTGTGAACGATAAATTTTTTTCCTTCAAACCTAGAGTTTACATACATTCATGATACTTATTTTAACCTTGATAGTCACAAACTTTGGGAGGCATCGACATCAATCCTGGTTCCAGGCCCTACGAAGGTTATAAAAATAAAATAAAATAAATCGTTGAATTCATCGTGCATTTTTTAAAATGTTCAATAAAATATTAGTGACAACACTGAATTTGGTGACAAGATTGACTTCAGATCAGTAATATTAAACTTGGCATCTGACATGCAGAATACGGTGCATAGTCAACCTCAAAAATAAAATTCTACAAATGACTCTAGCAGTATAAGATCCAATCTTAAATTATTGACTTTTTATAAGGTTCAAAAAGTCCCATAAATCTCACATTCTTAAATCCATCAATGTTAATGATTTTTCAAGGGACTTTCGTTGGGCTAAGCGTAGTTGTCCATCATGAAAAATCTACAAAAATTACCAACATGCAAGAGAGCACATATGATAACTCCTTATGGAATAATCTAGTGGTGATTTTAGTGATAATCTACAATAAAAGACATTCATAGCAACAACGTATTAGTGACCCTCCATAATAGAAGAGACTTACAGCGCTGCATGTTTCACAATTTGTAGACAGGTAGCAGAAGCTGGATTTTCTCAATCCTAAAATAATCATCCCAATAGGATCATGCCAAAAAGGGATTCAATATCCCACATCAACCATGTTAAGGCCTAGTAAGTCCTTAAAAGTGCTTTAGCATACTTAAACTATCGTTACCAACCTGTGGTGGTCACCTAGCTACGTAATCCACACATGCTAGCCATCATTGACTTGCAACTCTTTGTGCCAGATATTGTCCTTCCTCAACCAACAACCTCATCCATCCTACGCGTTTGTGCTTACCATCTATCTACCTACTTATTTTATGTTATCATACTTACCATATATCGTCTACCCCACTCATCCATTCATATCCTTATCCCCTACACCCGTGTCCTTGTCCCTTGTACTTGTTATCACCCATGTGTATCATCATCCCCTACAGCTATTGTCACCTCATTTGTGTACCTTTCCAACAATTGTGTTGTAAAATAGCATTGTTGTCACATAATTTGTGTACCCTATCAATAATTTATGTTGCAAACTAGCATTTGGTTCAACACTTACATTCAAAAATTCAGAATTTGCTCATTTCAAATAGATTTACCCGTTGGAGAACTACAACAAATTTTTCAAATTTTATTTTTATTTTTGACCACACAAACATTCAAAATTAAAATTATATTTTTGGGCATCACCTTTAGATAAGATTACCAAAATGGCCAGGGAAGAAGATCTCAAGACCACATTTTAGAAATTGTATCATGATATTCAATAAATCAAGGACCTACTTTTGCAAGTTAATCTCAAGCATACATTTTAGGAAATACAGGCAAGGATGGCTGGATTAAATGCTAAATATGATTATTTGAATTAAAATCTAGCACAAGTACAATAAATCACACAATCAACTATAGCTAATTAGTCTTAAAACACACAAGGTTCAGGATCCCCACAGTCTTCAAGACCAATTGGAGGATCAACGCATCAGATGCTCATTAAGGGCCAACAAATTTCCATCCTTCCAAGAACAACTAAGTTAGATTTTTCTAAATTTTATGGAGGATATCCCACTAGCTATATCTATCAATGAAACAATACTTCTCATTGAACTAGATTATTGAGGTGCAAAAAGTCTGAATTACATCATTCCACCTCGAACATGATGTTATCCAATGGTACCAATAGTACAAAAAGACTAATGGAACTCCTACTTTGGGAACTTTATGAGGAATTTGTTGGTTCAATTTGGTCCAAATATTTTTTAAGACTTCATAGGAGCTCTCACCAAACTATGTCAAATCACTTTAGTACACGAGTACCAGGATCAATTCGAGAAGCTCACAAATTGCACAAGGTTGGATGCATCATTTTTCAAAATTTGCTTCATTAGTGGGTTGAAAGAAGAACTTTGAGTGGAAGTTAATATGTTCAATCCCAACACCATGATGGAGGCCATTGGATTAGTCAAGTTAGAAGAAGATAAATTCAATGGTCAACATTAACAAGGGAACCAACCTATTGGAAAATCACAAATCATGCACACTACTTCAAAATATAACCAACCCTTATAGGTTAAGTATCTCAGCCCTAAGAAAATAAAGAAACGATGCATGAAAGACCTTTGCTATAATTGTGATGAGAAATATGGGCCAAATAATATATGCACTACATAGAAGTTATATTTAGTAAATATGGTTGATCCTTGTAGCTCAACAGAGGAAGAAGATGAGGTAGAAGTGAAAGAAGTGATAGATACACTTGACAACAACAATGAGGATATTCTCAAAATTTCCTTTAATGCTCTCGTAGGATTTGTTTCTCCATAAACTATGAAAGTTCAAGGTTACTTCAAACGAAAAAATCTCATTGTGCTCATTATTTTGGAATTACGCATAATTTTATTGATCCAAGTGTGGTCAAACGGGCTAATTATTATATACAACCTTGCAATAGCTTTGAGGTGATGATTGGTAATGGGAGCATATTTTCTATAAGGGGAAGTGACAAAATATCAAACTCACCATGGGAAACTACAACATAAAAAGTAAATGTATGCACTTCCATTGTGCTAATTATTTTTCAAAGTTGGACTTGCGATTGAGATATCATAAAATCAAAATTAGAGAAGAAGACATTCCTAAGTCAACTTTTTGCACCCATGAAGGACACTATGAATTTATGGTCATGCCTTTTGGCCTTAAAAATGCTCCTTCAACGTTCTAAAGTTGTATGAATAAGGTATTTCACCCTTATCTTAGGAAATTTATTTTGGTTTTCTTTGATGATATTTTGTTTTATAGCAATACTTGGGAGGACCATGTGGTTCACTTGGAAAAAACCTTGTAAATCTTGGGTGAAAACCAATTATATGCCAAATGCTCAAAATTTTCTTTTGGGAAGAATGAGATTGAGTATCTAGGATATAACATTTCAAAATATGGGGTTAAGGTGGATCCCCACAAAATTGAAGATATGCAAAATTATCCTATTCCAAAATCATTGAAAAGCTTGTGTGGATTTTTTGGATTTACCAGGTTTTACTATAAGTTCATAAAGGACTATGGCAAGATTGCAGCCCCATTGATAACTTTACTTAAAAAGAATGTCTTTCTTTGGTCCACAAATGTTGAAGATCCTTTTCATAGATTAAAGAAAGAAATGTGTTCCACCCCTGTATTGGCCATGCTAGACATCTCTAAGACCTTTGTGATCAAAAGTGATGCTTCTAGATTGGAAATTGGTATCATTCTTATGCAGGAAGGTAGACCCTTGGCTTTCACCAACAAGGAACTTTTAGGATGGAACTTGGCATGATCCACATACAAGAAAGAGATGTTGGCCATCATTCGTGTCATCCAATGCTAGTAGTTGTATGTTATTGGTCAATATTTCATTATACATACCGATCATCATAATTTGAAATACTTTATGGAACAACGTCTCTCCATCCTTGAGCAACAAAAATGCGCCACTAAACTGTTGGGGTATTATTATGATATTGTGTATTATAAATGGAAGGACAATGTGGTTGTTGATGCCCTTTCATGTAAATTTGAATATTTGACAACATTGGAAGCACTCTCTTCACTCGTCCTGTAATGGATAGACAAGGTAACACAGGAATGGCTTAGTGATAGTTCAACGTAGGTATTAATTCAGCAACTCCAAAAATACCCCAATAGTAAGCCTCACTTTACTTGAATCGATGAAATACTTTGGTTCAAAGTATGTATTGTACTATCTCCTACATACTCATGTCGGTCGAAGATACTCCATGAATTACATGCTACACCTACAGTAGAATACTCTGGATTTCTAAAAACTTATAAGAGGGTGGCTTGATATTTTTATTGGAACAAAATGAAACAAGATATCAAAAAAAAATTTGTAGAATGTGAAGTTTACCAACAAAAAAAAGGGGAGACAATAGGTACTCCAGGACTCCTTCAACCTCTTCCTATACCAACAAAAATATGGACTGATATTTTGATGGATTTCATTGAGGGCCTTCCAAAGTCTTATGGAAAATCTATCATCATGGTGGTGGTGGATTGATTGTCCAAGTATACCCACTTTTTCTCGTTAGCCCATCCTTACAAGGCTATTAATGTGGCTCAACTATTCCTTGATAACATTTTCAAGCTCCATGGTATGCCATCAACTATTGTCAGTGATCGAGACCCCACTTTCACTAGTTATTTTTGAAAAGAATTTTTCAATCTCCAAGGAACCTAGCTCTGCATGAGTTTAGCATATCACCCCAAAAATGATGGAAACACCGAGATCATTAATAAATATTTGAAGACTTATTTACATTGCTTTGCTTCTACACAACCGATTCATTGGGTTAGATGGTTTTCCTTAGCATAATGGTGGTACAATACTTCATATCATATGGAAATTAAAATGAAACTCTATGAAGCACTATGGTCAAGCACCTCTGACCATCACATCTTATATTCTTGGAAGCACCAATGTTCAAGAAATCAATTTTGAGCTTTTGAATCAAACCAATATTCTTTGCCTTCTTAAGGAGAATTTACTCATCACACAATATCAAATGAAACAAGCAGATCAATAGTGGGTTGAACGCAAATTTTAGGAGGGAGACATGGTATTATTGTGACTTTAGCCTTACCGATAGACTTCCCTCAAACTTAAGGGTTCATAAAAATTAGCCCCTAAATTCTACGGACCTTACAAAATTTTGCAGTGCATAGAAACAATAGCATACAAGCTAGAGTTACATGAGTCTTCAAAAATTCATCCAGTGTTTCATGTATCTTGCCTCAAAAAGTTCATTGGCTCATAAGTGAAGGTACAAACCTAGTTACCTAAATTTACCAAATATGGCTCCATCGTGGTCAAACCTGAAGTGGTCTTAGAATGATGCATCCATCACCTTCGCAATCACGTTCTCATCAAAGTCCTGATTCAATGATGGGGATTGGCGCCTGAGGATGCTACTTGGAAAGTACTTCATCAATTTTAGCAACAATTTCCTCATTTCCAAATTTGAGGATAAATTTTTTTTCATGAAGGTTGGTATGTTAGGATCCCACATCCTACCATTATTTATTTATTATTATTATTCATTTAATTAAATTATTATATTAACTCATAAAGTGAACCATCACATTGTAACCAATATAGCATTAGGATAGTTATAAATTTATGTATAAACATGAAATAACATCATCAAGAAGAATAATATTTTACTATATAAGAGTTCATGAGGAAGCCCCTTCGAAGTGGCCTGCATTTCTTGATCATTTATTTATTAAATTTATATTTAAACCTCAAGGGTTTAACACCATGATAGACTTGATCTTATTTGGGATGGTCTAGATTTCTATGGGATATTGACTGACCATTAGATGAGTTTGATTGTTCAAACTAGGGTGTTTGACTTTCTTGAGATTCTTCTAGCATCCAAAAACCCTAGGATATATGGGCAAAATGCATCTTGGCTAGACATATTTCAAAGAAAATATGTCCCAAGTATTGATTCAAGACATTAATCATTAGTAATTATCCATTGTTTATTTGGTTAGAAAATTTTCCATTTACATTTTATCTTACTATCTATGTCCTCAAGTCATTTTTTCAATGTTCATTCATCTTGTTCCTTATGTTCATTGTTCCTTGTTATTAGGTTCATGTTTAATTCATTGTCCCTACTAGTCTACCAATTGTCCTTATTATCCTATGTTCATTATTTGTTATCTTGTCTTATGTATTCTTCTATTGTGATAATATATTTATTGTAACTGTTAAATTTTCATTGATTCATTAAGGCATTTGTTATTGTGAACCTTATATCCAAACATCCCAAAATTGATTAAAATAACACATGTGAATCTAACTATGTAAATAGATATAGAAACTATCATCCATCACATAAGCATATCGTATCCATATCATCTAACATGTCATGTCTATATAATCACAAACATCCATCCATAATAAAAATCAAAATAACCTAAACATATACATCACATCATCCATCCATAACATCATATCATGCCAACCATCAAATAATCATCATGTATATATATCATGAAATAATAAAAGTCCATGAAGTACATAAAATATCTATATACATACGCAACATCATTATTATATGTTAATGCAAAATTGGTAATATATCATCATCAATTCTCATAGGGATACATCAAAACTACCCCTGGGGCTACATCATACATCCATCTATATAGGCTGCATTAAATACAATTTCATCATCTCATAAAAAATGCTCTACAAAATCATGGTCAATCTACCACACAAAAATAGAGCTCATTGTTGCTGACCTCTTAGAGTCTCTTCACTACCCTTCTATCCATCCTCTCTATCATTTGAGCCTCTCCCTTGCTGCCTATCATCTCGGCTACTATAGTACCACTCGCTAACCTGAGTGGTTGGTCATGCTACCTATGATGCTATCAGGTTTGTAAAACATGGTACTAATGGTGTGCTCCTATAACTCTATCGATATGGGACACCTATGAGTGATGAAATAGACACACCCATGCTCATCAACCTCTCCTTGTACAACCAAAATTTGTCCTTCTTGTGTGACCAATCAACCCTAAAATCATCCCTACTTTACTGTAGTTGCATGATCTTAGCTTGTAAAGTTACCACGTCTCCCTTGCTCATGGTTGTTGGTGGTTGTGCCCTCAACTACTCAACTTGTTGTTAGAGTTTGTCCTGCTCCACTATCACCACATTCGTCTCTATCCTCAAACTATCCTACTCTATTGTCACTGCATCGAGTTGCCCTTGCAATCCTATCCTCTCTAGTGTCTATGCTACCTCTGTTAGCTGGACCTCCAACCGTCATTATGGCTCCCTCAAAATTTTGACCTCCTTAGTTGCTATGCCAACCCATTGATATCCACTATATCATCAAACTCAGGTGCCCCTCCACTCGTAAAACTTGTTGTTGGTGTCTTTGCATCCACTATCCTTGATGGACCCACTCCCTCATCAACTTGATTATGTAATCATTGCCTGAGAGGCTTCTCCTCTTCTCCTTCCCCTCCACCAACCTCACCATCACCACCCTCATCCCATATAACCCACCTCCTCCACAACCCTCTCTTTGTGCCACTATTTTGTGGCCCACCACTTATCATATTTTGGAATAGTATCAGCATAATATTTATCTGGTAATGACACCACTTCATACACATGCTTCTCCATCATCCCTACTTGAGATGTTGGACTATCCTCATCCCTAATCCTTTGATATATCACAAGTGTATCTGGTACCCCCTATATCAACTTAAACTATCATAATACTTGAATGAGCTAAAAGCACTCCACCTGAGTGGCCTTATGGCAAATCAGCCATATCGCTTACCACACCTGACATAGATGGTGAGCCTCCTCATCCCACATAGGACCACCCCTCGATGGTAATTAAATAATATCCTATAACCTCAATATTACCCACATCTAGTGATAAGAATCAATATTTTTCTCATGGACCCTCCTCTTGTGTGCCTCCATATCTGTTCATCACCTCAATATGTATGGGTAATCCTTCCCATCAAATTATGTGCATCATAATGTAAATCCCATGGTATTTCAATAACCACATGCTCCTATACCCACAAATACATCAATAAACTACAACTCATCCTTCCATGATCTCTTAGTAAATATATATAGGTTCTTGTATGTCTATGACAACAAGACCAATGCCCACACATACATCATCGATGCCTCCACCAAATCCCAAATGATCCCTAAAAAATTCCACAAAAATCATAGACCTAAAGAATCATGGAGCATAAAATTTGATGTCAACACCATCGCTAGTGTTTACCTCTTTGATAGCAACCCATACACATAAAGGGATCATACAATACCCCACCACTCTTTGTCTCCACCCAATCCTAATCTACTCCAAATATTTACCCCATAACCATCACCTATTGCATCGTACCTACTACTATAACTATGCATCCCTCCACAAGTAATTAGTATATCCTATACATATTCTCTAATATCAATGTAATTTCCTCTATCAATAAATAGAAGGTATCTCTGTCACGGCCCCATAAATAAACCAAGGTCGACATGTATGATCAATTGATGTGTATGATCTCCAATTGAGCTACTCCCCAAAATCCAATCCTCGCTAACCATGTCCAATCATCCTCGATCAAATCCCTCTTCAGCTTATAAAGGAGTGGTTTGAACCTATGTTGTGGTCGCATCACATTTCCTTTCCATCATACCACCTATCAATCCCATTTCCCCCCAACCACTATCCAAAAACAATCATACAATAATCGTACAGTTTTCATAATTGTTCATATAGTTGTACATTCGATACAATGTACAAACACCAAAATTGTCTCGATACAGATGATTTGTGTTCGCACTATTTTCTAGAAACCCTATCAAAAACAAAAAAACAACAAAATAGAAAACCCAAAAAACACCAAACCCAAAAAAAACAATAAAAAACAAACCCAATAGATCAAAAAGTAAAACATCACATTAAATTTTACCATTCTTATGCTAGTTGTAGAGGGAGAAAACAACCCACTATGTATGATTGTCGAATGGATCCACTAGGAGCTGAGGTGATCATGGGGCTATTGGTTTCTCTACACTCGATGTAACATAGCGGTGGAGTATTCCTGGTGGGGAGGTGTTCTCCAGAGGTAAGAATGATCCCTAGGTTGAATCTACCAAATCGAACAGTCTTCTAACTTCCCGAATGACCCTTGTACGATCTATCAATTGCTTGTACGGACCTCAAATACATACACTGTACGATCTCAGATCGTACAGTGACCAAGATGGTATGATCTTGCACTCAAAAAAACTGACAGATGCTATTTTGGAGGCTGTCGTACATAGTTTTGTAATCGTTCAAGCCGACTTACCAAAACTGCCAAATCGGGTAAGTTCTTGTCAATCGCCTATTTTACCAAATCGGGTAATAACTCTTTGTACGATTTGTACGATGTACGATATGTATGATCCAAAGGTACAGCAAGATGTTAATTACTATACTCTTCTACTCCAATCTCTCTTCGGGATGTTTTGTAAAGGTTTAACAACCTAAACAAGATAGTTTCATTCACAAGCAAAACATCCAATCCGGACTAGTGAGAGATTCCATCCAATCAATTACGCCCAAAAATCATACAGTCTACTTCAGTACATCTTTGCCAACATCCTCATACTCCTAGATCATTCTCCATGATTCCACCAGTAACAATCTGCTCACAATCTGCAACAAAGCCTACAACTAACATATAACAGTAAGGAAGAAACTCAATTACACAATGATCATCCACAATGCATCAACCATACACAACAGGATCATACACTATCATCCACAACATCTGTTATTCTCATTAATGGTTATCAACTCAGTTACAATGTGGAAAACTCTCTCATAGTAATTGCAATAACTCAGAAATATGTCTATCTCTCTACTCTAGCAACTAATAACCAGTAAACTAGTAGCCAGACCTACAAATTCAAAAATGGGGCCTTATATAACGTTGCCCAGGCCGTTCCAAAGTGGTTCCTGAGACAATCCATTATTCACAACTGCCCATCTACAACTGAATACATTATTTTGGCAATTTCCTAAGTTTACACCTTAGGTTAGCAAATCCATGCGACATTTCATCCCGAAATTACATTTCCTTTGCATCTGAGTGAATTTCGGTGTGCCCTGTATGATTTGCCACTGCTCTGTATGGTTTGCCACTTCAGTTGTATGATCCCCTGTATGATTTTCTCCCACTGTATGGTTTCCCAAAACTTGAGCAAATCATCCCAAAACTGTCAAAATTTAGCAAATCACCTTTTCTTCTTCTGGGAGGTGGATTTGCTGCCTACATCTGCCCTCCCCTTTATTTTAGTCGGCATCCTCGATGACTCATTCTGCTTCTTTTGTTGGGCTTCCAGTCGAGCTACCTCAGCCTCCAAGTCCTTGACTTGGGTCTTGTACATTTCTCATTCATTCTTCAGCTTGGCTGCATAGCTCCCCATCTCGACGGCTTTGGCTCCGTGAAGGTTAGCCTTTTCCTCGACAGCTTTCACGAAGTCCATCATCTGCTTTTCTCATTCGGAGGCACTCTTTGTCAACTTCTCCTTCCAATGAGCTTCTGCTCGAGCCACCACTTGGAGTTCCTCATTCTTCTCATCAATGGTCTCCAAGTGGTGTTTGATGTCAGCTTCTAGAGCTCGAACCTGGTCTTCTTTGGTCCTGACTTGAGCTTGCTTCTCAATGACCATCTCATTGAGCTTCTTGTTGTCTCTTGTCAGCTCCTCTATCTACTTGGCCTGTGTAGCCATTTTCTCATTCTTTTTGGCCAACTGAGCTGTCATCTGCTCATCCTTCACTTTGAGTTGTGCCTCCAACTCCTTAATCCTATCTTCTACCATCTAGAAAATCTATCGCTTCTCTTCTTCAAGCATTGCAATCTTGGCTTCAGACTCTACTCTGAGTCCTGACAGATCCTCCTCCAACTTCTTTATTTTCTCCTCTACCATAGTTCTACTTTTCTGCAGTTCATCTTCCATTGCGGCCAATTCCTTTTGAGTGGTTGCGGTCTCTTCTACCTGTGCCTCCTTGAGCCGATGGATTTCTGCCAACCCAATGCTCAACCACTCTATCCAGTGTGTTAGGAAGTTCAACTTCCATAGGGTAATGGACACTCCTGTAGTGACCCTTCTATATTCCACTTCTGTCATATTGGTTGGGCAGGTTGGATGACTCACTCGATCCAAATAAATCCTTGGGTCCTTCCTGTAGTTTGTGACCATCCCTTCTAGCAAGTCTTCTCTTCCCAACATCATTGTTACCTCTTCCCTGGGTAACCTCCATGGATGTTGTGCATGGATATCTGCTATCTTCTTCATTCGCTCTACACTATTCACCCATTCTATTATCCACTCCAACTCGAGAGATACTTGTTGCTCCCATAGCTTCAGTTCTCCTACATGGCCAATACAGAATTCCAATCTGGCACTATTTATCACGTGGCCTAACTGAGCGAAGAAGTGTTCCACCTTATCCTCTATTCCACATGCCTCCTCTTCCATTGTGATTCTCTCGAACCATGGTATCTCCAAGAGATAACTGGATTGCAATCCCCATCGTTCTTCTTCTATGGGAGACCTAAATTCTTCTTCTTCTCTAAGGTGGCTAGAGCTTCCTCCAAGCTCTCTAAGTGCTCTCTCGGTATCTATATTTTCTTGAGGTGGAGATTGTTTCTCTTTCTCCTCCCCCTCATTATCCATAATATTTATGATCTCTTCCTGAGATCGCTGCTCAACTTGTTCCTGAGCCTTTCCTACTTTGGTTGAGCCTCCCTATGGCTCCTCTATGTTTTCTTGAGCTACTTCCTTGTCCCTACCATCCACTTGTTGTTCCTCTATCACCCTTTCTTCTTGAGTTTGTTGTGCATCCCCAACTATGACCTACTGAGCAACAAGTGCTTCTCCTTCTTGTGGCACTTCTATATCTTTTGAGACTTCTTGCTTGCTAGAGCCTCCTGATACAATTATGTATCGAGTCTTCTTCTTGGGCTCTATTGCTATGGTACTTGGTCCAACTCCCACTTCTTCCTAGGTAGTGGCTACTCCATCATGCCCTACCACAATTCCTCCAAAGAATTCAGAGGCATCCATCCTCTCAAAATGATCAAAAATATCTAAAGAGCATACTATTTTCTCTACCTCCGCCCAACACAACTCATCCAGCTCCGTCGCTTCTGAATCTGACTATTCCATTCTCTGTACATCTAGAGCTAGTCTCCCTACCATTCTTTCTTACTACCTCATCATCCTTATCTATATAGGACTACTCTCCCTTTCTTGCTCGAGAGGCTGCTCCTACTGCCTTTGTGTAGGTACTTGTTGTTCTAGTTTCGGCTCCAACCATCTAGAATGCTTTCTTCGATGATGTACATCGACATCCTCTTCCGGAGAAGTATCTTCCTGAGCTTCACTCCTATGTCACTCACTCCTTGTGCATGGTTTCTCTAGAGTAATCTTAGCTATGGGTACAACCTTTACCCATATCAATATTGTTGGTTGGCCCGACCTGATTTCTCTAGGTGGCGTCAACCCTAGGAACTGCATTCCCACTTCTGAGACTACATTCAAAAGTAATCCTATAGCCTGAAAGGCCATCCCAAAATTCTTTGGTCTCTTCATCAATGCTTCATGCATTCTTCTCTCCAGATAGGTACCCCAATCATATGGAATCCCCTAGGTAATACCTTCTGCATACTGGGCCATCCACATTGGCATCTCTACTGTCCTTATATCACCTGACAGTCGAGCCATGACTGTATTCATTGCACATGCCCAATGGTCATTTCGCAACTGGCTCTATTTTATTCTGTGCATTCCTGCACCAGAAATATTTGCCTTTATCAATGATTTAATAGTGGTCATGGTGGTCACCAGGTGGTGTGCTTCAATTGGGTCTACCAATTTCTTAACTATCTCCATGCCCTCCGTCGATAGCCCAAATGTTCTTCTGAATGCTTCCGCCAAAACTTCCACCTTCACTGACCTCTTGCCCACATTGACGTAGGTTGTCCTCGTCATCGCATTATATGCTTGAACTATCTATAGAAGATAGTTCTAGAAGAATGTTCGATGAAATGGTGGGATCTATGCAATGACTGACACTTGCGCATTCTCAAATATTTTCTTCCAGGGATGAGACTTATTCTTCTCATCATTCCACCATTTCCTGCATGCTTCCGCTCCATGTTGTATGAATGTAATATTTGACAATTCCACCTAGCATTCCTCCTGCCCACTACTTAGGTGTTCTTCCTGCTACTGCACATGCACTTCACTCCTCAATTCCCTCTGTGAGGTAGTGTCTTGGGCCATTCTTGCCTCTCTATGCCTCGGTGGTGTTCTATCCAGGTGTGCCCACCAATGGCTCTATCTCCTCCATGACCTATATCCTCCTCTCCTCCATGGATGATTACCATACCTTTCATGAGACTAAAACTGATACCTAGAGTGCTACCATGAGTATACCTCTCTCTCGTGTAGTGGACCTGGTGATCTCTCCACCCTATGTGTTGCAATCCACCTCAATCGACGTCCAAACTCTTCTGTTGAGATCATTCCTCCAACATCTCACCGATTACTCAACTTCCTCCTTCACAATTAAAAATGTACCAAAAATCATACAAGCTCAGTAAAAGCGTACAATGTATGGTTCTAAGTCCTATGTATGGTTTTATCATCCTTCGTCTCTTTCCAGATCGTACACACT
Source organism: Wollemia nobilis (assembly GCA_028583015.1). Lineage (NCBI taxonomy): Eukaryota > Viridiplantae > Streptophyta > Pinopsida > Araucariales > Araucariaceae > Wollemia > Wollemia nobilis. The sequence continues at coordinate 1,364,731 of JAQPPZ010003260.1, forward strand.
TTTGATAGTTCTCCTTTTTACCCCGTCAATTCTTCCAACGGTCAATTTTTTGTCAAATCATACAACGATGGTCTAAAATCGTACGAGCTACTAGTACTTTATACTGCTATCTGCTAGCTCCCTCCCCTTTAAAATTCATATGATTCCATACACTTTCGTACGATCTCTTAAAAACTACCAAAAATGGCAAAAACCCCTTCAACTTGCACCCTTTTACCTAGAAATCGTACAATCTACCCTCAAATCGTACAATACATCTTTGCTAACCCTCACTACTAAAAAATCTTAGATTTTTGGTCTCCTTTCCCAATTCTACCACCGACCCAGTTGCCGAATTGGCCCGATCTATCCTTCCATGCTTTTTCTCAATAAATCTTCCACTCTTTCACTCCTGGCACAATTTTCTTTACTTTGACAAAATTATGGCTACACTGTATGACTGTACGGTCTAGATTTTTCCCTCCTCACATCTCCCAGCTCACCTTTGCTAGATTTCTCAGCTTTTTAGGGTTTCAATCCTCCATTTCCTTACACTTTCCCCAATTTCCACCGCCAATATCTGCTTCCTCCAACTTTAATCAACAATTTCTCCATTCAAAATCTGTACGATGACGTATTCTGACATCTTTGGCTGTAATCTCTTGAAAAATTTTGAATTTCCCCCTTTATGGAGAAAAAACCCTCAATTTCTCTCTCTCAAGTTAATTCTTCGAAGTGGAAAAGAACTCCCTAGTACAAATTTAGTAATGGGTCTACAATCTTTAGAGTACCGATGAAAAATTCTCGCCCATGTAGTCTTTTGTTACGTATGTATGCTTTTCCCCTTCAATATCCTAAAAAAAATTTGATTTTTCCTGCTTGGTGAAAAAATGGTTAAGTCCCTTTCCTTTTAAAGCAAGTTTTCAAAAACCCTAATAAAACCCTAAATTTTAAAAAATAGGCGCCATGTTGCATGCTTTTTCCATCTCCACTGCTAGATGATTGACAACTCAGTAGTTGGTTTCAAAATTTTGTCTTTTCCCCCTTCTTTTCCTCCAACCACTGCTTTGCCGCATGCCACATTAAATGGGTTAGTTGGCAAATCGTACATCGTACGATCTAAATTGTACCGTACGACCTCTTGTACGATTTGCATGTCAGTCTTACTTTGTACGATTCTCTCTTTTCATTGTACGATTTCATTACTTAGAGGAATTTTTGCTTTCTTTCCTCTGGAAAGGTCGTCATTTCCAGTTTTCAACCTCGCCCTTCCTAATTGCGTCCCGAGGGATTTTCACAACTAAGGCACAATTTTTTTTCATTTTTTTCTTTATCTCTTTTCAATTTTCCTTCTCTTTTTTTTTCAATCCTAGTCTAATTATACTTACCTCCTAGGTAATCGTACAGTGACATTCACCTATACGACCCCATCCCACTCTTGGCCTCGAGGTTCGACCATAACATTCCGATTAGTGGTATCCTCTTGTACCTCTGCTTGACTGGTCTCTGCCTATGATGTTGTTGCCCATTCATTTGCCCTCCTACAATGTGTATAGTTCGGTATTGTACATCGGCAAATTGGAGTCTCGTCCCCTGGTAGGCTTTCTTCTCACCATCCAGGTAGTTGATCCTATGGTGGTGGTGTCCTCACCACTCTACTATTGTTTGAGTGACTTCTTCACCTATCTCCATGGATCATTTTTGGCTCCAAACTTGGTGATCGGGTCCTTTGTTGGCCTAGGTTTCCACCATCTACGAAGTGTACCCTTCCTCTACCAACAAGGTTTCGACCATGTGGGTATCTCCCCCTTCCACTTCTTCTAGGCATGAAACCTCCCCATACTATTGATGACTCTTCTCTTACTTGGGGTAACCACCAATTACCTACTTCTCGTTGGGGTCCTTGTCGGTTCAGGGGTGGTCGCCCCCATGCGTCTTCCAACCGCATTTCGTAACATGCCTCTTAGTCGTAGTATGTGTTGTGGGTTCCTTGTCCAATTCAAACATGCTAGCGGGTTATCTCCTGGCCATCTAGGAGTAGGGGGTCAAAATATTCCTCATCCTCTACCTCCTCTAATTGCAACATCACTCAGATTCCCATCATGTTCTGGTCATCTACCTCTTCCTCTTCCTCTTAGAGGTCCTTGTCCAATTCTTCCTCTTATTCTTCGATCATCAGGAGTAATATCTACCAACTCGATATTAGCTAGTGGACTCCAGTTTGGTGATAATTATCATAAGGTTCTGACTCTTCTATCAGCTCGTACCAAGTGATGCCTCCATCTTCTTTCCTCAAAGGATCTCTAGGGGGATGAAGATGCCAATACTGCTCTATAATCATCCGAAAAGTCTATTTCAGAGCTAGAGTCAGTCCGACCCTCTTCTCTCTGTTCTGCCTAGTCGATTGGAAAATTCATCAATCTCTCCAATCGATGAACTTCCCTCCTTTGTCTTCTCAGCTGCTGGTGAGCTATTGCATATGCCTGTGTATCATTCTCGGGTCTGTCCTGTTGAACTCCCTCGACTTGCCTTGGTCTCAATGCTCTAAGTGGAATACTTTGATCCCTCTAAGGATTATGAGGATTCTTTGATTCATCCTCATCTGTATTAGGCTCTCTTACCAACCATGACATTCCTTCATCACTAGAATCTGTCATACCTACTATATTGTGGTGTAATTCAGGTGATGTGGTGGTCTCCTCTATATCTCGCCAAAGTACTCCTACGCCCTCGTTTATCATAGGTTGCTTGCTTGGTGGAGGTGGTGAACTTGTGCTTGCACCTTCGTTTCCTCCACCATTTCTTGGAGTTAAGTCTTCAACCTCCTCAGGTTCACTTCCAATCTCTTGTAATCTAACTACCCTCTATTCATCCAATATTTGTATGGTACCATCCAATTCTTGGATTACTTGCGCTCTCAATCTCGCATTGTGACCTCGTAGTGTTTGATACTCTTCCTGCAATTGTTGGGTTTGCATTCTCATCCTCTACTGTAATAGCCCTATCTGAGCCAATGGGGAAAGTTTTACTAGTTCTTCTTCTATTCTTTCCTCCCTAGCATCCTCCAAAATTTCCATCTCAAATGTGTCCACTCTATCTTCGTTGCGCACTGTCAGCCTTACCCTTCTTCGTCCTTCCAACTGTTGAGGTAGTTCCCTATGCTCTATCTATGGGTACCTCCTATTCGAAGCTCTTGGTAATAGTGCTCTCTCCTGATAGCCTTCTATGGCTAGAGGGATCCACTCTTCTCCCTCTCTTACGGTCCCGTCAGCCCATCTGATATGTACTCGCACCCTTCTTCTTTCATCGGGTCTAGGTGCCAACTCCTGTTGTTCAATTATTGGCTGCCTCTCCTCCATTTCAGTAAATAGTCTTGCGAGTCCCATATCCAGCTCCTCCTATGGTAGACCTGGCTCATGATGAGCCTCATTTTGAGCATCTACTCTTCTTCTTCATTCAATCTCTTTTGAAGCAATGAATAAACATTGTACTTTGTAAGGCTTCAACTTTGAGCCATTTACAGTGTTGGGTACCTCCATCCCATTCAGGTTCTACAACCTGACCGCTCCATTATCCAATACTTCAATCACTTTATAAGGGCCAAGCCATAACATCTTTAGTTTACCTAGCTTGATCTCCTGCTTCCCATTAAATTTGAGAACCAAGTCCCCTGGACTAAGTTCCAACTTCCTCAAATGCTTGTCATGCCACAACTTTCATCTCTTCTAGGCTATCTCAATCGCCCACTATGCCATGACTCTTATTTCATCTAGTTTGATCAGCATCATCAATCATTCCTCCAAACTTTCTTGATCTCCCAAGCGATGCTCTACTGCAACTCTCAAACTTGGTATCAAAAACTTGACTAGCACCACCGCTTCTTGACCATACATCAATTGGAAAGGGGTATGTTCCATTGTTGGTTTAAAATTTGTTCTATATGCCCACAAAATGGATGGTAACCTTTCCTCCCAGTCTGCTCCTTCTATCCCACAAGTCTTATACAGAGTTGATACTAAGACTTTATTAGTCGCTTTTGCCTACCCATTCGCTCTTGGGTAGTATGGACTGGACAGGGAGTGTAAAATCTTAAACTCTATCATCAACATCTTGATAATCTCATTAACGAAGTGTCCTCCATGATCACTCATTATACATAGCGGAATACCGAATCTTGTGATTACCTGCTCGTACAAAAATCATGTTGTACTTTTGGTAGAATTATCAGGTAATGCTCTTGCTTCTACCCATTTTGTGAGGTATTCCATTGCCACTACGATATATCTGCATTTCCATATTTGAGATGTCTTAAATGGTCCTACGAAGTCTAAGCCCCAACGTTCGAACAACTCCTATGGCTGCGATGGGTGTAAGGGCATAAAGTCCTTCTTGACCGGTTTACCTACTCTTTGGCAAGTATCACAAGCTTTCACGTGTTCTTTTGCATCATTGTACAATGTGGGCCACCATAGACCTGCTAACAATATTTTCTGCACAGTCGCATCTGGTCCCATGTGTCCCCCTGCTAAGCCTGCATGGGCTTCCTTCAATGTCATCTTAACTTCTTCCTCCATTACACATCTCCTCAAGATACCATCACTTCCTATCTTGTATAGCAATCCTGCTATTATCTGGAAAGGTGTTGACTTCATGATTATTCTCTTCTTTTTAGTTGTCATCATCTCTTGTGGCAACTCCCCTGTGGATAGGTACTGGCCAACCAACTTGTACCATGATGGCACAACATTGATGGCAAATAACTGTGCATCTAGAAATTCATCAGGAACTCCTGTTCCTATTGGCTCCCTTGATCGTATTCGAGACAACTGGTCTGCAATCACATGCTTCTTGCCAGGTCTCACCACAACTCGGAATACGAACTCTTGGAGCGTAACGAGCCACCTACTAACTCATCCTTGTATTACTGGTTTGTTTATTAAGTACAACAATGCCTGATGATCGACATAAAATGCAAAGGGGTTCGCCAATAGGTAATGCCTAAAATTTTGAACTGCATATACCATCCCCAAGGCTTCCCTTTCTATTGTACTATAATTTCTTTCCGGCCTTGACAAAAGGTGACTAGCAAAGAAAATTGGTTGATCCAACTTAAATTGTCCTTCTTGTGCCAACGCACATCCAATTGCAAAGTTTGAGGTATCGACGTGGACATGGAATTCCTTATCCCAACTTGGAAACACCAAAATCGGACTGCTTACCAACTTAGCCTTCAACTCCTCAAAGGCTCCCTGGTGCTCCTCTATCCATCTGAAAGGAATATTCTTTTTCATCAAAGAATCTAACGGGTAGGCTACATGTGCATAATTTTGGATAAACCTTCGGTAATATCCTATTGACCCAAGGAAGGTTTTGAGTGAACTCACATCAAAGGGTTCTTCCATGTATAATATTACCCAAATTTTATCCGGATCTGTCTTCAATCCTTCGTTGCACACAATGTGTCCTAACAATTTTCCATATGGTACCAACAGAAAACACTTTGCTGGGTTCAATGATATCTGTGCATTTTTGCACCTGCTCATACATTCACTAAGAGCTGGAAGATGCTCCTTGATCTTCCCATAAATGGACCAATCATCCAAAAATGCTTTGAAATTCCCCATCGCCAATTGGTCAAATATATACAGTATGATGCACTGAAATGTAGTTGGGGCATTATAGAGCCCAAATGGCATTCGATTATACGTGTAGATGCCATTCTCCACAACAAATGTGGTCTTCAACTTATCCTCCTCAATGATGCTGATCTGATTGTATCCTGAGAATCCATCCAAAAATGAATAGATCTCATGTCCTGCAACTTCTTCCAAGATAGAATCTATGAATGGAATAGGAAAGGGATCCTTAATGGTCACTACGTTTAGACTCCTGAAGTCTATGCATATCCTTATCTTATCGACTTCCTTTTTCAAGGTGATTACTATAGGTGAAACCCATTCACTATTCGTCACCCTGAATATAATTCCTGCTTCCAACATCTTTTCTATCTCTGTATTCACCAATGCCGCATACTTGGGATTCATTCTATATGGCCTCCTCCTAACAGGTTGAGCGCCAGGCATTAGTGTAATCTTATGGACACATAACTCGGGTGGGATTCCTTTCAAATCCTTATACGTCCATGCGAAGACATCCTTGTACTCCAAGAATATCTTGAAAGTTGTTGCCTTCAATACGAGATTCCAATCATCGCCACAGTGGACTATCCTAGGTTCTTCCTCCATTCCTAGATTGATATCCACTATCTTAGGTCCTTCATACTTGATATTTTTTAGCTCACTCGTAGCTTTCATTACATTCTCTGGATGTGTCAGTCTTGTATCAATCTCTACATCTCCTACTATATACTCCGCAAAGCTTTTTGGAAACGTCCACTTCTCTTCTATTTCCTTCTTAGTTTCTTTACTGACTTTCGATTTGTCTTGCTTTTCCTTGATCTCTTCTGACTCAATACAGAGGCAATTGGGCTGAAACATCTCGTAATCCTCCATTTTCCAATGAAGAAGTCCACTATCAGATCAAGCTTCATCCTCGCTACATTCATCTATGTACAACATTCCCTCTCCATCAGGTTCATGTCCTTCATCCCCTGATGAGTTTTTTGATTCGTCAGTTGTAGCTACATCCTCACTAACTCTTTGATTAGCTAAATTGATCATGTATTTATGTTATCCTTTCTTGAAGGTGATCTGATTCTTTCCCCAATTATGATTAACTTTGGCCACTCGTAGCCATCCTCTCCCTAAGAGAGCGTCGTATGTAGGTTTTTGCATTGAAATCACAACAAAGTCCAAGACAAATTCTTGCTCAGCTATCATAACTTGTTGTGCAGTCAAAACTCCTTTGATGTTAATATCATTATGGTCAGCCCCATATAGTCAAAAGCTCGATGCCCATAGGGATGGAGCACCTAGTTCTAGCCAAGTTCTTTCTGGTAGCACATTAACACTGGAACCTCCATCCATGATCACTTGTGTCAATTTGTGCCCCAAAATCTCCATATGCATTAATGCAGGCTTCTTTCCCACATCAATCATTAATATAGTAGGATCCATAAATTGGTCTTTTCATCCTTCCTCTAAAATTGGTTGGCTCTCTACTTCCATCACCTTCTGTGGTTGCATTTCCTCCATAATTGCTTTCTACAATTCTGGGATAGCTTCGAATAAGTCAGATACTTTAAGTTCCACTATGGTATCCAACACCTGTGCTGCCAGGCTCTGCACAACTATCTCCTATTCTGATGGTTTTCATAATTCCCTTCGAATGCTCGACTCTCCTTGCTTAGTTTTCTCAGTTTCTTCTTGCAATATTTTCTTTGTTGCTTGCCAGCATTGCTTCTCTTTTGTTGGCTCTGGATACTTATCCTTTTTAGCCTGATTCCTCATCATGGCTAACACTTCCTGAGTTTCCTCTTTAACTTGAGGAATTTTGATGTCCAAATAACTCACATTCTATGGGTTGCTCGAACTCGCCTGCTTTGGACAATTCTCCTCCTTGTGGTTCCCTGGACCACACCATCTACACATGTGTGTAGTGCTTGTTTGTGGTGCTCCTTGCATCGGAGGTGCAGGACAATTCTTCGCAAAATGCCCCCACTCTTGGCAATTGCGACATTGTATGATCGGTCTACCTTTCGAGTCATATTGTAAGTGACTTTGTCCTCCTTGTCGATTACCTTGATTCTGTCTGCCACCTCTTCTGCTATTTTTGTAACCGCCACTCATTGCTTGTTGGCCACTCCCTTGGGCCTGTGGTTTTTGTTCCTGCTCCTGGATTGATAGTACCTATGGATGGGTTCTTGCATTGTAGGGACAGAGCATTACCTCATGCCCCATCACATTACAAATATGGCAATAGTCATTCTTTGGACACTTCATATTTGTATGTCCCTCGCTCTTGCATTCTGTGCACCATAACTCATTCCTATCCAGTTTGATCTTTTGCTCCTTAACCATTTTATCAAACTCCTTGCGGAACGATGCGACCATCCTCTGGATAGTGTCTTCTTCTTCACTATCTAAATATTTTGACTTGGGATGAGACAAGATTCCCATGTACATCTATTTTGATTCACTTTCAAAGGTCTTTGCGTGTTTCAATGCTTCTTCATATGTGTCAGATGGTACTCCCTTCATATTTTTCTTATATTTTGGTAGTAACCCATCTACGAACCATCATTTTATCAACACATCTACCAAGGGCATCTGCATCTTATCGACTAACTACTTTAGTCGATGGTTGTAGGATTTTATATCCTCATATGCTTTCTATTTTGTTACGCAAAGCTCGATGACTATGTCTCCATCATATTTCAAAGGTCAAAATTCCTCAATGAATTTCTCCTTTATCTGATTCCAAGTCTGAAAATCAACATTATTTTCTCTCTTTAGGTACCAGTCTATTGCCAATCCCCTCAAGGTGGTAGGAAAGAGGACTACCCAATCCTCTGATCTGTCTACACCATTTTCTCTCCAAATGGTTATGCAAGTTCCTACGTGCCATGTGGGGTCTTCCTTACCCTCACCTAAAAATGGTGGACATCTTTGTTTGGTTGCTCTGTTAGCCATCTTAGGAGAGTCATCGCTCTCACTTGAGGTGTCCCATAGAATCTCTATCAGATTCTTCCTTGGGGGTGTCCTACTTCTATTATCATCAGAAGTATCAATTCAAGGTATCTTATTCTATCCCATCACTCGATGACCAAATTCTTGTGCATCCTCACTCTACGACCTTCTTCGCTGGTGTGATGGAGATTATCTTGGTCTATCCTCCTGAGTCCCCATATCCTATTGCCTTGGTGTCTGACTCCCATCCTCTACACCCTCTCACAACCTCATTGCCACTTCCTCAGGTCTTACCATCCACTCTCCATCATCATGCACTTTCTCTTTGTCACCCATCTCCTCTACGATCGGTGGGTCTTCCTCCTCGTCTTCTATCTCAATCAACAATGTCTCAAAGTCTCCCTCTTCGGATGTCCAAACTTGCTCTATCTCTGGTTCATGCGTACTCTGATCTGAGTTACTCATGTTTCCTCTTTGAGAAATCCTTATGCTCCTTCTTACTAGAATGTTCTCTCATGGTTCTCTTCTCCCACGGCTTCATGTACTAGTGTCCATCATAAAAAATCACCTCCAATTTTTTAGTCAAATTCGACCCATTTTAACAAAAATGCCAGATTCGATAAGGCAATGATGCCAAATGTAACATAGTGGTGGAGTATTCCTAATGGGGAGGTGTTCTCCAGAGGTAATAATGATACCTAGGTTGAATCTACCAAATCGAATAGTCTTCTAATTCCCGAATGACCCTTGTACGATCTATCAATTGCTTGTACGGACCTCAAATACATACATTGTACGATCTCAGATCATACAGTGACCAATATGGTATGATATTGCACTCATAAAAACTGATAGATGCTATTTTGGAGGCTGTCATACACAGTTTTGTAATCGTTCAAGCCGACTTACCAAAACTGCCAAATCGGGTAAGTTCCTGTCAATCACCTATTTTACCAAATCGGGTAATAACTCTTTGTACGATTTGTACGATGTACGATATGTACGATCCAAAGGTACAGCAAGATGTTAATTAATATACTCTTCTACTCCAATCTCTCTCTGGGATGTTTTGTAAAGGTTTAACAGCCTAAACAAGATAGTTTCATTCACAAGCAAAACATCCAATCCGGACTAGTGAGAGATTCCATCCAAGCAATTACGCCCAAAAATCATACAGTCTACTTCAGTACATCTTTACCAACATCCTCATACTCCTAGATCATTCTCCATGATTCCACCAGTAACAATCTGCTCACAATCTGCAACAAAGCCTACAACTAACATATAATAGTAAGGAAGAAACTCAATTACACAATGATCATCCACAATGCATCAACCATACACAACAGGATCATACACTATCATCCACAATGTCTGTTATTCTCATTAATGGTTATCAACTCAGTTACAATGTGGAAAACTCTCTCATAGTAATTGCAATAACTCAGAAATATGTCTATCTCTCTACTCTAGCAACTAATAACCAATAAACTAGTAGCCAGACCTACAAATTCAAAAATGGGGCCTTATATAACATTGCCCAAGCCATTCCAAAGTGGTTCCTGAGACAATCCATTATTCACAACTGCCCATCTACAACTGAATACATTATTTTGGCAATTTCCTAAGTTTACACCTTAGGTTAGCAAATCCATGCGACATTTCATCCCGAAATTACATTTCCTTTGCATCTGAGTGAATTTTGGTGTGCCCTGTATGATTTGCCACTACTTTGTATGGTTTGCCACTTCAGTTGTACGATCCCCTGTATGATTTTCTCCCACTGTACGGTTTCCCAAAACTTGAGCAAATCATCCCAAAACTGTCAAAATTTAGCAAATCACCTTTTCTTCTTCTGGGAGGTGGATTTGCTGCCTACACTCGAGGGCTTGGGGGATCGAAGGGTTCACTAGGAATGATTTAAGTACTTGCTCCAAGTTTGGGATGGAATATTTTATGTGTTTGTTTGAACAAGAACCAATGTTTGGTCTTACTAATATATAGACTAGAAAGGATTAAATAACAATAATGCATGGTAAACAATAATGCAAGCAAACAAAGGATTATTTATAGAATGATTCTTTATTTCAATGAATACTAAACCTAATTTGCAAGAAAGTAAACCTTTTATTTTCAACCAAAATTTCAAGAGAATGCACAAACAATATTAGCCTAGATGTAAACTATATGCTTTTCTTTGTTGATGTCTAAATATGAAACCAAACACCTTATTTTCCTTATGATCTTAACTTGGAACAAAAAATGAATAGAATATAAACATAGAAAATGAGCAAAATAGCCTAAAAGATCTAATAGAACACTTACTTGATCCAATGGTTGATCGTAGTCGAATTCATGACCTATAAATTCCCAACTATGAATTCGGTTAAATCTGCATAACAAATACAAAACCATGGAAAATTTTATTAGTGTTTGGGGGATTACTTAGAATGCTATGTGACTGAGATTGGAGGTGTAGTAGTTAAGCCCCCTTGGTCCTTTTAGCTGACCGTTTGAAAATTAAAATGATTATTGACCTTTGAAAATAAGCAAAACAAGATATAATAGCATGAAACAGTAAAACAAAGTGTAAATAGAATGGATGCAATGATAAATGAGTATGCAAATGAGAACATAGGGTTTTGGGAGCAGGAATTTATCCCCAAGCTACTATGATCGAATTTGTGCCCTATAATTTGGAGTTCACAAATACAAAAATAAAAAACATGGTGAAACCAAAGGTTTTGTTGACTTTGTGCCTTGTAAAGTATGGGATACGAATTCGTACAAATATGCTTAAAAACTAATTTAAGAATACAAAATGCAGTTTCAGACTAAAATTTAATGATCTAATAACTAATGAATGCAAAGAGACAACTTGACAAGTCTATAGATGAAGAAAGAGTAAAGGTGGATGACCTCTCCTCATTCAAGAAGATAAGCTATCATCAAGGCTCCTCCACTTGCTTATCTTCAATAGAAAATCATAGAAAACACACTAAAAGCATAGCACCAGAGCATTCCAAAAAGCATCGAGTCTTAAGAGCATCCAAAAACATAAGATGGCTAGAGATCAAGATCAAAACTTGCTTCTTAGAAAAAGGGAATCTAATACTTCTATTTATAGGAGTTTTGGAGGGGGGTTAGGCAAGAAAAATGAAAAACAACCTTGTCCAAGAGTCGATGCCACATAGATCAACCCAAAATTTGGGATTTTTAAGGGAAAAATCCAAATTTACCGAATTCACGCCTTGTAAACTACAAGGTACAAATTTGACAAGGCCAAGAGAAAAAGCAAGGGAAAAGAAGCTTAAACTTACCCTTAGAAACTATGAGTGCCTTATTAGGGATTCTAAAGAAAAATGACTCATTTTTATGGGTTAATTTTCCATGTCTACACTAGCCCAAGCTTCTATAGTTTCTTTTCTTTAAAAATGGGCCTTAGGGTTTATTTTATTTTGAAAACCACAAAGCAAGAAAGAAAGAACAAAAACCCACTAACCTACACTACACTTCTTCCACCACTAGGTCTCACACCATAGTTAACCATATCATCCCTCTATGTGTCCATTTTAGTAGCATTTTACATCAAATTATTAACCTCACTCATCCCTCTCTCTCTTTGTCTTCAAAAATTGTGTAATGCAAATGAGCATCCATACCCCTTGCACACACTTTTTATTTTGACATGATCGATGACCTACCATACGATCAGTGACCTTCTTGTATGGTTTATAATCACTAAAATGATTTCCTATTGATCGTATGACCTCTTCTCAGTCGTATGGTATTTTTTCATACCAACCAATTTTTATTTCTTCAATCATTTAGCCTATTTTGCCTAAACCTTTAACTTCATTGTTGCACAACGATATTTGGTAAAGCACTTTATTTTTGTGTTCTACTTCACCCATAAAATCACCACTTAAGAGCGAATATATCACCCATTAATGCCACCTTGAACATGTTCAATATCCAAACACTCAATCCTAGAATTGTGTTTGTTTAAGACTATCACTAGCCCTCATTTGCTAGTGCAAAGGCATAATTTATCCTCTTATTCTTCTTCTCTCAACTCAAACTCTAATCTAATATAAATTTAGTATGCTCCATGTCAATGTTGTATGGTTACTCACACTCGCTTCATCAAGGTGGTAACTTAAGCCCACTTATCTAATCGATCAAAGCAACATGAGGCTACATAACTATAGTTTGTCAGCTTACTCAATCAAGTGAGCCCAAAAATATGTTAAAGGTAAAGATTCAAGGATATTCATCCCTTCCAAAATTGGGGCACATGTTATATTATTCATGATTTGATATCACCTTACGTCTCATCCCTCAATTTTCATTATGACATGCTTAAGAGAGGATCAAACTTATACTAAAGCATTAAAAATAACTCAAAATGAGATAAAAACACAATAAATTACCTTGCTCACCTTTATAGATGATATGTTGTGGAATGGCTAAATGTGACTAGTTCTTGGATGGAACCATCCTTGTAAGGATGGTTCTGACTATAAACCATCCCTCTATGGACAGTCTCGACAGTGTGGACTAGAATAGAATATTCTTTAGAGGGGACCTTTTGTAGGCTGCTAGAAAGTTATCCTCCGTATCTAGTATCTATTGGAGCTCTAACCTGCAAGCAGTTCATAAGACAAAAAAATGCAAGAATACGCACACAATATTATCCATGGCTAACACCCAAGAAATATGAATCCTCACAAATACATACAAATAGATCCTAGACAAACTTTGGTAGAGTTTCCCTATGGTAATCTCACACTCATTTCAAATTAAATAAAGAGGGGGTTATTTATAAAATTTCTCAAGGGTGAGGGGGTGATGAAATGGAGATGACGTGAAGGTAATATGGAAAACAAGTGGCTTGAGTGGGGAGAGGGAAAATCTAGGATTTCCCACTTGGATGGTCAAAGGGGCATGTGTGCACCATGCCTCATTAATGCTTTTGTATGGGGAGAGTCCTCACCCCACCCAAGGGGAATGTCTCTTACTATTTTTGGGTGGGGTGAGTCTTCACAGTACCCATATACATTAAAGAGCATGGGGGGTTGTGTGGGTGCATGGGGATGTGGAAAGTAGTGGGTAGGCTATGCTAGGGTCATAGGGTCGACTAGGGGAATATTCACAAATGCTAGGGGAGTGTGCACATAGGCTAAGGGGAGTGGGATAGTCACATGGTGACCATGGGCTAGGTGTAAAATGGGGTTTAATGGGTCAAAGGGGCTAAAATATGGTGAATTAATGTTTCTAAGGTTATCATGTAAAATATTTGGATTATTTGGAGTAATTACAAAAATATTCAAAATTGGCATTGGACAAATGATAATATGAAATTTTTAGGTGTCTACATTTGTCTCTTTTTGTATTGTAGTGTGTACACACAACACAGTGCAAAAACACATGATACCATATGGGTGACTAACTACAACAAGAATGGATTGATAGTGGATGATGATGGTTGAGCATAGCTTTTGGCATGTCACAACGATAGTTGAGGGAGGAGACATAAGCTTATCTTAAATCATGAAGAATGTAAGATGCTCCAATTGTGGAAGGAGCGAATATCCATGAAACCTTATCTTTGGATAGATTTTTGAGCTAACTATTGTGGAAAATTTTGAATATCCTTAATATTTGTCATGCTATTCAAATTCTCTTTGCTCCCCAAGTAGATATGTGAGCTCTGGTGGACTCATCACTTTGTCCTAAGATAGCTTGATAACTAAATAGGTCAGGTCTGGAAACCCTAATATGAGCTTATAATGGTGTTTAGTAAACAAATATGCTCAACCAGATTTTTCATGTATCATTGATGTGCAAAATTATGACCAAGCATACAAATGAAGCATTTCATAAATAGAAGTAGATCGATACCTTATCCATTAGGCTATCGTAGCAAATTTTAACTAATCACATAAACAGAGAGAACAAGAAAGAATATTTGATAAACCCACATTCATTCGAATATCGTAATCAACATGGATTTTTAAATCAGTGAGAAATGTTGTCTACATATTCAAATAATATAATATATAGACAAGTGACACACACAGAATTGCACTAAAAATATGCCAAAGAGCAAAAATGGGATAAATATGTATTATATTCAAATTTTGATGACTACAATGGTGAAGATCAGTAAAGTGCTTGGATCTCTTAATGAATATAATACAAAGCTCACCCTATTCGAATAACATAACAAGGGAATTGTAATCTACTATCCTAATTATAGTGACATATAGACTTTGGCTCCTTGAAGAAGCTCTTGGAAATTATCTCAGGTGGGCTACTTGACTCTCAATAGTACCTGCATAAAGGTGGGAAGAACTTAAGAAATGGATAAAACATAGGAAACACAGAAGAAGATACAATAACCCTCAAAAGAACACTCAGAATAGCTCTAGCAAGTTTGCTATCTCTTTGCTTGATTATGAAGCTTGGCCACTTCGACTACTTATATAATTGAATTGGAAAATGTCATTGAGAATACTTGATGTAGGCATTACCACTTGGATTATCCTCAGCCATTACTTCTACTAGGTGCATCACAGGTTGTCCTGAGCTATATTTTGGTGAAAATTTTGATAATACTCTGCCACCTATTCTTGATACTATTATTTTTTTTTTTCTGGTTCATTGGTCAGTTCTGTTTGCTCCATGGCTTATTTTGTGGGACCGACTAGTGTATCTTCTCTTTTGTCTTCTTCTAGGATCTCAATTTTTAAAAGGTCAACAATATGTTTCCAAGCTTCATCAAAAAATGTGGAAGTTGACTTGACCTCATGTTCAATGCTCTTTATCTGATTTAGATACCTTTTTATCAAGGGCCCATTTTAATATGCAAATTGTATTGCTTCTAAGTTCACTGAATTCAAGTATCTCAACTACAAAGCCAATCGTTGCTCATATTCTCCATTACATCTAAACTCCATTATTTTATTAGTGATTAGTTTTTCCATATCATTTTTTGTGGTGACTTATTTGAGCATCTTGACATTTTGCAATCCCATGTCATCTATTTCCTTTGTCCACTCGTCTATGCTCGATATGACGTCTTCCCAGTGGAGTCTTTCATAAAGGTAGTTTTTCAATTTTGGTATTCAGTTTGACGGTCATACATTTGACCATCCGTAGTAGTGATTTTTTTCTCTCTGACCTACGTATATTCTTCCTTATATTTTTGGTAGACAGGAGAGATCTTCATAGCTCTATGGTTTATTTATTTCATCAAAATTTTGACCAGTTGAGTTGCATTTATAATTTCTAGGATATATTTGAATATGTTAGGTATTATTTCGACTCGGTCTTTGGCTAACTCAACCAGTCCTAACTTGAAATGATTTATGAGCTCTCCTCTATCAATTGTTTTATCAGGCAGTACTAGTGGTCTTTATTCTTTCATTTTATCCATTTCTTATTTTAATATGTTTATCTCAGCCTGGACTACCTGATTTTCACTTTCCAACTCATTTTTCTCTTCTTTTACCTACCTGAATTGAACTTGTTGTGCTCTCAATTCTTTGAGTTCTTCTTCAATGATTGTAAATGTTTGCATATGAACTTCCAAATATGCTTTCATCATTTCAATGGTATCACCCTTCCACTTTATTTTTTTGGCTTTGGGATCAACAAATAATTCTATAGATTTTCTAGTAGAGGCAGTGTGATGGTAACTTCAAAACTTGCTTGTGTGATGCTTTGTTGAGCCAACAATTTTTTGGTAGCTTCCTCATTAACCTCTATCTAATGTTCTTCTTCGGTGTTGAATTGTATGTTAGTTTCCTTCACTCTTATCAGTATTACAGAATGAGAAGTCCTAGAGACTAAACTAGATTCAATGCAATCCCTTTTAGTTGGTAGAGAACTAGGAGGAGAAGCTTCTTCAGGCACATGTTCTCTCAAAATATTTCTAAGTTCTCTCAAAAATTTTGCAACTTCTGATGTAACTAGATATTATTTCTCTTTAGTCAGATGAATTTCTCTTGGAGAGCTCGCTTGAGGATCTGGCTCAATTTGTAGATGGTTTATTTCAATAGCAGGTGCTTCCTTGATGAATATTTCTAATAGTTGTGGGTTTTTCTTTAGTTATCTGCAAGAAGGGATATTCGAGCTCTTTAGGCCTGGTTGCTAGGGTTAATGGAGCATAGGAATCGATAGTGCCCCTCCTTAGCATATTTAGATCTTTTCAGTACCTTCCCACTTCTTCTAATTGGGTATAGGGTATTTTTATTATTTCCTAGACATATTTAAGGTTTTCTCTATTCTTGATAGCAATCTACATGGCATATTCAAAATTTCATGCCCCATGTGTAATTTCATTACTTTTTATATTTTGCAATCATATTCTCCATCTGGATCATAGGCTCTCCATGTAATTTCAACAAAGAAGAAATCATCCATATTCCACATAGCCCTAAGAAGGTTGAGATATCCTTTAAAAATGTAGCGCCCCAGTTTAAAAGGCAATTTGAGCCAAGGGATTCTTGATTTACCCCTATTAACTCTCATATTTACTTCTTCAGCTACCTACCTCACAATTTCTAATGTGGTAATAGACATCAGGTAAAAATTTGGGAGTGCTTTAGGCAAAATTTTTAAGTCATATAATCTGATATATGTAAAATCTTCTGCAAGGAAGAAAATTTCAAACTTTGTCTGATTTAGAGAGTTTATTATTCCTATGCTAATTCTTGGAGGCTTTTTTCCACATAGTTTATTATGAATGACCACCATAAATCTTCTGATAAACTCACTGAAGCTATACCACCCTTCTTGAGTCCAAGGCAGCCTATATTGGATGCATTTGATATTGATCCCTCCTTGCATTTGAATGACACTGGAGCTCAGCTGGCCTATTATGAGATGTATGATAAATTAATATTACATGAATTCTGGCATTATATCTTTCTTTTTCTTGCTAGCCTCTTCAATTGTTACTAGCTATTCATTCACATTTTTCTCTAGGAACTCTTCCCAAGCATACATAGGTATTTTTTTAATTTTATTTAGCTGTGTATCCATGTACATTACTTTCTTTTTCATATTATCTAGATCTCTATTCCCCATTATGATGTTAATCATATCTTCATAGTCTTTGACCCATACTCTAAGAGCAAATTTTGGCACAGGAAATTTTTATGATACTTTGTAATCCATACCGAACATTCTTCGATAGAAATTGGTATTGAGCATACAAGAGGACTGTATTTCAAGTACTTTATTATTTGGGACTATTTGAGAGGGAGAGAGGTTAAATACCTTGCAAATAGCCTCTTTGGTTATTTTGAATAATTTATTATTCTTGTGGTTGAGGATGGGTTTTGAATCTAGGTCGTACGCAGTAACTAGCCAGGAGAGTAAGTCTGATAAGTGATGAACTCATGGATAGATAAGTTTTCCCAGGTTGCTCTTCCATTTGTTGCAAAAGGGACTATCTTCATAACAGTTTTCTCTAGCTCTCTAAAAAATATACTTGAGTAGGATCTGATGCCTCTGATAATCTTCTTAGGTGTTCAAAATAAAAAATAATGGCATATTCATATGCTTGCCTTTGTTCTTCTATAATCTCTTTCACTGGCACTTTCTTCTCTAGAGTCTCCTATTGTTTCTTCTCTGTGGGTTTACCCAATAGGTGCTCATAGTGATAGGCTTGTGGTATTCTCAGTACTCTATCTATGACTTTTGCTTTGACTTCTTGAATGGTTTTGGTGGGCTTATTTGATGAGCTAGTAGTTTTCTTGGGATTACTGGAAGAAGCCATGGTGCAAGAATGCAATATCACTTGTACCTTCTTCCTTACAGTCGTACTCGATGAATTCTTATCTCAAAAAGATTTGACAAGGGAATTTAATACTTGTGGAAGAGTATTTGAATTAATTCAGGAGTATGCATATGCAACATCTTTATTTCACTTCCAACCATCTTCTTCTAGTCATTTTCTAATAATTATACCTATAATATTTACACAAAGATAATATTTGATGGAAGTCTCTTTTATGATTATTCTGTTGAGGCCTATATCTTTCGATGTCATTTCTTTACTGGTGCCATGTCATTTGTATTTCTCTACAACCATAAGCTTGAAACTCATCATGGGTGTTTTGTTGATCTGCACGTACCTCAAAGAGATATGTTTATACCTTGGGCCATATTCTGATTTTACCACCCTAGATGGGATTGCAACTTTTGGATTTGGGGCCATCCACCTCATCATGTCTTTTGTTAGTTCTTTGGTAATGAGCCACACACCTTTCTAGGTTTCTTGCATGAGGTATATTTGGTGAAACATGCATCGTTGATCTCTTTGGGGTGATATGAACCATTGATAACCTTGTTGCTCTTCATTGTGGCTTATTGTTAATGCATCATCGATAGGCTTTCTTGAAGGGTGATGAAGATTTCCATAATACATGATCATTGATTGCCTGGAGCTGTCATTGATGGATAAAAAATGGGTCTTTCATAAGGGTGATGGCTAAAAACTTGATCATTGATAAAATTACATTGTTTTTGATGGATGATCGAATGAGGAATTCTATCAATGATGAGTATGCTTTTTAAAAAAACTTAGCAAACCTAAGGTTTATTTAATAATCTATAGGAGGGGGAAAACTTAGGATAAATGATGGCCAGAACCTTGGATGACTCAAAATACTAGTCGTTTATGTATCAGTGATGATACTTTTATATGAGCGATAAGGAATAACCTTTTTATCCAAAGATATTCTATGGTCGCTAATAGGGGAAAACCTTTCACTAATGCATCGACGATGTGATATTTATATCAACAACAAACCAAACTTGGAGTTAAGGGCTAATAATTTAGATGAAATTTTATGCTCATAGGCTTAGGTAGGCAAAGACCAAGTAGAAAACTATATGGCCTAGGGCTAAGGCATCGTTGATGGATTAAGATTGTTGCTGATGGATTGAAGACAATGCATTTGGATGAGCGATAGATTTACTTTGGATAGGCAGACCTTAGAAAAGAAACTTTTGGGTAAAAATTTATCGAGGGGTGGAAATAAGCTAAGGTTTTTATGTCTACGCATACTTGTAGGTTTAGAACTTAGGCAAAATAAATCACGGTGGACTTCATGGTATTTTTGGCCATGGTCTAACTTAGGGATGCAATATGAATTTTAATATTATATCATGACTTAAAAATGGAAATGTGATGGTTATATGACTTAAATGATGTGAGGTAACTAGAGGGGTATGGACTAAATAACGAAAGTGAACCAAATGATATGTAAAAGGGTAAATTTAAACATAATGGTCTTAAAAATGGATGAAATGGATAAGAGGTGAAGGGTGGTGATATGAAAATGATGACTTTATATAGGAATGAATTTATGAAGGATATTTTTGGATGAATTAAGCACAAGATGACCAAGACCTATACCTTCAATGACCATGGGGACTCTTTTGAATTGGAGTGACTCTCTCAAGACTTCCCTCTTTTTGAACCAACCACCACATCCTATAATCACCTAGACACTCAATTTTACCAACTTTTGAAAACTAGGGGTAAAATATAAGTTGGGATTTTTGAAGTTCAACACAGGCTCTATCCGAAACAAGAGAAGTGTTTGATCTTAAAAGATTAAAAATTCTCTTGAGGACCCTAGAATCTTCGGCTAACTTAATTGTACTCATTTCCTTTGGACCTTCATCAATAGACTTGCGGTAAGTGTGACCCCTTCGGACATGACCTATACCTTTGATATTTGTATACTCTTTGATGGCTCAACTCCCATGATTAACCTAACCAAAACACTAACAAACATTTTATTTGGAAGTAATCAAATTAAGAGTAAAATTCTAATCATCTAAGAAACAAACGAACTCAACAACAACACATGGCAGACATAACATATATTTTTTTATACAAGTGGCAGATAGAAATAGTTCATATGAACCAATCCCCATAACAGGGATGGTACATTTTTAGATGCTGGTCATTTATCAAAAATTGCATTTTCTCTCCTTGCAAGGTTTGCAACTTGTAAGTATGATGGCCTATTTTCTTGATGAACTGGTAAGGGCCTAACCATTTTGACTCCAACTTATCTTTTACCTTTGGTTTGTCATTCTTCGGGTCACATTATAACACTATGTCTCCTTCTACAAATATCTTTCTTCTATATTCCTTGTTGAAGACTTTAATTGTTTTCTAGGTTTCCTGGGTCATTCTCTTGAAAGCATCTCTTCTGCCTTATTCTAGTTTGGCAATTTGATCCATTCTCCTTTGCAAGCTATCTGGCTTCTTATGGTATTGAAGTAATAAAGTTAAAGTAGGTCTTTCTACCTATTGGGGGAGTAGGGAATTTTCTCGATACACCAATTCATAAGGTGTTTTTCCTATTGTTATTTTGACAAAAATCCTGTCAGCCCATAAACCAAATTTTAATTCATTGTCCCAGCTCCTTTTATTTTTGCCAAGAGATATTTTTATTCTAGTTATGAGATTTTTGTTTGAATATTTTTCTAGGCCATTACCTTGAGGATAGTAATTAGCTTAATGAGCCAATTCAATGCTATATCTACTGCAGAATTCCACCATATCATATGAAATAAAACTACTACCATTATCAATAACTAGCTTCCTGGGTACTCCAAATCTAGTTAATATATTTTCCTCCAAAAATTTGATAATTACTTCAGTGGTTGATCTCTTTAATGAGGCATATTCTATCCACTTAGTGAAATAGTCGATAGTAGTTTTTATCCATCGATGACCACCTGATGAATTTGGATTGATTTCTCCTATCAAATCTAGACCCCATTGAGTGATGGGAGCCTCACTATTACATATTTTAAAGGCATTTAGCATTTCTGGTATTTTATTACAAATTGATGTACATACCTGAACATGGATGGCCAATAGTAGCCTATTCTCATTATGTTGTTAACAGTTGCCTTAGGTGCAAAATATCCTTTACAAAAGCCATGATGAATTTGGATTGATTTCTCCTATCAAATCTAGACCCCATTGAGTGATGGGAGCCTCCACTATTACATATTTTAAAGGCATTTAGCATTTCTGGTATTTTATTACAAATTGATGTACATACCTGAACATGGATGGCCAATAGTAGCCTATTCTCATTATGTTGTTAATAGTTGCCTTAGGTGCAAAATATCCTTTACAAAAGCCATGATGAATTTGTATTGATTTCTCCTATCAAATCTAGACCCCATTGAGTGATGGGAGCCTCCACTATTACATATTTTAAAGGCATTTAGCATTTCTGGTATTTTATTACAAATTGATGTACATACCTAAACATGGATGGCCAATAGTAGCCTATTCTCATTATGTTGTTAACAGTTGCCTTAGGTGCAAAATATCCTTTACAAAATCCAGTATGAATTTCTTTAATTATTCCAAGCACATCCTCTTGGAAAAGGTAGAGCAATAATACACCACTTGGATGCCTCCAATACAGTTTGTTCTTCTCAATGTAATATTTATGTCCATGTAATTTAATACTCCTCATTCTATTCTAATAACATCCAGTAGGGTATGCCAATATATCTGTAGATAATTCACACCATCCTTATACCATTCATCTCTTGATGCTTCTGTTTCAACAATCTGTTGTAAATTTACTAATACAACTATATTGTTGAAGTCTTCACCTCCTTTTATTACCATGTACTTGACTAGACCTTGCCCTTTAATGGTTTTTACAACTTTGAACTCAACCTTGGACTGCTAAAATTAACCATCCACCTAGCTGAACTGCCTGTGGGTTCATTTTGAGTAAAAACATCTTTGATGGTTGTGTAAGGGATGCAGGCTATCAATTTGTTTGACCCAAAAATTCCTTTAAAATGCTCAAATACTTTTGTAAGTGAGAAGGCCTATTTTCTATCATGGTATACTTCAGTTAAAAACCTTTTAATCCTAAACTCATAAATGCCACCAGCCTCTCAATGATTTATGTATCTTTCTATGATAACACAGTAGCAATGGTGTCTTATGAAGCAAAAGAGTATATGTTAAAATCTCGATGATAATACAGGGGCTTGTGTGATGGCATCCTTTATTTTTTTAAAATCTTGTAAACTCTCTTTTTTCCATCTAATAATACCCTCTTTTTTATCATGTCATTTATGGGCTTTGCAATTTGAGAAAAATTTAGGATAAATCTTCTAACAAAATTAATCTTCCCAAAAAATGACCTGACTCCCTTCAAGTTCTTTGGTGGGGGAATTTTTGCAATGGATTTAGTTCTTTTAGGATCAATACTAATTCTTTCTTTAGAAATAATATGTCCTAATATCTTGCCTTATCTTGCCCCAAAGATACACTTCTTAGGATTTAAGGAAAAATTCCTTACATATTGCAAACACTTGAGTGAGATGCTCAAAGTGGTCCTCAGGATTCTTAGATAGACAGTTATGTCATCTAAGTAAACCACTACTACCTTAAATATTAAACCTTTGAAGGTAAAATCCATGGCTCTTTGAAAGGTGGCTCCTTCATTCATCAAACCGAATGGCATCCTAAGGTATTCAAATATCCTCCATGGAGTGGTAAAAGTTGTTTTGTGCCTATACTTAGGGTTGAATTGTATCTGATTGTAGCCAGATAACCCATCTAACAAAGACATCCTAGCTGATCCTACAACCTGCAGTAACTGCTCCATATTGAGCAAAGGATAATTATATTTTTAAGGAGTTTTTTTTCAAATTTCCAAAGTCTACACACAGTCCAATATCTCCATTTTTCTTTCTTACTAGCTCTAAATTGGTTATCCATGTAGAAAATATAAATTTTCTGATAATCTTGACATCCAATAATTTTTGGAGTTCCTTTTGCATTACAGGGTGTAACGTGGGATAAAAATTTCTTTGTTTTTTTGTGTGTAGCTTAGTGCCCTCTTTTAATGGAATAATATGCTTCATCACTTATGTGTTAAATGTTCTGAGGTCAACATATATCCATGCAAAGGTATATTTATGCTTTCTTGAATATTTTATAGAGTATTTATTTTCTTTTTCAGACATTGATTTTTAAGCTTCACCTTTTTAGGCTCTTGTTCAGTTCCAGTATTGATTTCCTCTACTTCCAATTCTTGAAGGGCAGGTTTGTGAGCTCTATCAAAATCATAAAATAGGCTCTCTAATGAAATAAAGACTTTGTATAATTTGTTAGTCTTTAATTGTATCACTTCTATAGGTTCTCCAATTACATTTTTCATTTTTTCCTCATCTTCCTCATCACAGATAATATCAGCATAATGATTCTATAATGTTATAAAATATTTGATATCTATATCATACTAAAAAACTTGTAGATACACTATGTTATCTAGGGCAGATGGATGATATACTGAAATAGTTGAGAACCTTTCCTAATATTTTGTATCTATCTCTGGATTATCTGAACCAAAAGCATTTATAGCTAACAAATTGGCTATATTATTTTGATCCCTAGGAATATACGTGATATTGAAAGCCATAAATTTATCTATTTATTTTTGAACATCCTGCTTGTATTATTTTAACCTAGAGTATTAGGTTTGATATTTCTCTTTAATAACTTGTATTATTAATTCTACATCTCCATATATAATCAAATAATTGATTTCTAGTTCTTTAGCTTTCCTCAAACCTAGTAAGAATGCTTCATACTCTGCCACAATATTAGTACATGGAAACTACAATCTGTATGGTATTCCCAAAATAATTCTTGTTAATGTAAGTCAATTTAACCCCTACCCATGCTCTAGTATATGATTTTGCTCCATCAAATGTCAGGATCCACATTTCAGATATTAGTATTCTTGTAGACTCAGTGTCTATGTAGACACCCAATTTTGACACACCTAGCCAATGTCATCCTCAATCAAGGCATAAAACAACACCTCATCAAGGCATCCTAACCTTGTAAAGTTAGGAATCAAATTTATCATGTTTTATCCATTCCCAATCCTAGAAAAACTCATCAATTTCCTTGTCTTCACAAGACTTTTGATCAAGAAAATCAAATCAATAATATTCATACCTAAATTTGGGATGTTTATTAAGGTCATATTTAGGAAAACATTTTACCTATCAAATCATCTCCACATCTCACAAAACCACCACCATTGTATAGCCATTAAAATGAGCTTTCTGGAAAGTATAAATATGCCTATATTTGGACTCATATCGATGCCAAAAACTACAAAACACAAATTGCTATCCAGAACCAAATTCGTCACTCAACCAAATTTGCCACCCCTATGGTGAATTTGGTCAATAGTGGCAAATTTGGAAAACATATAAATTTCAAAATTTGAAAATTCATACTTTGTCTCCTTACCAAATTGACCGCTCAAAACTAAATTTGTCATCCCTCTGGTAAATTTGGTCAATAGTGGCAAATTTGGCAAAAACAGTTGGGAATCTTCCACATGAACCAATTGGGCATAGATTGACTTCCCTTTCACCTCTACCATTTATTTCACACACCCCAACAATGCATCAGATGCATTAATTTCATATTGATCTTATCCAATTCTCCCCCAATCCTCCTCCAAATCCTATTTAAGGACCCCCTTGGGTAGGCATTTGTTAAGCAATTTCAGTGTAGCAAAGCTCTATCAATATTTCTAAGTGCCTCATCCTTCACAGCATTCTCCATTTCTAATCTTCCTTCAATCATTCCAAGCATCTTATAGAATTTTTAAAACATTGTGGATGGCAACTAGGCAAGGCAAGGGAGCTTGATGGCAAGGATATCTTCATGCAAGGGAGAAGCCATAGCTAGGTGAAATCTAGCATAGCTCTCTCCTTTATCTTCTTGTTCCCATTTCATTTTAGTTCTCTATATTTGGCCTTGCATATTTTTCTAACTCCATTTACTTACTTTCATTTTCATCATCCTTTATATGCTTTATCTTTGTGTTAGACTTACCTTGGTTTTGTAGGTTCTAACATTTGTGCTTGCAGATCTGAATTTGAGGATTTGCACCCCTTTTTGTTATAATTATAACATCTATTTTGTAGGGTTGAAGAGACATCTCTCCTTGGACATCTTAATTTCATTCACTAATCTCTCTATTTTGTAGGGGGATTTCATCTTTTCCCTTCATAAGCATTAGAATATTTTCTATATTTCTTTATTTATGCTTAATTACTTGTAGTCCTATTTCATATACAACCATATTTATTCTCATTTACATGCTTACTAATAATTTATTTTCACTTCCATGCTATTTTACTTTTGTAGACACCAAAATCCAGCCACTTGTAAGTCATCTATACCTTCTTGTTAGCCACGTGTCAGTCATCCACCTTCCCGCCATTATTTGGCCCAAATCCACACCTTCCCGCCATTATTTGGCCCAATTTCACCTTTTCCCGCCATTATTTGGCCCAATTTCACCTTTCCCGCCATTTTTCATTCCCAAATTTATTTAAATTAATATTTATATATATATTTTAATATTTTAATATATTTTAATATATATATAAAGATACTTTAAGTGATTTAATCTGAGCCGTCCATCCATCTTAATCCGTTTCACAACCTAGATTTATTCTCTACCCTTGGATCCACTTTAATCTTAGCCACACGTTCAAAGTGTCGTTAAAACCCTAAAGTGTGCCCTAAGAGTAGATTATAAATTGAGTCACCTTGATGGCTCAAACCGGATCTCTTTTACTATCTCTCTTTTGTTATCTATCGCTATCTATCTCTTCTTCAACTAAACCTACCCATCCATCGCCGTCCCTTTTCGTCGCATCCATCGCCGCATCCGTCGCCAACTTCGCCGCCATCCCTTCTACAACATTCTGTAGAATCCCCCATTCTTGTCGCAAGTGCCCGCGGGCGTTTACCCGCAACCACAGACGTAGACCGGCGTCTGCAACCCCGATCCAGAAGCACGCGGGCGTTCAGCGATCGCACCAGGGCGCCTTCCGTAGCCGATTTGATAGTTACATCACTTCCAGGTGCCGCCTGGTCTCGCTGCGTTAACAGAAAAAGAGGTATAGATTCTAAAGCAAGTAATATTTTTATGTATTAATCCGTCGTTAGATTCTGCATTCTATTTATTTCATTTCTAGGGTTTTAGACTATTTTTGAGGGCTCACACGGTGGAGCCCTCTTACTAGTTTCTAACCTTTTTGTAGTTTTAATGTGTGCAGGATTTTAATGGCAGATTTGATTGGATGATAGCAGCTGCTTAAGCTGGAGTGGTCCGAGCCAAAGGATACAACGAAGCCCACTCATTCTGTTGAGGTTAAGGATACATTCTTCGGAGATGCCACCATATTGTGCCAGCTAGGGTTTCGGAGAACCCTAGCACAAATTGTAATCTTGTATCACGAAAAGGGTTACAGGCCCTGTTGTACTCAAAAGGAGTTTCTAAACTCCATTGATTAATAAAAATCGTTTGTTTTGTACAACTGTGTTCTGCATTACTTTTTATCGTGATTTCTTTATCTTTTGTTTGGCGTTGTATCTTTAATCTACAAATGGCGATCACGGTGGGACCCCCTAGGGTTTCATGTTTTTAATACTTGCTTTATTGATCTATTCCTGTTTTCTGTTTTATTTTGCAGGTTCCAGAAATCGTGAAATTCGTTGTTCCAGCGAACTAGGGTTTCTGAGGAGTTTGCAGAAAACGCAGCAGACGCAGAGCGGCGTCTGGAAGTCCGATCCGAAACGCAGAGGGGCGTTTCAGCCTGTGCAGACTCCCTTGGGCGTTTGAAGGCAGTTTCACAGAGAAAGCGTAGGCTTCCGAGTAAGTGCGTTTTTTTTCTTTGTTAAACTGTACTTTTTACGTTTTTGGTTTTTCTGTTGTATTCTGTTTCTTTTTCAGATCATTACTTTAAAATGAACAAAAACTAAGTAATCTGGAAAAGAACAGTTATTTTTAGTTACATTTTTTTTTTACATTGCATTATTGGTTGCATAAAAAAAAAAAAAATTTGCATACCTAGCTGCATATTAGAATAGCTACGAATTATCTGTTTTAGTCATCTAAGTAGGACTATTGATTGGATGTCAATAGTACTCCTGCCATTGGGTGATTCCAGGCAGAGAAGTGGACGAACCTTCCGGTTGCTCCTTTGATATCTGATATCATTGGTAGGCAGGGGGTTTTAAACGGTGTACTCCACTTCTTCAGAGGAAATGGCATGTTTTCAGTAGCCTCTTGCTTAGATCATTAGAACTTTTGATTTATAGCTTTGTATGTATACATTAGACAACTAAAACACTTAAAATAAAATTCACTGCATTTCATATTGCATTTAAAACAGTAATATCTGGATTTCATCACCAGGTATTGCTTGAAGTTTAGTGACGGTGGAATTCATCTCCATCCATTAAACTTCTGCCTTAGACACCATAGGTCACCCCCGAGCAAACTTGTTGGATTTCATCACCAGTAAGAATCTCGTTGTCCTTTCCTAGCCATAGTTTTTACCTTTTTTGTGAATAATTCAAGATTAGATCACATGCAAAACTCATAAACCGGACACTTAAAATTTACTACAGATTAAGATCAGAAAATAATTAATTAACCGCAGGTAAGACATATTGGTTGAAACCTAGGTTGTGACTGTTTTCTGATAATTTCTTTAGTGTAAATTTATCATTCAAGTTTTGCATTCTTCTTTTTCTGAATTTGTTTAGATTTATTGCTTCATGGTCTTAACAAGGAATCAATCTAAAATGTTAAATCTAAATAATCAAATGGGTAATTCACAGAACATCCCCACCACCAACATAGCCACTTATCCTAGTGAATTTCAAGCAGGTTCGCTGCGGGTCTTTCACGTCCTTCTATCGTCTATCACATGGCCATGCCCATGGAGGAAGACAATTCCTGTCATATTACCCACATTGATATGGCCCAAGTGCAAACTCACTTAAGAGATGGCATTGGCTATGTCCTTGAGCCAATCCAAGATTCCCCTATGCAAGATTCTATTTTTCAGCAGGATATTGCATCAACCATACCCGCTGGTTTCACTCGGGTCTACACTAACCCTTTTTTTGAGGCTAATGTTGTATCTGATCAGCCGGCTTCATCTCCAACATCTTCCCAGATGCTCAATTGTCCTCCTTTGGAGACAAATGTAGTGTCTTCCCGACCACTTTCTCCTCCATTTACCCGGGTGTACACCAATTCTCTCTATGAGGCTGGTGGAACCTCCTCTAGCCATGACCAATTTCAACCCTCTTCTTCCCAAACCATTTATGGTTTCACCCTACCTGGGGCACAGTCTATTGTTTCTTCCCAGGTACCGCCTACTTCAGCCACCTTCATTGCCCCTGCTATGCAGTCTTCTGTGACTACCATGGCAGCCTGCCCTCCACCTTCATCCAATCATCCCACCTCCCTTGGGTTAGAGATTAATAAGGTTAGGGAGTACCTCGACAAGTTGCTTCAGCAACAACAGCAACAAAATGCTCAACCACCTGTCGTAGTAAATCCTACACCTCAACCAATTTCTACCCAACCGACTTTTCTTAGCTCAGGCCCCACCTGGGTACCCCAATCTTCGGTGGTGTCCATTCCTACCCCACCTTTCTCCCAACCTAGTCCAGTTCATCATTCAAACCAATCACCTTCTTTTCGGTATCATCCATACCAACAACCTGTCCATTCCACACCGCCTAATCCAGGCAATTTCATCCCATCTCATCATTTTTCAACTCCTCCATTGCATCATCATAATCATCAAACAAGTCAAAATTTTCATGAAGATTCTCGACTCCATGCTATACAACAACAGATTGACAACCTTATGCTCAACATGCCTGGCTCATCTAGTCAGAAACCTACGCTAAGGTCGTTGATCAATCAACCAATTCATCCTTCGGTACCTTCACCGCCATATCCGACTGATTTCACATTACCGAAGTTTGACAAATTTTGAGGAACTGAGGATCCTCATGAACATGTGAGCTCATTCATGCATGCCTGCTTTAGAATCCAAAATAATGACGCTCTTATGCTCAGAACTTTTCCTCAGACATTAGGGGGAGATGTTGTACAATGGTACAATCATTTAGCTCACCATAGCATTTATGCTTACGAACAATTGATTAATCTATTTTTAGAACGATTCTCCCTAAATGTACAAAGGAAAGTTTCATTGTCCGACTTATACAAGCTCAAGCAACATGACGATGAGACTGTTTATGACTTTGGAAACCGTTGGAGGGCTATCATTAATAAACTGCCATTCTCCCTACCAATGGAGGAGTTAACCAAAATGTTCACCCGGAGTTGTCTAAAACCTATCTCTTGGTTACTCCAATTACAACAATACAGGACTTTTGAAGAGGCTTTGGCCCAAGCAAGTATCATAGAAGACATTAAAGTCCAAGAGGGTGTTTTAAAACCCCGTAGAAAAGAATGGCAACAAAAGGGCCAACAACGAAATAATAATTATGGCCAAAACAAACAAACACAGGCTAGTACAGCCTCAAATGTTAACCAAGTTAATCAAGTGGTGGCGAGTCAGCCCGTAATGGCTCAACAACAACAAGTAATGCAAAGTCAACCGCAACCAATTGCTTATCATGCGGTACCCGCCCCTCCTCAACCAGCTCCCAATATTGGGCCAACCATGGAAACTCGACCTTGGCAAAATAATCGTCCCAAGCGACAGTTCACACCTTTAGATGAACCATATGCGGTCATATTCAACAAGTTATATAGCACAAATCAGTTAACTTTACCTGAGTTTAAACCTTTAGAACCATCTAGAAGGGGGAAGTATTACAAAGAGTACTTATTTTGTCCTTATCATAGGCAAAATGGGCACGATATCAATAATTGTACAGCTTTCAAACATGTGATCCAAGATCTTATTGAGATTGGAGCCATTAAATTGGATAGCCCCTTAGCCCAACAAAATCAAAATCTTGGTATATTTCAAACACCCCTTCCACATCGGGAGGAAGCTCCAACAACTTCAGGGGGAGTAACTCGGGTAACTCCTCCTAATCAAGTCAACCATGTACAACAATACCAAGGTTTTGTGGGTACTATTAACGTAGTAACCCGGGGTCAAAGGGCGAACCAACCAAATCAGGCTGAACCACGACCACTGTACAAACCCCAGTCCACCTCGGGTAACGAGTGACCCAACGACGTGCTAGTACTTCTCAACAACCGCTAAATCATTCTACTCAACGCCAACGACCCATCATGTCATTGAGTAGCCGGTTAACTACCGGTTTAAAAATGGCTTCTGCCAAGTTATCGATCTATGACCTCATTCAACAATCTCCCCCGCATAGAGAGGCATTAATGGAAATATTGAAGTCAATCGAGCTTCAAACTCAAGATACTAATGCCTTCAACAACTTTGTGGGGAGTATTCAAACATGCATGGAGCCCTCCATCACTTTCTATGATTTTGAAATCAAACCTATGTCAACAGAAAGTATAGATCCTCCACTTCATATCATGGCCAAGATCGATCACAAGCCATTCAAGAGAGTCTTAATTGACACCGGTTCCTCAATCAATATCATTACAACATCGGCGTTGAGTCATCTAAAGCTGTCGCCATCCCTTATCACAAAGTCGACTTTTACTCTTAAAGCATTCAATGATGCTTTATCTTCCACGGTTGGCACGGTTATCTTGCCCATTGAGGTAGGGGCCCGAACTTTGCATACCTTGTTTCACATCTTGGAAGGGTCCATGGCATACAATGTATTGCTTGGACGGCCTTGGCTTAGGGAGATGAGATGTGTCCCTTCTATACTGCATCAATGTCTGAAGTATGTATATGAGGGACAGGTTCATTGTGTACCTGCTGACATTGAACCCTTCAAACATTGCAACTATGTCTCAAATCCTTATGAGATTGTGTTGCCATCCACTCATCTTTTCTTGACCCCATCTACTTCTTCTATACCATCTTCTTCTAAAGCTCCCATTCCTGAGGAGCTACCCATCATATCGCAACCATCTTCCTCTTCCGCTATTCCATCTCATTCACCACTTTCTTCATCAACTAATCTTCCTTCTTCTTCATCAGTGACCACATGCACATGTGGCCATGACCAATCATCTCTTTCCACGTCATTACCCCATTCTTCTACACCTTCTTCAACATCACCTATTATTCCTCCATCTTCCCAACCATCACCAGGTGATGTTTCACAAGTTAGTGAAGCATCAACCCAACCAAATCCTTCCAATTCTTCTATCCCACATTCTTCTATTCCATCATCTAGTCTTTCTCCCTCCCAAGTCAAGGTCCATCTCACTGATGCAGGTATTGGTGAGTATGCCATCCAAGATGTCCACATCACACCGTTCAATGTGCAAACAGTTAAAGATTTTGGTCGTCCACATGACCAACATTTATCCATTGGATCGGTTTATAACATGGGTTCTATGCCAAATTCCATTAATTTTGTATATGGGGGAATAGAGTCATCTTCTAGTCCTACCACCATACTAGAACCTAAGCATCCAGTCCCTGCCAATATCGAAAGGATGGAGGGTTTTCCCTCTCGCTATTTCCACAGACATAATTGGCAGCAATTTGGCCTAGGTCGATACGAGCAAGGGGTAGCTGAACGCATCGATATGCCATATCAGAGACCCACTGAGCGTTTTGGTCCGGGCTACCAACCACTTCCATCCCTTTCTTCTTTTGAACGAGCTTTTCAAAGCATTAATCTTAATTCAGAAGAAGAAATCCTCCACCCCGACGAATCCGAAGATGAAGCCTATGAAGAATTTGACGTCATGTCAAATGGTGATGAATCTGAAGAAGAGTCGGCGCCCATTGTTCCCCTCATTAAACAAGACGAGTTTTATCTCCAATTGTTCCCTCTCCAAGAGGCCATCTTTCGCTTGCTTCTTCCACAAGAACGAGGTGAACCACCCCCTCCGCCACATCCATAAGCCATAATCCAAACCTGTATTATATGTATATACTAAAATAGTGGTTTTCACCACTACCAAAAAAAAAAAAAAAAAAATCAAAAAATATAAAAAAAAAAAAAAAACTCAAACTAAAAAAAAAAAAAAACTGAAAAACTATGTTGTTTTGCATCTCAGGTCTTCCGAGGTCTTCACCGGTTTTCCCTTCCATTCCGCCCATCCTTTCTTCCATAAGTCGACAATGAATTTTGAAGACTTATTCACACCACTCCATAATCCATATGATCCGGATAAGCCAATCCTGATCAACCCAAGCCTGATTGGCATGGATCGGATTTCATCCCCTCCATCTATTTCAGAATTCATCCTTTCTGAGGAATTGTTAAGGGCTTCCGTCAACTACATTCCTCCTTCACCTCCACATTCACCTTCATCTTCTAAGCCAGAGGTCTTCCAGGAAGACATAGACGAGAGCAAGGCACAGGAGCTTGATGACATTTTAGATGACATAAATCTGATCCCTACTCCCCATCAGCTTGAGGAAGGTTCCCACATGTCTATTGAAGAAACTATCGATGTAGACCTTAGTACGGACCAAGATGGCACCCAAATTGTGAAGCTGGCTAAAAGTCTATCATCAGAGGAACAAGAGCAAATGATTGCTCTACTCAAGCGGAAGAAGGAGATATTTGCATGGTCTTACAAAGACATGCCAGGCCTAGACCCTAATTTGGTTGTCCATAACCTCACCTTACAAAAAGATGCTAAACCTGTCAAACAGAAACTTAGGAAAATGCATCCTACCGTGGCCCTCATAGTTAAATCGGAGATTCAGAAACTTCTGGATGTTAAATTTGTCGTCCCGATTGATTATCCTGAGTGGCTTTCTAACATGGTACCCGTTCGCAAGCCTAACGGGGGGATACGTGTTTGCACCGATTTTTGAGATCTAAATAAAGCGTGTCCTAAGGATGACTTTCCTCTTCCAAACATTGATACTCTTGTCGACACCTGTGCTGGTCATGAAATGCTTTCGTTCATGGATGGATTTTCAGGATACAACCAGATTCGAATAAACCCTGAAGATCAACACAAAACAACATTTACCACACCTTGGGGAACTTTTTGTTACAGGGTGATGCCCTTTGGCCTTAAGAACGCGAGGTGCAACCTATCAACGAGCCATGACTTATATTTTCCATGATTATATGCATAAGATTATCGAAGATTATGTGGATGATTTATTGGCAAAATCTAAAACTCGACAAGAGCATTTTGATGTATTGGAAAAAGTTTTTGATAGGCTTCTAGAGCATAAAGTAAGGTTGAACCCTAAGAAATGTGTCTTTGGTGTTACCTCAGGCAAACTCCTAGGTTTTATTATCTCTAAACGAGGTATTGAGGTGGACCCAAACAAGGTCAAAGCCATTATGGAAATGTGTCCCCCAACTAATTTGAAGGAGTTGCGTAGTTTGCAAGGAAAGATTAATTCAATCCGTCGCTTTATTGCACAACTTTCTGATAAATGTAGGCCATTTTGCCACCTACTACAAAAGGGGGTACAATTTTCATGGACGAATGAGTGTCAGAAAGCCTTTGATGACATCAAGCGATACTTAGCATCTCCGCCAGTCTTAGCTCCGCCTCGTCCAGGGGTCCCTTTCAATCTTTATATCTCAACAACGGACTTTGCCTTAGGGACAATGCTTGCACAAAAGAATGAACAAAATCGTGAGCAAGTTGTCTATTATATTAGTCGAACATTGGTAAGCTATGAAACCCGATATGCTTATGTGGAAAAGTTGTGCTTAGCAGTGGTTTTTGCCACTAAGAAACTTCGTCATTATATGCTTAGCCATACAACATATGTCATAGCTAGAGAAAACCCTCTGCGTTATATGATGTCTCGCACTTATAATAACACTCGTACCGCTAAATGGATAATGTTGCTTACCGAATTCGATCTTGAATTCATTAGCCAAAAATCCGTTAAAGGTCAAGTTATAGCCGATCAACTTGCGGAAGCTCCACTACCTAGTGATCATCCTTTGATTATTGAGCTCCCAGATGATTCGGTATTTGCTATCACTGAACAAGAAGAGGACATCATTCCGGAGGAAGATGTTGACATCACGCTATTCTTTGATGGCTCTAAGTGCGCGAAAGGTCAAGGTGCTTGAGTTGTGTTTCATACACCTCAAGGGATTCCCATCCCTTTATCATTCAAACTAGACTTCCAATGCACCAATAATACAGCAGAGTATGAAGCCTTAATTTTAGGTCTTCAATCAGCCATAGCTATGAGCATTAAGCGTATTCGGATATTTGGGGATTCTCAACTCGTGGTTAAACAAATTACAGGAGAATACCAAGCCAAAGAACCTACCATTAAGCTTTATCATGATGTAGCAATGAAGTTGCTCTCTAAGTTTGATTGGTATGAGATCACTAGTTTGCCTCGTTCGACTAATAGATTTGCGGATGCCATGGCCTCTCTTGGATCATTGATTCCAAAGGACTCCCTTGGAGAGGTACAGCCCCTAATCATTTCCACAATCTCTAAGTCTGCAATTGTTCGTGCTGATTCTAAGGATGAAAAAGATGTTTGCTTTATCCATTCGGATCCATATGAGCCTTGGTCTAGTGAGATAGTAGCCTTCCTCAAGTTTGGAACACTCCCATCTGATTTGTCTCGAACTGCCCACCGCTGTTTTAAGCAAAAGGCAGCTCGTTTTGTTCTTTTGGGGGATGTGTTGTATAAACGTGGATATGATGGAGTACTCCTCCATTGTCTAGAAGCAGGTGAAACACATAGAGCTATTGCTGAAGCCCATGATGGTACTTGTGGTGGTCATTTTAGTGGAATGGCCATTGCGAAGCGTATTTTACGTATGGGGTATTATTGGCCCACTATGGAACAAGATTGTTGCAAATATGTTAAACAATGTAAAAAGTGTCAAGAACACGCTAATTTAACCCATATACCATCACAAGCTTTACAGCCCATCCAAAGCCTTTGGCCCTTCTCACAATGGGGTCTCGATTTAATTGGCAAGATTTCACCTGCCTCTTCAGGACAACATACTTTCATCATTACAACCACTGAATACTTCACAAAGTGGGTTGAAGCTATTCCTCTAACCAATACTGACAGGTCCTAGAATTGTGGAGTTTATACTTCACCATATCATTTGTCGTTTTGGTATTCCCTCTAAAATCATTTTCGATAACGGCAAGTCTTTTAAGAATAAGGATGTTCGAGCTCTTTGCGAAAAGTATAATATCCAACATAGTTTCTCAACTCCTTACTACCCACAAGCCAATGGACAAGCTGAAGCTTCCAATAAGACCATAATTGCTATTCTTAAGAAACTTGTTAAAGAAAATCATAAAGATTGGCATACACAAATCCCCTTGGCATTATGGGCTTACAGAACAAGCATCAGAACTCCCATTGGGGCAACGCCATTTTCTTTGGTCTATGGAGCTGAAGCAATCATGCCTCTTGAGCTCGAGATCCCTTCCTTGCGAATTTCTTTGCAGGAATTTATCGATGATGATACTGCTAGACAAGCACGTCTTGATCAACTCACACTCATAGATGAAAAATGAATCAATGCTTTAGAGCATTTGCGAGTTTATCAAGACCGATTGAAACGTGCTTACAATGCCAAAGTTCATCTAAGAGAATTTCAAGTAGGAGATCTTGTCCTTAAAGAGAATCAACAAAACACCAATGCATTGCCGCATCTTCGAGATAAATTCGTGGCTAATTGGTTAGGTCCATATATGGTCACTGAAAGAGTGGGTAATGGAACTTATAGACTTGCCAGTTTAGAGGGAGAGGAAGAACCCGAACCACTTAATGTTATACACTTGAGGGCATTCTACGCATAGTTTGAATTTTATATGTACATATATACATGGCTTGTACAACAAAAAAAAAAAAAAAAAAAAACAAATAAAATAAAAAGAATTTGCATTTCATTGTTAGTTGCATACATCTCATTCAAAAACATTGCATTTCATGTGCATACATCTCATTGAAAACCATAACATTTCATTTTCAGCCATAGTTGCATATCATGTTAGAGACCATTCTATCTTTTGGATATAAAATTTGGTCAAGCAAAAGTCATGTTGCCTTAATCGGGGGCACCTTCATAAAATCCATCAAACCGAATTGTCATTCGTACACCCATTTTCCATTTGCACATATTTACATTGCCAAAATGTTTTCAGTCACTCAGCCATTCCTAGTGTTTTAAGCAAACTTTGAAATGCATGTCAAAGTTCTCTAGGGCCATATCACAAATTACACTAAATAAAATCTTGAGTATTGGGAAATGATTTCAAAAGCGGTCTTGAACCTATCACATTTTCACATCTTAAAAACATCTTGTGTCAAAGAGAGATAACACCATCCTTGGGTTGTGCCTTGAAGTGAAAAGGGTAATCCTCGTTTGTCCTATCATGCAAACATAGTCCATAAAACAGTGGTTCTTACCACTATCACAAGCAATCACAAAATATAAATATAAACAGAGTAGTAAGGATAGGGTAAAATTCTCATCATACTTCGGTTGAGAATCCGATTCCCCAAAGCTCTAAGGAAATGAACATTTTTCACACACCACTGATCCCAAATAAGTTGTAAGGATCGTACTACTTGTCCAGTCAGACGGATAGGTAGTCATCCCCAAGGCTTACAAAGGTCAAAAACAACATGGACTATGGAGTTAACCTTCATCGGGGCTATAGACGCTTGACTGGCAGTGGAGTATACTCATTGCGTGGCGACATGTCTCTCCTCAAAAAGAGACCTCTGAATGCTCATACGGACAAACTAGCTTCGGGGTCTTCTCCATAACGGGGTTACCTAATTTATGCAAGATGAGGTTAATGAACACACTTGCACACACACGAGGTTTTGATTGCCTAGAGTCACTACCATGCTTCGGATTTGGTTAATGAACTCGCATGCACACACATTTGGTCCTAGTTGAATTAGGCAGTATTAGTAAGTTTGTTTGATACCACTAGCATGTTTGAGTCTTTGTAAAACAGTCTTCCTCCATATCTTCTTCCATATCATCCTCCATATCTTCTTCCATATTCATGTCATTCCATACGTCATCCATTCACAAGCCACCAAGTTCGGTGCCCCTGATTAAACAATTATGATAACAGTTGGCTAAATCTAACTATCTAAAAATATGAGTGCTTCTTAGTGCATATTTCATTTACTTAGTCTTGCATTAATCATCCATAGATTTACATATCATTTACTTAGTCTTGCATTAATCATCCATAGATTTGTATGTTATATACTTAGTCTCGCATTAATCATCTATAAGTTTGCATTCCATTCCATCACATATGCATCAAAAACATTAAAACATATCAAAACATGCATCACAAAAACATAGGCATTCACACAAAAGAGAGTAAAACACCAAATAAATAAAAGCCATGTATATATATATATATGTATAAAGGACAAACTGTACGAGGAATGCCAAAAGGCTACAATATACAATAGAGCACCAAGGCTCATAAAGAGTGCATCTAAGCACTAAGCTAACCATCAAAAGAGGACCCCTGAGACCTAGTAGGAGCCCTAGACCTAGTGGTGTGTCTAGACTCACTACGCCTAGAGACAGAAGAGGATGGAGGATCAGGCAACACAATGTGATGCCTAAACAATGTGTCCTCCAGAGCCTCAATGTAACGAGTCCTCGACCTAAACCTAGCTATGTCTATCCCGTGTCGTCGCTCCCGCTCCGCTAGCTCTGCCTGGAGTCTCGTCACCCTGTCATCCTGGGGCACCCTGGTCGCTCTATCCAAGTCCGCCTACAGCTGGGCCATCCTCTCCTCCTGAGCAGCTAACCGGGCATCCCGCTCTCCCCTCTGCTCCAGCCGAGCTATCCTCTCATCCCGGGCAGCTAACATAGCATCGCGCTCTGCTATCTGCTGCTGCAGCTACGTCAGCTCGTTCTCATGCCCGCTAGGGGGTATCTCCCTAGCCTCTCCTAGCCTCTCCTAGGCCCTCTCCGCCATCCTCCCCATCATCTTCGCTACCCGGAGCCTACCGTGCCATCTTCCCCTTTCACCTTCGACTATCAGATCGAAGGCGGGGACCCTCCCTACGCTTGGGAACCTCCACGGTTCCCTCGCCCTCTCCAGCCCCAGCCTCGGGCTCTCCGGCTCCACCAGCCACCAATGGTGGCTCCCACCTCGGCTCTACGGCCATCCATGCTGCATACTTAGCTGTCACCCCGACGTCGTCCATGTCGAGGATCTCCATGTCCTCATCGTCCTCTGTCGCCTCCCTCCATGGCTCGACACATGACAAATCACCCTCTGATCTGTGCCTCCGGTAGCGCACTGGCTCACCGGGGACATCCTGCCTCAATCCGACCTGGCGGAGTACTCGAGACATCTGTATGTACTCCGCCTCGCTATGGCCCCGCCCCACTACCCATCTGGCCTGTCGCACCCGTCTCAGGTGCTCTCCATCCCCGATCCACCTCGCCTCCCGCCAGGGCCTCCAAATGACTTGGGCATCTGTCAAGTCTGCCCATAATCTCCTATACCATTGCCCCGATCTCACGGGGCGGCTAGGCTGTCTCTCCTCCGCCACTGGCCATCTCCTACCATAAGCCTGGCTCATGTCCCAGTGAGCCCATGGCAACCCCTCCGGTCGAGCCACTCTGAAGTGCTCCCAGCCCCAACACTGGAGAACCACACTACAACCTAGGCCCTTTCGGCCCCGTCTTCGAACCTCATACAACTCCCGGTACACCTGCGCCAATAAAGTGGGCGCCCAGGCATACACTACCCTATTAGTGAGCATCTCGCTCACTACACCCATCAGGTTCCATGGGAACCTGCACCCGGTGTTGTTCGGGGCCACAATGTTGGCCAACACGAACATCATCGAGCCTCCACCGCTACCAACTCCTTGGCCGTATACATGGCCAAGTATGGGATCCCCCCGCTCTCCGTCCGGATCTCCCTCCAGTCATCCCCAAACAACTTGGCCATCTTCGTGGCTCTATCTCGTCCAACCTCCACCCGCGCCCCCTCCACGGGCACCTTGAGGATACGGTATACATCCTCAAGCGTCACCGTCATCTCTCCAGTCGGGAGCTGGAACGTCCCCGATCTGGATCCCACCTCTCGGCCAAAGCCGAGAGGTACCCCTCATCCGCCCGAACTACCTCCAACCGGGCTGCCTCCGCTAGCCCCACTGCCTCCAATATCTCCCAGTCTTCCTGGGACAATGACCTCCTCATCCCCGGAATGATAGGGGAGAACCGGTGTCGTGCCTCTAACACCCTAAGCTGCAAAACAACAAAACAAAAATTTGTTACAAATTTTTCCCAAAAAAAAAAAAAAAAACACATAATAAGTACTTGCTTAAATGAACAAATACCTCAGTTGGCTGCACTGGCGCGTCCGCTCCTATCTCCGCCATAGATCCCACACAAACCTTTCACTCCACTCCCTCAGACGCACTTCTCTCAAGCTCGAACGCACAAATGAGCGAAATTCTCGTTGAAACTGTTTAAATAGCTGGTTTTGGTGCCCTGAAATGTAGTGGGGCATTTCATGGCGCATTTAGACGCAGTCCTACATTTGCAGAGTGCCTAAACACCGACGGGCGTCTCTGCCAACCACAAATGCAGACCGGCGTTTGGTGTCAGTATTGAATAAAGGAACAAAACTTGCAAAATTGAAGCTTACCTCCTTCAAATTTCATCAAATTCAATTCATCCATTCTTCTTATCATAATAAAACATTTTGTGAAGGTTACAACGAGTTTTGGACACAAATTTTGTCATTTCGCTCAAAAAGCGCATCATTCATCATTGTTTTACAAATTGGGTTAAAAATATTCAAAACCTTCACAAAATTAACCACATTCATCAATTCTTCTGATCTATCGTCAATTTCATTCATTCTTCTTTCATCATGCATATTTTTGCCAAATCAAATTAAAGTAAACCTCGTATCTAGTGGTATATTCTATCACCTTGGCGATTGCAGCGATTTGAATCCATGCAATTCGATAAGAGGATTAAACCACCATAAGGACACCTACCATTTATCATAATCAATTATTTCACTGTTTGAAAATTGGAAATCAATTTTGGATATTCTACTTTTCAAGTGACCTCATACCAAGATTAATTTGCTCAACGGTTGTCATTGATGGCCTAGTTCATGGGGCCTTAAACATGGACAATCTTTAATATCATCATTATTTTGAGTCTTGCTAGAGATTGAGGCTACCTAGGTTGATTGGTTCCGACCCGAGGAATTATCCATACAGTCACTAGGAGCATCTCTGAGTTCTGGACTCTTTTCATGCATCTTTCATCTCTGCATATCAATGGCGCCAACAAGGCAATTTCATTAACAGTATGGACTCACACACAGGAGTTGGGGCATCCGTTATCAATTTCTAATTTTCCTATAGTGGAATTCATCTTACATGATCATGGAACTTACAATTTGGCAAAAATCCCTTTATAACCGTTGGGGCAGAAAACGGTCCATCTTTCACATCACTCATATCGTCTTCAATCATATTCTTTTCTGGTTTGTACACCAACCCCTTTCTGTTGGGACATAAACAGATGGTTCATACACCAACCCTTTTTTCACCGTTGGGGCAAAAACGGTTCATTTTCTTCCAAATTTCTTCCAATTGGCTTGTGAGAACCATTCTCGCTCGCCAATTGAGGGGGTAAGCTGATAAAATTTTAAATATTCTTTTATTCTTTGGTCTTCAAAGTTGTGCTTTAGTCTTGAGAGAGAGTTGCGTCTGATCCGGCTTTTCAGGTGTCTTAAGTTTTTGTGCTGCATTGTGTCTTCACACAAAGCAGCTCAAAAAGGGGCATCTGTAGACACCAAAATCCAGCCACTTGTAAGTCATCTATACCTTCCTGTTAGCCACGTGTCAGTCATCCACCTTCCCACCATTATTTGGCCCAAATCCACACCTTCCCGCCATTATTTGGCCCAATTTCACCTTTTCCCGCCATTATTTGGCCCAATTTCACCTTTCCCGCCATTTTTCATTCCCAAATTTATTTAAATTAATATTTATATATATATTTTAATATTTTAATATATTTTAATATATATATAAAGATACTTTAAGTGATTTAATCTGAGCCGTCCATCCTTCATTTAATCTCATCCGTCCATCCATCTTAATCCGTTTCACAACCTAGATTTATTCTCTACCCTTGGATCCACTTTAATCTTAGCCACACGTTCAAAGTGTCGTTAAAACCCTAAAGTGTGCCCTAAGAGTAGATTATAAATTGAGTCACCTTGATGGCTCAAACCCTATCTCTTTTACTATCTCTCTTTTGTTATCTATCGCTATCTATCTCTTCTTCAGCTAAACCTACCCATCCATCGCCGTCCCTTTTCGTCGCATCCATCGTCGCATCCGTCGCCAACTTCGCCATCCCTTCTGCAGCATTCTGCAGAATCCCCCATTCTTGTCGCAAGTGCCCGCGGGCGTTTACCCGCAGCCACAGACGTAGACCGGCGTCTGCAACCCCGATCCAGAAGCACGCGGGCGTTCAGCGATCGCACCAGGGCGCCTTCCGCAGCCGATTTGACAGTTACATCACTTCCAGGTGCCGCCTGGTCTCGCCGCGTTAACAGAAAAAGAGGTATAGATTCTAAAGCAAGTAATATTTTTATGTATTAATCCGTCGTTAGATTTTGCATTCTATTTATTTCATTTCTAGGGTTTTAGACTATTTTTGAGGGCTCACACAGTGGAGCCCTCTTACTAGTTTCTAACCTTTTTGTAGTTTTAATGTGTGCGGGATTTTAATGGCAGATTTGATTGGATGATAGCAGCTGCTTAAGCTGGAGTGGTCCGAGCCAAAGGATACAACGAAGCCCACTCATTCTGTTGAGGTTAAG
The DNA here is from genome assembly GCA_028583015.1 of Wollemia nobilis. NCBI lineage: Eukaryota > Viridiplantae > Streptophyta > Pinopsida > Araucariales > Araucariaceae > Wollemia > Wollemia nobilis. The sequence continues at coordinate 1,407,155 of JAQPPZ010003260.1, forward strand.
GATACATTCTTCGGAGACGCCACCATATTGTGCCAGCTAGGGTTTCGGAGAACCCTAGCACAAATTGTAATCTTGTATCACGGAAAGGGTTACAGGCCCTGTTGTACTCAAAAGGAGTTTCTAAACTCCATTGATTAATAAAAATCGTTTGTTTTGTACAACTGTGTTCTGCATTACTTTTTATCGTGATTTCTTTATCTTTTGTTTGGCGTTGTATCTTTAATCTACAACTTTCATACATTGAGTATTTAGCATTTAACTCCTATTCAAGCATCTTCAGTTTTTCTTTCATTAGCATTGTTAAAAGCTTTTTAGGTTCTTTCTTTGCAATCTAGATCATAATTGGTGTTTGATATAAGGTATTTAATAACTTATTGTACCTCTAATTATTTCTTTCCATACTTCGCATATATGCATTTTCTTATGTAATATTAAATTTCATAACATTTCCCCTTGCCCTTCTTACATTTACTGCTATAGATTTTATTAATTCTCAGGAAAAACTCTACATGTTTCATCAATTTCATAGATCTAACTCTATTAAATGCTATTTTACTATTCCAAAAGGTTATATTAGCATTTATGTAGCATTCCTAATTCAATAGATTACATTTGATCAAATTTGCAGCCCCTTGGGGATTTTTAGCCTTTTCTATGTTATACCTCAAATCAGTCCCTAAATTCTATACTTTAGGGACTTGAATTTCTGATTTATATAGTCACAAACCTTGAAAAATATCCTAGGAATACTCCCTCCCAGTTTCAACTCAAAATTCCATCAATTTTTTCCCAAATCGACCTCTTAAACTCCAAAAAACTTGCCTAGAACCTATAAAAATAGATTTTCAGAGGTTTAATCCTCTAATTTTATCACCCAAAGGCTTATAAAACATCATTATAACCCTTATCCTATGATCTCAGCCCAATAAACCATCAAAATCCATCCAAAATAGTCCCCAAATTTTCAAAAATCTATCTCATGACCAAATTCGCCACCCCTGTGGTGAATTTTAGAGGTTTAATCCTCTAATTTTATCACTTACAAGCCTTAAAAAACATAGTGGGATTCTTCTCCTATGATATTAGCCCAATACCCCATCAAAATCCATCCAAAACATCCCCCAAAACCTTCAAATTTCATGTTCAACCAAATTCGCCACCCTGCCCAGCCCTAGTGATGAATTTGATGCTAGTGGTAAATTTGGCAAAACCAGTGGTGATTTTGGCAAGGGGTCAAAAATACCATTCTAGGAGGTATTTTTTAATTGTTTTTAGGCATCCCTAAAGCAACATTTAGGACAAATTCACCCTCAATTTCATCTCAAAACACTTCAACTTTCTATCACAAAATAAATTCATTTATCAAATTGTGGTAACTTTGTCATTTCTTTTTCCACTCCAAGGAAGGCACACATACTCAATTTTATTAATAAGGGGTATGATAAGCTAGGAAGATATATTATCATCTCATTGCACTCATATAGAACCCCAAATCAGATATACCTAATTTTTTTGTTCAAGTTTTGCAGGTTGCCAAACTCTCCATCAAAGTCTAGCAACACTTCAACTTCTACTCAAGCTCTAGGAGAGGTAATTTGGCCACTTGGCCCTTCCCTAGACCTACAATTTCCCTTTCTCTATGTTTTCTTTCTATTTGTTGATTTTTTTATAGCTAAAATCACATTTCATTTGGCAAATTAAGGAACCTTAGCTAGAAAACCCAAATCATTTACAAAACCTTGCAATCGCTTCACTAAAGGCTTTAGTTTCTTTATAAAACTCTAAAATTTTAATCAATCAAGGAACCATAGGCTTAGTTTTAGTATTTCCTTTAAATTCAAGTACTTAGGCAAGAAATTGAAATGCACATAGTTGCATCTAGGCTAGCTTGTTTGCTTGCATTTTCTCTTGTTTGCCCTAAAATTGAAATCTCCTTAGCTTAGCTCATTCAAATATGAAAAGCATATAGGATAGCTCTTGTTTTCATGCATTTTGTGTGATTTAATCTTAGAATGCATTTAGATAATATTTGACAATTTAGGTTTAAATAAATTTTAAGGCTCGATAAAGAGTCAAATAAATAGAGATCCAAAAACCTTAGGTGTTTGTTTTAATTGAACTCCTAAAACACTGACAACACAAGCATTACATCAACTCACAAACAACCATAGGAAAAAGCATTTGAGTGGGATTCTAGTTGTTTTGAGAATCTTCGTATCCTCAAGATTTCCTTTGGAAAGAGATCCTCAAGTGGGGAAGAATATATTCTAACGAATCTCCCCCATGCACACTTGACATTTAATTAGACTTAGGAGGAAGAACGGACTTTTTCTCCATCTACAGTCTACCTCTACTACTGTTTGTGGGTCCATGTTTACCACTTTTGGTACCTCAGCTAGGAAAGGTGAATGCCAAATAGAATATACTCCTATCTCCTTCTCTTCAAAATATTGGACTAAATTTACAATGGTATTATTAGACTTCTTTAATTCTACTAAATACCTATGAAAGGGTTCTCTTCTGAGAGTAACCTATTCTTTGGCTATCAAGGGAATAGTAGCATAAGACCAATCTAATTGAATAGATCCTCCTAATTTTTCAGCCCAATGTCTTGATAATAGTAAAGAGAAGAAAGGGTCTACATCAACCATGACTACATCCATAACTATTCCTTTCTTTGGGTACTGGTCTAGATAAACTAATAGTCCTATGATGATCCCAACACAAGGTATTTGTCTACTATCCATGACTGATATTGGGGAGAATCTCTGGTGCACATTAAACCTAGCTGATCTACCACTTGTTTAGGCATGACATTATGTGATGCTCCACTATCTAACATGTAGTTATGGATTACATATTGATCCCCTAAGTCTGAATTATACCTTAAGGAGATATAGAAAGGTCTGACTGATGATGGGTTCCTAGGAATGGGCTTGGGTTTTTCTACTGCTAAAACATTGCATATATGAGTGTTTGGTTGCTCAACTAGACCAAAAGCTCGACACACTTGATCTCTGTATTTTGGGATGGTCATCAGTTCTCCAAAAGTAATATTGATTTTCTGTTTGGCCAACTCTTGACCAACATCAAATTCAGCCTTCTTGACTTCTATGTTTTTGTCAGAATCCAACTGCTTATGAGCTTCATTCCCTACTTCAACTTCAAGGGCTTCTTGTTGTTTATTATTATTCTATTTCTTGGTAGCTTTGTCCTTATTTTGAATCTGTTGATTTGTATCAACTTTGTCAGACTTATTGGTCTTATCAGGGATTGTTCTATTTCTCAGATTGATGGTATGAATCCTTTCTAATGCTTCAATTTCTTCTGTTGTTGGAGTGATTTTTCCTTGCTTCATCATTTCATACCTATTTTCTTGAGGTCTTTTTAAGATTTCCATATTTTCAAGAACAAAAGCTCTTGGCTCTTTTTCTAATTTAGGTAACTCATCCATTTATTTTTCAAACTATATTTCTCTCTCTTCATCATCCTTAGTCCAACAAGCATTTATTCTTATTTCTTCATCTGATTCTTCTTCCAAATTGACATTGGTATGTGTACTCAGGAATATGCCACAACCAGTTGGGTTGTGTGGGGCATCACATGCAGTGCAAAAGAATGGAAAATCAGAAACTGTATTAGTAGTGGCCATGGGGTTTGGGACTGAATCCATATCCTTTGATCCTTCTTTCCTCTTCCAACCATTATTATTACTTCCATTTTTATTTCCTTCTTCTCCATTATTTCTAACCCAGTTTTTGTTAAAACTTCTCTGAAATTGAGGTCTGTTATCATTTTGTGGTTGAGCAGGTGGCTCATCATTCACTGATTTTTCTCTTTCAATTTTGGACAACCTACTATTAATTGTGTTGAACATCTTTGTAAACTGGTTGGATAATTTTTCTATGGGATCTATCTCAGTCTTCTTTAACAGTGAGAACCCAACCTTTTTAGGCTTCTTGTCCACTTGATTGGAGCTTGACTCAGATGTGTATGGCTTCATCTTTCCACTATCTATCATATTCCTCTCAATTTCTAGAGCTTGTTCCATACATTCATCAATGGTGTTGGTTCTATGTTGCCTCAATTCATAGCTAAATTCTCCAGGAAAAGCATTTTTATAAAAACAAATTGCTTGGTGGTCAGTGGGTCTTAGAGTTGTGGGGATTTTGTTTCTGGTTTTAAAGAACCGTCTGTTGAAATCTTCAACTGACTCATTTTCTCTTTTCTTGATTATTGCAAGCTCTGTTAATAAGGACTGCTCATTTTTTCTTTCCCCATATTTCTTTAGAAAAATTCTTCCATAGTCTGAAAATTGGGAATCTGATTAGTTGGGAGGCAATTAAACCAATCTCTTGCATCATTTTCCAGTGTTTGCAGGAATAGTCTAAGAACTACATCTTCATGTTCAACCTCAAGGCTATCTAATGCATATAGGAACCCTTTGATATGATCTTCTCTAGTAACTACAGTATTACCTTAGAATTTGGGCAAATACTTGTGAGCTTTGGTTGGCAAGTCATGCAAATTTTGGGGTAATCAAAAAGGTCTATACCTATTGGTCCTCCATGTCTGAAGGTTTTGATTTAGATTTTCTTGGGCCATGTTGACTATGGTAGTAGAAATGATAGGATGGATAGGGGTACTAGCCATAGGGGTGCTAATAGTAGGTGTATTGGTAGTAGAATTAACTATAGAAGTATACTTCTTAGCATATTTCCTACCAATAAAACAAGATTTATTTTGATATACAAATTTCTTAAGAATCAGGACTTTTTAAGTATGGGTAAATACCTCTAGGTCTTCAAATTTTGGGAAGAGTTCTTTATTGCTCCATCTAGTATGCGCCAGGTCAGATTCTTCTTCTTCTTATTTTAGGTTTGTTCAGAGTCACTAGCACTTTGAGTGCAATAGAATCTCACTCTAGCCAAGATTTCTTAGCTTTTAAATCTCTCAATCTCTCATATATACATAAAGGAATCCCAAAATACATAGACTTTAATAAAACTACGATTACACAAATAAAAATTTGTTTCTAGAAAATGAGTTGATAGGTAATAATTTTATCATCAGGAGAGACTATGGAAACACATAGATTCAATATGTAAACAACCTATCCCAAAAATATAATGTGGGATTAACAAAAAAATTCAAAATTAAAATCAAATTCTATCCCTAGCAACAGCTCCAAAAAACTGTTGTGGAAAATTTTGAATATCCTTAATATTTGTCATGCTATTCAAATTCCTTTGGCCCACAAGCAGATATGTGAGCTCTGGTGGACTCACCGCTTTGTCCTAGGATAGCTTGATAACTAAACAGGTCAGGTCTGGACACCCTAATATGAGCCTATAATGGTGTTCTTTAAACAAATGCACTCAACCAGATTTTTAATGTATTATTGATGTGCAAAATAATGACCAAGCATACAAATGAAGCATTTCAGACATAGAAGTAGACCGGTGCCTTATCCATTGGGCTATCATAGCAAAATTTTAACCAATCACATGAAACAGAGAGAAAAAGAAAGAAAAACTGATAAACCCATATTCATTCGAATATCACAATCAACATGGATTTTTAAATCAGTGAGAGAAACGTTATCTATAGATTCAAATAATGTAATATACAGACAAGTGACACACACACATTACACTAAAAATATGCCAAAGAGCAGAAATCGGATAATTTGTATTATATTCAAAGTATGATGACTACAATGGTAAAGACCAGTAGAGTGCTTGGATCTTTTAATGAATACAATACAAAGCTCACCCCATTCGAATAATGTAATAGGGGAACTATGATCTACTATCCTAATTATAGTGACATATAGACTTTGGCTCCTTGAAGCAGCTCCTAGAAATGATCTTAGGTGGGCTACTTGACTCTCAGTAGTACCTACACAAAGGTGGGAAGAACTAAGAAATGGTGAAAATAGAGAAAACATAGAAGAAGATACAATAACCCTCAATAGAACACTTAGAATACCTCTAGCAAGTTTGCTATCTGATTGCTTGATGATGAAGCTTGGCTACTTTGGCTTCTTTTATAACTAAATTGGAAAATGCCATTGAGAATACTTGGTGCAGGTGTTGCCACTTGGATTATCCTCAACCATTACTTCTACTAGGTGCATCACAGGTTGTCCTGAGCTGTCTTTTGTTGATAAAACTGATAATACTCTGCCACCTATTCTTGAGACTATTATTCTTGTTGTTTTGGTTCATTGGTCGGTTCTGTTTGCTCCCTGGCTTCTCCTGTGGGGATGACATCAGTGGTTTCTCCTTGGTCTTCTTCTGTGGGACCCACTGGTGTATCTTCTCTTTTGTCTTCTTCTAGGATTTCAATTTCTAAAAGGTCAGCAATATATTTCCAGGCTTCATCAGAAAAGGTGGAAGTTGACTTGACCTCATGTTCAATGCTCTTTATCTGATTGAGATACCTTTTTTTCAAGGGCCCATTTTGATCTGCAAATTGGATTGCTTCTATGTTCACTAAAGACAAGTCTCTCAACTGCAAAGCCAATCGTTGCTCATCTTCTCCATCACATCTGAACTCCATTATTTTATTTGTGATCAGTGTTTCCATGTCATCTATTGTGGTGACTTCTTTGAGCATCTTGACATTTTGTAATCCCACATCATCTATTTCCTTTGTCCACTCGTCTATGCTCGATATAACATCTTCCCAATGGAGTCTTTCACGAAGGTAATTTTTCAATTTTTGATATTCTATTTGATAGTCATACATTTGACCATCTGCAGTGGTGATTTGTTGCTCTCCAACCTAGGTATATTCTTCCTTATATTTTTGGTAGACAGGAGAGATCTTCATAGCTCTACGATCTATTTATTTCATCAAAATTTTGACCAGTTGAGTTGTGTTCATGATTTCCAAGATATCTTTGAATATGTTAGGCATTGGTTTGACTCGGTCTTTGGCTAACTCAACCAGTCCTAACTTGAAATGATCAATGAGCTCCCCTCTGTCAATTGCTTTCTCAGGTAGAACTGGTGGCCTCTACTCTCGTAGTTTATCCATTTCTTCTTTTAGTCTATTTATCTCAGCCTGGAGTGCTTGATTTTCACTTTGCAGTTGATTTTTTCTTCTTTTACCTGCCTGAATTGAACTTTTTGTGCTCTTAATTCTTTGAGTTCTTCTTCAATGGTTGCAGTTGTCTGTGTGTGAACTACCAAATCTACTTTCATCATCTCAATGGTATCACCCTTCCACTTCATTTGTTTGGCTTTGGGGTCAATGAAGAATTTTGTAGTTTTTCTGGTAGAGGCAGCATAATGGTAACTTCAGAACTTGCCTGTGTGATGCCTTGCTGAGCCAACAATTTTTGGGTAGCTTCCTCATTAATGACCTATTCGACAACCTCTATATGACGTTCTTCTTTGATGCTGAATTGTATATCAATTTCCTTCACTCTTGTCAGTATCACGGAATGAGAAGTCCCGAAGGTTGAACCAGATTCGATGCGAGCCCTTTTAGTTGGTAGAGAACTAGGAGGAGAAGCTTCTTCAGGTACATGTTCTCTCAAGAGGTTTCCAAGTCCTCCGACTTGAGTGATTTTCTTCATAGCAGTTGGGGGAATTTTGCGTTTTTTATTATTCACTATCAAATGCATGGTGGTGGTGCTCTTCGACATTTTTACCTGAGAGCTTACGAGTGCCTTTTCAGTTTCTTCCACTGCTTGAGGTTCTATGGCTGAGGTAGCTCCTATTACTGTTAGAGGGCTTGCAGCCTATGATGTAGCCGGCTCTTCTTTCTCTTCAGCCAGATGAATTTCTCTTGGAGAGCTCATTTGAGGAGCCGACTCAATCCATGGTTGGTTTGTTTCATCAGCAGGTGCTTCCTCAATGACTATTTCCAATCATTGTAGGTTCTTCTTTAGTTATCTGCAGGAAGGGATATTTGAGCTCTTTAGGCCTAGTTTCTAGAATTAATGGAGCATAGGAATCGATAGTGCCCATCCTTAGCATATTCAGATATGTCTAGTATCTTCCCACTTCTTCTAATTGAGTATAGGGTCTCTCTATTATTGCCCAAACATATTTAAGGTTTTCTCTATTCTTGATAGCAATCTGCATGGCATCTTCGAAAGCATCTGTTTCATGCCCCATGTGTAATTTCATTACTTTCTGTATTTCATGGTCATATTCTCCATCTAGATCATAGGCTCTCCACGTAAGCTCGGTAAAGCAGTAATCATCCATCTTCCACATAGCCCTGAGAAGGCTGTAATATCCTTTATAAATGTAGTGCCCCAGTTTGAAAGGCAATTTGAGCCAAGGGACTCTTGCTTTACCCCTATTCACTCTCATATTTACTTCTTTAGCTACCTACCTCACAATTTCTAATGCAACAATAGACATCGGGCAAAACTTTGGGAGTGCCTTAGGTGGAATCTTTGCACCATATAATCTGATATACGTAAAATCTTCTGCAAGGAAGAACTTTTTGGACTTTGTCTGGTTCAGAAAGTTGATTATTCCTATGCTGATTCTTGGAGGATTTTCACCACACAGCTCATTATGAATGGCCACCATAAATTTTTTGATAAACTCATTGAAGCTAGACCACCCTTCTTGAATCCAAGGCAGCCTATCCTGGATGCATTCGACATTGACCCCTCCTAGCATTTGAATGACACTAGGGCTCAGTTGGCCTATTATGAGATGTATGAGAAATGAATAGTACATGAATTCTAGCATTATCTCTTTCTTTTTCTTGATAGCCTCTTGAAGTGTTGTTAGTTGCTCATTCAAATTCTTCTCTAGGACCTCTTCCCAAGCATACATAGGTATTTTTCCAATTTTATTTAGTTGCGTAGCCATGTACATTACTTCCTTTTTCACATTGTCCAGATCTCTATTCCCCATTACAATGTTAATCATATCTACATAGTCCTTGGCCCATACTCTAAGAGCAACTTTTGACATGAGGAATTTGTATGATACCTCGTAGTCCATACCAAACATTCTTCGATAGAAATTGGTATTGAGCATACAAGAGGATTGTATTTCAAGAACTTTATTATTTGGGACTATTTGAGAGGGAGAGAGATTAAATACCTTGTGAATGGCTTCTTTGGTGATTTTGAAGACTTTTTGATTCTTGTGATTGAGGATGGCTTTTGAATCTCGGGTCGTACGTAGCTGCTAGCTAGGAGAGCAGGTCTGATGAATGATGAACTCGTGGATAGATAAGTTTCCCTAAGTTGCTATTCCATTTGTTGCAAAAGGGACTATCTTCATAATGGTTGTCTCTGGCCCTTCAAAAAAGATCCTTGAGCAGGGTCTGATGCCTCTAGTAATCTTCTTCTATGTGTTCAAAATAGAAAATAGTGGCATCTTCATATTCTTGCCTTTGCTCTTCTGTAATCTCTTTCATTGGTACTTTCTTCTCTAGAGTCTCTTGTTGTTTCTTCTTTATGGGTTTGCTAGATAGCTGCTCATAGGGATAGGCCTACGATACTCTCAATACTCTATCTATAATTTTTGCTTTGACCTCTTGAATGGTTTTGGTGGGTTTCTTCTTGGATGAGCTAGTAGCTTTCTTGGGATTGCTAGAAGAAGCCATGGCTTAGGAATGCAATATCACTTGTACTTTCTTCCTTATAGTCATACTCGATGAATTCTTATCTCAAAAAGGTTCTACGAGGGAATTCAAGACTTGTGGAGGGGTATTTGAAGTAATTCGGGAGTATGCGCATGCAACATCTTTATTTCACTTCCAACCACCTTCTTCTGGCCATTCTCTAATAATCATGCCCATAATATCTACACAATGGAAATATCTGATGGAAGTCTCTTTTATGATTAGTCCATTGAGGCCTGCATCTCTTGGTGTCACTTCTTTACTGGTGCCACATTATCTATATCTCTCCATGACCATAAGCTTGAAGCTCATCGTGGGTGTTTTACTGATATTCGCATGCCTCAAAGAGATACGTTCATACCTTGGGTCATCTTCTAATTTTTCCACCCTAGATGGGATCATCACTTTTGGATTTGGGGTCATCCACCTCATCATGCCTTCTATCAGTTCTTGGACTATGAGCCACATGCCTTTCTAGGTTTCTTATGTGAGGCATAGCTGGTGAAACATGCATCATTGATCTCTTTGGGGTGATCTGGACCATTGATGCACTTGTCGCTCTTCCTTGTGGCTTGTCGTTGATGCATCATCGATGGGATTTCTTAAAGGGTGATGAAGATTTTTAGAATACATAATCACTGATTACCTAGAGCTATCACTGATGGATCAGCGATGGTTCTTTCATAAGGGCGCATTGTTGCTGATTGATGAGCAAATGAGGAATGCTATCAATGATGGGTATGCTTTTTAAAAAAAATAGTAGATCTAAGGTTTATTTAATGAGCGATGGGAGAGGGAACACTTAGGATAAACGATTTACATACCCTCATATGACTCAAAATATTGGTCACTGATGGATCTACAATGAGACTTTTATATGATCGATAAGGAATACCCTTTTTAGCTAAAGATATTTTACGATCACTAATAGGGAAAATCCAAACTTACATTGGTGACAGACCAAACTTAGACTTGAGGGCTAATCATTTAAATGAAATTTTATGCTCATAGGCTTAGATAGGTGAATACCAAGCAAAAAACTATATGACATGGGACTAATAAATTGTTGATGAGTTAGGATTGTTATTGATGGATCGACGATAATGCATTTGAATGAGTGATAGGTTTACTTTTTGGTTTACACTATCATCGATATCTTGGAGCGATCATTGATCGATGAGCGATGGGGAATTTAGAAGGATATCAAAGGCTTAAATGAAACTTGGTGGGACTTATTCCATCGGGAGGGAGGATGACCAGGGCCAACGATGACTATACCCTCAAGTAGGTCTTCAAAATACTTTGTTGTTGATCAGAATTAACGGTCGGTGATGCATTGGTGATGAGGATTTTTGTAATGAACCTCTCTTCTCATTCCATAAATCATTCACCAATATATCAAAATATTCAACATGCATCCACAAATAAATTAATTGCACAATAAATTGCTCAATAAAATAGAGATTGATTATACCCTTGAGGTAGGGGAACACCATACAATGCTCCTTTTGGAAGGAAGCCACTCCACAAGATCTCTAGCTCCACGAGCCAAGACTTCTCCAAGAATACATCATAGATACCTTTCACAATGGGGGTACATCTCTCTTTATACAAGAGTGTGATGGTTCACCTTCCATGAGTTACAAGATCACACATGTGGAGGTTCACCTTCCATGAGTTACAAAGTGCATAATAATATGACAATATTCCTTGCGGTTACATATGACAATATTCCCCCAACGGTTACAAATATGATTCTATGACATACCTATTTCTATTTTGACATGTGGCCTTCCTTACTCAATAATTAATTTATGGCTCATACCATTATACAATACAATATTAAATTATTCAATATTAAGTACCTATCTTGGGTACCTAACATTCCATCCCCCTTACAAATGTTTCATCCTCGAAACATTAGAAGAGGCTAAATAATATGATCTTTTGAGCCATGCTGAATAATGGTACCAATCTCGATCATCCATCCATCCGAGTGGAACTATGATTGGTGGTGGTCTTCGTTGATGCCAATGCCATGTGTTGAAAGCATAAATTTCATCTTTTTTCATCCATACCTACTTGTATTTATGACTTGTAGCATATCCAAAGTTTTGGCTCCTTTGGTTCCTTGTATGTCCCTCATTGTTCTTATGTTGCCTCAAGCCCTATCTCCATGATTGTTGCCTCTCATGGTGGTGTGGATGGTGATATACTCCAACCTTAGCCTGATGTTCAACCTATTTTTGCTCTTCTCTCTTACTCCCTTTCATTGATTCTTCTCTTACTTTTTCTTCCTTGATTTTTCTACTACCTCCTCTTGAGATTCTATTTCAGGTTCTTTTGTTTGCTCTTCACTTTGTTCCTTTGCAATAGCTACCTATTTTTCCTTACATTGAGAAATATCTTGTAATGTTATCTTCTTATTTCGATACCATAACTTCATGAATTTCTTTTGCACATTAATGTTAATAGTACCCAAAGAATGCAACCAAGGATAACCAAGAACAATATCTACATCATTCATCTCAATAGCATGAAAATCTGAATGTAAAACATATTTATCCATGGTGAGCTTCAAATCTTCAAAAATTTGAACATTTTTACCCTCAAGTTGTATGTCTTTGATTTTCTTTGCTTGAACTTGCAACCTCTTAGTCAAAGACATATTGATAAAATTATATTTGTTGCTAGGGTTAATGGAAACAATAATTTTTTGATTTTGAATGCAACCATGAACTTGCAAAATAGAATTTTTACATTCAAACAAATCTTTTTGACCATTGTTTGGCCCTGACACACAAGGTGTAGTTTCCTTAGCTTGCACATTATTATCATTTTCCTTTGATCCCCATTTGCTTAAAAATGCAACTTCAAATTCTTCCCATGTATATGTATAATTATGAGCATGAGACAAGTTCTCAAACCAAGATAAAGCTTCCCCTTGTAAATAAATAAATCTAATATCTCCATAAAACTTAGAATTATAAAGACTTATAAATTTTCCACCATTCCCTAGCATCACTATCATCCTCTCCAATGAATATTGGCAACTCCATGATTTTTTTTAATAAAATAACTAGGGTTTTAAATAACTAAAATTTTCAAAAATTAAAATTTTTGAAATCTCATCTATTTCTTTCTTCAAACAATTAAATCTGCAAATTTTCTTCAAAACAAAACAAACGACAACTAATTTGCTTACCCGGATTGAAAGTTATGAATTTTTTTCCTTTTTTTTACAACCCAAAAACAAGCACCAAATACCCAACTTGCAACAGCTATAACTCCCTCAATACTTATCAAAATTTAACAAGTGAGTAGTCATTTTTGTAGTACTCAAAATAACCTACATGCTGATGCAAAAATATTCTAAAAATGATTACTAAAAATTTAATACAATTTTTTCTTTTTGAAAAAAATCGCAACCAAAAAACAACTTCAACAACCCAACTTCAAACAACTGTAACTCTCTCAAAACTTATCAGAAATCCACAAATGAGCAATCATTTTTATAGTACTCAAAATAATCTATATGTTAGTGCCAAAATATTCTAAAAATGATTGCTAAAAATTTAATACGAATTTTTATTTTGAAAAAAATTCACTGCCAAAAAACAACAAAAATAACTCAACTTCAAACAACCATAACTTTCTCAATACATATCAGAATTTAACAAATGAGCAGTCATTTTTGTAGTACTCAAAAATATCTACACAATGGAGCAAAAACCTTCTAAAAATGACTACTAAAATAAAAAAATATGGCCTCCACAAAATGTGACATTTTTCTAAAAAACGTGCCCTAGCTCTGCAAAAACAAACCCACTTTGCCCAAATCGCTGCTCTGATACCAAATGTAATGAACCTCTCTTCTCATTCCATAAATCATTCACCAATATATCAAAATATTCAACATGCATCCACAAATAAATTAATTGCACAATAAATTGCTCAATAAAATAGAGATTGATTATACCCTTGAGGTAGGGGAACACCATACAATGCTCCTTTTGGAAGGAAGCCACTCCACAAGATCTCTAGCTCCACGAGCCAAGACTTCTCCAAGAATACATCATAGATACCTTTCACAATGGGGGTACATCTCTCTTTATACAAGAGTGTGATGGTTCACCTTCCATGAGTTACAAGATCACCACATGTGGAGGTTCACCTTCCATGAGTTACAAAGTGCATAATAATATGACAATATTCCTTGCGGTTACATATGACAATATTCCCCCAATGGTTACAAATATGATTCTATGACATACCTATTTCTATTTTGACATGTGGCCTTCCTTACTCAATAATTAATTTATGGCTCATACCATTATACAATACAATATTAAATTATTCAATATTAAATACCTATCTTGGTACCTAACACTTTTGCAAGAGCAACAGTTGATTTTGCTTTACACCAAGGCTTTTCATGGTCACCGATTGAAACATGCTACCGTTGATGGATCAACGACGGTGGGTTCTTAAGGGTAATAAAGTATTTGGAGTTTAGGTTGTCATATATGGTTTAATGTGGTCATGGATGGATCGACGATAGGCTTTTTGGAAGAGCAAAGATGACTTTGGATGGGCAGACCTTAGCAAAGAAAATTTTGGATAAAAAATTATCAAGGGGGGAAATAAGCTAAGGTTTTATGTCTAGGCATACTTGTAGGTTTAGGACTTGGAAAAAATAAATCACGATGGACTTTGTGGTATTTTCATCCATGGTCTAACTTTTTTTAAATAAAGGGGTAAAAATTTATTGATAAGAAGACAAGATTACAGAGTACAGTGAAGCCCCCAACCAAGACTCAAATAAACAACAAAATAGGTTAAAACCACCAGATAGGGTCTAAACTCGAAGGAGACAATAAGAAAAAACCACATTAAGTCTAGACATCCTTGTGGGTCAACTCCCAAAGGTGTTGAGATTCCCTAGTTGGGAGACTCTCCTAGTTATCCATAATCCAAGGACCCGAAAGCTCAGAAGCCCTTTTAGCCAAATAATCAACAACCCCATTCCATTCCTTTGGTATGTGCACAAAGGAGATAAATTCGAACTCTTCACTAATTCTAAGAATCTGAACGGCCATAGAGGCCACCTACCAGTTAACATCCTCCAACATTTTATTTTTTAAATATTAACCAAAATATGAGAGTCGAATTCGTAGATGCTCCTGCGCCAACCAAGATAAAACCCACTCTGTGTGGCCTCAAGAATCATAAAATCTTCCATAAAATTTTTGGAGTGAACACCTTTATAAATGGAAAATAAAAATCTGACCACACCAGTAGAGTCTCTCCCAACACCGCCAATTCTAGCATATCCAGGATTACCCATGGAGGACCCATTAGTATTAATTTCTAAAACTCCTCCTAGGAGTGGCCTCCACCTACCATCTCTTCGAATTTCCTTGCTGATCTGGGGAGTTTTTCTAAAGTGAGAAGAGTTCATACCAACCCCAAAGAGACCAAGGGCCTACCGTACCTTCTCCTCCCTAGATTCCAAAAGAGGATCCACATCACATTTGCTATGGATAGTTTTTTAAACCATACACAAGATCCTTTTCCAGATCTGTTGAACAACCAAATGTCTACCCTAAAATATGTGATAGTTCCATTCAAGCCAAATCTTCCAAATTATGCAATAAGGGCCCAAATTCCAAGCCACCTAAAGGAAGGGGATCTTGGTCGGAGGTCTACCTAGACTGCTCCAAAACTCCACCAAGGAGAGCACATGAAAACAAGGATGGTTCCAATCACTCCACTAACGGTGCCAAATATATCTAGCAAGGGAGCATTGGAAAAATAAATGAGAAGAGTCATCCTCATTATTACCATAAAGGATACAAAAATATGGACTCCAAAATCCTCTCTTCCTCATGTTATCCCAAGTGAGGCATTGATTATGAGCTACCATCCAAAGAAATAAGTTACATTTAGTCCAAGAAAATTTGTTCCACACCTTTTTCTACCATGTGATTGGGAGGCTCCTAAAATTTTGCATATCAAGAACTTGATAACCATTGGCTATAGAGTAGGTTCTCTTGGGATCATGGTTCTAGGCCAAAATGTCTTCACCCCTAAACAAAGAGAAGGATCTCCCTACAAGAATAAGAGCAAGTACATCTCTATCCTTAACCAATCCCCCCAAGGCCATTCCTATGGATCTTTCCACTTGTACATATCTCGATTACCAAAAGGTTATATTATTTTAAATTCCTCCACATGAGACCAACCCACTTCCAAGAAACAAACGCTTAGGGAACGTAACCTAGGATATTGAGTCAATATAGGAGGGTGGCCATCCCAAGAATCCTCCTAGAAAAGAGCATCTAATCCCCGATTGCAAATCCATAACAAACCCTACTTAATTAAATTAACCCCTTTTTAGAGTGTCCCAAATAACCAAACCTTTCCCAACCAAGTTGGCTTTAGGGATCTCATTCTTAAGTACTTACAAGATAATATTTTAACCCAAATTTGATCTTGAGAAGTACACCATCTCCAATAGATTTTTGCAGCCAAAGTCTGCCCAGAAAGAGCCCCTTGTCGCAACCCAAGGCCTCTCTCTTGAATCGTCCTACAAACAGAATCCCACATAACCAAACTCCATTTAGATTGAGCAAGTTTTCTAGACCACAAAAACTATCTTGACAAAGCATCCATATCCTTGATAAAGCAAGAGGAAGTTGTTTGCACAAAACACCTATAAATGGATAAAGCTTGAACAACATATTATAAAAGCAACACTCTACCCGCAAAGGAGATCCATCTAACGGTCCAGTGATCCACCTTCCCTCTAAACTTATCAAGCATAGACTACCAAGAAGATCTAGGTAGAGGATGATATGAAATTGGAATACCAAGATAAATGAATGGGGGAGTCCCAACCTGAAATCTTAGAATTCAAGAAATCCTAGCTTGAATAAGAGGAGGGCTATTGAAGAAGAAAATAGAATCCTTGTCCTCATTAATCAACTATCCAGAAGCACCAATATATATTTCAAGAGATCATCTAATGTTTCCAGCTTCCCTGGTAGTGGCAACTCCCAACAAAGTTGTACTATAAATAAATTGAAGGTAGGAAAGATACGGTGAACTGCTATCCCACTTCCAACCCTTAATGAGACCATACCTAACCTGATACTTGAGTAGTCTTCCCAACCCTTCTGCCATAATGATAAAAAAATAAGGTGATAGAGGATTTCTTTATCTCAATCTCCTCGAGACCTCAAATAGCTCTGATGGCTCTTTATTAACAAGAACAGAGAATGAGGAAGAAGAAACACAACTCATCACCCATCTAATCCATTCCTCCTGCAAGCCAAAAGCAGCAAGAACTTTTTGAATAAAGGACCATTTGACCTGGTCATAGGCTTTGGCCATGTCCAACTTAATGAACATACATTTCTCCTTAGAATTTTCCATCGAGTGAATAGCTTCCATAGCAATAACAACCCCATCCATGATTTTTCAGCCAGCAACAAACCCACCTTGCTACTTAGAGATTATTTTTCTCAGCCACATCTTCAGCCTATCAACAATAATTTGTGTAATGATCTTATACACAACATTGCAGAGAGCAATAGGCCTAAACATATCCAGAGAATCCACTCCCTCTTTTTTGGGAATAAGAACCACAAAGGTATAATTTAAGGCCCTTAGCATATTTTTATTCTTTTAGGACTCATGGACCACTTCTAGAAGATCAAATTATATTAACCCACAAAAATTTTGATAAAAATCAATCTGGAATCCATCCATGCCTGAGGCTTTCCCTTTTTCATATTGAATACAACATTTTCCAACTCCTCAAGGGAAATTGGGCCCATAAAATGCTCATTCATCTCTCTAGAAACAATCGAGGGAATATATTTTAGAATAATATTTTCATCCTCATCATTTGAGATGGAGTCCTCCTTGAAGAGAGAGGAAAAATACCTCCTAGTCTCTTCTAAAATCTCCCTGAAAGAAGAGAGAAGGGCACCCTAATAATTCACAAGAGAGGAATTCAGGTTACCATTACGACAAACATTAACTAAGTTAAAAAATAATGTTTTGTTCCTATCCCCATCCTAAAGCAAATCCACTCGAGCTTTTATTTTCAAAAAATTTCTTCCTTTAGCTCCCATTCAGCAAGTTCTTTTGCAACCTCAGATTCCTCAAAGAGAAGCTCCTCCATGAGACCATGATCTCTAATCTTCCTTGAAGCTTATTCCACCTTCTTAAGATCCACCAACTTATCCAAGGAAAGGTTCCCAAAATTTAGACTATTCCACCTCTTCAATTTGTGCTTAACAAATTGTAGTCGCTTCATAAAGGAGTAAATAGCGGTGCCATGATAAGTTTTTCCATTGGTCCACCAACCTCGCATGAAATCATGAATCTTAAGATCCTAAAGCCACATAATTTAAAACTTAAAGGAATTATTCTTCTTTAGCCCAAACTCAAGAGCAGAGAGTTTGATAGGCCAATGATCATATCCCCTACCCTCCAGAATCATAGAACTAGAGCTTTTGTTATTACCAATCCAAAAACTAGAGATCATAAACCTATCCAATCTCTCTAATATGGACTCTTTCCCACATATTCTATTGTGATAGGTAAAGATCCCATTATCTAGCTTGATGTCAACCAAGTTCAAGGCCCGGATATGAGCATTGAATATAGAAAAAAAGGCTTGAGATGATCAACTCCACCGCATTTCTCCTCCAGACAAGTGATAGAATTGAAATCTCCAACCAAAATCCATGGGTATTTTTGGTGCAAAATCTACCTTTGGTTACATTCGCATCCAAAACTTTACCAACATTGAAATATTGGGTTAAAAACAGAGTTTACCTGGTTCAATTTCCAGAGGATATTGGTTCCTTGATTTTTGGAGAAAGGGAGAGAGTGAAGTGCATAAAGAGAGGGAAATATAGCTATTGCTAGGAGCATTTAAACAGTACATATTAGACAACAACAAAGCAAATTCAATAGCCTTTTATAGAAAAGCATTTATTCAAACCATAAAAATAGAGTAACTAATCCTCTAGTGTAGATTTAATCAAACACAAGCCTATTGGAACTGTTAATTTTAGAGTTAGCAGAACTTCAACGTAGAAATTCAGGATAAGAATTAAATCAGTTTCTATCCAAGCTAACTTTACATAGTATTTAGCAAACCATACATACTTGATAAGAACACTAGTGAGCCAAAAACCAGAATGGATAATATTTATTTGCTTTCAGAATTTTGTGTACATTACCTTGTAAACATCCAAGAGCCAACCATTTTTTTGGGTCGCTCTTCCTATATATAGTTTTACATAACAGAAAAACTGAAAGTTGTTACAACAATATACCCATAGGCTCATTTTGGTAGAGTGGAAGTTAAGAGAGCATGGGATATTTAACTAGAAATGGTTAGGATCTTCTTTTTACTACAATTTGTCTTTATCTTCTTAGAGGTATCATGTTCTAATTGTCTTTCACTGAAAAATATTGTGCCATCGCGACCTTTTCTCTTCATTCAACTTTGAGCTCAACAATATCGCACCATCATGACCTTTTCTCTTCATTCAAATTTTTGCCTTGAGTTCTTGCATTAGTTTGGCACTTTCTATTACCAGCTTGTGCCTCTTGAAGAAGTTCTTGGCAGCTAGTTTGGCTTGGGACCATTTTTCATCCCGTGCTCTGTATCCGAGTATTGCTTGTGTGCTTTCTGCCAGGACTTGGATTTTCGTTGCTATGGATAACCTTGCTTTTAGGAGATTGATGGATGCATCAAATTCATCCTCCACCCGACCTAACGTTTCTTTGATCTTGACCAAGTATGACAATGTAGGCCTTGCTTTCATGCTCATCTTTTGGATGGCCCCAATCATTTCTTTTCTGATTGACTTGGCCTTTTCCTTGGATATCCCATTGGTCTTATCGGTGCAGCTTGAGATCTGCTTCTTAAGGTCTTCAACCTATTGGTTCAATAGTTGTACTTGTTCCTCGGCCTTCTCTGCTTTTTCCTTATAAGGGGCCGCTTCATTGAACATTTGTTCCCACTTTTTTGCTTCATTTTTTAAAGCCTTTTCAATTGTCTTTTGCTGATTCAAGGCTTCTTCCAAATGCTTCCTTGCCTCTTCAGCCCTGAGGTATTTCTCTTTGTAATACTTGAACATTCAAGTATATTATCCCCATGTGAGCTTGGGATTTTCCCCACTCATCCTCCATCGGCAGCTGAGTGATATCTTCGGTGGTTATCTCAGCTTGGTAATCTTCCAAGGTCATTTCTCCTTCGGGATTTTGGATGAGTGGTGTCATATTTAGGGTAGAACATTGCATACTGATAGGGTCTAGGGCTATCCCTTCCCTGGTGTGAGCTATATCTTTGGAACTTTGAGTGTTACATGATTTCAACCAGGTAGCAGCATTCAAGGTTGCCTTTTTCAACTTTTTCAATTTGGCAATTATGGGGTTACTCTCGGAAGAAGAGGCAGGAATGGATTGGAAGTTTGGGAAGTTGGTGGTATAAGGGAAGGGAATGGTGGCTATGGAGGCATCTACATTTGGCTGCTTAGTGAGGGCATCTGTGGGTGCAGCTGAAGATGCTTTTGGGTCAATTTGGGTTGATGGTGGAGATGGTGGAGGCTGCTGAATGGAGGGAGAAGAGACATCACCCTGACCTACAGAATGGGGAGGGGAATTCCTTTGGGGATGAGAAGAAGAAGAAGATGTATCGAGGTTAATAGGAGATATACCTGATTCCTTTTGTGGGTTGGTGTCTCCTTTTCTAGTGCATTTTTAGGAGCTTTGGTATAAGTTTTTGCTATTTTCTTCAGGCTAGTATCACCAGTATCCATTGCATCTTTGGTTGGGACTTGCTCTTCGCTAGGGGCCTCTCCTGTGGGGATAGATTTTTTAGCTGTTTCAACCACTTCTTGGTCATTCATCTCTTGTTCAGTACTTTCCCTTGTGTTCTCCTCTTGGTCCCCTATTTCTTCTTGGTCCCTTATTTCTTCGGAGTGTGCTTCTTCTTGTCTCATTTTCTTTTGTTCCCCCTCTTTGATTTCACTTTCCTCTTTCTCTGGAAGAGAGGGGCATCATCATCATCAAACTCTATGTTTGATGTGGAAGGGGGGATGAATTTATGAGATGCCTTCTTTGGAGCTTCTCCTTGTTCAATGATAATCTCTTTTCCTTTGCTTTTGCTAGTACCTACATTTTTGGTGATGATTGAAATAGGGATACCATTGATGCCTAGTGGTACTTTATCTACAAGAGTTTCAGACCATGTGGCATGGTGATCATCATACCTCTTGCAAAACTCATGGTCAATCTTTATTCCATATCTAGTATGCATTTGTATATGACACCTCATCTACCACCAAGCTAAGATTTTTGCGTGATCCCAATCCTTCCCTTTTTTCTTCATCCTTTTGATAACCTTTTCATCTAACTTATGGGTTGGGTTCACATCAGGGCTCTAGTCTATTAAATGCTCATAGAAGTCATGCCACAGAGCTAATGGCTGCATTTTCTCGACGTGCCATTCTAACGGTTCATCTTCTTCATTATTTCTACCCTATTTATCAATCTGCCTATTTGATGCATGAAACTTCTTGAAGGGAGTTTGATTGAGGGTGACCTATTTTTGAGCAAATTTGTCTATAGGATCATACTTCCATTTCTATGGCAACTCAATCAACTTCAAATTCTTTAGGGTTCAAGTGATTCGCTCATGGTCTCCTTTTTTGAGACTGATACCCCTACAAATTGGAAGGGCATGAGGCATGTACCAATCTTGCCAGCACCTATGCCAAATTTATAATTTACATACTCAGTCTACCTTACATACTCCAGAGTGAACAATCGCTCAGTGACATAATATGATAGTAAAAAGGGCTTCCCTATGAAGCCATACAATCTGACGACTACTCCTTGAGTCAAGATGAACCAATCCCCTTCTTCTACATGAATGTGTTGTAGGGTATCCCACATATTTTGGGGAATTCTTGGCATAGTGCCATACATAATTTTTAATGCAAGACCTAAGAACTCCATATTAAAGTAGTAGTATGATTATGCTTTTGAGAGGAGCGATGTCCACTCGTATACAGGTAATTTATTTCCATCTTGGTCCTTAGTTGTGGTAGAGATGAATTCCAATTTTTTGACTGAAAGAAAAAGAAAAGCCATACCAGGTAAGAGGAAAACCTAAAGGTATCTGGGAGATCTCTTTATATCTTGAATAGGCCTGCATGCATCTACTGGGCTAGGTATGTTGGCCAATCGAAGAAAAGTGGCACTATCTTCTTATCTACACGTGAAGCATCATAGAACTTAGGGTTTGACATGCATTGTACCATCACAATCTACCATCCATAGACCTGTGTGTCAGATTCTAGCCCTGCTACCATGGCCAGCATGGAGAAAAGCTCCTTGTTCTTGAATTTAGATAGGGGAATCAGAGATTTTGGTAGAGTCCCCTTGAGAGGAGGTTCGAAAAATGTTCTTGCAGAAATAATCTTATGTTGAGGGCAGGGGTATAAAATTTAGCTAAATTGATGGGATCAAAAGGAATAGGGTTTACCATGGGCCTTCTATCACAACTGAAGGTGACCCTAACTACATCGACATCGAGAGTAAATATGACCTCACCCCTAGAATTTCTTACAATTCTATGTTTTACATCATAAAATTCTACCATGGCTCTGATCAATTTAGGGTAGGGGTGGACAGGGGTGCAAATATACTAGGAGAGCAGGGAGTGGTAGGAGAATGTGCTCGAGCATGATGGTGTGATATTCTTCACTACCCTAGCTTCTATGTATTTTCGAATCTACTCTGGATCCTTCCATGTTACCCTAGTATCAGTGATGTGTGCATCTAGGTCTATGAAACTACTTTCACTCTTAGCTGACCTATGCTTTCCTTTAGTGGCTAGAGGAGAGGCCATCATGGTTGCTTACTATGATTTTGGCATATAGAAAAACCTAGGAGGCACTTAGCAGAGCTTAGAGAACTTTGGGGAAATCTGAGAGTGTTGCAACTAAGAGGAAATTTTATAGAGGATAAAGAAGTGATGAAAAAGCTTTTGCAGCATAAGTAGACGTGCATGCATGTGCCAAGGTGACATGCATTAACTATGGTTGGTGGTGCACACCCCATGACTAATTTTAAATATTGTCGAATGCTTTGTTTCATGTGCCACCTTCAAGAAACCAACTACCATGCATTACCATTTTATTAGGGCCAATGGCGTCACTTCACCATTATCCTGGGCCAATAAATTCATGTCACCTCTATTATAGGCCAATAACTTGGTACGATAGTGCTTTGAGAGGAAGGAATTTAAAAGTTCAAGAAAACTAATTTTCCCACCAAAAGGTATGGTTGCCTTGAGGTGGCCATTGGATGCCAAAATGTCATGCCATCATCAATTTTCTTTAGGTCTTTGGACGCCAAAATTCATCCCCCATCATGACAATTTCCTCTTGAGGTGGCCTTGAACAAAATTGATGCCAAAATATCATGAAATCATGACAATTTTCTTTGAGGTGGCCTTTGGATGCCAAAATATCATGCAATCATGACAATTTTCTTTGAGGTGGCCTTTGGATACCAAAATATCATGAAATCATGACAATTTTCTTTGAGGTGGCCTTTGGATGCCAAAATATCATGCCATCATACAATTCTTACCTAAGAATTATCAAAATTAATTAAATTTGAGGTGTGCCTTTACAATTTACAAAATATCACGACAATTTTCTTTGAGGTGGCCTTTGGGCACCGAAATGTTGTGCCATCATGACAATTTTCCTTGAGGTGGCCTTTGGAAAGAAAAAGAACATATTTACATATAATACATACAAAGTAGAGGGAAACATTTTACTTATAGTACAACTTCAGATGGAAGCCATTGATGGGGATGGGTTGAACCTGACCCTATTCATTTCTCAACTGGAAGGAGTTCTACTATTTTTCTTTGATTACTTCGAAAGGGCCTTCCCAGAACGCATCAAATTTTTGGTGGTTCCTAGGTTTCGCTTTCTTTTCATTCCACCTCAGAACCAAGTCTCCTACTTTGAAATTCCTAAGAGTAGCCTTTTTGTCGAACCATTTCTTCATGGTGACCATATATTTTTGATAATGGTCATAGGCTTGTTCTTTCTATTCTTCTAATTGTAGGAGTTGAATCAACCTATTTTCCATTGGCTCTACCTCCTCTGTGCTAGTTTGATTGAGCAACTTTAAAGTTGGCATTTCTATGTGTATTGGGAGAACTACTTCTTTACCATAGACTAAAGAGTAGGGAGAGGTATTGATAGACTTCTTTATAGTTATCCTATCAGCCCACAATGCTTGGTTTATCAGAGAGTGCCAACTTCTCTTATTGTCTTTCAGAGTCCGCTTCAAGATTCGGAGCAAGTTTTTATTCATTGATTCGGCTAATCCATTTCCCTATGGGTAATAATTTGAGGATGTTTTCAAGTAGATCCCATATTTACATGTAAATTCAATCATTTTGGTGCCTATGAAATATGTGTCATTGTCTATGACCAATGCATCTAGGATACCAAATCTTGTGATCAAACTCTCCATGAATTCCATCACAACTTCTTGGTCTACTTTCTTAGTGGGTATTGCTTCACCACTTAGTGAAATATAAGAGTCCCACTAATGTATTTATATCCAATGGATGAGTTGGGCTCTATTACTCTGATGAAATCTAACCCCCATTGTTGAAAAGGTTCTTCAACCTAAATGGATTTTAAAGGCATCGAAGCATTTCTATTTCTCCCAATGTATCTCTAGCACTTCTCATAGTTTCTTGTTACCCTAAAAGTATCTACAAAAATGGTTGGCCAATAACATCTAGTTCTGATGATCTTCAAAGTAGTGGTTCTTCCTGAGTAGTGTCCTCCTGATGGGCCCCCATGGAATTCATCCAAGATCTTCTATTTTTGATCATCCTTTATACACCGAAGCAATACTCCATCCAATTTTTTTGTACAACCCTTCAGGTAACAGGGTGTATTTCAAAGCTTGGATCCTGTATCTTCTTCTCTGTGAAGCATTCAAACTTGTTGGACACTTTCTAGTCTAGAAGTACCTGATCAATTCATCAGCCCAATCAAGCTCATCTAAGGGTTGATCATCCTCTGAGGCTGCTTCTTGAGTTTGGCAAGCTACGTATTCTGATGAGGCTTGCTTGGTGAGTTCTTGACATAGTGCTCTACCTCTTACTAGCTTGGTTGGATGGATCTCAATATCATATTCTTGTATCTTTGACACCCAACCAACTCTTTTATCACCAAGTTCCCCTTGTATGATGAAATTCCTAACATCGGGGTGGACCACATACACAATGGTCCTACTCTATGAAAGAAAATACCTGAACTTTTTTAAAGACTTCATTATTGCATAAACTTATTTTTCGATGAAGTTGTACTTCTCTTCATGTTCCTGCATAGTCTGACTTAGGAATGCTATAGGCCTCTCTTCATTGTCAGGCCCTTTCTGAGTGAGTACTATGGCGTAGCTCTCTTGTTCACCTACAACATACAAGATGAAACCTCTGGAATAGTCTAGGTTCACTAAGATGGGAGCTTGGGCTATCTATTCCTTTATTTGCTAGAAAGCCTATTTCCTTAAGTCTGTCCACTTGAATTCAACATCCTTTTTCAACAATTCGATCATGGGTTTGATAATTTGTGCAAAATCTGCTATGAATTTGTGTACGAAGTTGATTTGGTCGAAGAAGGATTGCAAGCCTTTTTGTTTGGAGGGGAGAGGGAGTTCTAATAGTGCTTTCACCCTGTTAGGGTCTATAGCTAGCCTGACCTTAGAAATGACATGACCTAGTAAGATCCCTTCTTCCATAGCAAAAATAGATTTCTTTAGGTTTAAAGAGATGTCAAACTCTCTATATTTCTCAAACATGCTTCTAATATGGTCGATGTGATCTTCCTTTCGATGAGAGAACACTATCATATCATCTAGATATATCACTATAATCTTGTTGACAAGTTCCTCGAAGGCCACGTCCATTGCTCTTTGAAAGGTTACCCCGACATTGGATAATCCGAAAGGCATCCTCTGATAAGTGAATGTCCCCCACTTGGTGGTGAATGCAGTCTTGAACTGATCTTCATCCTTGACCCATACTTGATTGTACCCAGAGAACCCATCCAGGAGTGAGAATATTTCTGCTCCTGCTACTGTATGCAGAGTCTGGTCGATCTATGGGAGAGGATAATGATATTTTAATGAAGCCTTGTTCAGGTTATGGAAGTTGGTGCACAACCTAATATCTCCATTCTTCTTTCTAACTGGGACTAAGTTAGCTACCCAAGTAGAATGCTTGATCGGGTAGACAATCTTAGCCTCAAGCAATTTTAGTAGTTCCTACTTCATTAGAGCTTCGATCTTAGGATTCACCGGTATTTGCTTTTGTCGAAAGGGTTTTGCACCTTCTTCAAGTTTGATTGTATGTTGGATGGTCTCTTTAGAGTAGACTTTAAGGTCACCATAAGTCCAGGCTATGATGTTAGGGAATTCCTTGCATAATCCCCGGATTTGGTCCAGCTCTTCCTCTATAGTGTTTACTCCCACTTTAATGGATTTATCGGGTCCCATTTGAGCTTCTCTATATCTATGCTTGTCAAATTTCATTTTATGGCCAGTTGACCTATCATTGTTATCAAATAGGCTTTCGAGGGTGATCAATCCTTTTGGGATGTGGTTGTTTTTCAACTGGATCATACCTGCATCTTCTTCATCTTTAGACACTCTGTCATTCGAGCAATTCATCTCATGGATGAGAAAGTCTACTATTTGTTCATCATTTTCAAATACCTACCAGAAGGTATCTCTATCTAGCATGGAGGGCCTGTAGATTAGTCTAACTATCTTAGACTTATGGATGACATTGTTGATAGGGCAAAAATTTGCACCTACTGAAGCCAATAAATCGGCATGAGTGTTCTTTTCCCTTGGAATTGCTTTGAGGTTTAAATATTCAAAGGACTCTAGCAAGTCCCAAACCTTATTCCTGTAAGCCTTCAGGTAGTGTTGCTTGCTTACACATTTCTCAGTGACCTGGTTTACTATTAATTCAGAGTCTCCAAAGATCTGAAGTTATTTGATACCCATATTTTTAGCTTTCTTAAGGCCTAAGTAGAGTGCTTCATATTCTATTGCATTGTTAGTGCAACTCCAGGTTAATCGATAAGAAAAAACTTTCTCTTCGCCTATTGGAGAGATTAGAACAATACCTACTCTAGCTCCATTTTTGCATCTAGCACCATCGAAGAAAAGTTTCCATAGTTGATTAGTAGATTGGTCTACCTGAGGGAGAGGAGTGGGGTTACTTTTCTTAGGTTTTACAATTGTGTAGCTCCCCATATCTATTTTGATCATGGCATTGAAGTCTTGGAGAGAGAACTGGTCTTCTTCCTACAACACATTTAGAGCTTCCTCCATCAAGTTCAAGTCTTCCAGTTCCTCTATCATCATATTCACCATGGTGGCATGTTTACCTTCCTCTTCAAGTTTTTCAATGTGAAAAGTTGAAGGTTTCTCATTAAATATTTTCACTCTTTTGCCCTTGAATGGGATTTCCAAGTGTGAGAAATCTAATGATAAATATCCTCCTATTTTGGTGGTGAATTCCTTGGAGAGACACATACCAAAATAAGGTTCTAGATCCACTACTACTACCTCTTGTATAACTGTGAGTTGAGGTAGTCTGTGAAGAACTATTGGAATATCTTTAATTACCCCTACGATTTTGATAGGGGTTCCATCCAATTGCAAGACACCAGGGTTGCTCCTTGTGTATTCCATTCCCATGATGTCACATACAACTTTAGGTATCATAGTGGTTGTAGCTCCAGAGTCTATCATACAATTATGTACTACCCATCCTTCCATTTGAAGAGATAGATAGAAGGGAGGAGGTCTATTTTTTCCTGAAGTAGATGTTAGGCTAGCTTGTGTAGAATCTAACTGAGCTGGGGTTCTATTCTTATTTTTCATAGATCTCAAGGATTCTTGCAATAAATCAATCTATCCTAGAAGCTGCAAAGCTTCATACATAGTTGCTTTGGAGGGAGTTTTCTTCATCTCCTCAACTATGTTGAATGGGAGGGGTTCGACACTTTTCTCTTTTACAATTGTGTCATACTTATTCCTGTACCCCTGAGTAGCATCTATCCTTTGATGCTTAGTCAGTGAGGGGTATCTCAATTTATCTCTAGCTTGTTCTTGCATCTCAACTTCCTTCTATCGAGGTATTTCTTTACGAGTTTCTGCTCCTTTCTGACCTAAACTTTGGGGAGCTTTCTCGTAGGAGGTTCTTTTATCAATAGGGTCCCTTATAGGTGAAGGCACTTTCAAGGGGTTAAGCTCTTGGGGATCAACCTGCAAGGGTTTCTTTCTCGATCTGGTTAGAACAACTACTTGTTCAACAGAAGGCATCATGAAATTTTGATTCTCTTCTCTGATCATATTAACCTGACCCTTGAGGGTTTTCTCAGCCTTTTCAATAGCTATCTTCTAGACATGATGTTGATGGATCATACATGAGTTTTCACCATGTGGATCATTACATGTAGAACACCAGAAGTTTGACTCTATTGAAGTGTTAGTGGGTTCACTATCTTCATTGGCATAAACCATGTTAGATTTATCATGGTTTCTACCACTCATGGAGGCTTGATCTCTTGTTACCTGTGGAAACCTCCTTGGTTGGAAATTTCTTTCTACTTCTCTTATTTCCATTGAGGTCATCTTATTCATTAGAGTTTTCATGGATGCTTGCAGATCTTGTAAAGCTGCAAGTGGAAGATCTGGAGTTGATGAAACTATCACTATAGGAAGTGCAGGAATGGTAGGAAGCATTAGAGGAGTGGGAGGTGCCTATATTACTAGGATATTAGGCTGCCTAGTCCATTTAGGGAGACTTGTATTAGAAGTGGGAGCAGGAGTTGGGAAAGTAGTATTTGATGCTTGTGGTAGATCTAAGAAAATAGGTATTATCATCTTTGTAGGGAACCTTCCAATAGCAATTAGATCTCTTTCTACTTTTTGAGCTTCTTGGTAAATCTTTAGGAAGGTAAATACTTGGGATTTCCTGATAGCCATACTTATATCTGAGTTGAAAGCCCTTAGATAATAATACATTGATTGTTCATCAGTCGACCTCAAACCATTAGGTACTCTCTACCAAGTTTGATTGAATCTGATGTTAAAGTCGACTATCTCCTCTTGAGGGTGCTTCTAGATGATGGTAAACTGATTTAGTAGGGAGAATGGATCAACATGTTCATTGAACTCTTCCACTAGTTTACCGGCAAGTTGGGCCCAAGTAGATATAGTTTGGTTGTCAAGGGCTCTGTACCAATAGAGCATTTTTCCTTTCAAGGAAATGACTAGCAATCTTATCATAACATCTTCCTCAGTGATGTTATGTATCGGGGTGAGCGTGGCTACATCTTGGTAGTGTTCATAGGTCATCTTTCTAGTACCATCATACTAGGGTAATGCTTTCAAGGCCACTACTAGAATCGAGTGTTGAGCTGCCAGATTCAAGGGGCCTGTATGGTTCCATAAAGGGTAAGGTAGATTTGGTTGATTTATGACCATTGTAGTTATGGTTCTACCAGATATTATGGGTATATGGGTAGCTGGAGTTAACATTCCGCTAGCAGTAGTACTAGGGAAGGTTATAGGGGAAATATTTATGTATCCTGTATTGATAGTAGATGAAGAAGTTGTTCTAGCAACTAAAATAGGATTAGCTCTAAGGCTACCAAGGTGTAATTCGAAGAACTCGATGGGCTCTTCAAAATTTTTTGCTTTAGATCTGGTTATCATAAAAAATGGTATTCAACCAGAAAGTAGATAAAGGCTTTCTTAGGGTTCCTTTC
Source organism: Wollemia nobilis (assembly GCA_028583015.1). Classification (NCBI taxonomy): domain Eukaryota; kingdom Viridiplantae; phylum Streptophyta; class Pinopsida; order Araucariales; family Araucariaceae; genus Wollemia; species Wollemia nobilis. The sequence goes on from JAQPPZ010003260.1 coordinate 1,436,686, forward strand.
TTGGGTGGAGTCACCAGGTGATTCATAAAAAATAAATAGGGCAAAGGTAATCACCAGAACTTTGATCTGTATATATCATGGGATTGTGTCCCATCGAGCATGCCAAAAACTATTGGTGCAAAATCTACCTTTGGTTACGTTTGCACCCAAGACTTTGCCAACATTGAAATATCGGGTTAAAAATAGAGTTTACCCAGTTCAATCTCCAGAGGAGGTTGGTTCCTTGCTTTTTAGGGAAAAGGGAGAGAGAGTGAAATGCATAAAGAGAGGGAAATATAGCTATTGCTAGAAGCATTTAAATGGTACAGATTAGACAATAACAAAGCAACTTTAACAATATTTTTCAGAGAAGCATTTATTCAAACCATAAAAATAGAGTAACTAATCCTCTGGTGTAAATCTACTCAAGCATAAGCCTATTGGAATGGTTAATTTTAGAGTTAGCAGAACTTCACTATAGAAATTCAGGATAAGAATTAAAGCAATTTATATTCAACCTAACTTTACATAGCAATTAACAATCCATACATACTTGATAAGAACACCAGTGAGCTAGAAACCAGAATGGATAATCTTTATTAGCTTTTAGAAGTCTATGTACATTGCCTTGTAAACATCCAAGAGCCGACCATTTGTTTGGGTCGCTCATCCTATATATAATAGTTTTACATAACAAAAAAACTGAAAGTTGTTACAACAATATGCCCGTAGGCTCATTCTGGTAGAGTGGCAGTTAAGAGAGCATGGGATCTTCAACTAGAAATGGTTAAGATCTTCTTGTTACAAGCAATCTACCTTTATCTCCTTAGAGGCATCATGGTCCAACTATCTTTTACTAAAAAATATCGCGCCATCGTGACCTTTTCTCTTCGTTCGCCTCTTGGCTCAAAAATATCGTGCCATCATGACCTTTTCTCTTTGTTCGGCCTCTTGGCTCAAAAATATCATGCCATCATGACCTTTTCTCTTTACTTTACCTTCAGGATCTAAAATATCACTTAGCTTTGGGGCTAAAAAATGTTGCACCATCATGACCTTTTCTCTTTACTTAGCCTCGTGGCTCAAAAATATCATGCCATCGTGACCTTTTCTCTTTACTTAGCCTGGTGGCTCAAAATTATTGTGTCATCATGACCTTTTTCCTATACTTAGTGAAATTTTGAGAAGACTACTCCTTACTCCCCTTGATGTGGTCATTTTGACCAATAGGTACAGGGGAGTCAAACTTCTCACAAAGCCAATGTGCTCCCACAATTTTACTTTACCATTGTAATCAACAGAAGCATACACATTTGTAAGTATACCATATCATTAGCACACCTTATCATCAAAATAGAACATCTGTTAGAAATCCAAGTAAGAGGAGAGATCTTAACCGGATCCCATAAACAAGAAATACCACCAACATATCCACATGCACCAATACACTGGCATTGACCCCTTCTCCACAACTTGGGAGTAATATTGAACATACTATCAGTAGCCAATTTAGTCTCCTGAATAAACACCACATCCGAAGAATGTACACGAATCAAATCACAAAAAACTTTTTATCTGGGGATGTTGTTCAACTTCCTTACATTTCATGAGACTAATTATTTTGGGGGTTAGAAAAATGGGATTCCAATTTTCTCACAAAGCCTGAATCCACCAAAGTCTCCCCCATTAACTTAATTTTGTCATAGTCTTTCTTTCAACCCACCTTCATATTCTTATCCAAAGCACCCTTTTTTAATTATTTTCTGTTGCAACCCTAGCATCGTAGGCGTTTTGCAGTCCAAGGATGACTACATCAATGCCTAAGTAGGAGAGAACAACTATATCTATGCCACTTTCCAAAATGCTTTTCCTTCCAAGGTTATAGCCAACCATATCACCTGTACTTGAAACCAAAACCATTTGTTCTTCATTTAAACCCACTAGATCTGATTTCTTAGGTTCCACCTCAAGAAGAGATATCTAATTTAGCCCTATTATATCTGCATTAGGTAGCGATGTTTCAAGTAACTCCATGCACTGATCAAGATCATACAGTATCTCAAAACGGTTGAGCAAGGCATCTGGATAGCTATCCTTAAGGGCTCTTTTTACCTTTCTTCCTTTGTTTCAGGGTTTCATAGGAACAAAGCCTTTCTTATCTTGATTCCCTTCCTTTATTGGGGCTTTTCCTTTATCCATATTTTATGCATATTGAGAGGGCCCAGGATTTGGAGCCACGGGTGAGACAAACTTAGGATATTTTCTTTGCAGGTGGTCGTATTCATGACCAATCCGAAAATAAAACAGAAGAGCTTCATAGTCAAGTTGTTGAACCCATGTAAACAATCCAAATTGTATTTTAATAGAATCTAGAATAGGATTGTTTAAATCAACTTCAACACATATACGAGCAACAAAAATTACTTTTTTCTCCATAATATGTTGTGATGGTCCAACTGGCTTCCCAAGAAGGGCAATCATATGCAAGATGTCGTTTCTCTATAATTCTAAAGGGAGCCAGGGAGTCGAACCTACACTGGAACCCACGACGGTTGCTCCTCTGATGGGTTGATACACACATGCCAAGGTTTAATAAAGATTCAATCCTGGTTATAAAAATAGGGACCCCCTTCAAATTCTTTGTTATGACCCGCAAGACAAGAGAAAACCACCCTAAAATAGTTTTTCACACTTAGCATGACCTCCATGTCACCGTCAAGGTTTGAAGTCTTCCTAAGCCAAGCCTCCACAAAGGGAAGAGAAATTTAGATACCCATAAATTTTCCAATAAGCACATGTTTGGTTAAATACTCCACATCTTCTACAATCGAGTCTGGTTGAACCACTAGAACCGACCTGGCTCCACATCGTGCCAAATATCTATTGTTCTTTAACAAATGATTCTCAACATGCATTGGGAAATCTTGTTCCTTCCAATAATTTTTAGATGAAAAAACATCACTAGCATGCACACTCTGTGATAGGCCCAATGCCATCACAACATTCCTCCCCAAAGCACCTTTCTCCAAAACCCTAAATCATTCACTCAGATCAGAAACCTCAAAGGTCACACCTCATCCATGGTCTAACTTAGGGATACAATATAAATTTTAATATTATATTATCACTTAAAAAAGGAAATGTGATGGTTAGATGACTTGAATGATGTGGGATAACTAGAGGGGTATGTATTAAATAAATAAAGTGAACCAAATGATATGTAAAAGGGTAAATTTAAACATAATGGTCTTAAAAATGGATGAAATAGATAAGAATATGAAGGGTGATGATATAAAAATGATGACTTTATATAGGAATGAATTTATGAAGGATATTTTTGAATGAATTAAGCACAAGATGACCAAGACCTATACCTTTAATGACCATAGGGACTCTTTTGAATTGGAGTGACTTTCTCGAGACTTTCATCTTTTTGAACCAACCACCACATCCTATAATCACCTAGACACTCATTTTTGCCAACTTTTGAAGACTATGGGTGAAATATAAGTTGGGATTTTTGAAGCCCAACACTAACTTGATTTAACAAGTTGGCCAACCATAGGTATGTATCCTCATGACACTTTTATCAATTAGATAAATGGAATTAAGTTTTCACCTTGATGAAGTGAGTGTGTGAGTAACCATACAACATTAGCATGGAACATACTAAATTGGATTGGATTAGAGTTTAAGTTGAGAAGAGAACTTTTGCTTTCCCCAAAAAAGGAGGACTAGTGATAGTCTCAATCAAATTTCTTGAACAAACACAATTCTAGAATTGAGTGTTATTCAATATGACATTGGTGGGTAATATTTACTCCCTCAAATGATGAGTTTATGAGTGAATATGCATAACACAACGAAGCGCTTGACTGAAGATCTCTAGGCAACAACAATTGACGTGATGATAAATTGATGGTTGACATGCTAAGATGTTATATATAGATGATGTGATACATGAATTATATATGATATGTAGGATGATGAGGTGCAAATTTGGTAAGCGGTTTTGCATTTTTTTTCTTTTTCTTTCAAGGCTTTTTTTTACTTTTATTTTTATTATTGACATTTTTCGTTTTCAATTTTTTTTATGGATGGATGTATGTGATTAGATAGACATGATATGTTATATAATATGGATGTGATATGTTGATGTGATGGATGATATTGTAGATGTATTGGCATGATTAGGGCTCACATGTGTTACTTTAGTCATTTTTTGGATGATTGTATATAAATTTTACAATAAAAATAGTTTGATTAATCAATGACAAGTTAATGTTCATATTAACACATTAACACAACACAACATAACACAAGATAAGAGCATGAACACATTACTTAGGATATGGATGATGATATAACATGTAATGGATAATTTTCTAACAAGAAAAATAATGGATAATTTGCTAACGAGAAAAATAATGGACAATGACTAATGATTAGTGATACGAAGTGAGTCATAGGATATATTTACAATGAATAGTGGTGATTCAAGATGCTTGGCACCCAAATTTCTTAAGATTTTTTTATCCTAGAAGTATTTCACGAAAGTGAAATACCCTAGTTGTGACAATCAAACTCATATATGACAAACACAAGCTTATACTGAGAGGGGGGCTAAACAGGTATAAGACCATTTTTTACTTTTCTTTCCCAAACAATATTATCCAATATAATCAATGGCAATATCAATAGCAGTAACCAAAGCAATGCACAAATCATCACACACAATAGAGACACCAATTTAATGTGGTTCACCCAATGTGGGCTACTCCATGGAGAAAATATTTTACTAAAATTTTTTCAAAAAATCTCTTGGGAATACTTCCCTATTACAATGTTTATGGACCTATGTCCAAAGGAGACACCAATCCCTTAATCAAGTTCATGGATATCTATCCATAGGAGACACCAATCCCCTCATTTGTTTCATGTATCTCTATCCATAGGAGAACTCCTTCTCCTCTGCTCTGGTTGGTGATCTCTTAGAAGACTACTACCTCCACTGCACTGGCTTTTGGATCTCTCTCCATTAAAGACTCTATCTTCACTTAGAATATATTTGTCCTCACTACCTTGGCTAATGGATCTCTATCCATTGGATACTACTGTCTTATACTCTATCACCTCCAAAGATTACTCTCAGCTATATCTAAAAATTTCACTAAACACAGTCCTTCAATCTAGCATAAATATGCTCAATCACTGTCTCAAATCTACACTAAACATAGTCCTTATGTCTAGCACAAATTTACTTAATATTTATCTCAAATTTACACTAAACACAATCCTTCGATCTAGCACAAATCTGCTCAATATTTATCTCAAATATTCACTAAACATAGACCTTCGGTCTAGCATAAATCTGCTCAATAGCTGTCTTTGATCTGCACTAAACATAGTCCTTCGATCTAGCACAAATCTGCTCAATCTCTATCTATGTTTTGACACAAACCTATCCTCAAATTTGCACCAAAATCTGTCCTCAAATCTATCCTCAAGCCTTAACATAAATCTTGATCCAAGTACAAATCAACTCTGCTAGATCTATATAAAATTTTAACTCAAGGTTTTAACAAATCAAACAATCAACTCTGCTCACAAGTCTTCTCAAAGACTTACCTAAACTCTGTCCACAATTCCTCTCTAGAACTTTTTTAAACTGCTCAACAAGTCCACCAAGACTTGCCTCAAATCTGCTCAATAAGTCCTCATTAGAACTTGTCTAATCTTCTCAAAAAGTCTTCAAGACTTACCTCAAATATTCTCAACAAGTCCTCACTAGAACTTGTTCAATCTGCTCAACAAATCCTCACTAGAACTTGTCCAATCTACTCAACAAGTCTTTACAATACTTTCCTCAAATCTGCATTGTAAGCTTCCATAAAAGCTCACACAAATCTATCCTTAAGCTTTCACAAAAGCTTCCTTAATTTTGTTCTTAAGTCCCCTCTAAGACTTACTCAAATATGCTCATAAGCTTTTACAAAAGCTTATTCAACTCAACTCAATCTATCATAGAAAACCTCTTCAATCACACAAACAAGCTTCACACAAAATCTTGTTTTAATATCACAGAAACATATAGAGAATGGTTAGAGACTCAATATGCTTCACACTCACAACAATGCTCAATCACTTTCAATCTCTCTTGTTTTACCATAGAAACATATAGAGAATGGTTAGAGACTCAATATGCTTCACACTCACAACAATGCTCAATCACTTTCAATCTCTCTTGTTTTACCACAGAAACATATAGAGAATGGTTAGAGACTCAATATGTTTCACACTCACAACAAGGCTCAATCAACTTCAATATTTTCTTCAAGTAAATTAAGAATAAAGAACAATTTCACAAAATTTGAACTATCACTCCAACACTCTCAATCAACTCCACTCAACCAATCACTTAATGAAACACAACTTGCTTATAAACCCTAACCAAGTGTTTCACTATGCTTCCAAAAACTCACACTATGGAACTCAACCTTGACTCAAGATGATTCCAAATTCACATAACAATGATACTCAAGTTCTTTCACAAATCCTAATCATGCACATGAAGGCTCACTCAACATTTCCAACAATGATTATCAAACAATCTCACATAACAATGATACACATGATCTTACCACAAACCCTAGTTCAAGATAGTTCTCAATCTCTCACTCAAATGTTCACACAAACATTCACCAATCATGCACATGAAAGCTTACTCAACAATGCTTATCAAACAAACCTTTTCACTCCAAATTAGCATTCATAACATTCAAACCAATAATATTTCACTCACAAGGAAGATATGCCCATACCTTTTTCTTGATGGAGAAATGACCTCAAAACCTGTCTCAACCACAATCAAATCTTCTTTGCCAATACTATGGTTAGGTAGCCACAACCTATCTCAATATCTCCACAAAATAATTTTCCCAATAATTATTTCTCAAACAAAATATCAAATCTCTTAGTACACCTTATAATCTCCAAACTTACACAATATAAGTCAACATTTTCATAATAACAAAATACACCACAATTTCCTTGATACACCTTATAATATCCAAACTATACTTTATAAACTCTTTCTTCCTTTTCTAAAAATTAATTTTTCATACTTCTATAACAAAACAAATACCTTACACCCTTATCACTCCAAACCTTAACTCTTTTTCTAAATACTCAAAAAGAAAGATCCCAAACAATTTAATATTACAACAAAATATATATTATTTTTTATACCTCCAATATCTAACTTCCCTTCTTTATATTACAGCCAAAAACCCTTATAACTCGTAGACTTACCGCGTATTACTTCCCAACCTTCCATAATCATCCAAAATAGAATAAAATTTAAAAATAATTTAAAGCACACCTTAGCCACAATTTGCGCATGCTTCTTACGCAAATTGAACTAGAGTCCTCCGCACCCATGTAAGACAAAAATGGCGCACTTCAACTTTTGTCTTTCGTTGCCCTTGGAATGTGCACGAATTCTTCTTCCTTTTTATTCACGTGTTTGAGTGGATGCGAAATATTTTCTTTATTATGCCTTGCATTAACCATTGCCTTCATACACATTTTTATTTCCCTTTTATATAGTGCCATAAGCGTTTAAGAGACGTCGACGGTTGAGAGGTGGTTAATGATTTTTTTAATCTTTAATTTTAAAATACCACCAAGGCCCTTTTAAAATAAAGTCATCTTCACTTCATTATAGTATGGTGCCCAACTTAAATATTTAAAGCTTATTTAAAATATTAAAATATTTAATTTTAAATTATTGAAGAATAAATTAAATATTAAATAACTTAAATCTTTTAAATATCCTTTGGACCTTTAATCATGGTCTTTTAACCCTTAATATTATAATAATAAATATTATAATATTATGTCTTTTAGATCTAGGTATTTTTCTTTTCCACTCTTAGACCTTATCTTTCCACCTTTAATATTATAATAATAAATATTATTATACCTTTAGGCTTAGGAATCTCTTTACTTTAGGGTATTTAACCATTCTTTTGACCAATCATTTGGAACTCTTAGACCAAATCTCTTGGGCTTAAAACGTCAATATTTTAACCTTCCTTTTACCAAATCCTACACTGATTACTGACACTGACTCTTGACATCAATGACAACAAAAACTTGCTCATATTTCCAAAAATATAATGGCCAATCAATATCCATTAGAAATCTAGACCATCTTGACTAAGATCAAGCCAATCATGGACCAAAGTGTGTGAAGTAGGGTTCATTTTCCTATCTTGAGTAAGGTTGGACTAATCAATTGTGACTCAATACAATATAAGCTAGCTCATCCATGAGCATTCAGAGGTATGTACAAAAGAAGGTTGTTAATGTAATAGACATATCACCACTCAGAGGGTATACTCCACTGCAAAACATGCATCTATAGCCCCAATGGAGGTTAGCCCCATAATCCTTCTATGTAGTTTTGCTTCCAGCCAGGTGTCTATAGCCCTGATAGAGGCATCTGAAATATGTGATGGAACCAATCTTCTTTTTTTATACATAGTGGAATTGGTAGCTGCTACAATAATATGAGCACATTATCCACCTTTATGGCTACCATAGTATTTCATGTTGTCTGCCCCGAAAGTTGCCACACAGTACTCCATACAGTCCACCTTATAACCACCATGCCACATTCATTTTAAATATTGTACACCTCTAAAAGCACCAGGAAAGGGACAAGTGTTTAGTCTGGCAAGGCCCAAGATTTGAACCTTGGGCATTCGTCCCCCTTATGGGGTTTTGTCACACCAATTCGTTTACACCTCAGACCTCCATTAGGGAACCAATATTTTGATCTCTTTTTTTTTAACTTACAATTTGGATCCTCAAGTTCAGATTATGTGAATGATAGGATGAGCAAGAAAGTTCACTTTATGGCAAGACTACTCATGGTGTTGTCTTCCCAAAACTCAAAATTTGATTAATATGTGGTATGTGAGTGGTCCAAGAAGAACTCGAGTTAGCCAAGGGAGGCCAAAATCCTTCTTAGAACATGATGACGTTTGATAAAGCTTGAGTGGAACACTAGGCATGGTTTAATAACAAAAATGACCTCTATGTCCAAACAACCAAAGAATGTGATTGAACAAGACATCATGATAGTTGGGACAATTAGTGGATGTTTGTTGGTAAAAAGATAAAATATATTTGCATGCAACATGGTTGACAAGATAACATAACATGAGATAAAACAAGACGTTTATACAATAGACAAAGAGACAGGGGATAGATAAAACATAATGCATATAGATGGAAATAATATACAATACGTAAGTATCATTGATTAATTATGCAAATGAGTATTAGGGAATGTGTATTCGTGCATCCAAAATATGACCATATTAGCACATTATAAGCCTCGATTTATTGTTGTATGAATGTTTAGGATAAATGCAATGCAAAAATATGATGAAAGAGAAGGCCAAAATATTGGGAGCATCATTCATAGGTAAGGAGCGACAAAATTGAATTTGGAGGGAGTGTCAACTCTCCCAAACACAATCGATTGGAAGGAGTGTCAACTCCCCCACAAAAAGAGTGGTTTGAAAGAGGGTTGACCCCTCAAACATATAAACGGGTTGAAGAGGAGAGAAAGAAGGAGGAGCTAGAGCGGAGTTGGTGAGGGAAAAATGATGATAGTGGTTGATGGTGACTTTAAGCTAGTTGCAATGATACTTGAGGGAGGAGATGTAAGATAGTCTTGAATCATGATCAATGTGAGATACCCTAAGGATGGAAGGGTTGAATATCTTTAAACCTTGACATTGACATATTATTGATATCATTTTATTTAGTAAACTAACTAGCCATTGGTAGGTATCCTCATGATGTTATGAATCAAGTGTAAGTGGGCTTAGGTTACCACCTCAATGGAGCGAGTGTGTGAGTAATCATATAGACTTGGTATGGAGCATACCAAATTAGATTGGATTAGATTTTAATTTGAGAAGATAAATTTTGTTGTTTGCCCTAGCAAATGAGGGCTAATGATGGTCTCAAAAAATGCTCTTGGACAAACTTGGATTTTAAGAATGAGTGTTTGGATATTGATCATATTCTTGATAGCATTGATAGGTAATGTTGTCCACCTCAAGTAGTGAGTTGATAGATGATGGAGTTTGTGAGTGAACTCACAAATGTAAGGGTGGATATTAATAAGAAGTGGATAGAGGTGTTTGTTATAGAGGAGTGGTAGGTTGAGTGGGAGTCCACAAAGGAGGTTGGGTAGAGAAAGAAGCTTGACTAGAAGGGAGAGGAGGGAATGGTTGAGAAGATGGGATTAGAGCGATTTGGAAATTAATATGAGGATGAGAAGAAGGTTGGTCATGCTACAAAGAATAATGAGATAAGGATGTTGAGGATAAGAGAGAGATTGAGGATGAAAATAAGATTGAAGAGGAAAAGAAGGTTGAAGAAGAGGAGACAAAATGAGGAAAAGAAGAAGGTTGATAAGCATTAGGTTGAAAGCATAGAGAGGTTGGGTTCAAGGAGGATGAAGGGGTCTCCCTAGTTAGGGATCTTAGGTAGAACGATGTGGGTGGCGTGATGCATTAGGCCTTGGTCATAATACGAGGGTCCAAAATAGCCCATGTCACTAAAATAAGGGATGTGATATATAGTGGATAGACTACCAGGTGAGGTGAAGGGTGCCTTTGCCATATAGGTTTGAGGGGACATCGAGGGAGGAGGAATCATCTTAGAGGGGTCCATGGAACGATGCTCCTAGGCTCTAGCTTGACTTCTGGTTATGAACATAAGAGGTTAGAGATAGAGCAAGAGGCGAGAAAGTAGAGGGTATGAAAAGGGGAGACTGTAACTCAACTTGATAATAATTATCCCTATATAGATGATTTTATCTAAAACTATTCCTATCTAGACAGTCTCTCCTAAAGATGAGTTACAATGGGAGTGGTGACGAAAAAGAAGAAAGTAGGGTGTTTTCTTTTTTTTTGGTCTTTTATGTGTTTTTGGTTATTTTTTTTATTTTTAACTAAGTATCTAACTAAGCAAGCAAACATACAACAAACAATTGGATTTAAGGTGATTTGGGTTTGTTTTGTGTTTAATGTTTTTTTTTTGTGTATTTTGGTGTTACCTACCCATAAAAATATACAAAATATGGAGAGGTGAGATATAAATGTGTGTCTATGCATGCTCCCCGATATACTCGAGAGTACATGGAGATAAGTGCATAAACATCCAAGATTTTCCTAAGGTAGAGGTGGCTCGAGGTATCTAAAAGAAAAAAGACCTCTAGTATCCTTTTTAGGGGATATACGAGGCGACAATATCTAAACCCGTGTTGGACCAAATGTCCTCCACTTCACCCTCAGGCAGGATCAATCAAAAATGATAATTGTACACTCACTAATTATTTAGCCCTATGAGCAAGGGCGTCTAGCCTCAGACTACCTTGAGCTAATCCCAAGGGTATTCAACTTATCGATGATTAAGTCTAGGAAACTATGAGTACTAACTATGGTGTCTAAATGGGAATCCAATGGTTGGGGATGAAGTCCAACATCATTGATTGATTTTAAAAGTGTTGTGAAAATATGATGTGAACTATGTGTTTGATTTTTTTATTTTTCTTTTATGTTCATCTAACTATGATACACAAACAAGGGCTACCTTAGGATTTCCAATGCAAATGTTTCCTAAAATAAATGAAAGAAAGCAAATTATAATCTAGGAATACTTTTTTTTCTACCTAAGATGCAAGGAAATGAAATTCTATCTATGAAATGAAATGCAATTTGCTCTAATTAAATGACAAGAAATGAACCTATACTAGGAAAGTAAAATGTGATTGCTCTAGCTAAGAAAGCAAAACCTAAACTAACCAAACAAAATGATTTTTAAAAAGATAATATAATCCAATAAGAAACAACAAGAAATTCCTACTCTACTCAAACAAACAAATAAATCTATACTAGCTAGACAAAAAAAAGTAAATTTATATGCTAAATTGCAAGAAGGAAATTCTATTATAATCAAATTAAAATGCAAGTACAATAAATAAACTAGATTAATGAAAGGTAATTTGCAAGATAGTAAAGGAAACCTATTCTAAGGAAAATAAAATGCAGGTACAAGAAAGTAAACTAGATTAACAAAAGGAAATTTGCAAGACAGAAAAATAAGTCTATTCTAATGAAAGTAAAATGCAAGTACAAGAAAGTAAACTAGATTAACAAAAGAAAATTTGCAAGATAGGAAAATAAATATATTCTAATGAAAGTAATCAACAATACAATGAAATAAAAAGCTACTCTAATGAAAGAAATGTGCAAAACAAAAAAATAAAGGACCTGAAAGTAAATGACTTGAAAACAAAAGACTTGAAAGTAAATGACTTGAAAATAAATGCCTTGAAAGTAAATGCCTTGAAAAGTAAATGACTTGAAAACAAAACCTACACTAATGTATTCTATGAAGCAAATAAAGTGCATGAAATGAAATCTAATCTAATAAAGCAAGAAAATGCATGAAATAAAATCCAATCTAATAAGCAAAAAAATGTACGAAATAAAATCTAATCTAATACAACAAGAAAAGGGTGAGGTTATTTGACTTGAGGTGACCCGCTTTTGGTTCCTAATATTACACAAAGCACAAGGGAAGAGCATACATTGGATAAATATCCTATTAATGTGATATGATGGGAAATGTGTGTGGTGCTTCCTTGACCTAGAATAAGTGACTCCCTTTTGATCTCCAATATTATCGTAAGGCACGAAGAGAGAGCATACAAGTTTCAAGTCTTCTATTTAATGTGAAGTATGGTGGGTTCATTAACCTAGAATAAATAACCCACTTTTGATCTCCAAGATCATCCTAAGGTGTGAGGAGAGAGCATATAGAGGTCAAGTCTCCTATTTAATGTAAAGAGTGGAAATGTAGGAAATTAAATGTAATTTTACATCTTACAAAGCAAATGAAAGCACTTTGATATCAAAAGCTATTACCACTTTTTTTATCCTCAAGGTCACTTTTTAGTGTGAGAGAAGAGTATACAGATGGTAAAGGAGCTTTTGCTTAATGTTAGATAAGCTAGAAAAAGCAAATAGGCAAACAAATAAAATCTTAGATTTAGTGTGATTTTATGAAATTATACCTAAAATTAATAGTAGGAGAACCTACCTGAGGTCCAACGCTCTCTAGAAATTGGCTATAATTGTTGCACAAGTTTTTTTCTCGAAACCAGCTCTACAGTAGAAACCATCCCTATGGTGATAGTTCATAGCAAAAATCATCCTTGTCTAGATAGTTTACAACAAAAATTATCCCTATAAGTATGGTTTATGCTAGGGGAGACTTCTGGTCTCCCTCTCTATTGGGTCTGATTTTTTTGCTTTAAAATACCAGTTTTATGAGATTTCCTACAAAATCTAGAGCAAAAAAATTTAGAAATTGGATTTGGACTCAAAAATATCACAAATGAGTAACAACACTAACTAACAAAAAACTAGAGGCTATTTCAAACAACTTAACCTAATTAAGATCAAATCTAACTAATAAAATATGAAGCTTTTAATAAAATTATAAAATTTGATTGGATGTTAATTGATTGGTTGGGGAAGGAATGATACCTTTGCACACCCCAAGACTTTTGACCTAGCCTACGAAGGTACTTAGAGATGATGACAATAAATGACTAGGAAGGAAGGGCTCTTACCTTATACTCACCTGAAACTACTATGCTTTACTATGTGAAGTTGGGTACCTGACAGGATGGGTCTTAGTTTGGAGCTCAATAGAAACCATCCTTTTGCAAATGATCTTTATTGTGAATTATTCTCACTCGAGCAGTCTTGATTGTAAATCATCTTTGCTTGAATGATCTTGACTATAAATTATCCTCACTTAGATGATCTTGGATAGGAGGCATTGTTGTTGGACAAGCCTAGTTTGGTCCTGATTTGGATGGATTTTAACTACTTTCAAACCTATAAACATGGATATTGTAGCAAGTGTGAACACCACCTAGTTTATTTAGTGGTTAATTAGTTGTCGGCTATGTTAGTCGGCATGATTTTTGTTTCAAATATCTCTCCCTCCTCTTATCTCTCCCTCCTCCTTATCCCTCCATTCTCTCCTATATTCCCTCTTCTCCCTTATCACTCCAACTCTCTTCCCCTTATTCCTCCAACCTCCCTTCATCTTCTCCTCCGACCTCCTTCCCCTTCGTATATATTAGAATTCCTATATGGTTTATTGTAATGTTCTTTGAATAGCTCTGCGGGAGATTGAAATAAAGATTTGTTCTTATTTACTAAATTTCCCTAAGTCACCTGATCCGAATTTGATAGATATAAGACACATAATGTGAGCAAGATCGATAAAAACCAACAAAACACAAGGAAAAATGTGAAATAGTGTTAATAAAAAAATAATTTTACAACCTATAAAATGTATTTGTCTATGTGTGTTTAAGGGTTATAAGGTTCTGTTGGTCACAAATCTGCCTAAGTACAAGATTTCATTACTTGTGCACCCTAGACTCGGCCAACATTGAAATGCCGAGAGAAAGAGAAGTCTCCCGGGCCAATCTCCAGAGAGGGCTAGCTCCCACACTAATCTAAACTGGTTTCAAGATAAGGATGCAAGAAAGAAATGGGAAAATGCAAAAAGAAATGGGAAATAATGTGGAAAGAAATGGGAAATATGGCCGAAGTCGATAGTTAATGGGGAACAACCTCAGATAGCAAATATTCTTAAACTAGATCCTGAAGCTTAAGCGGCAATAGATTCTTAGGCATATACCAAAATCGGATCAAAACTAGTTGTAGATTCGCCTTCAATTATACTTCAAACATTCAGATGAAAAATACAACTAAATTCAGGACAACAAAATTCAACTTATATTAACACTGGACGAAATAGAAGTAAATCACATAGAAAACAAAATGTGAACAATAGTTTGGATCCCCGACTCAAAAGACGCTAAGAATAGAGCGAGACTGCATCTAGGATTTATGCTTCAATATTTTTGCAAAAAGGTCCTCCTCCTTTTCTTGATTTTTACATTGGTATTTATAGAGGTTCCTACATCTTTCTTTTGTATTACAACATTTAATACATGAAACATATTTTGAAGAAACGATCCCCTTAATCTGCCTCGGAGAAATGACAGTCCCTGTTTTAAATGGATTACAACTGAAAATAAAAGGAAGCAAGGGACCATATTTCTTCATTTAATGACCATTATTGGGGCAGGTCAGAAGTTGTTAAGATACCACAGGTTCTTCCTTCTAGCGCACATCGGTAATCAGCAACATTTAATCTTTGAGCTTCTTCGATCATGATCTCAAAATCAGTTGGAGAATTTTTACTTCATTTGATCCTTATCTTCTCCACACGTTCTCCTATGCAATTCTGAAGGAAAATGCAAACAGAACTGTATCGGGCCTTTGTTATTGCTTCGGTTGCGAAAATGTGACAGGTCGCAAAAATGCGACATGTCATGAAATCATGACACTTCTACCTTACTGCTTTCTCTTCCACCACCAGTCGCAAAAATGTGACATGTCACGAAAATGTGACATCTTCTCTTGTTCAGCTTCATTTCCATGACATGTCGGAAAATCATGACACTCTCTTCTATCTGGCTTTGTTCGCTGCTCCAAATCGCAAAAATGTGACATGTCGCTATATCATGATGTTTTTCCATTTGGCTCTTTCATCTACAACAAGTCGCGAAATCATGACATGTTTCTGTCTTCTTCTACTTTGATGCTGTTAGGCCGTGAAAGTTTGACATGTCACAAAATCACGATATTTCGTACAATCTGGCTACCTCTGTACTTCCTTCTCATGAAAACGCAACATGTCGCGAAATCATGACATTTCTTTGTGCTTTGCCCTTCTTGTCCAACATGTCACGAAATCATGACAATTTCTTCTTACTTGGCTTCTTTTCCAAAAATGTCACGATATCACGACATCTTTCTCCCGCCTTGTGTTTATCTCCAGCTCTTCTGCGATAACGCGACATGTCACGATATCATGCCAGTCCGTACCATTAGCTCCTTTCTTGCTTTTATGTCGTGATATCGTGACATTTTTCATTGACATTGCCGTTTGCTACTTTATGTTGTGATATCATGACATTTTCTATCACTCTGCTCTGTGGCCACCGCAAGTCACGAAAACGCGACATGTCGCGATATCGCGATAACTTTTCAATTAGTTCTCCCTCATCGTAACAAGTTGCAAAACTCCAACATGTCATGATATCATGACAGTTTGACTTCCTTGCTTCCATTGACTATTTTAAACCGTGAAAACGCGATAGGTCACGAAAATGCGACATGTCATGATATCGCGACATTTTTTGTACTTAGCTGATTTCTGCATTTGACGTCGCAAAACTGCAACATGTCGCGATATCGCGACATGTTACAGTTACTTTGCTCTGACACAAAACTTATAGAGATTTTTACATTTTCCCTTTCAAAGTGCTTGGAGGGACAAACAAAAGAATTAGTATCTCTACAATTTGTGCATTCTTTTACATGAACAGTAACAATAAAAACAATGTGGCAAAAATGCCAACATTCTTGGCGGCTCGCGGGGTATACAGTTCTGTTGTATGCACGAACCTCAGGCCTTTATCCATTGGGAAACAAAGTCAAGAAGTTGGAGGAGCAAAAAAATGAGTTCTGGTTGATGTTGGACATGTCTGTGGTCTGCTGCAACAAGCTCTTGCTGGCATTCGGCTCTCAAAAATAGAACTTTCAGCAGAAATTAATAGAAGAGCAGAACTTCCTTTATTCTTGTAACTACTACATAAAAAGAAACATACACAAACTAAACAGAAACTGTACCTAAGCTCCTAAGCAACACTTAGTGCCCTCGACACTTTATTTACTAGTTAGGCTATTTACAATATGTACACAAAAGTTTGCGACATGATTGGCATGCCGCCACCACAAACCCAGCTTCAGGTGTCTATCCGATGAACCTGTAGTGTCCAGACCAGATCTGATTGTACTTCAATTGATCTTTGAAGTTTGGTTGGCCTCTTATTGAAGTTCTCCATGGTGCAAACAGGGCACAACATGGCAGGTTATCATGCATGTCGGTACCCATACAGTTGATGAATAATGTAGCAAAGAGATTTGCCACATGGAGGGCTCCTTGGGGTACTGGTTGTAGTAATGGCCAAAGCCAATACCACCATTTTGAAGAGTCCACTGGCTGTGGACCGAGTACATGTTCCTCCAACCCCTTGATGCGATAATAGGAATTGTCCAACGACAGTCCTTTCTCCAGGATCTCTTCAGGCTCAGCCTCTTGATGAGACATAGTTAATGGGTTCTGGTTGAACACTTGCATGCTATGCCCTGGGACACAAAAAGGGTGCAAAAATGTGCCCTCCTTGCTCTCAGGTTCTGCCACTTGAGCCTGTTCTTCTTCTCCTTCGCTCATCTCCTCTTGATCCATTTCTTGATAGAAACTACAAGCAACCATATTATCTATTGTCGGGACAAGGCTTGTCGATTCCCATCGTGGGTCTTGGATGAAAGCTGCCTCTTGAGCTCCACACAGCTGCATCTCAGGTCTCTGCTCAGTATGAGGAATCTTCCATGGTGAATACTACGTAGGATAGATAGGAGTGGTGACTACCGGGGAAAGTGATGGAGTTTCTCCCCACTGCCACTTTCCTGACAGGAGCAAAAGCTATTCCGCTCGCACTGCTTCTTCAAATATTTGAGGGAACCTTTGTTCACCTGATTGTAGCAAGAGGAGGCTTATGTCCGGGTGAAAGGCATGAACATAGAAGAGGTGGGCTTGGGTGGGTTTCGATTGGATCTCCCCTGGAATTCTCTTCCAACTTCTGCAGAATCAGACATTGAAGTCTGTGATGCTCTCCAGAGGTGCTCTCGTGATGGTGGAGAAGTGCATCAAGAGCTGGAAGGGATCCTGAGAGCCATCAAATGTTCTGATTAGTGCTCCCGCTAAGTCATCCCATGAGCAGATGCTTTTACGCCCGAGCATTTTGTACCACTGCAATGCCCTTCCTTCCAAAGACTAAACTAGAAGTTTGATCATGACATCTTCATGGATTATGTCATGGAGGATTTCCAAAGCAACAACATCTTCAATATGCTCTTGGGCCATTCCCTTAGTGCCATTGTATTTCATTAGTGTCTTCAAGGTGCTTTTGGGAATTTCATGGTAACTTTGAAGATTCAGAGGGCCAGGATCATTCCAGCTAGGACAACTTACACTCTCCATTATAGCAGCGGTCTACAGAGATCACGGTTATCACCACTAATTCGGAGTCGCCAGGTGCACATTCTTTTCTCTTCTTGTGAGGTCAAGGCTGCACACAAAACCTTGATTCCTCTAGGATGTCTTATTTTAGATTCAAAAGGGATCCATGATCAAGAAATTTGGATCTTTAGCTCAGCAGAGTTGCCAGATGAACTTACAATCTCCGCTTGTGAGGTCAAGATAGTTCATCAAAAAATCTTGATTCCTTCAGGTGTCAAAAAAAAATGGTCGTGCCAAGAACTGTTAGCACAGGTGGGTTTGTCAACTTAGAATAGTACTCGTCCCATTGATTATGGATCTTTCTGAGACAAAAATAGTCTGTCCCACCGGGCATGCCAAAAACTGTTGGTCACAAATTTGCCTAAGTACAATATTTCATTACTTGTGCACCCTAGACTCGGCCAATATTGAGAGGCCGAGAGAAATAGAAGTATCCTAGGCCAATTTCTAAAGAGGGTTGGGTCCCACACTAATCTAAACTGGTTTCAAGATAAGGATGTAGGAAAGAAATGGGAAAATGCGAAAAGAAATGGGAAATAATGTGGAAAGAAATGGGAAATATGGCCGAAGCCAATAGTTAATGGGGAAAAACCTCAGATAGCAAATATTCTTAAACCAGATCTTGAAGCTTAAGCGGCAACAGATTCTTAGGCATATACCGAAATCGGATCAAAACTAGCCGTAGATTCGCCTTCAATTATACTTCAAACATTCAGATGAAAAATACAGCTAAATTCAGGACAACAAAATTCAACTTATATTAACACTGGACGAAACAGAAGTAAATCACATAGAAAACAAAACGTGAACAATAGTTTTGGATCCTTGACTCAAAAGACGCTAAGAATAGAGCGAGACTGCATCTAGGATTTTTGCTTCAATATTTTTGCAAAAGGTCCTCCTCCTTTTGCTTGAGTTTTACATTGGTATTTATAGAGGCCTTCCCTCTTCCTTTCGTATTACAACATTTAATACATGAAACAGATTTTGAAGAAATGATCCCCTTAATCTGCCTCGAAGAAATGACAGTCCCTATTTTAAATGGATTAAAACTAAAAATAAATGGAAACAAGGGACCATATTTCTCCATTTAATGACCATTATTGGGGTAGGACGAAAGTTGTTAAGAGACCACGAACAGGAGCTTTTAATATTGGAGGCATATTTAATTTTGGTGGCATCGAAAACTGCCTCAGGTTCTTCCATCTAGCACACATCGGTAATCAGCAACATTTAATCTTTGAGCTTCTTCGACCACGATCTCAAAATTAGTTGGAGAGCTTTTACTTGATCCTTATCTTCTCCTCACGTTCTCCTATGCAATTTTGAAAGAAAATGCAAACAGAATTGTATCGGGTCTTTGTTATTGCTTCGATCGCAAAAATGTGATAGGTCACAAAAATGCGACATGTCCCAAAATTGCGACACTTCTACCTTACTGCTTTCTCTTCTGCCACCAGTCACAAAAATGTGACATGTCATGAAAACATGACATCTTCTCTCGTTCAGCTTCGTTTCCATGACATGTCACGAAATCGCGACACTCTCCTCTATCTGGCTTCGTTTGTTGCTCCAAATCGCGAAAATGAAACATGTCACGAAATCGCAACATCTTCCACTCGACACTGTCTTGTCTGCTTTATACCCGTGAAAACATGACATGTGAAATCATGACAATTTCCTTTGCCTTGTACGGTTCAGGTTTCATTTCATGAAAACGTGATAAGTCGCGAAAATGTGACATGTCGCGATATCGCTATCGCGACGTTTTTTCCATTTGGCTCTTTCATCTGCAACAAGTGAAATCGTGACATGTTTCTGTCTTCTTCTACTTTGATGTTGTTAGGCTGTGAAATTTTGACATGTCACAAAATTGTGACATTCCATACAATCTGGCTGCCTCCGTACTTCCTTCTCACAAAAACGAGACATGTCACGAAATCGTGACATTTCTTTGCACTTTGCCCTTCTTGTCCAACATGTCGTGAAATCATGACAATTTCTTCTTACTTGGCTTCTTTTCTAAAAATTTCACGATATCGCAACATCTTTCTCCCGCCTTGTGTTTATCTCCAGCTCTTTCTCGATAATGCGACATGTCATGATATCGCACCAGTCCATACCATTAGCTCCTTTCTCGCTTTTCTATCGTGATATCGTGACATTTTTCATTGACATTGCCCTTTGTTGCTTTATGTTGTGATATCACGACATTTTCTATCACTCTGCTTTGTGGCCACTGCAAGTCGTGAAAATGCGACATGTCACGATATCACGACAACTTTTCAATTAGTTCTCCCTCATCACAACAAGTCACGAAACTCCAACATGTCGCGATATCGCGACAGTTTGACTTCCTTGCTTTCGTTGATTGTTTTGAACCGCGAAAACGCGATAGGTCGCGAAAATGCGACATGTCGCGATATCGCGACATTTTCTGTACTTAGCTGATTTCTGCATTTGATGCCGCAAAACTGCAACATATCGTGATATCGCGACATGTTACAGTTACTTTGCTCTGACACAAAACTTATAGAGATTTTTACATTTTCCCTTTCAAAGTGTTTGGAGGGACAAACAGAAGAATTAGTATCTCTACAATTTGTGCATTCTTTTACATTAACAGTAACAATAAAAACAATGTGGCAAAAATGCCAACAGGGTCCCACCATGATCGACAAAAATGTAGTAAAGAAAATGTGTCATTTTATTGAACATAAAATATGTTACAAAAATGATCTTTTCAAATGCCCCTTGGGCTACAAAGAGGGTTTTTAAGGTGAAAATATCTTTCACATTACAAGGTTATGGCACTTTTGTCTTCTTGACCACCTCAAGAAGGGTGGGTTTATGCTCACGTACCATCCTAAGTTGAGCAAAGCCTCTACACCTGCACAACACAAACAAATGTTAATAGCACCTCTTGGGTCCACCTAAGTTGGACCTAAGATTAAGAGAAGAGCAAACTATATCTAAAGCATTAAACATAACTCAAAATGAGATAAAAACATGAGAAATTACCTTCCTCACCTCTATAGATGATTTGTTATGAAGTGGATGACTGTGACTAGTTCTTGGAGGGAACCAACCATGTAAGGACAAATTTGATTGTAAATCATCCCTTTGTGGACAGCTCAATTGTGTGGACCAAAATATAATTTTCTTCAAAGGGATCCTTCTATAGGTTTCTAGTAAGTTGTCCTTCGCGTCTGGTGTCTGTTGGAGCTTTGACCTATGAGTAGTTCACAAAACAAAAACATGCAAGGAGAACCACACAATGTTGTCCATGGCTAAAACCCAAGCAAGATGACTCACAAATGCATACAAATAGATCCCAGACAAATTTTGACATAGTTTCCCTATGGTAATATCACACTCATTTAAAATGAAAGAAAGAGGGGGATATTTATAGAATTTCTCAAGGATGAAGGGGTGGTGAAGTGGAGATGAGCTGGAGGTGATATGGTAGACAAATGGCTTGAGTAGAAGGAGGGAAAAATCTAGGTTTTCCCACTTGGATGGTCAAAGGGGCATGTGTGCACCATGCCTCATTAATATTTTTGGGTGGGAAGAGTCCTCACCCCATCCAAGGGGAATGCCTCATTAATGTTTTTGGATGGGGTGATTCCTTACTGCACCCATATGCATTAAATAGCATGGGGGGTTGTGTGGGTGCATGGGGATGTGGAGAGTAGGGGGTAGGCTAGGCTAGGGTGATAGGGTAGACTAGGGAAATGTGCACATAGGCTAGGGGAGTGTGCACATAGGCTAGGGGGAGTGGGATAGTCACATGGTGACCATGGGCTAGGTGTAGGATGGGGTTTAATGGGTCAAAGGGGCTAAAATGGGGTAAATTAATGTTTCTAAGGTTATCATGTCAAATATTTGGATTATTTGAAGCAATTGCAAAATTATTAAACATTGATATTGTAAAAATGATACTGTGACATTTTTTAGGTGTCTATAATAATATTTGCTATATTTTATAAATTTAATGTGTTTTCATATAAACTATTTATTATAGTTATTGTGGTTGCACTTATACTTCAAGAAGGAAACTAATAGTTCAAATATGGTAAAGAGGACTATGATAGTATGAAGTTTTGAAAATATTATTATACTAAGATGTAGTGCATAGAAAATAGAGTTGGAGTTTTGGTATTGTGAAGGTTGCTACAGAAAAATGTCAAGAAGAAGGATGTTGAACTTTAGAACATTTGTCTTTACAAAGAAAATTGAAGAGATCCAAAAAATGAAAATCAAGAATTCAGACTTATTATGAAAAAATATGTAGGTATCTAACTATAGCAACTCAATTGAGATGAGAATTGAATCTATTTATAAACTCTCAAGCTTCAAAGGAGAGAGTTATGATTTGTTAAGAGTGAGGGACCTGAGTACAACCCCTTTTTCTCCATCTCCAAAAAAGGTAGTTTTTAACATGTGTGAGGCCATATGTTATATGAGATAACCCTTGTGGAGGATGTTTACCTAATATATAATTATCCAACCATACTCTAGTTATCAAAGCATGGTGTACAACCCTACCCTTGTAGAATTTAAACCTTAGATCTCTATTTAGAGCTCCAAAGTCTCCACCGTTAAGCCACTCCAATGAAAAAACATAAAAACTAAATATAATTTAAATTAAAAAGTTAAAAAATAATTTTATATCATAAAAACATAATAATTATTAATGTTTTTAATTAATTTATGTGTGGTTGCTCACTCCCATTAAAATAACACAATATTACATTGCTATTAGGTTAATTAATCCATATCCAACTTGTCTTTTAATAAAAGATATTTTTTATTTATTTTTCTATCAAAGATATTATTCATCTTCCTCAAATTACTATGTTTTTGCAATTAACTTCTTCCTATCGTTTTTATTAAGAAATGAAATCTCACTAGGACAATTACCTTCTAAAATTTGAATGCTACCAAGATAGAGATCAACTTCACTAATGGCTAAAATATTTACAATTTGTTTTCCTTCTCTGTAAATATGTTGGTTGTATTCGTGTGTGTGTGGTCTACTGACAAGGATGCCCCTTGCATTATTGGTTATGAGACCCAAGTTCAACCCCCATGATGAATGTGTATAACAAGTATTGATCCATATATATATATTGGCTATAACAACAATCCCTTAATAAATTTCTTTAGTGGTCTTATTCATGCCCCTATTAGTTCATTATATCATTTTGATCATCACTTTCTATTTTTATTTATGGGATTAGCCCCGCTTCTTGTAAATATATGTGATATTTGCTTTTATTTTCCATATTATTATTCCCTTGAGTTTCCCTTTCTCTTTGTTTTTTCTTCTTGGATATTCCTCTCCATTTTTCATTCCCACTAACACTAACAAACTTATATTCCTCTGATTTTTTTATATTCTTCATAGTGAGACTTATCATCTATAGGTTTATCTTGCTCTAAAGGATTTGAAGTGCAAGGAATAACCTCAAAAACACCTTCTTCTTTATATTACCATGAAAAAATTAAAATGCAAGGATGTTCTTCTATAGCAATCATATTCTTACGCTACCCTAAAAAATCTAAATTGCTTGCCTATCCTCCATCCTCATTTATTTATTATGTTTCTATTAAAAATTTAAAGTACAAGGGATAACCTCTATAATGTTTTCATTTCTATTTCTAGGAGAAGAGAGTATGCTACTTGATAAAAATGAATATCATTTACTTGGAATGAACATGACCTCTTTTGTCTCCTTTATTTTTAAATTTTCCTTCATATATTCCTTTTCACCTTTAATCTTTTTTAAATTTGAACTTGCACAGAACTTTCTCATCTCTTATATCCTTATTTTTTTCTTTTCACAATTAATTTGAGTGAACTATGATGGCCTTTGCTATCTGATGTTGTGGATAGGATTTGTTTATCTCTTTTTTGGAGTGGAATATCCTTGATCTAATCTAAGTTCTACTATTGTATTATCTCCTTGCTTCATCTTGAAATTTGTCTAATGACCAATTTTTTTGTCTCTTTTTCCATTGTTTTCACTTTTCAATCTCTTGCGATATGTTTAATTTTATAACAATTACGGTATTGGAATACAATGTTTTTGTAATCCAGTTGTTGTCTCATTATATTGATTTAGATTTAATCTTAATGGATTGGAGCAAATATTTTGAAATATCCATAGAAACACATATTCAAGTATATATACAACATGATTTCACTCCTTAGTAGTTGGTCCCTCCTCGATGAATTCCCCTAGGGTATTTCCAATATTATTCAAAATATTCTTATTGATAAGCTAATATGGAAGTCTAAAAAGCCTAACCCACATTAAAATATTTCTAGTAGTTTCTATCTCAACATGAAAAATATCACTCCATCATCTTAAATATAAAGGATCTCTCCCCCTAAACTATAGGTCACCATCCATTATTTTATCCCTAGCTCCTAAGCCAAAAAAGATGCTAAGTAAGAAACCTTTAGGAAAAAAAGTCATGGGATATTTTTAATCGAATCACCACTTCCACTTGATCCAATTTTAAATATTTGAAAACCTTGACCAATATTTGTGGAACTTACATATTAACCCTCTACTTTAAATGACCATGATATTATGGATGATCATTTTATCCTAATCACATCTAATATAAAATCTACTCCCTAAACTAGACCTGCCATATATTTGTTATTCTTGTTGTCTTCAATTTGAGCATACTTACTTTTAGCTAGGGAATTCTTATAATTAGGGCTTTCAAATATGGTTTCTCTTCCATACTACCTACTTTTTCTCATATGAATTCTTTGTTTGTTTTCCTAATATAGAACAAGAAAATGTGAGGTTCATTTCTTACTCACACTTGTCTTCTACTCTCACTTTCTCCCTACTCTCCTCTATAGATCTAAAACAAAAAAAAGGTGAGGCTCACTTTTGTCTCATAATTGCTCTTAGCTCACATTCACTCTATATTTTTTTTTAAGCGAAAAACCCTTTGCAGGGCCGCCTTGGTCTGAGAGACCACGAACAGGGGATTCTACACCGTCAAAGTCACTCGGGAGTCGCACCCAGCCCTGCCCGCACCAACATTATCAATTGGATTTTGGATACCCAATTCAACTTTTTGGTAGGGTGGAGATCCAAACCTGGGACCTACCTTGGAGGATTTCCCTCTCCTCTCCAACTCACCTACAACACCTGGGTCACATTCACTCTATCTTATTATCATATTGATTATTCTATTTTTATTTTATGTTTACTATTACTATTTTCACATACTTTTAAATTTTAAATTTTGTACTTATAAATATTTAAAGACTAGATATTTTTTAATATAAATAACATTTTTATTGCATTTTAGAAGTTATATATTTATTATATTTTACAAGCAAACATTACTTTGCATATGCTTTAAATAAAAACTAATATATATATAAACATTACTTTGCATAAGCTTTAAATAAAAACTGATATTTTTTTTTTTTTTAGTCTTAGGTTTTGTTTAATTTATTTGACATTTTTTTTTGCTGGATAATAAGGGGTTGTACTCGGGTCCCCCACCCTTGAAAAATTACAACTCTCTTCTTTAAAGCTTGAGAGTTTATAAATAAATACACTTCTCATCTCAATTGAGATGTTATAGCTAGAAACCTACATCATTTTACATAAAATATCTGAATTCTTGATTTTCGGATCTTTTCAATTTTTTGTATGAATACAATTATTCCAAAATTTAGCATCTTTATTGATATTTTCCTATAGTAGCCTTCACATTTATTTGACGTATTGAGTTGTATGTCTCTATTTAGTTTTTTTTAGTGGTTTAGATGTGATTGAAACAACTTCCATTCATATTATATCATGATTAAATTGTGGTATTACAACTTTATAATTATGTGTATATTGTTTAATAAAATGTGAACCTTAATCTCATTTTTGAAATTTAATAAATTTAATTAATTGAGCTAATATCGTTTAATAATATTAAGGTTTACTCCATAAGATTGGAACCTTGGTATATGGTTTTAAAAATTTCACCTTTTTTTGAAAGGAAAATATTTATTTACTTAACAAAAAGATACAAAAATCTCTAGCTAGAGAGATCAAAGTGAATAGATCATTCTAGAAAATAGTTTATGAAGACAAAAAAGGACCTCATTATTGGAGTCCTCATCATACTCGCATACCACCCTTGTCCTTCTACTTTTTTATGATTTGGTGGTAATAACCAAGGGCTATATTTATAGCCAAATTCGCTAGTGTGTCGGTCTCTTTGTTGATAGGATATTTTACCAATTATCCTACCTAGTTGTCCAATCCTATCTTGAATAATCTTCATTTGTAAAGATCTAAAATCTTTATTTTTGGCAAGAGCTGTTATTAATAGTTTAGAATCCTCGTAAACTATGACCTGAGTGATTCCTTGCTTTGCCACCAATTTTAAGCCAATTTCACATCCAATAGCCTTTACCACATTGTTAGATGTTATTCCCAAATTGATCATGTATTTAAGCAAGATATCGTAGGATCCTATAAGAATCAGTCTCTCTATCGTTGCTTGATCAGGGTTGGACTTGGAGGCACCATCAAAGAAGAGCACTAAAAAATAGATGTTAGACAAGGAATGGTTTGATCTATAGCCTTCCTATGTTAGTAAAGCTTGGATATTAATTTGGCAGATAATTCTTCTTTTTGTGGGTGAAAAATCTTCTTCAAAATATTGTTGACAAAAACTATATTTGACATTGAAGACTAATTCTTCTTTTATCCTTTGTATTAGAGTTTTATTGTCCTTACCTTTACCTTCAAATTTCCTTTGGTTTCTGTCCAACCAAATGTGCTAGATGACAAAATATGGTATATAGCTCCATAGATATTTCAAGAGGGGATTACCTGCCCGTTTACCTTTATATTTTTTGTTCCATTTGGTAGAACATGTGTCTATGGTTAACCTTCCAAAATAGGAATTGCCAAGAATTTTGGTTATTACTAACCCAATTGAAATTACCTTCAGGCATTCAAACAAAAGATAGTAAATTGTTTCACTATTCTGCATGCACCTGTAACAAACATGATGCCCCGTTATACTCCTCTTTTGTAGATTATCACCTATAAATATTTTATTTTGAGAGACTAGCTAGCTAAATACTTGCATTTTATGTGGTCCTTTATTTTTCCATACTATCGATAGTTTTTTGTTGGCATGCACAATCTGTTGATGTTGGACTCCTATATGCACTATGTATTCCCTATTATTTTTGATGCTACCCCAAATAAGTTTTTCTAACATCATGGTATGAATAGGTGTAATTATTTTTGTGTGGGATTTAAAATAATCTCAATCTCCTTGAAGCTGATATGGAATTGGAGGGGAGATCCAGTTCAAAGTTTCTGAGGTCCAATAAAATAAGTCACCTAATTTGAGTATTCTTTGGATTTCCAAGTGATTCTGCAATTCGATTGGAGTTCTCTCTTAATGGTGGATTTTTTAGGATCAGGTCCTCTCATAGATTAATTGACTTACCATCTACCAATAGCTAAGAAATTATATCCTCTATTATGCTCTTTGTAGCCACTATATGTTTCCAAACCAACGAGGCTCTAGGAAGTTTATCTATGTGTTTGAGCATTTGAATACTTGTTTGATTATTTACATACTTGTTGACTAGTATGTGTTGCCATGCTCGATTGTGTTTAAACATGTTTTCCCAGTGCTTTCAAAACTATCTCCATTTTTCTGATTCCCAATCCTCCTTGAGTTTTACTTTTGGTTACCATCTCCCAATTGACCAAGTGGAACTTTTTCTTTTTGATTGCCTACCTCCTTACCATAGGAAGTTGTGTATGATTCCATCTACCTTTTACAAAATAAACTTGAGAGCATGATATACTAATATTTGGTAGACTAGAAGAGAATCTAACACTAATTTGATCAATACTATCCTTCCTACAAGACTGAGCCAACTATTACTATAACTTTGTATCCTCCTAACCATATTATCAAATGTTGGTATCTAGTAGTCTAAGACTTTGAGGTGGAGGCTCATGGGAACTCCTAGGTATCTAAAGTATTTTTATGTTCCAGAACGAAAACCTAGGATAGTGCAAAAGAGTTAAATCTTATTGTTGCAACATTTTGTGTATAGAACTAACTCTTTTGTATGATCCCTGGTAGCTTGTGTAAACCAATCCAAGTATTGCTTGAATTGTCTAACATTTTGCTTGGTGGCTTCACCTAGAAGAATGGTATCATCTACAAATTAGGCATGTGTTACAA
This sequence comes from Wollemia nobilis, assembly GCA_028583015.1. Taxonomy (NCBI): domain Eukaryota; kingdom Viridiplantae; phylum Streptophyta; class Pinopsida; order Araucariales; family Araucariaceae; genus Wollemia; species Wollemia nobilis. The sequence goes on from JAQPPZ010003260.1 coordinate 1,465,255, forward strand.
CTTTGAATCCTATTGCAACCTCTATCCCTGTTATTTTTCTTTCTCTTTGAATATGGTTAATTAATCTTCCAAGAGTCTCAACTAAAAATATGTAAAGGTATGGTGATAATGGATACCTTTGTCTAATTCTCCTTGTAGCCTGAAAGAAATTTATTCATTTTTAATTTATTAAGGTGGTTATCCATGGGTTTTTTATGCATTCTTTGATCCATTTGATGACCATATGTGGGAATCCAAAATTTTGTAGGACCTGTTCTACAAATTGTATATTAACTCGATCAAAGACCTTTGCCATTCTTTTTTTATTTTCTACTTCTATGGAGGGCTTAATGAACCATTATGATATTATCATATATTTATTTTCTATGCATCAACCCCCTTGCTCTTCTGATATTATTTTTTCAAGTTTCTTCTTTATTCTATTGACCAACAATTTGGTAATAGTTTTTTAGGAAGATTTACATAGAGAAATAGGTCTGAATCTAGAGAAAGTAGTGGTATTTTTTTCTTTAGGAATCAATGCTAGAAAGGTGGATTTTATGGATCCAATAAGCTTACCTTTCACCCTAATATCCTCAATCATGTGTAGAAAATATTCTTAGATGATGTGTAAGTATTGCTGGTAAAATTTGTTTGTGAATCCATCAGGTATGGGAGCTTTGTCTTTTGGTAGAGCTGCTATAATATTCTTAAGTTCCTCCATAGTGATTGGTTGATTGAGATCCTATTTGTCTTCCAAAATTAATACTATCTATATATGTTATAGTAGTATTCCCTGGTAATATGGATCACCATTTTCTCTAGAGAGCGGAGCTGAGTAATGTTGATTGGCAAGTTCCTTAATTTTCTCCCTATTTGTATAAGTGGTTACTTCATGCTCTATCTCCTTGATTGTGTTTATTTGGAAATATTGCATGGTTTTCAAATGAAAATATTTGGTTTTTCTATCCCCCTTGCTTAGCCAAACCATTTGGGATCTAAGCCTCCAATATTTTTCTTCTTCGGTGCTTAATTTCTTGAGTTTCTAAATCAGGTCATTTCTTGCATCTTCTTGCCATTTTTGAGGAGGATGATCCTCAATTTTTGTTTCTAGTTTCTCTAGTTGCTGCATTTACTACTTCTTGTCTGGTTTGACTCTTTCTTTTTTTGCCAACCATTTTTATCACATGCTTCAATTTTTTAATTTTGCTTTTCCACTTTTCTTGGGGGTTGGTGGATTAGACCTGTTGGTTCCAAGTGCTTTCCACAAGTTCACTAAAATATTCTTCTACTACCCATTTAGAGTTGTACGTGAAAGGAATTTGTTGGGGTTGTAGGCTTTTGCCACTATCCAATAGAATTGACTTATGATTTGAGATAGAGTTTTGAATGATGTGACTAAAAGTGAGTAGAAAGTGTGTTAGTAGATTTTTACTGATAAAAACTCTATCCAAACTTTCTACAATATAGTTTTTCCCTACTATTCTATTGCTCCAAGTGTACTTACCTTTGGTCAATCGAATATCTTGTAATATTTCATCCACCATAATTTTATTGAGCATATCTCTATTTGGGTCCCTTTCTAAACTTCCCCCAGTATTCTTCTAGTGGTAGAGAATCATGTTGAGATCTCCTCCCAGTATTATGTTGTCAAACTTCTTAGTGTCTAGCCATTGTGCTAAGTTTTTCCATGCTTCTCTTTTCTGGATAGGATGATTTGGACCATAAAAATTTATTACTGCTACACTAGTTCCATCTAGTAAGAGGAATTTTATTCCTATCCAGTTATTGTGCTTATGTTGTAAGCTATAAACTAATTGTTATGGGTCTCAAACCAAATCTAGTCCCCTTGAAGCTCCCACATAATCAATAATTATCAATTCTTATTGTGCCCATATATTTTACCATTTTGTAGTCAGTGTTGGCTCTACTATTTTTGTTTCCTAAATACAAACTATTGGTGGCTTTTGCTCATATATTAGAACTTTTAGATAGTTTTTAGAGGACATCCTAATCCCCTATAATTCCATGACATAATCTTCATTTTTTGGATTGCTTCTTATTTTTTATGAAGCTCTCCTCAATTTTGACATGTGTTTTGGGTTACTACCTTACATAACAATATTATTGCAAAATATTTTGCAAAAACTACAACTCATCACTTTGCAAAACATTTGCAAAGATCAAAAAATTTATTACAAAAGTAAAAACATTTCATAACTTTACAAAATGTTTGCAAAGGTCTTAAAATTGATCACATAAGAATTTAATCATTTGGCAAAACACTTCGCAATCAACATCAAAAACATCCTTTCAAATATTTACAAAAGACTTGCAAAATCAAATAATTTCACGTACACAGTAAAGTGTTTCATAGAAAATGGCACTTGACAATTGGTTAAAATCCTAACATCTTATCTATGCAATCAAGTGTTTCATAGAGAATGGAACTTGAACATTGATAAGAAGCATAAGCAACAACTTCATTTATGCAACTAAGTGTTTCATAAAGTATGGCACTTAGAAATTGATAAAAATCAAACAACTTCATTTACGCAGTTAAGTGTTTCATAAAGTATGGCACTTAGACATTGATGAAAATAAAAAACGTTCATCTTTGTAGTCAAATATTTCATATAAAATGGTATTTGAACATTGGTAAAAATCGTAAATCTTATCTACGCAGTCAAGTTTTTCATATAGAACGACACTTGAATATTGATAAGAAGCAAAAAAAATCAATTACACAATTAAATATTTCATAGAAAATGGCATTTGAACATTGATGAAAATCCTAAATCTTATCTACATAGTCAAGTGTTTCATAGAGAATGACACTTGAACATTGATAAGAAGTAAAAATTTTCACCTACGCAGTTAAGTGTTTCATATAAAATGGCACTTGAACATTGGTGAAAATCCTAACATCTTATCTATGCAGTCAAGTATTTCATAGAGCATGGCACTTGAACATTGATAAGAAGAAAAAACAAAAACTTCATCTATGCAGTTAAGTGTTTCATAGAGAATGGCACTTAAACACCGATGAATATCAAACACCTCATCTATGTAGTCAAGTGTTTCATAGAGAAAGGCACTTGAACACTATTGAGATAAAAATATATACATACATCATGTACATATCACAAGTACCCTATCTATGCAGGCAAGTGTTTCATAGATAGCAGCACTTGAACACTGATGAAGAAAATATTAAGCAACATGTAAATATCATAGGTACCTCATCTACGTAGTCAAGTGTTCCATAGAGAATGGCACTTGAGAATTAATGAGAATAAAATATTATGCATCATGTAAATATTACAAGTACCTCATCTATGTAGTGAAGTGTTTCATAGAGTATGGCATTTAAACATTGATGAGAGGAAAATATTTTTCAAAAGATTATACTTCAAGTACATATTATAAGTACCTCATTATGTTTTAAATGATATCATGAATGTGGCACTATAGGCCACCATTTAAACATAATGAGATTATGTTCCCACTTATGGGAATGCATAAAAATCAAAGCATCCACATCTAAAAAATGTTAGGGTAAAATAGGTAGTATATTGCATTATACTACATAGGTAGATTATTACATTTACTTTTCTACTTTTTACTTTCTACCATGTAGATATTTACTGTCTTAAATATCTAATGGTTAATCCTAAATATCCTAGGTAAGAGTTCTAAACCTAACACTCTACCTACGTTAGCGTTCAGTTAGCGTGGATATAGAGAGATTAGTTTTCTTTCTATTTTGTAATCTATTTAAATGAATGCTTTATTCCTAAAGCAAATGTTAATGCAATTATCAATTTGATTAAACCTACCTATCTCCTGGTCACATTGGTACCAGAGCTGGAGCGAGGAGTTTGACAGAGCGAGGAAATACGACACCAAATTTGGTGACCCTTAATTATTTCCTACGCCCATTTTTTAATACTCCTAAGCTAGGTTTTGATTATTTTATTTTGGCATTTTATTTGTTGTTAGGATTTATTAATCCCATAGGGCGCAGATTTCGATGTAGGGCATGGATCCCAACGTAGGGCATAGATCCCGACGTAGGGCCATTTTGACCCTGGTCGTAATCGCAACCCGTAGGGATTTTTTTCCATCCCCATGTGGATCGCGACCACCTACGGGCCCGCAGTCCCCACCACGGGAGCGTACGAGGGCAGGCGGCCCTCACACTCCCCGTGGCCTTTTGGGCATGGATCCCGAGGCCATGGCGAGAATGCCTAGAGGGCAGGAGCGCCCTCACGTATCCCATGGCATGGATCCCAAAGCAGGGAATGCTTCGAGGGTAGGAGCGCCCTCACGTTCCTCATAGACCTACATGCACCCCGAGGCGAGGCAGTGCTGACGTGGACCTACACGCACCCCGAGGTGGTGTAGATCTGACTCGACCAACAACTAGGTGACACGTGGCACTCTGGCCATGCGCCACCTAGCATCTACCGGGATGGACTGGCACTGGACTCGACACGTGGACTGGACTGACATGTGGGACTCGACCTGACACGTGGGACTCGACCTGACACGTGGACCTCCCTTGTCGCGCCACATGGCTACCGATAAAAGGAGGCCCGAACTCGATTGCCCGAAGGCAATCACGAGCATAAGTGCTCGTTGAGGCCTTTAAAGGCCTCTGCATCCTTTACAGGATGCATGTGGGATTTATCCCACTTATTTCCAAAGAAGCCCGTGGGCTTCTTTAAATCTCAGGCTTCGCAGCCTGAGAACCAAGCCGCGGGCTTGGTAAGTTGGCCAAGGCGGATGCCTTAGGCCAACCGGAGTCGATGGATCGACTCCCGAACCCACCATAAGCAAGTTAATATTTTTTTTGATGAAAATTTCATAGTTTTTGGCCTAAATTAATATTTTTATTTAAATTTTTATGCTTAAAATTATTTTTTTTAGTGTTTTAAATTAGAATTTTTCATGTTAGTTTTTCATAAATTATATCAATTTTGTTTAACTATTAAATTGATGTTTTTTATTTAAACTTTTATGTTAAATTTTCTTTTAAAAAGCTTTAAAAATTTTATATATATAGCATTTAAATTTATAATACAAATGCCAAAATCCTTATGCAACTAAACCATTGTTGTTCTTTAGTTTTCTCCGCATGTGGAGATAAAGAGACAAGAACCAAAGACACATTTTGTTGCTTACAATTTCATCAAAATTTCCTTGATTTTTCATCATTCTTCTAAGTTTTCATGAAGATCAAATCTTGGGTGAGGAAAGCTCTTCGTAGACAAAGAATCATCAGAAAGAGAAACGAATTACGAAGGCAAACAACACGATCACATTTTCATCGTATGCTTCATGAATATCGTAGATCTATACCTCACTCACTTATCTATACTGATCCATGGAAGGGGTTGGACAGAAGCTATGGTCCCATGAGGATTCGTGAGCCTTTTGATCCTAATGCACCACCAATTTTTGAGTGTTGAAAACAAAAACCAAGTCGTGTGTCGACTGGTCTGGAAGCCTTTCAAACGTGGGTCGTGTGTCGACTTGTCTTGAAAGGAGTGCTTGCTTTCTCAATTTTGTAATCATTAAGGGGGGATAGAAGTTACATTTGTGCTTCTATTTTTTGCAAAATTGTAAAGACAAAGGGGGGATTTTCTAGAATAATAAAGGTGCATTCTCGATTGTACTCGACACCTTTTTCAAAAATTGGCTTCATTAGGTGCATTTTTGGTTGCATCCGACACCTATAGTGATAAATAATTTGGGTTGCTCTCTTTTTTATTATTGCACTATACATCATTTTGCAATTAAACAATCATAAAAATTGAAGAGCACTTCACACTTGAAAACCCAAATTTCACTACAAATCGTGCTACATCTTGCACAGGTTAAACAAAGTCAAATTTTTAAATAATCCTCACCCAAAGGTCCAAAACTACAAACACCTTGATTTACTCTCTTTGTTTGGCTTAATTACCTCAAAATTTTCATCCTTCTTGAAGGGTGTTAAGGCAGGTGCCATTAAATATCCTAGAGAGCACAATCAGAAGTCTTTCAAAACCTACCCCTTTAATTTGCTCTATTTGTTTGGCTTAAAATCCTCAAACTTTTCATCCCTTGTTAAGGGTGTTAAGGCAGGTGCCATTAAATATCTTATAGAAGCAAATTAAACATCTTCCATATACTCTTTTGAGGGTATAGTGCAAGATACAACCATCTTCGTCCTATCAAATTTGAAACCTTCACCATGGCCATGATGCACAAGTATCTCACTGAGAGCCAACTGCTCAAAGGTTCAAATTATTCTGCATGGAAGACTAAGATGAAAGCTATCTTAACTATAGAGGATCTATGGTCTATAGTGGATGGAAGTGAAACTAGACCTCAATCAGCAGGAGCAGATCAAACAACATTTGATAAAAAGGATAGAAAACTATCCTTAATGATCTTGCTAGCCATTACTGATGATATCCAACCTCATATCAGTGAAGCTAAAAATGGTAAGGAGGCATGGGATGCCTTAACAACCATATTTGTGGGGAAGAATCAATCAACAATTCTTCACCTCCAAACACAACTTCATACTCTTCATATGAAATCTGGAGAAACAATAGAGCTATTCCTCTACAGAGTGGCAGAATTGAAAACAAAACTGCAATCCTTAGGAGAAAAAGTGGAAGACCAAGTCTTGACCTCTATCATTTTGAGGGCTCTTCCCGACTCCTACAGAATGTTGATCACTTCATTACAAGTCTCCGGAAGGACAGTGACTTTTGTCGAGTTGGTAAATATGCTTCAAACAGAAGAAGCTAATCAACTCCATAGAGATGAGGCATCTAACAATGCTCTTTTCTCAAACAGACAAGGTGGTAAGAAAAAGTGGAATCAACAACAAGGTTCTTCTTCTAATAAAAACAAGGGTAAAGGCAAAGAGACTCAGAAGAAGAAGCAATATTGTAATATTTGTGACAAGGACACTCATGAAACCAAAAGATGTTGGTTTAAGAACAAACCGCCCAATGAACAAGGAAACAAGAAGGGCAAAGGTAAACCAAAGAACAAGAATACACAACAACAGGGACACATTGCAGCTGAAGATTCTAGTTCGGACTCTGAACGAGCACACAAGGTGCTCATGACACATACAGATTCCCCTAACAAGGACACTGTGTGGTACATAGATTCAGGCGCTAGTAAGCATATGACTGGCGATAAGTCCTGGTTTGAGACATTTGAGGCTCGAGAAGGTAGACCGGTCACCATTGCTGATGATCAAACCTATCGAGTTCAGGGAGAAGGAAGTGTTTCTGTCTCCCTTCCATATGGAGAATGTAAAATTCAAAAATTTCTTTATGTACCAGGATTGAAAAATAATCTCTTGTCAGTTCCACAAATCCTGGACAATCACATGAATGTCAATTTCAAGGTGGACAAAGAAAAGAAATGTTGCTTTATCACCAAGAAAGGAAAACCGATAGCAACAGGTTCATACAAACATGGTTTGTTTGTCTTAGATGCACTTACCTCAACACATACTGCAATGGCAGTAACCACGAAAGAGGCCACATCTCTATGGCATAAGATATTTGGGCATTTAAGTTCAGGATATTTACTAGAACTCAGTAAATATCAAATGGTGAAAGGATTACCTACTCTTTCATCTACTTTGCCAGTATGCTCAGATTGCTTGTCAGGCAAGCAACATAGAGTGCCCTTTGAACCTAGCTCCTTTCGAGCTAAGGTACCTTTGGAGTTGGTTCACATAGATTTGTGTGGTCCCATGTCTACTAGTTGTGGAGGAAAAAGGTATTTTCAATTGTTTGTCGATGATCACTCACGCAAGATGTGGGTCTTCTTCTTGCAATTGAAGTCTGAAGCATTTACCTATTTTCAACAATTCAAAAAGCTTGTTGAGAAAGAATCAGGATGCTTCATCAAGACCCTCCATTCAGATCGAGGGGGGAATACACATCAAAGGAATTTTCCTCATTTTTACAGACTCATGGGATAAAAATACAGTTAACCACAACCTATTCTCCTCAGTCAAATGGAGTTGTTGAGAGAAGAAATCGGTCCATTATGGAAATGGTTCGATGTATGCTTAAGGGAGTGAATCTTGAGAAAATTTACTAGGTTGAAGTTGTTCAAACTGTAGTATATCTTCTAAATAGAGCACCCACAAGGGCTCTTGAAGGTATGACTCCTCAGGAAGCATGGAGTGGAAGGAAACCCTCCATATCTCATCTACGGGTATTTGGGTGTAAGGCTTTTATGCATATACCCAAGGAGAAAAGAAAGAAATTAGATGAGAAGTCCCTACCATGTGTTTTTCTTGGCTATGATGAATTCTCAAAAGGCTATCGATTGATAGACCCATTTACCAAGAAAATACATGTCAGCAGAGATGTAGTGTTTGATGAAGCTTTCACACCTAACACTACATCAATATACCTTGATGATGAGGAGCAACAACCACTTCCTTCTCCAAAATAGAAAAATCCTCCCAAATGGTATACGAGCACAATAAAAGATTCCAAACTCACTTCCCTACCTGATCTTACTCTCAATCATCCAAAAACATGAAGCATGACTCAACAAGAAAATACTGAAGCATCCACTTCAGTTGATGATCTTTGTGCAGATTTTCAAGACCTTTCTGTTGATAGAGAGTTAGCAAGGGAAGATGATATGGAAATAGATGAGGAGAGGGTTTACTTATCATCATTTGATGAAAATGAACCTTCTACAGTTGATGAAGCACTTAGACTGCCTCAGTGGAAGGCAACTATGGATGCAGAACATAACTCCCTCATCAAGAATAAAACATGGAAGTTGGTAGATTTTCCTAAAGGAAAGAAACCCATAGGCTGCAAATGGGTTTACAAAGTCAAATATAAGGCAGATGGTACCATAGACAAGCATAAAGCCCATCTTGTGGTGAAGGGCTATGCTCAAAAGGAAGGCCTTGACTATGAGGAAACCTTTGCTCCTACAGCAAGGATGACCACCATTCGAGTTCTTTGTGCTATGGCAGCACAGTTCAGATGGAAATTACATCAGATGGATGTAAAAAGTGCCTTTCTGAATGGTGACTTAAAAGAAGAGGTATACATGACTCAACCCCCAGGATTTGCTGAGGAAGGCCATGAGCAACAAGTTTGCAAATTGGTCAAATCATTATATGGGCTTAAACAAGCCCCAAGAGCATGGTACATTAAAATGGATAGTCACCTACTACAGCACGGATTCAAGAGAAGTCCATCTGATGCAAATCTCTATATCAAGAACACAGGTTCTGAAATAGTGATTCTTGTATTATATGTAGATGATCTGATCATCATCGATAATTCAGAGAAAATGATTAGCATCATGAAAAATGACTTGAAAGAGTCATTTGATATGATAGATCTGGGACTTCTCCACTACTGTCTTGGTCTTGAGATAGAACAGAAGAAGAATCATCTTAGGGTGACTCAACAAAAGTATGCCAAGACTTTAGTAGAAAAATATCGTATGATTGATTGCAAGCCCAAGGCAACATCGATGGAATCAGGGCTTCAGTTATCATGGTATGATGATTCACCATAGGTAGATGGCATGCTATATAGATAGATGATTGGAAGCCTTATCTATCTGACCAATACTAGACCAGACATTACTTATGCTGTAAACTATCTTTCTCGGTTCATGCAGGAACCAAAAGCCTCTCATTGGAAAGTAGCTAAGCGTGTTCTTCACTACATTCAAGGTAGTGTAGAATATGGTCTAGAGTACAAGAAGAATAACTCATTCTTCTTACAGAGTTACACTGACTCTGACTATGTTGGATCCTTAGATGATAGAAAATCAACATCAGGATATGTATTTCATCTTGGATCTGGTCCTGTCTCATGGCATAGTAAAAAGCAACAGGTGGTTGCTTTATCTTCAACAGAGGTAGAGTATCACACTGCACGAGGAGCTGTGTGTGAAGCGATATGGTTAAGTCACATCTTGGCTACCATGGGCCTACCAAAGAAACTTCCTATTCACATGTTTTGCGACAACTCAGGTGTTTTGAACTTGGTCAAGAATCCAATCCATCATGAACGCACAAAGCATATTGACACAGATTGTCATTTCATTCGTGATGAAGTTCCTAAACACAGAATCAAGCTCCAATACATTCCCACCGACGAACAAGTTGCTGACATCTTCACCAAGGCACTTGGACGTGTCAAATTTGAGTTGTTCCAAAGTAAACTTTGTATATCAAAGTAATGTAATAAAGGGGGGATGTTAGGGTAAAATAGGTAGTATATTGCATTATACTACATAGGTAGATTATTACATTTACTTTTCTACTTTTTACTTTCTACCATGTAGATATTTACTGTCTTAAATATCTAATGGTTAATCCTAAATATCCTAGGTAAGAGTTCTAAACCTAACACTCTACCTACGTTAGCGTTCAATTAGCGTGGATATAGAGAGATTAGTTTTCTTTCTATTTTGTAATCTATTTAAATGAATGCTTTATTCCTAAAGCAAATGTTAATGCAATTATCAATTTGATTAAACCTACCTATCTCCTGGTCACAAAAACTTGAGCATTCTCCTATATCTGATCTAGAGATCATCGCTCACATCATACTTTTGGATGAGCCTATATCATCCAAAATCTTAATACAGGGCAACTGCCCTCCCTTAGAATTTTGTCATCATCATCATACAACAATAAATTGAGACTACAATCATTTAGTCAAATATATCATAAAATATCAACACAACAATGCATAAATCATACATAAAGCATCAACATCTAAATCAAACCACAAGAAATCAAAACATCATATCAAAATCAAAGTAAGTATCGTATATATATACCTCATATCATACATGTCGATAGAGAAGGTGTATCACAAAATAAAACAAGATGATACACTCAACTCATAAAAGGAGGATGTACCATAGACCCAAAATTCAGTATACTCACTCTTGAACACCCCTAAATTTTCCTAGTCAGTGGAACCCGTCTCTCCATCCCCCCTTAGGGGGGATGAGGATAAAAATTGACAAACCTATGATAGGTATCACTCACTTATGGAGCCCTCGACTATGACCCTGGAGGTGATGATGCTCATCACTCCACAAGGACCTCTACCTAATATAACTGGAAATAGTATATAGTCCTACCCTACTATCTCAATCTGAACCACTACACGTTGTATTCATGTTATAATATCTATTCTAAAAATATCCATCACCACTTTGTAACTCTCTAGTGCCACTCTAGAACTCTCCAACGCCTCTCTAGAACTCTCCAACTATCACTCTAATGGCCTCGTAATAATGGCCACCATTGCACTATCCAAGCCTTACCCAACCTATGCCCAAGCTTCATCCCTCTATCATTGCATCTACTCTAGGTCAGACCTTATACCAACAATTATCACCTGGTCTATGGTTCACTCCTCCATGACTCAATCCAAATTAGATCAAATTCTAGTGATGGTATCCTTACTAGAAACCCTCATCTGGGCCGTCTCATCCTAGACCCTAGTCACATCCTCTACATGCATGACCTCATAGGTTGCCAACTGACTCACCTCCTCTAAGGTACAATAGATAGACCTCAACTCTACCATTGAAGACTCCTCCATAGTTCTACTAGGACCTACTCCTCCACTATAATTTGATCCTATGCCACCCAAGTTTGATTCTGCACCACCCAATTTAGGTCCTTCTTTACCCAAGTCTAGACCTACTCCACCTGAGCTCAATTTCACACCACCGAGTAGGGCATATAAACACAAAATCATGATCAATGGAGCTACATATAAGGGGGTACTGGATGATCCTCCAATCCTCCATCTGGATATTATCCTCCACCATCTCTCCTATCTACAATGATGCTTGACTGCTCTCAAATCACTAATTATGTCCTAAAAAGCCTATCTCCAATCCCTCAGTGGTGATCTTGCTATTAATCGATGAGGCCTAAATTACCCATACCAATCAATGTATCCCACTATCACCCCCATGTCATCCAATCTAAGATTTAATACTACTATATCATCCTCATCAACCTCCATAAAAGTAATAGGATCTATAGGATCCCACCATATCTCACGATGTATTCGTTGTACCCATATCTCGTCTACTACTAAATACCCTATACCTCTCCAAACTGACGTGTCACACGATCATACTGGTATAACTTATAGGTCTTATTCCCATCATCTAATCATCAAATCTACCTCACCCTTATCAACTCCTTGTGGTCATCTAACCACATATACTTATCTCTCCATAATCACCAGATAACATGTACCACCTTCGTGTCATCAATAACATACCTCATCTAAGCTAGAGAATAAGATGAAGGATGGATGTACCTCTCCCATATATAAATTGCAAGCATTTCAAGATCAACATCCCTCATCATTACCATAGGTTGATGGATGGCTATATGCTTCCACACCCAAACCTAGAGCAAAGTACATGTCAAACTCTAACCTTGTCTATATAGAACATTGTAAAAAGTATGGTATAACCTTGTCGAGATAGTAGGGACCCATGCATAGATTGTATGATCATACCTCAACCCTACTATGATCAGCCCCCATCCCCATGGCATGAAATACCTATTGGTATCACCCATCATCAGCCCTAACACCACTGATTCTAAGAGCGTAGTCAACAGATCAATATGCCCTCCTACATAGGCATCATTGATCCTCAGTCCATCCTTCATCCTCAATAATTTTTCCCTTCCTCAAGAAGGATAACTCTTCATCCCTTACACTTATTCTTAGGTGAATAAGAAAAAATCAAATAGGAAATTTAAGGATGCACCACACATCCTATAGTGTAACTATCATATCACCCATAAGTATCCTAAATGTGTTAGTATATGTGAACCATCTCTCTACAAGGGTTGTCAATAAGGAGCGATCAGAATCCAACTTAGGTATGTATGCCACAGTGTACAACCCTGTCACCACCAAAGTTGCCACATACTTCTCCCTCTAATCGCTTGCTAAGATACTCCCCAATCACTTAGGGTGATGCTCCCAACACACCAATATCCGCATCCCCTACCAAAACCACACCCAAAATATCAAGTTAGAAAATCTATCAAACCTTCTCAAATTTTCATAAAAATATTACCATTAGATAGAGCTCAAAAAGAGTTTTCTAACAAATATAAATATGCATATATTTGCACTCATATTGATGCCTAAAATTATAATATAAAACTTTCAATCCTAACTCAAATTTGCTAGTGCCAAATTACCACTGGGACCAAATTGACCATTAGCACCAGTGCCAAATTTGCCACTGCCACTAAATTCACAACTTTCAAAAAAATTGAAAAAATGACCCAAAAGCAAAAGTTTTGAGTCAAAATGAAATATGTACTTCTTGATCTCACTCTGACACATCCACCATCCCTCAAACAATATATGCTCGATGCACCCAACCTCGGATATATGTCATCCCCTCTAGTTTCTTTATCTCACTCTCTCCAACTTTTTTAAACTAGTAAATTGCAAATGAAAGGCATATTCACCTTTTCTTTTACCTTTTAAACCACCATCCTATCATCACCAACTCAATCAAGCATCATGTATCCCAAAGGTTTATCCCAAAAACATACCATTGGGCATATTGTTCTCAAAGAAGAGGCTATGCCACAAGGTAAAATTTCATAGGGTAAAGTAATCTTCTCTAGGTATTGGGGCATGCAAAATGAAGCATATACATGTAATGATACAAAATCATTAAAATCACAATCAACTTTTAAAATCAACACAGCAATACAACAACAATGCATCATAATTTCATAATTGAGTATCACAACTTAACTTTTGATACAACATCACAGATATCACGTCAAAAATGGGGTAAATTGTAGACACCCAATTTTGACACGCCTCACAATATCTTTTGAAACTGGTCGCAAACACTTCAAAACTTCCCTAAATTGGCTGAAAATGTTACAAAACCTCAATTTAATCATTCCCCAAGATTTTGGGCATCATTTATCACCTTTACCAAATTCACCACTCTAACAAAATTTGCTAGTGGTAAATTTGGCAAGTTGAGTGGCGAATTTTGTAAAACTGTAAAAATCAACTCTTGATAGTCAAAACCAGTTATGATCAAATTCGCCACTCCTACCAAATTTTCTAGTGGTGAATTTTTCTAGTGGAAAATTTATTAAATTTTCAAATTTCAAAGCACATAAATTTTGATTTTGCCTCCTTACCAAATTCGCCACCCAAATTGCCAAATTTGCCAGTGGTAAATTTGGTCGATAGTGATGAATTTGGCAAAAATAGCTTGGAATATTCCACATAAACTAGAGAGGCATTGATTGACCTCCTCTAACATTTTCCATTGATTTTACATGCTCCAAAAATATCTCATATGCATTTGTTTGAATTTGGTCTTGTTGGAACCGATTCTTGCATCCATAGGATTCGATTGTCACGCTGCAAAAATCCATTTGAAACCAACGAGCTATTACAGGCTCTGGTCAACCTGCCTCTTCGTTCTGATAAACACGACTATTGCTAAAGGAAAACTACAGAACGGGTAAGGAAACCCCAGCGGTAATTCTATGATAAAATATTGATTACACGCTCCAGATTAATGTAACACTATATGTATTAAAATGACCAAGCAAGAAAATAACCATTTGTTATGCCTTATGTAGACCGGTGCCTAGATTCATTGGGTTGTTATAGCAATTTAACAACAATTTTGACATGAACAAAGAGAAGGGGGAAAAGAAAATTGGTGCTCTTAGACTTATTCGAATATCGTAATAAAACTAAAAGTTGACCAACGAAAGAAACGTATATAATGCATTCAAATAATGTAATCCATTACACAGTGACACACAGTACCAAGACAAAGATATAATAGGAATGAAACTCAGAATTGTATTGATTTCATAAAATTTTACATGCAGAGTGGGCAGGATGCCTTTTAACTCTATTTTTCTCAAAGAAATACATCAATACAATGAAGAAGACTCTGTTCAAATAATGTAACAGGTCTCTCCTACTCTCCTTGTTCCAATATGGTAACAGTAGAGTCTCTGAATCTCAGGCTCAATAGGACAAGAAATAATCTCAGCTTCTTGAGCACTTTCCTATCAAAATCCTGCATAGTAAAGGGAAGAAAGAAGAATGAATGAGAAAAATAGACACAAAAAGGAGATACAACAACACAACTCTAAAGGGCACTCAAGTATACCTCTTAGCAAAAATGCTATTCTCTAATTGCTTGATGATGAATCTGAACCTGTCTGCTTCCTTTTATAGCTGTTGGTTCTTGATTCTATTATTTTTGGTCTGGTTCTGGCCTTACACTTGTCAGCATCTGATTGAACCTATTATGTATGTTGTCCAGTTGGTGCGGCTCTGAAATGATCGTCATGGTCTACTTTTGGGCTGAAGGGAGCTCTTCCATTGAATAATTTGGCCATTTTGTTCTCTTGTTGGCCCTAGAAACTAAGGATTCATTATTATATTTTTTCTTTTTGTTCTGCTTGTCCTGGTCACTATAGTCTATTGTTAAGGATCGACCAGGTTGCTATCATGAAATTTAGATGAAGGACGGAGGGGGACCCGACGTGATGGTGAAGACAAGGGGTGGCATGCCAGTGGCAATCAGATGGAATGGCACTGATCACGCGATAGAGTGAAGGGAGAAGAGAGGAAAGGTGATGGCTTCACACGATGGATGGAGGTGAGATGGCGTAATGTTGGGAAAAATGTCAGGATGGTTAAGGAAGAATGCATAGAAAGAGGGAGGTAGTGATAAGTAGGAGGAAGGTGAGAATGGAAAACAAGATCTGGAAGCATCTATAAGCTGCTACCATAACTATACTCCATTGGAGTGCTCCCCTTGTAACTATATTCCATCGAAGCATGGACTGAATGACTTTCTGCAAGTCGAAACCATGTTTATTCTTCACGCGCTTTCTTCATCTTGAGTATTTGCAGAACAGAAAATGAATATGTTCATACTCCTTGTACTCCATTGTTTTTCTTATTGATGCCTTTCAGCTCCCTGTTAGTGCCCTTATTTATAAGACAAGAGTTTTGGGCATGAGCTTTTGAGTAAGATTATTTTAATCTTTCACACGTAGTATGTTATCATTTCCAGTGAATACGTATGGCCTGATTACACGCTTGAGCATCAGGGTTTATCTTTTGCTCAGTCAACATTGCTCCTTTCTATGTACTATCTATGGGATTTATTTTGATTGTTCGAATCTTTCCTTCCTTGAGTATCATCTGGACTCACATTGTTGGTGTGTACTAATTATTCAACTTCATCTTAGTTGTTGATCCTCATATCATCCCTTGGTGTACCTTGTTGTGGATGAGTCATTTCCTTGCTTTCTACCTCGGTATTGATTTCAGGCATCTTGTGGAGTGATCACCCTTTTTCGAGAGTCTAGACTATCAAATTTTCTTTTTGGAACATGATTCTGCTGATTTTTAGTGGCTTATTGTCAGATCAGTTGTTCAACTGAGTACAGATATTTAGTCGACCATATATACCCCATTTTCCTTGGTTCCTTTTATATGGCCTAGATCAATCAATTGTCATTGGATCTTATAAAGGACTAACAACATTCCTTGATCTCCATAGGGTACAACTCATGCTTTGGAAGAACCATGATCGAGCGCAGCCATTGGATCAACCTTTGTTCCATCGCTTCCTTGGATCTTTTATAACCTGTGGGTTAGATAGCCTAAAGAAACATGCTTCAAAAACTCCCTTGTTTAGTATTGAATTAATCAAGATAAAGGTGGTGATTAATAATGTGTTAGGACCCTTGTTAAATGTGATTAAATTTAAGAATGTTAATTTAGGCTTACCATTAGATTTACCTTTGAAGCGTGCACCGCCATTAGATTATTTTGAGAGGGAGCGCATCTGTTGGATTCGTCAGAAGATGTTCATTGAATTAGCCTTGATTATATCTTATCATTTTGACTTTGACTCAATCACTGGCATTGAATTCTTTTAATCTAAATAAAGTGCTACCATCGGATTTGCTTTGTTTTGGTCGGCTTATCTTCCATTTGGATTTTTTAAGTGCCACCGTCCGATTAAGTAAGAACGGAGCACTACCCTTAGATTTAGATCGATGTGCTCATTGGATAAAGTGCATTGATCAATTCCCTTTAATTTTGCAAGTGATTAATCATGTCATTCATTATTTTATCCTTGGTAACTAGTGATGAATGTGCATCTTCAGATCAAAAGTTTGATCAAGCATTGTTGTCTGATTTCTTCGAGCTTATCTCGGGGTGCTTTATTGCATCGAGTGCATCCATACAATTTTTATTTTATGAGGCGATGTCATTAGATCTCCTACAAACTTCATGTTTACTATTTCTTCATTTAGGTTTTGACTCCGATGCGACCATTGGATTTCGATCAATGTCGATGCGGCCATTGATTTTATTCAACCTACAGGGTTAGTTACCAAGGGGCACATGATTTTAAACTTTGATTAAGCTGAAAGGGGGATAATTATCCGATGTATTAGACCCTTACTAATATCATTTAATAGATTTAATTAATTCTTGTGGTCTTTTACCTTTTTGATGCACCTTTATGAGAGCGTCATCGTTCGATCAGATCTTGATCGAAGCTATCATCAGATTTATCCAATTAGCTCAATGTTTAATTCAAAGGGTGCATTTCCTTGGCTTTATTAATAATTCTTTCAAAACATTAGATTTTAATTTCTTTGGCCACATTATTTTAAAATATTGATTAATCAAGGTGAGCGCGTCCATTGGATTTTACTCTGATGAAGCGCTACCCTTAGATTCATTTTAAGGTGCTCGATTTTTAACACAACGGGGTGCATACCCTTAAGCCTTAATTAAATTATTTGACATTACTTATGCTTTTTAGGTTTTAGACCAAGGTACTTGATTAAATTTCCCCCTTACTTTTGAATACCTTAGGACTTAAAGATTTAAATTTTGACTTAGGTCAGAACATGTTAATTAATCCGAGGGACTAACTTTGTCTTCTTTAAGGGTCAAGTTTTATTAAGAGGGACTTGACCTTTATTAAAAATAACCATGATTTTTATTAAAGGGTGCACACATAGTAATATCTAAGGTTAGACTTCATCAAACAAACCCATAAGAAATTAATTTCTCTTAATTAGATGCAAAGAGACCAACAATGCTTGCTTATTTTGATGAAACCAAAAATTTAAATTTGGGGGTTTCAAAGTTTGAGTCAAATTTGGCTCCAACATAGGCTCTATCTGGGACAATGTGTTGAAAACATGAGGCACTTGAGAACCATAGAATCTCCTGGTTTTATTGCAATTTGGATACAAATTCAAATCATCAAGACTGATAAACAAAACTTAAAAACAACAAAACATTACAATTTTAAAACTAAAAAACTGTACAAATGATAGGACATCAAAGTAAGAGAGTATTGAAAAACTGTAATTTCCTTTTATTCACTTTTTGGAAAAATAGGGCCAAAATTTTAGAAACAGATGAGCTTTTGAGATATATTTTAATGCTTGTTCTAGCTAAGTTATAAGATATGATTACACAAAATTTGTCAAAAGCTTTTTGCTCCATCATGTTTAAGCCCATGTGTGTGTTTGTGCATTTATTTTGATTTCTAAGTCTTTCAGAACTTTGCCATATCTGAGAAAAATAGTTAAGCCTAATATGTGATTTCACTCTTTAAAAAATTTCACCATTCTACAGGGCTCCACTTCCAGTCAGGCATCTATAGCCCCGATGGAGTTGCTTCTAATCCCATCCAATTTTACCCTACTGCTAGTCAAGCGTCTATAGCCCCGGTAGAGGTTTTCCAAGATATCTCAGGCAGTGACTCAATTTTACTTTATTGTAATTTTTCTTTCTCATTTGAGAAGTATTTGATATAAGCAAATTGTGCAAAGAGTATGCCTGAGTTGAGGATTAGTTTCTGGCTAAAATGATGAGTGTAATAATTTTTAGCTTAACCACCCTCTCAAAGATAACTCGGTTCTTTGGACCTTTGAAGTCACTTTAAGTATCATTTGTAATGTGAGGCTTTGACATGATGTTTCAATCAGCTTTGTTTTCATCTTGTTTTATCTCATATCAAATAACTATTGCATAAACACTCATATTTGAAAAATTGTAAATCTCATCAGAGTCTAAAATAAATCTCCTTTTTTCTTATTATTTTTGGTGGAATCAACAGTAATGTATACTCATCAAACTAAGAATATCATGTGTACAGCAACTCAGGACTATGCTAATCAATAAAAGAAAGCTTATCTAATACACAAAATAACAAAATACATCACTCTATTTTTTTTTTTTTATTTTTTTTTTTATTTTTCACCTTCAACAAGGATTGTACATTTTGAGGTGTTGGCCATTAATAGGGATAGCCATTATTTCTCCCTGCAAAGTCTGCAACTTGTAAGTATTATGCCCTATAACATGGGCTATCTGGTATGGACCAATCCATTTAGGTTCAAATTTACCCTTTTCACCATGCTTATCATTTTTAGGATCCCAATAGATGACTATATCTCCTTGAGAAAAAGGAGTACCCTTGGCTTTCTTATTAAACAATTTCATGGTTTTTTGGGTTTGTTCCATCATTCTATTAAGGGTCTCTCTTCTTTGCTCTTCTAACAAGACAATTTGGTCAAGCCTTCTCTGTAAGGGATTGGGGTCTTCATGGTCTTGTAATAAGAGGGAAAGTGCCAATTTTTCTATTCTTGAAGGTAATAAGGCTTTCTCTCCATATACCATCTCATAGGGGGTTCTTCCTGTGTTTCTTTTAACAGACAACCTATCAGCCCATAGAGCAAATTTAAGTTCACTGTCCCACCCTCTTTTGTTCTTACCTAATGACATTTTTATTCTAGTTATTACATTCTTATTTGATGACTCAGCTAGACCATTTCCTTGGGGGTAATAATTAGCAGAATGGGATAACTCAATTCCATATTCAACATAAAACTCTACCATTTCATATGAAACAAAATACTATGCATTATCTGTAACCAGTTTGTGAGGAACTCCAAACCTGGTCAAAATGTTTTCTTCCAAGAATTTGATGATAGTGGTAGTAGTGGATGTTCTCAGAGGTGCAACTTCTACCCACTTTGTAAAGTAATCTGTTGCAGTTATGATCCACTTGTGCTGACCAGATGAATTAGGTTTGATCTCTCCAATTAAATCAATGCCCCATTGGGTGAATGGTGCTTCAATGATTACTGGCTTGAGAGGCATGGCTGCTAGCTACTTTTTTCCTACAAAAACTTGGCAGTTATGATAGTTCCTAACATATTTATATATATCCTTAAAAATGGAAGGCCAATAATATCCTGCTCTCATAATTTTATTAGTTGTGGCTCTTGGAGAAAAATGTCCTCCACAGAAACCATCATGAAATTCATTAATTATTTTTGGGACTTCACTTTCATACAAACAGACTAATAATACTCCATCAAGGTGTTTCCAATATAGCACACCATCCTGTATATAATATTTTTGGGCTTGAAGCTTGACTGACCTCATTCTGTTTATTGACATATCTTTAGGGAATGAAAGGGTTTGTAGGTATGACAAAATTTCTTCATACCATTTGCATTCGGTATTATTGATTCTTCTGACATCATATGCCTCATCTATTGTGAGAACATTTTCAAATCCTTCTTCTTCTTTGTTAGCCAATAGTTTAGCCAAACCTTGTCCTTTGATAGTTTTAACTATTTTGAATTCAGCATCATATTGCAGAAGCTTTACCATCCATCTTGTTGGTCTTCCTAATGGCTCTGATTGAGAAAAAATATCTTTTATTGCTATAAAAGGGATGCAGCAGTAAACCTTATTTGAGCCAAATATACCTTTGAAGTGTTCTAAATATTGGATGACTGCATAAGCATGTTTTTCTAGCAAGGTGTATTTAAGATGTGCTCCTTTCAATCCTGAACTCATGAAGGCTATTGGCATTTCATTATTTTCATCATATTTTTGTGAAAGAACTGCAACAATTGAATGTTCAGATGCATATGAATAGATGTTAAAATCTTTAAAATAGTCAGGGCAGCTTAGGGTTGGAGTGGTTGATATGGCTTCTTTGATTTTGTTAAATGCTTCCATATTCTCTACTGTCCATTTTATTTCTCTAGTTTTCTTAACCATATCATTTATGGGTTTGGTCATCTCTACAAAATTTGGAACAAATCTTCTAATAAAATTTATCTTGCCAAAGAATGACCTGACACCTTTCAAATTTTTGGGAGGGGGAATTTTGGAAATGGCTTCAATTCTTTCTAGGTCAATGCTTATTCCTTTTTCTGAAACTATATGACCTAACAACTTTCCTTGTGTAGTCCCAAATATGCATTTCTTGGGATTTAAAGAAATTCCAAATTCCTTGCACCGAGCAAAAACTACAGTTAAGTGTTCTAGATGTTCTTCTAGATTTTTAGAAAATATTTTGATATCATCCAGGTAGACAACTACTATTTTGAACATTAATCCTTTGAAGGCAAAATCCATTGCTCTCTGAAAAGTAGCACCTGCATTCATTAGTCCAAAAGGTATTCTTAAATATTCAAATGTGCCCCAAGGTGTAGTGAATGTTGTCTTATGTCTATCTTCTAGATTTATCTGAATTTGATTGTACCCTAAAAATCCATCTAACAGAGACAATCTAGTTGAGCCAACTACTGCTTGCAATAATTGTTCCATGTTGGGTAATGGGTAATTGTCTTTTAAAGAACTCTTGTTTAAATTTCTAAAATCTACATAGAGTCTAATATCCCCATTCTTTTTTTGACTGGTACTAAATTGGATATCCAGGAAGAAAATCTTACCTTTCTGATTATTTTGGAATCCAACAATTTTTGTACCTCTTTTTGCATTATTGGGTGCAGAGTTGGGTTGTACTTCCTCTATTTCTATCTAAATGGTTTGGAATCTTCTTTCAGGGGTATTATGTGTGTCATTACATCTATTTTGAAAGTTTTAAGGTCTTCATAAGTCCAAGCAAAATGTTCTTTGTTCTTTTTCAAGAAACTGATATATCCAGATTTTTCTTTAGCAGGTAAGGCCATGTCTACTTTCACTATTCTAGGTTCTTTCATTGAACCAATGTTAATGTCTTCAGATATTACCTCTCTACTTAAAGGCTTATAAGCTTTGTCAAAATCATCAAATAGACTCTCTAGAGAAACCAATCCTTTGGGTATTCTATTAGTTTTCAACTGGATTACTTCTACTGGCTCTCCTATTTGGTCTTTTAGCTTATCTTCATCCTTTTCATCATAGATTACATCTGCATACTGATTTTGCAGAGTCATAAAATCCTTAATATCTATATCATCTTGAAAGACCTGTAGATAGACTATGTTATCTGGCACAGAAGGCTTATAGACTGAAATAGTTGGGAATCTATCCATATATTCTATAGTTATCTCTGGGTGATCTAAACCTGAGGTATTTACAGCTAAAATATCTGCAACATGATTTTGTTCTCTTGGAATATATGAGATATTGAAAGCTAAGAATTTATCAATTTCTTCCAATACTGCATTTTTATATTGCTTAAGCCTAGGGTGTTTGGTCTGATATTTACCTTTGATCTATTGTATAATAAGCTCTGCATCCCCTATTACAGTCAAGTAGTTAATACCTAATTCTTTTGCTTTTCTTAACCCTAATAGTAAGGCTTCATACTCAACTACATTGTTTGTGCAAGGGAATTCTAGTATGTAAGGAATACCAAGGTAATTTCCTTTTATATCAGTCAAATTAACACCTGCACCTGCTCCAGATTGGGATTTAGCTCCATCAAAAGACATGGTCCACATTTCTTGGGTTAATACTCTATCTGATTCAGCATCTACTATTTTCATAACTTTTGGATCCATGTTCTTTGCTTCTGGTACTTCCACCAGGAATGGGTTGTGCCATATGGAGTAAACTCCCATCCCTTTTTCTTCCATAGAGTTTACTAAGTTTATCATTGTTTCATCAGTTTGAATTAACTCTACGGAGTGCTTGTTAAATGGTTCTCTTCATAAAATTATATTCTCCTTATCTGATATTGGGATTGTAGCATAGGACCAGTCCAATTGAATTGAACCTCCCAGTTGTTCTGCCCAATGTCTACTGAGTAATAGTGAGAAGAATGGGTCAACATCAACTACTGCAACATCCATGACTATGCCCTTTTTGGGGTGTTGATCCAAGAAAACCAATAATCCAGTTATTACCCCTACACAAGGAATTTGTCTATTGTCCATTACTGAAATAGGGGCAGAATCTCTAGTACAGATTAATCCCATTTGATCAACTATTAATTTGGGCATGATATTGTGTGAGGCTCCACTGTCTAGCATGCAATTATGAATCACATACCTTTCCCCTTCATCTGAATTATACCTCAATGATACATAGAAGGGTCTGACAGAGGATGGTGATCTTGTATCATGTTGATTTTGTCTAGCAGCATGGCAAGTTGGGTCTTCTTTTTGTTCCACTAATCCAAATGCTCTGCAGACTTGTTCTCTGTATTGTTGAACTTTCATAAGTTCTCCAAATGTGATGTTAACCTTTTGTTTACTGAGTTCTGACCCAACATCAAATTCTATCTTCTTTATATCCAGTGGTTTATTACTTTCTTCTTTGGGAATCTCTTCCTCTGATTCTATTACTTCAGGAGTAATCTTTTTGAGGATTCTATCAGTTTTCTCTTTACTGATATTCTTATTTGTGAAAGTTTGTTTTCTTGTTTCACTTGTAGAGGCTTTCTCTGTCCTATCTGGGACAGTCCTATTTCTTAAATTCAAAGTATGGGTAGCCTCTAATTCTTCAACTTCTTGAGCAGTGGGGATTAATTTCCCTTGCTTCATCTTGTCATATCTTGACTCATGTGATTTCTGCAAGATTTTAGTTCCTTCAGCTACTAAGATTTGAGGATGATGATTTGAAGCATATTTATCCATATCTTCTTCAAACAACCTTTCTCTAGATTCATCTTCAATAGACCAACAAGCATTGATTCTTATATCCTCTTCTGATTCAGCATGTAAATCTACATTGCGTTGATCACTTAGGTGAATTCCACATGCATCAGGGTTATGAGGTGCATCACATGTAGAGCAAAAATAGGGAAAGCCTTCTGCTACATTGGTAGATGGTATGGGGTTAGGAACACTATTATGATCTCTATCAGAATCTCTATTTTTCTAGCTATTGTTACCATTATTCCTACTCCTATTTCCTTCTTCAGAACCATTGTTGTTTCCCCAATTCCTATTGAAGTTTTTTTTAAAGGGAGGATGATTATCAACATGAGGTCACTCTGTTTGTGAAGATTCACCATTATTACCATTATTTCTTTCAATTCTTGCTATCTTGTTGTTCATGTTACTGAGCATCTCAATCATTTGACTAGTCAATTTCTCCATTGGATCAATTTTAGTTCTTCTTTGTATATCAAATGCTACTCTTTTAGGTTTTCTATCAGGTAGGTTGACTTCTAGAGAATAAGGCTTCATCTTACCACTATCAAGCATATTTCTTTCTATATCCATTACCTTTTCCATACAACCATCAATGGTAGTGGCTTGTTCTTGCCTCAACTCATAGTTAAACTCTCCTTGAAAAGCATTTTTGTAAAAACAAATAGACTGAATATCACTAGGCCTAAGGTTGGTAGGGATTTTGTTCCTGGTCTTTGAAAATCTTCTGTTAAAGTCACTAACAACCTCATTCTCTTTTTTCTTCATAGTGGCTAACTCAGTTAACGAGAGATTGTTCATTTTTTCTTTCACCATATTTCTTTAGAAACACAACTTCCATTTTGGTGAAGTTTGGGATATCATTGTCGGGAAGGGAATTGAACCACTCTCTAGCATATTTTTCTAAAGTCTATAAAAATAGTCTTAAGACTACGTCTTCATGTTCAACTTCTAGACTATCCATCGCATACAAGAAACTCTTGATATGATCTTCTCCAGTTACTGCACTATTTCCTAAGAATTTTGGAAGGTATTTGTGAGCTTTATTGGGCAAGGCATTAAGATTTGTTGGTAACACAAAAGGCCTATATCTATTAGTTCTCCATAAATGAACATTAGCCTAGGCCATTGTTACTATAGAATTCAAATTCATAGCAGCAATACCTACAAGAATATGGTTCTGGGTAGCCTGAATGTAATCTAATGGATTATCTACCTTTGAATTACTATTAATTGGACAATGAGAATAATCACATGTATCTTCTATAACAGAATTCAAATGTTCATCTATAGTGATATCAATAGTAAAAGTATTCTGATATTTATTTTTCTTTACGTACTTTTTACCGCTAGAATTTGATCTACTATTATAAGTAGTACTCTTGAAAAGTGGAGTTTTCTGATTATGTATAAATACCTCTGGATTCTCGAGTTTTGGGAATAGCTCCTTACCGCTTCTCCTGGTGTTCGCCAGCACGTTCTGCTCTTTCCTTTTTTATTTTATCTTCTGGGTTCGTTCAGATAGAGTCACCAACATCGGGGTGCAGAAAGAACAACGTATGCTTTTATCAAGAATGCTTGATAGTAACACTCATCCTCATAGGAGTCGGTTCTTGGGATAATTCAAGAAAATCAAGAAACGTAGAAACTTACTTCAAAAAGCAAATTTAAAACAAGAATCACGGACATAACAAATAAAGAACACTAAAAATGTAAAAATTAAAGACGTTGGTTCTTTATTTTGATTGGTCATCCATTGATTAAAAATAATCATTGAAAGAAAACTATTAAGAAGATAATTAAATATTTCTATCAAGTCCTCCCTGGCAACGGTGCCAAAAAACTGTTGGAACCGATTCTTGCATCCATAGGATTCGATTGTCACGCTACAAAAATCCATTTGAAACCAACGAGCTATTACAGGCTCTGGTCAACCTGCCTCTTTGTTTTGATAAACATGACTATTGCTAAAGGAAAACTACAGAACGGGTAAGGAAACCCCAATGGTAATTCTATGATAAAACGTTGATTACACGCTCCAGATTAATGTAACACTATATGTATTAAAATGACCAAGCAAGAAAATAACCATTTGTTATGCCTTATGTAGACCGGTGCCTAGATTCATTGGGTTGTTATAGCAATTTAACAACAATTTTGACATGAACAGAGAGAAGGGGGAAAAGAAAATTGGCGCTCTTAGACTTATTCGAATATCGTAATAAAACTAAAAGTTGACCAATGAAAGAAACGTATATAATGCATTCAAATAATGTAATCCATTACATAGTGACACACAGTACCAAGACAAAGATATAATAGGAATGAAACTCAGAATTGTATTGATTTCATAAAATATTACATGTAGAGTGGGCAAGATGCCTTTTAACTCTATTTTTCTCAAAGAAATACATCAATACAATGAAGAAGACTCTGTTCAAATAATGTAACAGGTCTCTCCTACTCTCCTTGTTCCAATATGGTAACAGTAGAGTCTCTGAATCTCAAGCTCAATAGGACAGGAAATAATCTCAACTTCTTGAGCACTTTCCTATCAAAATCCTGCACAGTAAAGGGAAGAAAGAAGAATGAATGAGAAAAATAGACACAAAAAGGAGATACAACAACACAACTCTAAAGGGCACTCAAGTATACCTCTTAGAAAAAATGCTATTCTCTAATTGCTTGATGATGAATCTGAACCTGTCTGCTTCCTTTTATAGCTATTGGTTCTTGATTCTGTTATTTTTGGTCTATTTCTGGCCTTACACTTGTCAGCATCTGATTGAACCTATTATGTATGTTGTCCAGCTGGTGCGGCTCTAAACTGATCATCATGGTCTACTTTTGGGCTGAAGGGAGCTCTTCCACTGAATAATTTGGCCATTTTGTTCTCTTGTTGGCCCTAGAAACTAAGGATTCATTATTATATTTTTTATTTTTGTTCTGTTTGTCCTGGTCACTATGGTTTGTTGTTAAGGATCGACCAGGTTGCTATCATGAAATTTAGATGAAGGACAGAGGGGGACCCGACATGATGGTGAAGACAAGGGGTGGCGTGCCAGTGGTAATCGGATGGAATGGCACTGATCATGCGATAGAGTGAAGGGAGAAGGGAGGAAAGGTGATGGCTTCACACGATGGATGGAGGTGAGATGGCGTAATGTTGGGAAAAATGTCAGGATGGTTAAGGAAGAATGCATAGAAAGAGGGAGGTAGTGATAAGTAGGAGGAAGGCAGGAATGGAAAACAAGATCTGGAAGCATCTATAAGCTGCTACCATAACTATATTCCGTCGGAGTGTGCCCCTTGTAACTATATTCCATCGAAGCATGGACTGAATGACTTTTTGCAAGTCGAAACCATGTTTATTCTTCACGCGCTTTCTTCATCTTGAGTATTTGCAGAACAAAAAATGAATATGTTCATACTCCTTGTACTCCATTGTTTTTCTTATTGATGCCTTTCAACTCCCTGTTTTTTTTGTAAAAGAGGGTAAAAATTTATTAACTCAGCAAAACATTCATGATACAAAGAAAAAGAAAAAGCTATTTAGACATATCAGCTCTCAATAAAGAAGAGAGAGATTGAGAGCAATCAGAAGAAAGTTGAGACCAATTTTGAACATCCCAACCATCTTGAAACTTAGAAGCCCATTTAGCTAACAAATCTGCTACCCTATTCCACTCCCGAGGAATATGCACAAAAGAAATGAAGTCCAAGTGAGCAGAGATATTAAGAATTTTTTGAGCAACCCAACTCAACCGACAACAACCTTGAAGACTATCTCCAAAATTTAACAAATTTATAACAATCTGAGAATCAGATTCACAAACAATCTGATGCCAACCCAAAGCATACCCTTGCTCCAAAGCATATAAAATTGCGAGTGCTTCCATGAAGTTATTAGAATGATGTCCCTTAAAGCAAGAGAAAAAAAATTGGATAGTACCACTACTATCCCGCCCCACACCACCAATACCAGCATTACCCGGATTACCTCGGGAAGATCCATCCGTATTAATTTTCAGCACTCCCGGAGGAGGCGGATTCCATTTTCCGACCCTCCGCACCCGATTATTCTGACCCATCCGTCTGCAAGAGACATTAGGACCAGGACCATTAACCATCAAGCCTAATCTTTCCATGATCTGACGTTCCACATGGTCCATGGGAGAAATAATCCGACATTTTACGGAACACGCTTTCTGGATCATTCGCAAAATCCTCTCGCCGGACACGGGAAGTAGTTAACTCCTTACCTTGGAAAATCCGACGGTTCCGTTCAAGCCAAATCTGCCAAAAAATGCATGAAGGACCAATACTCCATCCAACTTGTAAAAAGAAAGGCTGCTGCAGGAGGCCGCCCCATACTCCTCCAAAAATCAACTATTGATGAAGCATGCGAACAAGGGTGATTCCATACTCCCCACCAATAATTCCAGACTTGTCGAGCAAAGTCACATTGGAGAAGTAAATGCCCAATAGATTCTTCGACCTTCCCACAGTTATAGCATAAAGAGGGGCCAACAAACCCACGCTTTTGAAAATTATCCCAAGTGAGACAACGATTATGAGTAGCCTGCCACCCATAAAAACTACACTTCGGCCAAATAAACTTATTCCAAAATTGCTTCCACCATGGAACCTCCTCCTCACCAAACTACTACCGATCCAAAACACAATAACCAGCAGCAACCAAAAATATCCCTCTATTATCTCTTCCCCATGCTAGCACATCATCCCCAGGTAGAGAAGGGCAGGGACGGCTAGTGATAATATGGGCCAGCTCTGCCCTCGCATCCATAGTGCCACCAGCAGGCCATTCTTGAGGATCCTTCCACTGGAGACTAACCATCTGACCAAAGGACTTAACAGTTTTGAAATCTGCCACCTTCAACCATCCAGCATCCCAAAAGCATTGAGCAAGATCTTGAAGATGTGGAAACTCGCTAAGAAGAGGAGCAAAGCCATCCCAATAATCCTACCAAAAAAGAGCCCGAGACCCAGTATAACAAATCCATAATAACCCCTGCTTAACCAACTCTGCTCCCTTTTTCAAAGTATTCCAAACAAATGATCCTCGACCAGTCAAGCTGTATCGAGGAATCTCTGAACCTTCCACTCCCCTAAGATACTTGTGGGAGATAATCTTGGCCCAAGTTTGCTCCTGATTACTACACCAATGCCAATATAGCTTAGTAGCCAAAGTAGTCCCAGAAAGAGAGCTTAGACGAAGACCCAACCCCCCAACTTGCCTTGGTCGACAAATAGTCTCCCATTTAACAAGACTCCATTTTGAGGAACCAAGATTGCCAACCCATAGGAATTGCCTAGAAAGAGAATCCAGGTCATGAAGAAAACTTGCTGGAGCAATCTAAATAAGGCATCTATACACCGGTAAAGCCTAAACAACTGACTTCAAAAGTAAAACCCGACCAGCAAAATTTAACCATCTATGAGTCCAATGACTAACTCGACTACGAAATTTGTCAAGTATGTTAGTCCAAACTACCCTAGGTAGAGGACCAACAGAAATGGGAATCCCCAAGTATGTAAGAGGAAGAGTTCCAACCTGAAACCTGAGAATCTGAACAATTCTAGCTTGAACCCTGGGATCTATATTGAAAAATAAAATAATAGACTTGTGCTCATTAATCTCCTGACCAGAGACAGCCAAATACAAGTCCAAAGCATGTCTAAAGTTGGTTGCTTCACAAATAGAAGCTACACCCAAGAGAGCAGTGTCATCAACAAACTGAAGATGGGAAATGGCTGGCCTACTATTCTCCCATTTCCATCCATGAATAAGACCCTGGTGAACCTGATCTTTAAGCCAGTGACCCAGACCTTCAGCCATAATTATAAACAAGTACGGAGATAAAGGATCCCCCTGCCGAAGACCCCGGGAAGCATGAAACAAAGGAGAGGGCTTTCCATTAATTAGGACAGAATATGAGGGAGTTGTAATACAACTCATAATCCACTCAATCCAAGAAGGATAAAATCCAAAGTCCAAGAGGATTTTGTGAATAAAAGACCATTTCACCCTGTCATAAGCCTTCGCCATATCCAACTTCATAAACATAAACTTATTCTTAGAAGTGCTCATAGAATGAATCGCCTCGACAGCAATAGCCACTCCATCCAGAATCTGTCGGCCAGCCACATAGCCACCCTGCTCATCAGAAACAACTCTATCCAGCCAAGGCTTGAGACGCTCCGCAATCAGCTTAGTAATAATTTTATACACCACATTGCAGAGAGCAATAGGCCGAAACTGATCAAAAGAGCTAGCACCCTCCTTTTTAGGAATTAGCATCAAAAAAGTGGAATTCAAAGCTTTCAACAATTGATGGTTATGAAAGGACTCAAGAACAACCCTCAAAATATCAGATTTAATAATTTCCCAAAAGTGTTGAAAGAACTCAACCGGGAAGTCAGTCGAGCCCCGGAGCTTTCCCAGTCTTCATAAGGAAAACTACCCTTTCTAGTTCATCAATGGAAATAGGTTGAAGAAGGCATGCATTGATCTCTTCTGAAATAACAGAAGGAATACAACGCAAAATAGTATGATCATCAACATGATCCCCACAAAAATCCTTAGAATATAAGGAAGAAAAAAATCGAACAGCTTCCCGAGAGATATCCTGAGAAGCAGACAACTGAATACCTTGAGAAGAAATAATCGAAGAAATACCATTACCGTGTCTTCGAGCCTTAACAGTGTTAAAGAAAAAATATGTATTTCGATCTCCTTCTTGTAACCATTCCACCCTGGCCTTTTGCTTCCAGAAAATCTCTTCCCGAAGCTCCCATTCTTGAAGTTCATGCAAAGCTTCAGACTCCTCCTGCAAATTCTGCTCTGTTAACCCATGATCTCTGATATGTTTGGTGATAACATCAAGCCTTCTTTGGGCCAAAGTTTTAGCCTGAAATAGATTCCTGAAAAACTGCCTGTTCCACTTTTTGAGTTGATATTTCACAAATTGGAGTCTTTTAACAAAAGAGTACATAGCAGTACCGTGGGAAGGATAGCCTTGATTCCACCAGAATTTCATCAACTCGTACAAAGAGGGATCCCTAAGCCACATTAACTAGAATTTAAAACTTGGATGATGATCCATTTCTTGCCGAGAGATAACAAGTTTAATAGGCCAATGGTCTGATCCCCTCCAGTCAAGAATCGTTGAGTTAGTAACCCAAGAATTGCTAATCCAAAATGAAGAAGTAAGAAACCTGTCCAACCTCTCAGAGATCGAGTTAGAACCACACCGCTTATTTGTCCAAGTGAACACACCATTCTTTGGCTTAATATCCACCAGATTAAGAAGCTAAATATTATCATTAAGGAGTCTAGAGGCAGGCCCCAAAGTACCCACACCACCCCTCTTCTCATCAATACTAGATACGGCATTAAAATCTCCAGCCATAATCCAAGGATAGAATGGAACCAAGGCTTGAACACTTTGAATATGATTCCATAGCAGCACCTTCCCAGCAAGATCCGAGGGGGCGTAAATGTTAGTGAACAAAACCACTTCTCCAGACTCATGGCAAGAAGCTATCATAGAAAGAGATGACTTATTCGATACCCACCAAAGAGGAGTAAGCTTCTACGGATTCCAAAGGCTAACAAGCCCCCAAGCACTACCCACAGCCCCAACACATTGACAAAGACCTCGAGGCCAGAGTTTAGAAGCAATACTAAATAGACCCTCCATCGATAATTTAGATTCTTGAAGAAAAACAACATCCGGCTTATGTGCCTGAACCAAATCTCGAATAGCTTTTTGACGAGGTAAGCTATTCAAACCTCTCACATTCCAAGAAAGAAAAATCATTTAGAGAGAGAAGAAAAGTGAGACTCCAGGGGTTTAACCACCCCACTCTCAACCAATGTTTCTCCCTCCATATGCAGTTTATGTGCATCTTTCTTTCTACCCGCCTTAATCAGCTTCGCAAGGGCTTCTTTTTTAAAGTTTTGTTGGAGTAACCCTAGAGAAGGACTAGGCCAAGAACCCTTTCCTCTACTAGAAGTCAGCAAATCAGCCAAAAGAGGGTCATCCCCTTTCACACCGTCCTGTTGCCCCTCCGAAACAGGAACAATTGCTAGGGCTGTGTTCAAAGAAGAATCTGTCACTTCTTGTTGCCCATTAGGATTCAACACCTCAGTTACATTTTGAGTATCCATATTCAAATTACCATTAATTCCTTCATCAGGAGGTACCAACTCATCTAAGGCATCAAACTTATTATACAGGCCATCCATTTGTCTAGCAGTAAAGGTCCGCTTCAACCCTTTTCCCTTATTACGATTCTTAAGCTGGAACAAAGCCTTCTTTGTCTACCCCACTAACATCCATGGGAGCCCTCCCCTGTCCGAGTCCGACCTCTTATGTAACCGACTTCCCACCCCGAGATTGTAGATTTGGATTTTTAGAACCAAATGATTTATTTTCGAGCATTTTAGGGCATTTACGCTGAAGATGCCCGTACTCATGACACAACCGACAACGAAAAGGAATAGTTTCATAGTCTAATTGTTGAACCCAAGAAAAAGAGCCAACACATATTTGCATAGAATCAGGTAGAGGCTTAGATAAATCCAATTCCACACAAATACGGGCACATGAGACTACCTTTTTGTCTGAAGTTTGCTGAGACGGTCCCACCGGTTTGCCTAACACCAATGCAATCATGTGCAGAATATCCGTCCGCCAAAACTCCAAAGGTATCCATGGAAGTCGAACCCACACTGGAACCCTAGAAGGAATCTCCTCAGTCGAATTAAAACCCATATGCCAGGGTTTAATAAACAGGCCAATCTGGTTGTAAAAGTATGAGCCCCCCTGAAAAGCCCTATGTCGGTCTTGCAAGCAAGAAAACACCACCAAAAATAAATTATTAGCTCCCATCATGATCTCCATATCACCGACCGGGTTCCAAGTACTCCTGGCCCACTTTTCAAATGCCAAGAAAGGGATGCGAATACCCAAGCATGATTTTGCATATATTCAACATCATCTGCAATTGACTCAGGCTGAATCACAAGAACAGGCCGCTCCCCAGCCCTTTCCAAGCATCCATTAACTCGCTTTGCACGAAACCCTCCTTCCAAAGAAGAATTACTTGGGCCTGAAGAATTGCCCTCTGCATTATGCCAAACAGAAGAAAAGCCTGAGCCATGAAGGGCTTCCTTAAATGATACATTATTCCGACATTGGGTACCTCCAAGCAAAGCCATTCATGCTGTTCCAAAAATCTCAGAAATCCCTTCTCCTCAGAGCACCTCCTAATTTTTTCCTCAGTTGTTCGATCTACTCACCTTTCAACTCCCTGTTAGTGCCCTTATTTATAAGACAATATTTTTGGGCATGAGCTTTTGAGTAATATTATTTTAGTCTTTCACACAGTACGTTATCATTTTCAATGAATATGTATGGCCTAAATACACACTTGAGCATTAAGGTTTATCTTTTGCTCAGTCAAAATTACTCCTTTCTATGTATTTTTTGTGGGATTTATTCTGATTGTTTGAATATTTCCTTCCTTGAGTATCATCTGGACTCACATTGTTGGTGTGTACTAATTATTCAGTTTCATCTCACTTGTTGATCCTCATATCGTCCCTCGGTGTACCTTGTTGCGAATGAGTCATTTCCTTGATTTCTACCTCGATATTGATTTCAGGCATCTTGTGGAGTGGTTGCCCTTATTTGAGAGTCTAGACTATCGAATTTTCTTCTCGAAACATGATTCTGCTAATTTTTATTGGCTTATTTTCAGATTAATTGTTCAACTGAGTACAGGTATTTAGTCGACCATATATACCCTGTTTTACTTGGTTCATTTTATATGGCCTAGATCAATCAGTTGTCGTTGGATCTTATAAAGGACCAATAGCATTCCTTAATCTCCATAGGGTACAACTCATGCTTTGGAAGAACCGTGATTGAGCGCAGTCATTGGATCAACCTTGGTTCCATTGCTACCTTGGATTTTTTATAACCTACAGGTTAGATAACCTAAAGAACATGCTTCGAAACCTCCCTTTAATTAATATCGATTAATCAAGAAAAATAGGGGCGATTAGTAATGTGTTAGGACCATTGCTAATGTGATTAAATTTAATTGAATGCTAATGTAGGCTTACCATTAGATTTACCTTTGAAGCATGCACCGTCGTTGGATTATTTTGAGAGGGAGTGCATCCGTTGGATTCGTTAGAAGATGTCTGTTGGATTAGCCTTGCTTATATCTTATCATTTTGACTTTGACTCAATCACTGTCGTCGGATCCTTTTAATCTCAATGGAGCACTACCATCGGATTTGCTTTGTTTTGGTCAGCTTATCTTTCGATTGGCTCTTTTAAGCACCACCATTCGATTAAGTAAGAACGGAGCACTAACCTTAGATTTAGATCGATGTGCTCATTATATAAAGTGCATCGATCAATTCCCTTTAATTTAGCACATGATTAATCATGTCATTCATTAGTTTATCCTTGGTAACTAGTGATGAATACGCATCATCAGATCAAAAGTTTGATCAAATGTTGTCTTCCGATTTCTTCGAGCTTATGCCAAGGTGCTTTATTACGTCGAGCACATCCGTCTGATTTTTCTTTGATGAGGCACTACTGTTAGATCTTCTAAAAGCTTCATGTTTACTATTTCGTCGTTTAGGTTTTGACTCTGATGCTATCGTTGGATTTCGATCAATGTCAACACGG